>CM060653.1:18155000-18755000 GCA_030686955.1 Odontamblyopus rebecca | reverse complement strand
GCGCCATCGACCCCTCTGACCACCATCATTCACTCACCCGTCACTTTCATACTAGGCAATGTGGGTGAAGTGCCTTGCGATGATGAGTTTTTGTGACTGGCGCTAGTGTGTTTTCATACATCTTCACTAGAATCATTTGGATGATTTCATGTGTCCGTCCGTCTTCTTCCGTTTTATCCAGCTGGGTCACGGGGGCAGCTGACTCAAACTTGAGACGATTTAACCACAGCTGCTAAACTGTATCACGTGTCTCTCAAATATAGAAGACCTCCCCTCTCCAAAATTCTTGTATCATTCAGAACTAAATATAGAACTTCTTTTACCCAAGATAAGTTATAATTTGGTACTTAATTGTTGATTCTTGTTTCTTGTTTCTCAGTTCTTTGTGTCCAGTTTTTACATGTAAACTGCCATGTTTGTTTTTGATGCAAACAGAGCATGTGTCTCTCTGATTGGTTAATACGTCTGTCAATCACTCCCTCTGAAATCAAGTGTGTGGTTCTGGCAGGTCAGGTAAGTGAAATGTATTTCATAGGTAGGTAATAGATAGGTATTACTGTAATGTTTTTATTAAAATGTACTTAAAGAATAAAGACAATTTGGAGTTTTGGACATAGGGCCTCATTTTCTCCTGAGCCAGAGTGTTGGACACGTGTGGAGACACTATTGTAAATATTCCATCCAGTTCTTGTATTTGCAGAGGTGCTGGTGCTAGGCTAGTGCATGTCAATGGCCATAGTCATCCTGCCACTAAAAACAGTCTTACCCACTCCACAGTGCAGCCGAGACTGTGTCGATAAAATGATTTTAGAAGTAAAACCAACATTGCATTTGAAGGATTTATGTCTGAGCAGCAGTGAGTTGTACTTGGCTCGGCAGTGGCGGACTGCTATATGAGAAAATAGTCCCTCAACATGCAACGATGTGTGCATGTGATGCAAGGTTAGTTTAATTTCCAATATTATTCTAACAACAGATGTTTACAAGTGTCTCCAATTGTCTCCAACACTCTGGCTCACTAGGAAATGAGGCCCTATGTCCAAAATTTCGAACTGTCCCTTTAAAATTCATTAAAAATTCTAACTTAATTCAAGAAAGATGCAGCACTTTTGAGTCTGCATGACGTTTTTAGTTCATAAGTTTTAGTAAGTTTGCTTCCAAGATGCTCAAATCAAAAATTAAAGTCTATCATTACGTTGAGCTGCTGTTAAAATCTGTATTATCTGAAATCTCCCATCCAAGAGACCTCAAACCTTCTCAGAAAAAACACAACTGCCGATTCCAGCACCACGGAGAGCTCCTTCTCCCAAACACTCCCACCTCCAACGATCGCAAACACTTAAAGACAAGTCTGTACAACTGCTTGGCTTCAAACCTGCACCCTCCCCTCACCCTGCTCTCCTTTTGGCCCCTCGGCTCCTCACGCCCTCCCCTCCACTCCCCTCCTCTCCTCTCCTGCTCTCTCTCGTGCTTAGGCCTCCAATTAAATCAAAAGTGGTTTGTTTTTATTGCTCTTTTGCGCTGACAAGTGGGCGATCACTGTGACGGCTCTACCTGTCAGCCCGCCCGCCCGCTTCCTGAGAAAAAAAAAAAAAAAGGAAAAAAAAATCCTCCCGTTGACAATGCCCAATGCTTCCAATTAGAGGCGAATCACACTCCTGCCGCGCTAGCCATCTCCCCCCTCCTCCTCCTCCTCTTCCTCCCTTCCTTCTCTCTCTCTTTCTCTCCTCCACTCTCCTCTTCTCTCATCCCTTCTTACACTGTAAAACAAACATTTGTCCAGGTTCAAATGGCTTTAAAACAGCAGATTGTGTTTATCAGATTTGACCACGGCGTCGAAAACGAGACACACTGACAGAAGTGGTGTCGTACTCGAGTAAAGAGCGATGATACAACGAGACCCAGGCACTCGAAAAAAAGTCAAATTCACACAAGGAAAAGTGTAGTTAAAAGTAGGGATGTAACAACAACCAAAATATGGTGATCGTATCGTCAAAGGTCTCACAATAACATCGTGGACCATTACAATATATCGAATCACAAGTCTCTTTGCTTAAATGAAGAGTTCTGATGCAGATGTAGCTAAAAAAAACAGAGGGAACTACATAGACCATGATCCTTTGCTCCGTTTCAGTGCAGACTACATGAATAAATAACTGTTCTAAGCACTTTGAAATCTTCATTCTTTGGATTAAGTCTTGTGAAGGCATTTTTAGAGGAAAAAGGAGCCTATTCACAGTTTTATGAATACCATACCGTGACATGTACAGTATATTGTGAAAATATCGTCCAGAGAGATTTGGATATTGTTCCATCCCTAATGACAATAAATGTTGTACCAAATGACTGGTCGAATCATTTTATAATGTTAGTCTTGTTATTATTATATAGAATATCGTGAGCTTTCCCACGATATCGCAATAAATATCGTACCTTGAGGTTCATATGGTGACAATATCGTATCGTGAGACTTGGCTATCGTTACATCCCTTAGTTAAAAGGTCCTTATTTACATGGTCAAAGCCAACATGTTTCAACTAAGGCCTTTTCCTTGTGCAAATTTTACTTTTTCGGAGTGCCTGGATCTCATGTCTAAAGTTTTGACCCTCTACCGGCTCTCAATGATCGGAACATCTGCAGCAAACAGCCATGTTTTTGTTTTTTCTGTAAAGAGTGATGTTACTTCAGAGTAATATGCTGTAATACAGAGTTGGTAGAGTCACCAAAAGTGTACTTAAGTAAAAGTAGTAGCCAAAATTCAAAATATTACTCAAGTAGAAATACAAAGTTGTGATCCAAGAAATTGCGCAAGTAAAATTTAAAAAGTGTTTGGTGAAACTACTGGTAAGCTACTAGTAAGAGTGATTAAAGAGTAACTGTCTGGAAGTGACAGCTGTTTTATTATTTTTTTTATTATTTTTTATTATTTAATTTGCAACATACAACATGCACACAGACATTAGACAGGACAAGACAATACACTAAGTACAATACAAACAATACAATGTGTGTGTAAAGGCCGTCACATACTACAGGAGAATTTGGCCGATTCTGGCTGCGATTTCTTCTCCGAGAGTTCCAGGAGGCGTAATTTGACTCTTCATCTCCGTGTGCGATTTTGAAGCTGCTGCTCCTCATGTTTGTGGAGTCAGTGTCAGATCATAACCACCAAACATCAACAACGCTACGATAAAACCCGATAAAACAGAGTGTCAGGGGCAGAGGAGCGACGGACAGAGAGACACAAGATGCAAACTCAGGATATGGTGAAAATAAAAACTTTATTCCTCACGTCCCATAAAGTGGCAAATTTAAACTGCAGTGTCTCATCCACATTATCCATAGAATTTGTCCTACGCCAAAAATGACCCCAGTCCACAAAACCACGCTATTAATCCAGTTTGAGGCATTCTTTGAAAGTAAAAAGGCGAGATAGTTCCTCACGTGTGTCTGTTACATCCACATAGCGCACGGATCAAGGTGAAGCTGCAGATCAGTGACAGGGACTCTACTTCCTGTGGACTTTATCGCCTCTTTTATGCTTTAAAAATCCTGCATCTGAAGTATTGCACCACATTTCACAAATAATAATAACACAGTTTTGTCTCGTATCTAAACTAGAAGTGCAGAGCTCTGACCTTTGTTTTTCACAGTACCAGCATGAATGAGCGAGGTAAGAACATTTCGGGTAAGATTTTATTTTGTAAGCCTATAATACTAAAGGTAGTGTTTTAAACCCACACTGACCAAAACCAGGATTAAACCAGGACTAAAATAAGACTAAACCAGGAATGAACGAGGACTGAACCAGGCCAAAACCAGGACTGAACCAGAGCTGAACCAAAGCTGAACCAGGTCTAAACCAGGACTGAACCAGGTCTGAACAAGGATTAAACAGGACTACACCAGGACTAAACCAGGACTAAACCAGGACTAAACCATGTGTGACCCAGGTGGAAAATACTGGCTTTGTTTTGCCTGCCTTGCCCTTTGTGTTTTTTGCATTGACTGATCTCAGCTCCCCTCTGCCCCCCACCCCCCACACTCCCCCCTCTCCATCACACCGGACCAGGTGAGGAGAGAGCTGAGGCGACTGAAACAGAGGAAATCTGCTGGACCAGATGGAATCTGTCCCAGGCTGCTGAGGACCTGTGCAGACCAGCTCTGTGAGGTCCTCTGCCACATCTTCAACCTGAGGCTCAGCCTGGAGATGGTTCCTGTCCAGTGGAAGACCTCCTGTGTGGTTCCAGTTCCCAAGACACCACATGCCTGGGAACAAGCCCACTACAGACCCGTTGCCTTGACCTCCCACCTGATGAAGACCCTGGAGAAACTGATCCTCAGCCACCTCCGCTCCGTGGTGAGCCCCACCCTAGACCTGCTGCAGTTTGCCTATCGGCCCAACATCCGGGTAGAGGATGCCATCATCTACCTGCTGCAGCGGGCGCTCACCCACCTGGAGACCACTGGGAGCGCTGTGAGAGTCATGTTCTTTGACTTCTCCAGTGCCTTCAACACCATCAGGCCAGCGCTGCTGAGGGGGAAGCTGGAGGACACCGGAGTGGATGAACACCTGGCTGCCTGGACCATGGACTACCTGACTGACCGACTGCAGTATGTGCAGCTGCGCGGCTGTGAGTCTGAGGTGGTGGTCTGCAGCACGGGGTCCTCCAGGGAACTGTCCTCTCCCCCTTCCTCTTCACCATATACACCTCAGACTTCACCTACAACACAGACACCTGTCATCTCCAGAAGTTCTCGGACGACTCGGCCATTGTTGGCTGTGTGTCTGAGGGGAACGAGCTGTAGTACTGCTCGTTCATCAGAGACTTTGTGGACTGGTGTGGGCGTACCCACCTGCACCTTAACACCAGCAAGACCAAAGAGATGGTGATCAACTTCAGGAGAAGGACACCCCTTCATGCACCAGTGAACATCCAGGGGCAGGACATTGAGAGTGTGGACAGCTTCAAGTACCTGGGTGTTCACCGGTCCCATAATTCCAATGCCCTGTACAAGAAAGGCCAGAGTCGCCTCCACCCTCTGAGGAGACTGAGGTCCTTTGGCGTGTGCAGGCCCCTGCTCAGGACTTTCTATGATTCTGTGGTAGCCTCTGCTCTCCTCTACGCGGTGGTCTGCTGGGCCCCAGGCAGCACTGGACGGGACAGGAAAAGACTGAACAAGCTGGTCAGGAGGACTGGCTCTGTCCTGGGCTGTCCCCTGGACTCTGTCGAGGGGAGAGTGTTGTCCAAACTTATATCCATCATGGACAACACCTCTCACCCCCTGCACCAGACTGTGGAGGAGCTGAGCAGCTCCTTCAACGGCCATCTGAGACTCCCTCAGTGCAGGAAGGAGCGCTACCGCAGATCATTCATCCCCACTGCGGTCAGACTGTACAACTCCTCTGTGCAATAACCATGTCTGTGCCACTACTGGACTGTGACAACTTGCACTGTTTTTGTAATTTCTTTATTTTATATATATAGTATTTATATTTCAATTCTCTTTGTAAATTTTGTACATATACTTCTTCACTTTATATTATAATTTTTTATTATTATTTCTATTTTTATTATTGTTTATCTTGATTGCATCACACTTTTCCGACCTTTTTTGCACTAAACTGTCCTGGAGCTACTGTGACTGTTGAATTTCTCCACTGAGATCAATAAAGTCCTATCTAATCTTATCTTATCTCATTGCTGGTCACCTTGTTTCCCGCGGCTGTGACGTCATTTAGTCACGTGGGGCGATCGGCCAATCACGGTCCTTCATTTCGTGACGTCACGGCATCACGAGACACGGCGCGGCCAATCGCGTACATTAATATGGTGCTGTTAGACGCGGTGGGGAAGCAAACTGAGAGACGAGGCGCAGGTCTGTTTTCAAGTATTTTCGTCATTTAACTGTTTAATTCCACTGGATGTTTATTGTAGTGCATGTATGTTGTAGGAGCCTCTATCCGGTCCAGAAACAACGTGATTGTGGACGTAGCATGTGTTATTGGCGTAATCAGGTGAGTCTGTTCATTGTTATGCTAATGTATCTTAGCCGCCGCTATTCATTTACATGGGTGTGGTTAGCACAACTTTACAACAAACTTTCTGCCTGTTTCAGTCAAAACTAAACAATGATATAAACTCAGAGTAAGAGTCAAATGTTGTGCATGTATTCTATGGAACTACATTTGTGTCATTAATTGTTTTATGCCTTTTTAAGTGCTTTTTGCTAACTGATGTTTCTCAATGAATGTATTGATACCTGAAGCACTTTTGACTTGAAATGTATTTTGATGACAATGGATAAGCTAAATGCCACAGCTAATATTCTAGCACTTTATGAATTGTGAATACTGGTTTATATTGTGATATTTTCTATTGATGAATTGTTGTATTTAATTTAAGTATAGTGCAATTAGTGCTATATTTTATAAATTGTGTGCATACTGAAAATGATGAGATATGACATTAGCTTACCTGTTATGTGATAATGTTAACATTTGATATATTGAGACTTTGGTCCTGTTATCCAGGCCAGGTCCAGGATGGCGAGCTAAAACCCAGGAACCTGAACCTACAGACTCACAGAGTGTCGAAGAGCCGCATTCTTCTGCCGGGCCGGTAGGGGGCTCTTAGTAGCCCAGTTAAAACTCTCACCCCACTTACGCTCACACCATCGCCCACTGAACTGTTCAACAATTCAACTCGCACAACTCCTAGTGCACTTACCTTCCTCTGGATTCCGACGAATTGTGGGCGGGTCTTTTGCTTTTTTCTGTGGTGCAATTAACTATTGCTGGACTTTTGATATTGCAATTATTTATTGGTGGACTCTCGATACTGCAATTATATATTGCTGGACTCTCGATACTGCAATTAACCATTGCTGAACTCTTTATGGCAATACATTAATAATTATACAATGTTGTATTGTTCTTCTGATGGCCAACTAACTAATGGCCATTCACCTTGCCTGTTTGTTTACACTGTTGGGTTAATGTTATGTCTATCACTGTAATTATGTCCACAATATATTGTGCCAAACCAAATCAATTTCAGTCTCCTGCCACTCCCTCCTTGAGCCGAATTCTAGTCTTCTGGTCACTTGCCCATTACAATATTATATATTACATCATTTGTACATTGCTCACTAACTGTCCATTTAGTGTACTTTTCTGTGACGCAGTTGCTACACATTACTGAACCACGACTGAACCAGGACTAAATCAGAGCTGAACTTGGACTAAACCAGGACTAAACCAGGAAAAAAACAGGACTAAAATAGGACTAAAACAGGACAAACCCAGGACTGAACAAGGACTAAACCAAGACTGAACAAGATCTAAACTAGGTCAAAACTAGGACTAAACCAGAGCTGAACAATGATTAAAACAGGACTAAACCAGGACTAAATCAGGACTAATCTTGGACTTGAGAGAGAGAGAACACAATGCTCCTTTTTCTGTGGGAAACCCTGATATCGCCTCATCCCAGATTGACATTCATTCATTTAAAGCAGCTTTAAACTGTACCAAGATGGTGCCTTTGTTGACACATTCGTTCCAGATGTGAGATCTACTGTTCTATATCTGTGGATTTGTGTTTTAAAATGTGTGAACGAAACAAAACAACTCCAGGTATGTTTGCGATGAAGAAACGAACAAAACACAGATCAGAAAACGACACAACACAAACCATTTAAACCCAAAAATCACTCCTAACGAAGTCCTCAGCTCAAATTTCGATTCCCAATTTGTGATTTTAGAGTGCAGTCCCACCTCTCCCTCTTCGCCTCCCCTCACTCACTTCGCGGGAGAATCTCACGGTCGCTGTCTCGGCTGCAAATTACCCGCACAAAGCTGCTGCTGGTGCTGAGGAGGAGGGGGCGGGTGCCGGTCGGCGGGCTGGCGGGTTGGTGGGCCTGTGGGCGGGCTGTGCGGTGTGGCGGGGCGGCGGCGGTGGCGGTGGCGAGCCGGTCCGCGGGCCTGTCAGCATTAATGAGAGCGTATGAAGGCTTATTTCTCCTTGCTGCATGCGCTAAGTTCTTTTCGTGTGTGACAGCTGGCTTCGAAATGTGAGCGTTAACCTTATAAAAGATTCAACGGATTCTCATTATGTGGTGTCAACGGCGCTACCTGATGGCGAGAGGCTGCGCAATTTGCATCGCCAGATCCGGAACCCCCCCTTCCATTTTTCCCTTTTTTCCCCGCTCCTATTTATTTTTTATATCTGTTTGTTTGTTGCGGAGTCATATTGTCGTTTTATTTTATTTTTTTAACATACGAAATACGTCCTCCTCCGTGTTCCCAAACGCTAGAGATGCCAAAGTTTACAAAGGAGACATGCTTTTTTTTCCTCCTCGAACAAAACTCGGTTTACTCAACACCTGCGCGCAATTTGGAGGGTAAATAAAAGCGAAGTGCACAAAAAGAAAGCACAGAAAGCAAAAGAGGAGAAAGGAGAGAGGGCCAGGGACAGGACAGGTCCAGAGGTGTGATGTTAAAGGTGATGGGATGATGTATTTCTCTGATCTGGCCAAGATTTTAAAACTTCTGTCAGGTTATTCATCTTGTTTTCAGGTTTATTATCAATTTACTAGTTCTAAATTGGTTGTATAATCCCAGAAATGGGCACATATATAGTTCTTCCATGGCTCAACTAGGCAGAAAATCTTAAATTTAGGCAATAAATTATTAAAATAAGAAGCGACAATCCATTTACCACAATTTTCTCTGCAACATTTCACTTGTTTTTACATTCAGTGACATAGATTTGCTTCATATTTGAGTTTGTTTATCTCAAACTTGGCGTCTATAAACAGATTTCCAGCCATGAACACTCACGAGACTTGCTTCATTCTATTCTAGAGGTCGTTTATTTTACGATAACTTGTCAAGTAAAATAATCTTGCTGCATGGACAGATCTTTTCACTACTTTTAAGTCATTTTCTGATCGATTTAAGTGTCTATATCTTAAAAATCATCCAATTTAAAAGGTTGTAAGACATATGATCAGAACAGATTGCTTGGCCAAAATGTAAGATATAAACACTTAAATCTATCAGAAAATAAAAGTAGTGAAATTATCTGTCCAGGCAGCAAGATCATTTTACTTTACAAGATATTTTACGATATCAAGATATCGTAAAATAAATTACCTCTAGACTAGAATGAATACAAGATGAATAACCTGGTACCTTTACAATCTTGGCCAGATCAGAAAAAAAACTTGCAGTGCATGTACTGATAATGTGTCTGTGTATTTCTCCTTTCTCTCGGTCTCTCATGAAACGTCAGATTCAATCAGCTGGAATCAAAACAGCTTTTACATGAACTCCTGTTGCAGAAGACCTGAAGAGTCTGAAATGCTCTGAAACTCATGGTCCTCACAGAAATCAATAAATAACACAATCGTCTCATCAACACGGCAACTTGGGTGACAGTATCTCAGAACGTTTGTCCACTAATCTGAAGGTTGGCAGTTTGAATCCCTCTCAGCATAAACATGATTGGTTGAACAGTCTGCTCCATTGACCCACTGTTGGCCTTTGTTACCTTATTGAGAAATGTGATCTCTTGTATAAAGCTGAGATTTTATGTTTGATTACTTATTTTTCTATTTTATTTTGATGTGTACAGATACATTTATATAATTGTCTATTTCACACCGATCTCTTGCTCTTTTGTGCTACTTGTGGCCATACCGGCTTGTCAAAGCCTGATCTCGTCAGATCTAAGAAGCTCAGCGGGGCCGGGCCTGGTTAGTACTTGGATGGGAGACCGCTGGGAATTCCAGGTGCCACAGGGAAGCGCCAGTCATAAAAAAATGTTGTTGTGTCTTTAGGCAAGGCACTTAACCCACATTGCCTAGTATGAAAGTTATGTGCGCAAGGCAAATAAAAAAAAATACTTATTTAGAGTTTATTATTACTATTTATATTTTTTACTCTTTATTATTATATTCTATTGTGATGTCTGAGCTACTGTGTCCAAGTAATTTCCCTTGTGGATCAATAAAGTTTGTCCGAAACTGGGCACAATGACATTTTTGGCCATTTTTGAGCATATTTTATCATTTGTGCGACTTGTTTTTGGGATTGAGTTTTGGCTTAATCATGTGTCCTGCTTCATGTTGTATACATGGAGTAACGAGAACCAATTAATCCCTCCATGACCTGCTCCTTATCGGCAATTGTAGGTCGCAAGAATATCAAAACTGTTTCACATGTTTGAAGTCTTTAATACAGTGTGAGAATATGAATTGTGAGCCGTGAACTTTTAAACCCTGTGATTTGGTTGTACAGTTTGAGCTGGAGATGAATGATTGTAAATATCACACATTGTATGCCCGGTTTAGTCTAAGTTTAAAAAAACAAAACAGAACAAAGCTTGAAGTTGAACCAATCCACATCCCTGACCTGCACAGGCCACACAGACTGTCCTCAGAATGTTTCATACTGACAAACACCTGATCTTTGACTGGGGGAATGCAACTTTCCCTGTCCACAGTATTTTGAAGCAGGATGTTTGTCCAGGGACAGGCACAGACTGCAGCAGAGCATTGTGAGCTTCTTGAAAAGGTGACTGTTTCTCCAGGACCTGTGCATCTCCAGGACTCTCCAGGACCTGTGCATCTTAGCAGAATCTAGAAATCGTTTTTTTTGTTTTTTGTTTTTTGTGAAATCCGATTTTTTTTGCGAGGTCGTTCACATTTCCAATTAAATGCAACTTGTTTGTGATCTCCACTGTGAACTTTAAACGCTCCAAAAGTGTCCTGCATGAGCATTGGAGGACATGACGACATCACATGATTGAGCGTACTCAGCGTTTACAGAAGTCGCCTAAACATGGGCGCTGCATTGAGCACATGGAGATTTTAAAGTTGCTCTTGTACCACTTTCACGGGAGGAAACACGTTTTCGGCCTATTTCAGTAGCAAATGCGTCAACGTTGGGCTTTATTGGCTCACAACAGGAGCTTGTTACAGCACAATAGCCAAACTCTCGCTTGTTGATGACGTGTAGGTCAGATGAATGTGACCTGACCGTTCAGACTGAAGTTGCATGTCAAAAGATCAGATATGTATTGGTTTTAGGAGCACATATCCAAGTCGCCTGGGTCACATTTGAACAAATTATGTGTCCTTCAGACTGTCATTAAAAGATCAGATACAGGTCGCATAGGGGCGAAAAAAATCTGATTTGGGTCACTTCAGGCTGCAGTCTGAATGAAGTTTTAGTCAGGTCATGCCTCCTTGAACTCTGAAAGAAGCAAATCGCAGCCAAAATCAGGCAAGTTCTCACACACTCTCAGTTTGAACCATTTTAAAGATCTGAGTCTTGGTCATTTCTGTGATTAGTGTGTAGTTAAAATGAGTCCTCATGTTGTCTTCTGTCATTTAAGTAAACACAGGCCTACACAGAGACTTGTGAACGGCTCTTTGACATGAACAGATCCGAAAGATTCCCATAAAAGAGCCGAAAGTCCCAACACGAGCTCAGTCAGCCTCCGCTCTCCTCCTGACCTCACCTGACTGGACGGCAGATTAACACTCAGCTGTCAGACTCAGAATATGAAGCATCTGACCACATCTCCACCGGGCCCCGCGGAGCCCACATCTCCGCCTGACCAACGCTGACCACACGTGCCTTTATAATGGGATCAATACCACATGAACACAGAGACTTAACAGAGCCCGGGCCGTTCCTGTCTTAAACTTGCATCGATTGGACTGAGAGGAAGAGGAAACTACATGGATGGAGAGGAAAAAGAGAGAGATTCACAAACATAACTGAATTTCATCATCATCACAAACATATATAACCACAGACGGACAGAGCGGGAGTTGGAATGAATAAACTTTGGCACTTAGACCCTGACGGACAGAGCTTCTCCTCAGTTATTAAACTAAACTGCAAATTTCTCTGATCTGGCCAAGATTTTACAACTTATATCAGGTTATTCATCTTCTTTTCACATTTACTATCTACTTTTTTTTTTTTTTAAATAACAATGTTGTATTTTGTTTTTTGTACATTTTGAAAGCATATTTACAAGCTATATGCCTGCTGTGTACATGGAAAACAAAAACAAAACACGGACACCTCAGAGTTAGGAAATTAAGTTATAGCCATCCATACATACATTTTTTCAACATATATACATACTTATACAAATATTAAATGCATATACACATTAAAAAAAATGTTCACATGGTAATTTCAGTCATCTTCAAAACCATCTGCCAAATGCAGGCCCCGTTTACACGTACACGGACATTTTTAAAAACAGAAATTTCTCATCTCATTCTCGTACTCATCTTTTACACGCAAACAGAGAATTCACCTCTGCAAACAAATCTCTGTAAAAACTCCGGCTAAACTGGAGATTTTGGAAAACTACGGTTTGGTGTTTGCGTGTAAAGTGACATAAACGGCGTTTTAGGCAGTTGACGCCAAAGTGCGACCAGTGTTAACGTTTTTCTCTGGTGATGATCAGAAGCATCAGAGCAGCAGTCGTGTTACTTCTGCTGCAAACACTTGTCATGTGTTTGCATTTGCACAGCTGATGTTTCATATCGATGAAGAGATGAATGAGGCTCGGAGCTCAGCAATTTTCCCTCTTCTCCTTACGACCCGAAGATCCAGTCACCGTCACTGCCAATGCCGCCGTGTTTGGGTCCGACCTGGGCGGACGCGGTCTGGTGGGATCAGTTTGAAGATGAAATGGTTTCCCGGAGGAGCAGCGTGAAAATTTTAGGATGTCGCGGCCATCACTGCTGTTACTCTCAGACTTTCTGCATCCAAACTACTGAAACTGAGGCCCCATTGGCTACGTTTTCCTTCTTCCTACACTGGCCCCTAGAGGCTTGGCATAGTTATGACGGTGCTTGATGGTGTATTTATGCGGGTTCATGTAAACGGAAACTTTTTTCAAAACGATGCTGTGTGCACGATGTTATTTCGGAAAATGGAGCGAGGGAAATATTGTGTAAACATGTAAACGGGGCTTAAGATTTCCTACAAGAAATTGAAGGACCCCACACATGGACTTTCCTTTCCTAATGCATGTAATCTTTTCCAAGAGAGAAACACTATGAGCATGTTTTACCCAGTGCACTAATTTGGGCTGATTTATTATCGACTTACTCGTTCTGACTTACTCGGTTGTTTATTTTAAGAGAACTTGTTAAGTCTAATGTTCTTGCTGCATGGACAGGTAATTTTACTACTTTTAAGTCATTTTCTGATAGATTTAATTGTTTATATCTTAAATTTGGTCAAGCTTTTTGTTACCACCCCAGGCCAATGTAAAAGTGACCCCACACTGTAAGAATATATAGTATTTTTGAACAATAAAATCACCTGTAATTGAATAAATGCATATAGTCCTACACTGTGGAGCATTCAAAGCAAAATAACATCTCTATGGAGACCAGCAGACTGTGGAACTTTGGAAAAATATTACATCGTGCAGCTTTAATAAATGCATTTTCCCTGTGAATGTAGTTGCAAGTATAATATTTTATTTATTTATTTTAATATCCACATAACCACACAATTCCAAAGCCATCAGATCTTCCAAGTAAGATTGTTGGCTTACATTTTATGGGAAAAGACTGAATATACAAAACATTTCAACCTTAAGCGAGATTACGTTGTTTTTTCTTCTTCTCATTTTTGTTACTTTATTAGACCCAACTTGGTTTTCCTTGTGACCACCTCCGTGATCTTCAAGGCCCTACAAAAACACGCCAGTCTGAGCAACTACTAATCTCTCCAGCCAAAGTCTTCAAGCTACACAAATGTCAAACCAGTTTTAGCTTTTGTTTGTCGTTTAGTTGAACAGGTCTGTGTGTGTCTGCAATTTCCAAGCTTTCCTGCATCTTGGAATCCTGATTGGAGGACTCATTGCCTGCCCGTACCTGTTAGGGTTTGGTGTTAGCTTTGCACGACTTTTGTATTTAATGTGTCAGTTTGTTTTAATTAGTTTGTGTCTTTGCTTTGCACAAGTTTTGTATTTAATGTGTTAGTTTGTTTTAGTTTGTTTCTTTGCTTTGCACAAGTTTTGTATTTAATGTGTTAGTTTGTGTGTTTGCTTTGTACGAGTTTTGTATTTAATGTGTTAGTTTGTTTTAGTTTGTTTCTTTGCTTTGCACGAGTTTTGTATTTAATGTGTTAGTTTGTTTTAGTTTGTTTCTTTGCTTTGCACAAGTTTTGTATTTAATGTGTTAGTTTGTGTGTTTGCTTTGTACGAGTTTTGTATTTAATGTGTTAGTTTGTTTTAGTTTGTTTCTTTGCTTTTCACAAGTTTTGTATTTAATGTGTCAGTTTGTTTGTTTGTTTGTGTCTTTGCTTTGCACGAGTTTTGTATTTAATGTGTTAGTTTGTTTTAGTTTGTTTCTTTGCTTTGCACAAGTTTTGTATTTAATGTGTTAGTTTGTTTTAGTTTGTTTCTTTGCTTTGCACAAGTTTTGTATTTAATGTGTTAGTTTGTGTGTTTGCTTTGCACAAGTTTTGTATTTAATGTGTTAGTTTGTGTGTTTGCTTTGCACAAGTTTTGTATTTAATGTGTTAGTTTGTTTTAGTTTGTGTTTGCTTTTCACAAGTTTTGTATTTAATGTGTTAGTTTGTGTGTTTGCTTTTCACAAGTTTTGTATTTAATGTGTTAGTTTGTGTGTTTGCTTTTCACTAGTTTTGTATTTAATGTGTTAGTTTGTTTCTTTGCTTTTCACAAGTTTTGTATTTAATGTGTTAGTTTGTGTGTTTGCTTTGTACGAGTTTTGTATTTAATGTGTTAGTTTGTTTTAGTTTGTTTCTTTGCTTTTCACAAGTTTTGTATTTAATGTGTTAGTTTGTGTGTTTGCTTTTCACAAGTTTTGTATTTAATGTGTTAGTTTGTGTGTTTGCTTTGTACGAGTTTTGTATTTAATGTGTTAGTTTGTTTTAGTTTGTTTCTTTGCTTTTCACAAGTTTTGTATTTAATGTGTTAGTTTGTGTGTTTGCTTTGCACAAGTTTTGTATTTAATGTGTTAGTTTGTGTGTTTGCTTTGCACAAGTTTTGTATTTAATGTGTTAGTTTGTGTGTTTGCTTTGCACGAGTTTTGTATTTAATGTGTTAGATTGTGTTAGTTTGTGTGTTTGCTTTTCACAAGTTTTGTATTTAATGTGTTTGTGTGTTTGCTTTGCACAAGTTTTGTATTTAATGTGTTAGTTTGTGTGTTTGCTTTGCACGAGTTTTGTATTTAATGTGTTAGTTTGTTTTAGTTTGTTTCTTTGCTTTTCACAAGTTTTGTATTTAATGTGTTAGTTTGTGTGTTTGCTTTTCACAAGTTTTGTATTTAATGTGTTAGTTTGTGTGTTTGATTTTCAAAAGTTTTGTATTTAATTTGTTAGTTTGTTTTAGTTTGTGTTTGCTTTTCACAAGTTTTGTATTTAATGTGTTAGTTTGTGTGTTTGCTTTGCACAAGTTTTGTATTTAATGTGTTAGTTTGTGTGTTTGCTTTGCACAAGTTTTGTATTTAATGTGTTAGTTTGTGTGTTTGCTTTGCACGAGTTTTGTATTTAATGTGTTAGTTTGTTTTAGTTTGTTTCTTTGCTTTTCACAAGTTTTGTATTTAATGTGTTAGTTTGTGTGTTTGCTTTGTACGAGTTTTGTATTTAATGTGTTAGTTTGTTTTAGTTTGTTTCTTTGCTTTTCACAAGTTTTGTATTTAATGTGTCAGTTTGTTTGTTTGTGTCTTTGCTTTGCACAAGTTTTGTATTTAATGTGTTAGTTTGTTTTAGTTTGTTTCTTTGCTTTTCACAAGTTTTGTATTTAATGTGTTAGTTTGTGTGTTTGCTTTTCACAAGTTTTGTATTTAATGTGTTAGTTTGTGTGTTTGCTTTTCACAAGTTTTGTATTTAATGTGTTAGTTTGTGTGTTTGCTTTTCACAAGTTTTGTATTTAATGTGTTAGTTTGTGTGTTTGCTTTTCACAAGTTTTGTATTTAATGTGTTCGTTCTCTACTTTCTACTCCAACACATTTTTGAACAGGACTGAAAAGTAAAAGTATTTTATTATAATTTGAGACTGAGGGTTTATTTGTGACACATTTGTAGTTTGAGCAAACAAAAATATAAATCATTAGCCTAATAGCGTAGTTAAATGTTTTCAGAAAACAAGGAAAAACATTTTTTACTAAACACATTGGTATTTTTTTTTTTTAATATATTATTGATATTGTAGCAGAAAGTTCAACCAGATGTGTGAACAAGTTTTCAGAAAAGAAAGACAACATTGATTTCAGGTAGTGCAGCAGTGGGAGGAGAGTAAAGTTTGGCAAATATCACAATTTGACCAAAAAAATGACTATTAGGCTAATGAAATATACAAACACCTTATTTCCTCTTTTCTATTCTAAGTAAGCTCAGTGAACTTTTTCTCAAAATCACTACATTTAAAGACTTATAACACCTCAAAATAAGCGTGAAATACTTTTACTTCACTGGAAAAAACAATATCTAGGTAAGTTGAAATGACTTAAATTAAGAACATTTTACTTTATTTGAGTCAATTCATCTTGATAAGTCGAATTATCTTATTGTAGCAAGATGTATTTTCATGTTTTAAGCACAAAAATCTTATTTTTACTTGTCAAGTGAAATTTACTGAAATCATGGTAAAACTTTCTTAATCCAAGTCATTTTACCTTGACTGGATTTTGTTTTTCAGTGTTTTTACACAGCAAAAAGGACTTGAATTAAGCAGATTCATCTTAAAATATAAATTTTAAGATTTTTTTTTACTTAATAAGATGAGATTGTTTTACTTGTTTCAAGATATTCCATCCTGATTTATCTCGATATTACAACTTATTCTAAGCACTTTTTATATTAAATCAAGCCAGGTTAAGCCTCTTTAACTTCCTTCTCAAACCAATAAGGTGAAAAATCTTGCTATAAATACTTGAAACTCGTGTTTTCTGTTTAGAACAAGATTCGTATTTTGTCTTATTTTAAGTGTACTTTAATGCCTTTTACATAAGTAGATCTGTTCATGTGATGCTTTTCCTTTTGCTTGAGTATTTCTTGGCACATTCAGCACTTCTTCTTCCACTGTTAATTGCTTATTAATTCATATTTTGTCTCATTCTGAATTCTTGTCGAGTCCCGAACGAACCCGACCCCTGCCCCTTCCCGGGCGCCGTTTACGCAGCTCACGTCCCAAACTGAAAGCCCTTCTCTCCCCGCCGCCTCATGACTAATTAACCGCGACATCACCGGAGACAAAAGCGCCAAACGCAACCAAAACAACCGGCATGGAGCGAGCCAGCAGCGGAGCGCGCACTGAAGAGGCGAGAGAGCCGAGTCACAGGCGGCGTGGGCGTGCGTGAGTGCGTAAAAGCGCGTAAGTGGACGTGTCTGTCGCCCCGAAGAAAAGAAAAAGAGCAGAAAGAAAAAGCAGAAAGAGCGTGTCGGAGGTCCAGCAGCCTCCCGCCTCGCCCGTGACAGCTTGCAGCCGCGATGGGACCCCATGGGAGCGGCGAGCGGATTCACTAACCTGCCGGTGTCTGCCTCCAATCTGGTGGTCACGTGGTGGGGCTTTGGCGCGTGGGTGGGGGTCGGGGGTGGTGGTCGTTAGATTCTTAGATGATGAGGGGGCAAATGTTAAGGAGGAAGGAGAGAGCGCGCACTGTAAAAAGAGAACATCTGCGTGCGTAAAAATGGTTTGGATCCGGGTTTTAAAGCGTCCGTGTTACGTTATTTTCTGTTATAATGTAATTTCCTCATCAAAAACAGACCTGGAGTTGGGTTTTGCTCTTTTAGTACAGACCTGTTTAGGATTTTGTGTTTTATTTTTGTTATTTTTGACATCTTTGTGCTTAAATTGCCATGTTTTACTCTAAAGGGCCCATATTACACTATTTTCTGATCTGTTATAACGCTCAATCCTCATCAAAAACATAACCAGAGTTGAGCTTTTCTCGTTTTTCTCTCAAACTTTGAAGCAATTTGTTTTAAACTGGTTGAAACTCCCTCACTCCTCGGTGCATGAAAAGATATTAGAGACTTTCTATTGACAAAAATATGTTTTTAAATGGCAAAAATGTAAGGTTATTCTAGTTTGTTCTAGTTTGACTTCACTGTGCCTACATTTCCCTGTATTACTTTAAAGAACCTATTTTCTGATCCGTTATAATGCTGTGTGTCCTCATTTTTTAGTATGGACCTCTTTAGTATTTGCATTTTATTTTTGTTATTTTTGACTTCTTTGTGCTTAAATTGCCGTGCATTACCTTAAAGGACTCATATTACGCAATTTTCTGACGTTATAATGCTATTGCCCCATCAAAAACATAACCAGAGTTGTGTTTTGTTTCATTCACACGTGTTTTTCTCACAAACAGAAAACACTTTTCTACCTTGTGATGTCACCGAGTGGTACAGGAAGTCTCAAAACTGAACTCACTGATTTTTTAAAAGTCTAACACTGTAGAAACCTTTAAAAAAAAAGAGTATAATGTGTTATGTTTTGAAAGATATAGAGCTCTGGAATGAATGAATTATGCATTAAAGTTTGTGTGTTTATTTATTAATAATATATATTTATATTTGTCTCATTTATACAGTAAGTTGCAAGTGAAATTATAAACTCAAACTTGTTCATACGCTGCTTTTCTTTCTTGGAATTCTGTCATTGTTTAACAGGATTAGGCATCATAAGTGCTTTTACTTCAGCCTAAACCCTTTCGGTCATGATCCATGGGGTTTTAGCCTATGTTTTGTTTTATTTTGTTTTGTCGCGCTGCAAAATAACCGAATAAACTACTATTACTACTACTAAATTCCTCACATCTTCGCCTTTGGTTCATTTCAGACCTGGAATCAACAAACTTTGAAGCGATTGTTTTAGCCTCATTGAAACTGCTTCACTCCTGCTTCACTTAGACCAGGGGTGTCCAAACTTTTTTCATTGAGGGCCACATATTAAAACACAGACCAGCGTGAGGGCCGATCGAGGGTCATAGACGGGTGATCAAAACAGTGAGTAATTCAAATCTGTGCATTTCTAACAGGTTTAAATGACCCTCCAGACCTTTGTTCAGGCTTAGACCCTCAAAAGGACACACTAAATTTACCTGATCAAGTTTGATTCCAAAAACATGCACTAAAAAGTACTACTTGTGGTAGTATGGGCCAATTCACCTGGAAACCTGAGGGCCAAAACAACTGGTCTGAGGGCCACATTTGACCCCTGGGCCATAGTTTGGACATGCCTGACTTAGACTTTCTATTGACAAAAATGTTTTTTAAATGGCATAAACGTAAGATTGTTCCAGTGTATTGGGGAGTAAAACGGTAAAACAGTTTAGACGAAACAGCTGTTAACTTTAAACTAACACTTCATGATGTCACAAGGTGGAACAGAGCTTTTTGAGCTTTGGAGATGTGGACAGACTAATAATAAAGGACTACTGTTTGTACAACAACTCCCCCTTATATAACAGATAATACTCCCTACAACTCACTTTTATGTAACAGATAATACTCCCTACAACTCACCCTTATATAACATATAATACTCCCTATAACTGTGCAACAACTCACCCTTATGTAACCAATAATACTCCCTACAACTGTCCCCTCACCCTTATGTAACAGATAATACTCCCTACAACTCACCCTTATGTAACAGATAATACTCCCTACAACTGTCCCCTCACCCTTATGTAACAGATAATACTCCCTAAAACTCACCCTTATGTAAAACCCCATGTCCTGTCAATCACCATCTCATTGTTCTCCCTATGACCTGTTGTTTATAGCTGAGATTTTATATTTTATTACTTATTTTTCTATCTATCTATCTATCTATGTTTCTTGCTTTTTTTGCTACTTATTTTTTAAAACTATATCTATATAACTATATCTATATAACTTTATCTTTGTTATTATATTATATTGTGATGTGTGAGCGCCTGCGTATAAATAATTTCCATTGCGGATCCATAAAGTTTGTCTGAAAAGTTACACAGTGCATGTTTAACCCAAGTATTTTTTTGCAGTGTAGAGGGGTGACGGCAGGGTCGGGGGGCAAACAGTTGGAAAGTAAAGTGAAAGTGTTTGGGGGCATTTTACGCGCATTTTAAAGGGGCCGTGCGCACAATGCGTCGCCCCGCCCCCCTCCGCGCGCGCATGGTACCGATCAGGGCGCCATTATCGGGCCCTAAGTGATGAGCGCTGAGCCGTGAGACCTCGACCCGGGCCCTTTGTGCGGAGTCACGTTGGGGGCGTCGTTCACACCGAATCGTGAAAAAAGTGAAACTAATGACGCTCTTTACGCACGTGACCTCCGCCGCTCGCGAGCTGTCGCTAAACTCCCATGAATACAAGCGCGGATAATGAGGCACGTTTAGCACGCTCGGTTACGTCTGTGGCCTAATTAACGTTTTGAGCGTTTTGGAAACTTTTGTCCGGTTTGTGCGATAATTATTTTGCTTTTTATGTGGTTTTATTGTCATTTTAGACTTGGAGACAAACTTTATTAATCCAGAAGGGAAATTATTTGGACACACACTGCAAAAAACACAATCTAGTCAAGTTAAAATGACTTAAATTAAGATAGTTTTATCATAAATTGAGTAAATTTACTTGACAAGTCAAAGTATCTGCCAGTGGAATAAGACTTTTATGCTTAACATATGACAATACATCTTGCTACACTTAACACATAAGAAAAACAAGAACTATTTGCACTTAAAATAAGAAACAAAATCAATTGTTCCTTGAATTAAGAAAAAAAAAAAAAAACTTATTCCACTGACAAATAATTTGACTTGTCGAGTTGAATCTACTCAAATAAAGTAAAATGTTCTTAATTTAAGTCATTTGAACTTACCTAGATATCGTTTTTTCCAGTGGAGTAGCTCACACATCACAATATAATATAATAAAAAAAATAGTAAAACATATAAATTATAATAAATTCAAAATAAGCAGCAAAAAGTGACGATTTTTTGTGTGCATTTTTATTTATTTTATTCAAGTTAGTTCCATGTCCCCAGATTTTAGCAGTATTTTCAGATTCTTTATCCAGTATTGTCAGATTCTTTGACTTTTTGACCATGCAAATATTTTGAACTAACTGTACTCTTATTTGTACTTTTATTTTACCTCTGCAAAGGAGTGCAGTGAACTCACATATGGAAATCTCCCTTATAAGTGTTTCATATTTGTGATTTTCAAAGACAGAAAAAGTCAAATCATCAAATCGTACACAAAACAGCATCAAATATCTTGTGAGCTGTTGTGTGTGTGTGTGGGGTATAGCCTAATAATTAATAAATAAATACATAGATACATAAATAAACTTTGAATTACGCACTTGATTTTTATGTCAAAATAATAATATGTAACAATAAATGTGTTGTATACAGCTTATATTGTCAGTATTGACCTGCTGGAGCTGTATCATGCGTTAAAACAGCAGTGAGGCCACGTAGTTAAAGGAGTTTTCTGGAGGTCCATATTACACACACATTATTACACATACTGACATGAAGTCGTGTAACATTTGTTTAGACATAAACAAAAGTACAGCTGAACACTGAGGCCTGTTTGTCAATCATATGTTCAGCACTGTGGACAGCGCAAACGTTCAGCGCGCGTTTGTTGAATACATAAATGATGCGATGTATAAACACATCAGACACTGTCCCGCTGTAAACACTCACGGTAAACACCATAATGCGTCCATGATGAGCCTCATCAGTGACGTAACGACGCGAACGGCGCGAGACGTTCGTAAACAGCTGGAGGTGCGCGAGCCCAGGACGGGGGGCGGGAGGGCGCAGTGGGCGTGGGAGTGGGTCCCTCAACCAATCAGCGCGCGTCACAGGGGACTCACGTGGTCACGGCGCAGTTAAAACCTGCTCCTGACTTTTGCTCAAGTTCACTTTTTGGGCTTTCGCGGCTCCCTCCCTCCGCAGCTGCCGCGCGCTCCTCTTATTTTACCCACGCGGATCTCGTGACTCTTTAGCCCACTTTAGTCCGCGTCGCGCCGCTGCGTCTCACCAGTGTCTTCCGCTCTTGTTCCACTTGTTCTGTTTGTTCTACTTCTCCACCTGTGCTCCTCTAGGCGGGCTCCACTTTCTCTGCTCCAGCAGAGCCATGCCGCTCCGCAGCTGTCCGAGGTGCTGAAAGTCCCGCTGAACCCTCCGGAGCGGACAGCGCTAAACACGCACTAAACTGCCCCGTGCACGGCTCCCTCTGAGCCTTCCGGGACCGGAGCTAAGAGCCCTGCTCCCGGACATACCCGGAGCCCCTCCGGCAGGATACTCTGTTTCAGACTGTTTCAGCGGGACTCAGGACCAGACTGAGTGAGGCTTTTATATAAACCCGAATCCTCGTGAGAAGCAGAGGCTCGGAGCGCAGCCCGCCGCAGACGGAACAGGATCCCCGCGTTCTTGCGGAAGGAGCGGTATTATTTACACCGACCCCCTGCAGGACCTGGGGAGGACTTGAACACTTCCTCGGCACACTTGACCCAGATGCTGGTCTGAGGCCGGTCCAGATGGAGGCGTCTTCGAACGGGTCGAGTTTCGGCATTGACTCGCTGCTGTCGCACCGGGCAGGCAGCCCGCTGAAGGGCGGCAGTGTGGAGGGCAGCTTCAGCCCGCGGTCTGACGCGGAGAGCGGCTGTTCTTCACCGCCTTCACCGCGCCGTGAGTGCGATGAGAGCGCGGCACAGCGAGCGGCTCTGGGCCTTCCGCCGCACCTGCAGCACGCACAGCTCTCCGCCGGGCCCCAGCAGCGCACCGTCACATCCTCGTTTCTCATACGGGACATTCTCGCGGACTGTAAGCCCCTGGCTGCCTGTGCCCCCTACTCCAGTAACGGGCAGCCCGCTCAGGAGGCGAGCCGCCTGGCCTCCAAGCTCCAGGAGCAGGACTTCATGGACAAGATCCACAGCAACTCGTCCTCAGACAGCGAGTACAAAGGTGAGACGGTTATATTATTTTTATAAAGACGATTATTTTGTAAGACCTTAGTATAAGTATATATTTAACTATAATAGGCTATCGTATTATGTGAAATATAAATGACTTTAAAAATAGTGTTCAGTGCAGTATTTTAGGTGATTGTCCCCGTGCGTGTGTGAACATTATTGAGGATAATTTACACTCACACAATGAGTCCTAAACATGTCACTGCAAACTGATCGTGATGCATTTGTGGCCCGGTGTAAAATATAAGGAATTTAAAAACATCACAGCTGCTGAAATTGCACCATGGGAAATTAAGTCCTTAGAAAAGTATTACACTATATAAATTGAAGGGAATTAGAAGCTTGTAGGCAGAATATCTTTGCAACGCTAAAATCAGTGCGTCACCGTGCGTAAAATCTTCCTGCCCACGGAATCCGACGCACTCGGGTTGAAACCACTGTCAGACCAGCGAATTATTTTACGACTTATTGTTCTGTGCGTTTAATTCGTCTACTTTGCTCAAACCTAAATTTTTCCTTTGAATTTTCTTGCCAAATACAGGCCAAAAATGTTAAACAGAAAAAAATCATAAAAGTATAATAATGTAGATGTTGTTAAAGTGAGTTTATTGACACAATTCTTTTGTTTTGTGCAACGCCTTTAGGGCAAATAAACCCGAAACAAACACGAGCTTTAATAACCCTCCGTTTTACGCGAGGACACCACGAGCCAGCTTTCAGCAAAAACCTAAAAAAAAAAAAAACCCTCCAAAACCGTAATAAGGCTCCAGTGCTGGCGGCTCGGAGCGCGTCCCTGCCCCGCTCGGAGGCGCCTTCCTCGGTGTAGGTTTGAGGAGGAGGGCGGTGGGCGGAGGGGGGGAGATGACAGGGTCGCCTCCAGATAAACGCCATCAGGGCTCGTTGTCAGCGGTAACAGACATGTCAGAGTCAGGCTGACAGTTTAATGAGGCGCGCGGAGCCGGGCCGGTGCGGGCAACGGAGGCGCACCCGGGACGCACCGCTCCGAGAGGGCCACGGACGCGAACACGGGGATAATTATGACAAACATTATTGGAGCTCCCATGCGGCGTCAGTTATCGACTTTTTCTCAAAGCATTTTAAGGACAAAAAATTCCACCTACACACGCTTAGACATTCATCCCATTAAGCTATATTTTATAATTATGAGCAAAAATAGCATCGTATACATCCATTGTGAATTGGACAGACTTTTTAAATAATTCAAACCTGGAATTTTAGGCATTATTTTTTACTATTACGCACAAAATTACATTAAAACTATACATTAAAACAAATTTACAAATGTTGTACCTCATCATAAACCCAAGAACTCCATGTATAACAACAAAACCTACCTTTGTATATCTGTATACAATATTATTAACCTATAGAATGCTGTAATGTCTTCTTAAACCTGGTAATTTCCCTTATTTTATTCGCGTAAACCTCTCCATAACGCAATTTCGCTGTCCAAATACGCGCAACGCATTTCCATGTCTTTCCCTTTGTTTAATCATTCACCAGGTGACACTATCAATATTGTAATAATTAATAATTGATTAGCCTCTGTGTGATGCATGTGATTTGGGACATCTGTTCAAGCGGGCCACGTCTGGTTTTACGCACAGAATACGTGACGGTCATTGCAATGGCGGAGTGCAGGCAGGGCTCATTTATTGTAGGTGTTTTCAAATCGTGGTTGTCGAATTTTCATACTTTTATTTTATTTTATTTTTTTTACACACACATATATATATATATATTTCGCACGAGTCGAATAAAATACAAAATAGTGGATTTTAGCGTTTATCCACAGCTATCTGGTTCAAAATGGATTGCGTAAAACCAGCATTAGGCACACGGTTTTACGCACTGTTTCTGGAGAGACTGAGGAGTGACCTTAGCATTTATTATGATGTATTTTGGTCATTTTTGTTATATTTTTTATCTTATCATGTGTTAATAAAACGTCCATGTAGGCTTATCGGTGCGTTTGGTGAGTTTGGAACACACATTACGCATTGGATTCTCAGGTTTAACGACTCGTATTTTGCTAGAGGCTATTCTTGTTATAATTTACTCTACAGATTTTGGGTGAGTTGTGCTGGACAGGTGCTAATGAAGACACTACGCTGAATTCCTATAATAACTACATCAAATTAAACTATGCGGATTTGGACACATCGTTTCTGCTGTTTTAAAATGGTCGTTTGTCTGATATGAACAATATTTGCCAGTTTATTGTCGACCTTATTGTGACCACAATTAGCTGTGTTTTTGTTTTAATTTTGATTTCCTTCAGTGTGATTCAAATCCGAAATTTTATTTATTTTTCAATACATTGTATAGATTCATTTGTACAAGTTGTGTAAATTTGACTTTACGTAAATTACACTTGTCGTGTCATTCATTATTTAAGCAACGCCATTTGTAAACCAAAGCAAGTGACACGTTATGATGTCAATAATACATTTTTCGTGTATTTCTTACGCAATTTTCTTACACAATAAACAAATAATTTATGCTTCATGGCCCTATGAGCTTCAATATTTGTAATTAAAATAAGTTGGTGACGCTATTACGCACGGGACCACCAAACATGGAACAAACAAACGTATCGATAAACCTCTCTATTGTTGTTTCAACACTGTCATCTCGTCATCTTCTCGTTGTCCACTGATGATATTCATGGTCACTCATCGCATCAAAGCCCCTTGTTCAATCCGAGAATGAACCTTCCTCCTCGGCTGCTTTGATTCCCGTCCCCCGCCTCACTCCTCGCACTCTCTCCTCCACCCCGGCGTCTATAATATTCCCCCGGATTTGATGTAATTTGTCCGCGGCGCTAATCAGATTTGTACGGTGGCTCTTGATTCCTCGTTTCCTCCGCAGTCTGTGAAGTTTGTGCTCAGGCTCCGGGTCCTTCCCTTGTGGCTCAATTAGGCGGATTATTGCGCTGCTCAGTCGGGTACACGTCGCACTTCACTGGCGCGCGTCGCTCACTCCTCCTCGGTCCCTTTCTTCTCCCCCCCCTCTTGTGTTCGGCCCCGGAGAACAAAAGATAGACCGGGAGCGGATCACATTGGAGGAATATTGGCTTTTCATAAAGACTTAAAGCGAATCAAATAGCCACGGCGCGCGTAACCGGGCGAGGGGAAGAGCGCTTTGCAGACCGAACTAGTCAGGCTCACTTAGCGTCAAATGTAGACAATACAGCACACACTTAAATGCTTAGCTAAAGTTTATTGTTATATTTTTTTTGAATATTTGATAATACGTACGAGTTTGGGATGTGCTCACTGAAATAGCCAAGGATTCTTGCAACACAAACATGACACATTTTTACGCATATGAAGCAGGCCTACAGATAAAACACAGGTTAACTTTTTTTTCACAATTTTATATGTAACCTCATATTTTTGCTTATTTTATTATATTTTACACGTAATTTAAATCCAATAACAACATTTTTAATCTGATATTTTCATAATTTTACGAAGAAACGACGCATTAGGAATTATTGTTGCGTAAAGTAGAATATTTCCATGACTCGTCCCGGCGTTTTCTTGACAATACTGAGAAACAAACAAAAACTTACATTTAATGGAATTTTTATGGACAAATCTGCCACTCAAAACTGACTGAAATGCCTAGATCACGCGTGCCAAATCATAACCAAAAAAATTAGTTTGTTTACCTGTTCAAAATCTGCGAAACACGACTACCCCTTTCTCATTTTTAGAAACCGCTTTAATGCCCAAAAAGGCCACACATTAGCACGAATAGCCTTTTCTCCCAGACTGCATAGTAACCGCGGATAGGGGAGTCACGTGGCTTGGGGCGTGATTGAAATTTTGGACAGTTTTACGCATTAGGTCCGGAGCCAAAACAACGGGTGTCTCCTAATGGGGGTTCAGATGGCCTAGTTTGGACCAATCAAAGCAAAGCACCAAGGACAAATTTAGACGAAAAAAGGGGAAAACATGCGAACTATTTTTAAATATAAAGAGAAACTGGCTTGTTAAATTCACAAATACACTTTTAACCCGTAAGAAATCATTATTTAAGCTATTTTAGATTTTCGTATTTCGTATTTTCGGTATACAGACACGATTTGAACCTTCACTCAGGGTCAGAAAGGCTGTTACGCGCTGTATCTTTTAATTCAAGCGTTTATTAACGGTTCAGAAAGTATTGCCAAGAGGTTATCGGCTAGGTCAATATTTGAATTAAGACTGAACCACCCTAGCAAAAAAACACAATTCACCTCTATAGTCTTAAAACAAATAAAATGCATCCAATCTTACTCCGTGACGCACGAAAACCAGGTACAATATTGACATTTTTTGGGTTTTACGCACCGAATTCAGCCAAAAGCGATGCCAAAAGGTTGAATCTCACAAATCAAACGTATATCTTAACTTTTCGGGGTATTTAACGGGGTTTCCGTTCGTGAAACTAGATCCAAAACCTCCGGAGCTGTCCAAAGGTTAATTATCGCTGTCAATGAAATCCACCGTTGACGCACGGCCTGTTCCCTGACGTACCAAGATCACAGAGAACCGGTCCAAACGCATTTTTACATTACTATTTCAGAATTTAAATCCCAAATCCAGTATATTTGTTCTTCTACTTTTACCAGTCGTAAAACAGCGGATTTTTGGTCAGTGCTTAACACGAGCAGAGCGCTGGAGGAGAGTTTTTTGTTTCTCTTAATTATGAATGGCGCCAACAGCTCAGAGCAAAACAGGACGCTTATTTATGTCAAGTGATATACGTTGTAACCACTCGTAAATGCGGTTATTTTTATTTATTAACAGGCCACACATGCGTAAAAGGCGCATTCACAAAGGTTTATCTCATAAGGAAACGCACAGATTGCAGAAAATGATATGGCAAATTCCGATTGGGGGAAGATCGTTCGCACTTTTCTATTCAAATTCAATTATTTAAACTTAAAATTTAGTTATGGATTTCAAACATTATAATAATATAAGACCATTGCCATGGTGATTAACAATTTAAACTACTAAAAGGGTGGGGTTAAAGTATTTACTTCCTCTCACTCCTTTTTGGACACAAGTAAAATCTGCGTGACATTTATTTTTGTTTATTGTTATAGAAAAGAAGCGTTTATTTTTTGTATTATATCTGTGCATTTACGTTTTTTACGCACGTTCTAAGCATTACTGTCCGAATAAACCTTCATCCATTCACTATTTGGCTTAATTTTGAAAGGGAAAAGTCCTCAAATGTTATTCAACGCTGATAAGATTAGACGACGATGATGATATTAGTTCATTCGTTAAATAAAAGGATACATCGTCGTCAAATTTGGTGCATTTTTGTATTTCTAACCATGCCCGTGTCACCTGTGGATGCATCTGCTCCAAACGTCAGCGGCGTGTGCGTGGAGTGACCCGTGCGTCCTGACGTACGCAGGCGTGGGCATCACTGACTGCTGCCCACGAAGAGGAGACGTTTAATTGTGTCACGTGGTCAACAAGTGTACCGGGTAATGGGCGATAAACGGCGAAGGCCCACTGAGGCTCCGGGAGTACGTAACGTGCGTGTGGACGCGCATTAAGCAGCCATCCGGACAGAATATTTAATAAAGACAAAACCAAATGACTTGAAATAGTGTGAGTGGTTGTGAAAATAAGTTCTCAAGTTGAGTTATTTGAACAATTACGGTGTCACGTTTCAAAATCGGGGATGTTAAGGCGTCTTTTATGGGTGTCACGTGTAACTCAACCTAATACAAGCTACATTTTTACTTTATTATTATAATTTTAGAAACTTTAGACAAGCTTTTTGCTTGCGTTGTGGCCTATTGGTAAGGTGGTCGGTTCGTTTTTACGCAATGCACGCCGCCCTTGAATCGCCCTTATGTCCAAAACACAAAACTATAACATGGATGTAAAGCTTTTGGATTTTCAACTAACCATTATTGATATCATTTTTAGAGTAGGGTTGGGCAGTTAATCGAATTTTAATCGAGATACAGTCACGTTTAATCGTCCATGATCGGTTTCTGACTTAATGGAGAAGTCTACAGCCAGACTTTGGGAGGAATTTCTTTTGGTGTTAAATTTAAATTATTAAAGGTTTGTATTGTTCTCGTTCAGGGAAATACTATTGAAACCCATTTTTATTTGTTTTTATTATATTTTAGTAAGACACTATGAAATCAAATCGAAAATCTTCACTGACGAGTAAGCAACAAAAGATTATACGTTGCATCTTTACGCACTTACGCACTGTCTGTGACCTTGAACCTCCATGATCTTATTTACATCTCTGAAATACAAAACCAAAACGTGGAAGTTAAGTTGTATCTTGAACTCATCTTTGCTGTTAAAATTTTAGGAGTTAGTATAACGACATTACTTTGGGCGTTGCAGGCTTCATCCACCTTTACGCACTTACGTAACAGCTACCCAACACCTCCCTTATCTTACTATATCTCTGAAATACAAACTTATCTCAAGATTGTAAAGCTGTATTACGAACTCATTATTATTATAATTTTAGAGTCTCTAGACCTATAAACACACACACACACACACACACACACACAATGTTGGCGTTGCAGGTTCCATCTTTACGCACTGGCCTTTTCCTTTCATCTCTGAAGTACAAACGTGTAACCGGGATATAAAACGTATATATTTTGAGTTTACCATTAGTGATTAGTATTATTACGATCGTTTTAGAGACTAGTATATCTACACAATACACTTTACGTAGCATTTATGCATTTATTAATTTTACTTTTGGCGTAACAATCTCCATCCACCTTTACGCACTTACGCACAAGCAACAAAACTATAATCTGGATTTTAAGTTTTTGTGTTTTTTTATTTTTTTAATCATTCTTATTCTCATTTTAGAGGCTTGTCACAGCGCTTTTAGCTCCACGCACCTTTACGCACCCACTATACACCCTTTATTTGAGCTTATATTGTGCCTTTTACCACTTTAGAGGCTCGTTACAATAGTTTTAGCTCCATCCACCATTACGCACGGCTCTCTCCCCTTGACCCCCGCTCACCTCACCCCTGTCCTGCCTGTTTTATTGCACACAGTGAAGGAGGAGGGGGACCGGGAGATCTCCAGCAGCAGAGACAGCCCGCAGGTCCGGCTCAAGAAGCCCCGCAAGGCCCGGACCGCGTTCACCGACCACCAGCTGGCGCAGCTCGAGCGCAGCTTCGAGCGGCAGAAGTACCTGAGCGTGCAGGACCGCATGGAGCTGGCCGCGTCCCTCAACCTGACCGACACCCAGGTCAAGACGTGGTACCAGAACCGCAGGTGGGTTTAGCCCCGGGAGACGCGAACTGCGGGCCGGGACAGAGGCAGGGAGGGGGGAGGAGAGGGCCCAGGGGAGGGATGAGAAAAGGAATGAGAAAAGGAAACAGGCTGTCCGCTTGAATTCAGAATATTGATTGATTTTTTGCAGGCTCCACTATTTGTTCATGTGGGGTTACGGTTACATCGATTAATCGGCATAATTGTGAGGAGTCGACTATTAAAAGAATAATCGTGGCTCATACGTGACTCTAAAACGCATGCCAAAAGACCTATTTTAACAAAGATATCTATTTTAAAAATAAAATAAAAACTGAATATGAGTTTTAGCCTACACAATACTTAAATATTCTTTACATAAATATTCTTTTATAGAAATTCACGATACAACAGCTTTTATTTGGTAAAAAATGTAGGCCTGTATAAAACATCTCAAATATAAATACTTATTAGACTAGTCAACTGAGAAAATGAAAAAAAAAACATATTGTCACTATTAAAATAATTGTTATTATTTGGAACACAACCATTTTTTTTATCAATTTAATATTACATTTTTCTTTTTTCCCCATTTCATGCAATACAGACCTGTAACTTGAGAACGATTTTTTTATTCTAATTCGCCTAAACGTTCAAATGTCACGTTCTCCTTTCATTTATATAAAAAAAAATGTGTATCAAAGGCTGCCTTATAAAACCAACCACTGAGCTAATTACAAATATGACATTCTATAGGCCCTTTCCCATTCCTATCTTTGCAAAGAGCACGACAATCGATCACATTTCAGCTGCAAAAAATGGTAAAACAATTAAAAAAAAAACGAAAATAAGAAAATTCAGAACGAGACTGGAGAAAATATACCTTAAAACCCTGGAGGAAAGTTAAATGTGGTAGAACTGAAGCAAATTTTAACGTGATTTATAGGTTCATTTTTATTTAACTGTCAAAATAATAGCAGAATTGTCAAGATATATTGTGGAAAAATTGCAAAAAATTCCATGCAATTTTAACGCAATATTTTACTTGGTTATCATTTTCGAAAACAGACCCAAGACACATTTCCATTATGCAAATTTTAGGCCATTATTGTATTAGAAAGAAATCTGAAAAAATAAAAAATTAAAAAAATTCTTAATATCTTTTTTCATTCAAATTAAAATAGCAAAACTAAAAATAGCTGCAAAAAAAAAAAAAAAATCTGAATTAGCATTTTCACCTTTGCAGTGTAGGCCTCCAGAGAGGACTGAGTCAGAGCCGATTACTCGAGTGAGTGACAGCTGACACGTGCACACTTTTACATTTTCACAATTAACTAAAATGTGCAGAGCAGTTGTGAAAAATCCAGAATTTTTGGAGGGACTGTAAACGCGTCATGAGCGATTGGGATGAGTGACAGCTGACATGTGATAAGTCTGTTACAGAGGTGCAAATGATGCAGGTTCTGAGGGGTTTGGGCTTATGAAAGAAGTAAATAGGCAAAAATATGAGTCAATTTGAATTTGAGTTTGGATTTTTTTCGTAAAATCGTTGCGTTTATTGGGGGTGAGTAAATTTCGAAAAAAGGCTCAAGTTACATTCAAAGTCGGAATTCTTTCACACACAGTTTTGTATTTGAAAAGGCGCTGTTCAAAATTCAAGGAAAATTTTGAACATTAATATATTTTTGAAAACCAAAATGCAAAAAAATGAAAATTAGGGCAAGATTTTTCATCCTGCAGATAATTATAATCAAATTTGGGTTTGAAATTGCTTGAAAAGGAAATCTTTGTTGGAAATTTTCAAACATAAGAATTTGAAAGGATTCAAAGGGTGCAATGTAAATGAGGAATATTTGAGTAAATTTTACATTTTAATACCAGTAATTTTTGCTTGAGGAATGATTAATTGAAACTAAAATAAGCAAAAATTAGTACCATAACATATGCATCATAAAGATATTTTGTGTACAATTCTTGCTTTTCTCATATGATTGGTAAAATGTATACAAAAAATGTCCTAAATAACACAAATTAATAAACAAAAGATATTTTTAAGAAACAGATGAATACTTTGGTTAGTATTGGAAGGGCATCTGGCTTAAAACACCTGTCAAGTGAGGAAAAACATTTGAACAGGTGTTTTACTTTTGTTCAGACCTTGTGCTATAATATGAAATGAACTGTGCACCGTTTACAGTGTTGCTTTGGCATCGTTTGTGGATTTTTATAATTAATATCTTCTTTAAGAAAATTATACAACATGTACCTTAAAATAGTGTTTTTTAGATAGAATTTTTCTATTTTGTTGAATTTATTTTCCCACCGGGAGCTTTCCCAGTGCCTCACCTCTTTTTTTTTTTTCCCAGAATATGTCAGAAACAATATGGCCGCCACGCTTAACACAGTCTGACAGGTGCATTATGGGGACGTGTCACTCAGACTTCACATTTACAAAGACGTGTTTTTAACGTCCACGTTTTATTTTATATTTGATTTAACTGTTCTAAAAATACTTATAACAATGTTAATAAGGAAAATATGAACACGTCTGAAGCATCACGTTCTGACAGATGACAGGTTTACTCCAGAATGCACGATTTAAGACACCTTATTTTTTATTTTATTTTATTTACATTATTAACCAAATCTGATGCATTGGAGAATTCAGTGATAACTCAGCGGGTTGCTGGTTCAATCCTCGTCTTGATTTTGTACATACTCGAATCAAAGTGGGCAGTTTTGTTGCTTTTTATTTGTTTTTGTGTTTTGTTTCTATGTTAATTACTGCATTTTGTTATTCTCTTTAATTTATTTAATTTAATGCACTTTATCCAAATTGTATAATCTACTCTAGTTTCAGTGTATTTATGATGGAAAGATGGTTCAATTCCTGCTACAAATTTGCGTCCTTGGGCAAGGCACTTTATCCAAAATTCATTTATAGTTTGGATAAAAAGATTGTGGTTTTATTCCTGCTTTATTCTGTGCACTGCCAACGTGTCATTGGGCAAGGCACTGCATCCAAAATCTGTTCTCACTGTATGTATATAGTTATAGTTGGCGCAGAAAGAGCGTAGTTCAATTCCTGACCTGATCCAGGCATGGCCATTGTGTCCTTGTGCAAGACACTTCCTTTCTGATTAAAGTCTATGGTTATAATTGCAGTGAAGAGGGTGGTTCTATTCCCATCCTGCACAGCAACTTCCATTGTGTACTTGTGCAAGACTCTTTAATTAAGCAAATTACATCGCTTGTATCTTCATAATATGTGGGTCTATTCCCAAGCTGTTGTGTCCTTGGGCAAGACACTTTATTCTAATGATCTACTCCAGTCTCACTACATGCGAGTACAGTTGCCACGGAGAGGCAATGGTTCAATTTCCGCTTTGATCCGGACACTACCACTGTGTCCTCGGGCAAGTCACTTTGTCTAGTTGGCCCACTCCAACCTCGCAGTATAAAGCTTTAACCTGGGAACTTCCATTGTGTCCTCGGGCAAGTCACTTTACCCAATGTGCCTCCACTCCAGTGTCAGTGTGTATATATATATTTGAAGTTTGGACAGCCAGGGCATGGTTCAGGTCTTTGCCATTGTGCCTTTGGGCAAACCACTTTATCTCCTGTCCCTATTCGCGTTACTTGGAAGAGCATCTGATGGGGAAAAATTGAAATATAGTGCTGGGAGAAAGTTAAAAATATAAAATACAGTTAAAGTGGTAAATGGTAAAATAACATAACATAACATAAAACATGTTGTAATATTGGTTGCCGTGGTGACTAGCCCCACCCCCTGGTGTGTGTGTGTGTGTGTGTGTGTACAGCTCAGGCTAAACAACACAAACAAATATAGAGACAACACTTCACTCATCAATACTGCACATGTGCATGTTTGCACATCTATTATTCACCACCACTCACAAGAGCACCTGCCCTTGCCGACAGGAGGAGGCAGAAGCAGACAGGAGGAGCTGACAGGTACAGACGGGAGGAGGCAGGACCAGACAGGAGGAGGCAGGAGCTGGCAGGAGGAGGCAGGAGCATAGAGGAGGAGGCAGGAGCAGACAGGTACAGAGAGGAGTGTACAGGTGCAGACAGGAGGAGGCAGGAGCTGACAGGACCAGACAGGAGGAGGCAGGAGCTGGCAGGAGGAGGCAGGAGCAAAGAGGAGGAGGCAGGAGCAGACAGGTACAGAGAGGAGTGGACAGGTGCAGACAGGAGGAGGCAGGAGCTGGCAGGAGGAGGCAGGAGCATAGAGGAGGAGGCAGGAGCAGACAGGTACAGAGAGGAGTGGACAGGTGCAGACAGGAGGAGGCAGGAGCAGACAGGAGGAGGCAGGAACAGACAGGAGGAGGCAGGAGCTGACAGGAGGAGGCAGGAGCGGACAGGTACAGATAGGAGTGGACAGGTGCAGACAGGAGGAGGCAGGAGCAGACAGGTACAGATACGAGTGGACAGGTGCAGACAGGAGGAGGCAGGAGCTGACAGGAGGAGGCAGGAGCAGACAGGAGGAGCTGAGAGGGACAGAGAGGAGTGGACAGGTGCAGGCAGGAGCAGACAGGTGGGCTCTTATGGTTTCATACTTATACTTGAGGACTACAACAGTTTTACACTCTTAAAAGTTTACAGTGCTCACTGTTTGTTTTTTATCTATCCTTTTTTGCCCCATTCAATTTAAAATCAGATGTTATACCCATAGTTTCTCTTATTGAACAGTAGTTTCCCAAAATACATTTTACTATCTTCACTTGAATCATTCTTGAACCACTACTTTGTATTTGAGTAACATTATTTTTGAAATAACTTGACTTAAGTATAAAATCAACAAAATCTGGTGGAAAATGGATACGGCGAGTGTCCTGTGCTGTTCTATTGTTCATCTGGTGGAACTTTGGACCTAAAATAAAACCTTGTTGTGTTTACAGATGTGTTTGTGTAGCAGTATTAGTAGTAGTTGTAGTAGTAGTAGCAATAATAGTAGTAGTAGTAACATGTTTCTACCATGTGATGTGTGAAAGTTATTCCTCACTTCCCTTATCTATTCTGAGCATCCTAATTATTCACCACGATGAGTTTATAAGCTCTTTTTACAACTTTAAGAAGCAGGTTTTAATGTCACTGTAAACAAACCACACACTTCCTGATTCTCTGACAATAAAAACACTTCACGGAGCTCAAACATTGTCTTCCCGTCCCCCGGTTTGAGAAATAACATTCATGAAACTTTAGGAATCCTTTTTTTGGATACTTTTCTGATAAAGGGGTTTTCTTATATTTTTATTTGTTAAATAATAACCTTTATACATTTGATTTGGTTTTGGCCCAGTGTATTACATGGTTGCTAGGTAACAGTCATGGAATTCCCTTGTGATTTCCGACCAGGAAGTAAAATTTTAAACCCATGGATCTATAATAAGAACTGGATAAAGCGTTTCCACACTCTGTCCCGCCTCGAGACAGACTAGTGGCCACTCCAGGTACTGCAGCTCCCGGGAGTTTGGGCCATAGAACTATAATAAAATCTGGAAGATGAATCCAAGATGGCGCTGTATTGTTTTCAATGGTCTGTTGGTCATTGGCGCATGACCTCAAAAATGTTTACTTTTGCAGCCCGAAATGCAGTTCTGACCAATCAGAGCGCGAGCTGCTAGAGCGGAGCTAGCGCGGGCTCAGAGCGGGGCTAGGCTAACTCTTACAAAGCTGATTTTTAGGCGCATTGATGATTTAAACATTTTTTAAAGTTCATATTGTAAAAATACATAAGAATCCCTACAAAATCCGACCTAAAAGCTTTGGATGCCCTGTCAGCCGAATGCGGGCAGGTTGATCTCACAAAAAATGCTTTGTGCTTCTATGGGTTTGGGCCCAGAAACAATTCTCCCCTAGAAGCTAAATGCATTTTTGTAAATATTCAAGATTCAAAGCTTTATTGTCATATGTACAGTAAAGAAACACGTTTCCCTGTACAATGAAATTCTTACTTTGCTGCCCACACCGGATACACACAAGTATACACACAACAGTCAACCGTCAAAGAGAAAAATGTGGAATAGTCAGTGATAGTGCAAGTTATTAATGTGCAAAATATTGTTCATGTGCAAAATAATATGTCGCTTGATGTAAATAATTTTAGAACATTTTAGAGAGAACTATTTTTATCTTTTATCTTATTGTATTTATCTTATCTTATCTTTTGGAAATTCGATTCTGTCTACATGTTCTTGGTCGGTTGCATCTGTAACGTAGAAAATTTCCCCTCGGGGATGAATAAAAGTAATTCTGATTCTGATTTTTGGGGAATTCAAACTGCCCGTGCTCGACTGACAGGGCATCCACAGCTTTCACTAAGGTTGGATTTTGTAGGGATTCTTTTCTATTTTCACAACTTTAACTTTTTGAAATGTTTAAATCTTCAAAGCGCCTCAAAGTTAGATCTTTGTAAGACTTCGCCTCGCCGCGCTCTAGCAGCTCTCGCTCTGATTGGTCCAAACTCTCCAGACGTCACACAGGTGGGAGGAGCTCACACAGATTAAGGAAGTAAATCTGGGAAAGTAAATTATATTTGGGCCCATGCGCCAATGAGCACAGACCAGTGAAAACAACACGACGCCATCTTGGATTCACCTTCCAGATTTTATTATAGTTCTATGTTGAAACCTAAAAAATGCCCAAAATGGGAAAGGAATTCTACATTTTTTTGTTAAATCTTAAAGAAGGGTCTAGAATGTTCCACAGTATCACGAGGGAGACGCCGCGGGTTACGGCACTATGTCACATTACAGCTCAGATCTGTGGAGAGTCGCCCTTATAGACAAGAGCAATAGAATCACCTGTAATGAACAAATGTAAATGTTTAATGACACCAAGGAACATTCCAGGGACAACAATAACATCTCCACGGAGACAAACGGGTAGAGAATGAGTGTGTTTAGACCTGGTTTAGACCTGGTTTAGACCTGGTTTAGACCTGGTTTAGACCTGGTTTAGACCTGGTTTAAAACTGTTTTTGACCTGGTTTAGTCCTGGTTCAGACCTGGTTCAGACCTTATTCAGACTTGGTTTAGCCCTGGTTTAGCCTTGGTTTAGCTCTGGTTTAGCCCTGGTTTTTGCCCTGGTTTAGTTCTGGTTTAGCCCTAGTTTAGACCTGGTTTAGCCCTAGTTTAGCCCTGGTTTAGACCTGGTTTAGCCCTAGTTTAGACCTGATTTAGACCTGGTTTAGACCTGGTTTAGACCTGATTTAGACCTGGTTTAGTCCTGATTTATCCCTATTTTAGACCTGGTTTAGTTCTGGTTTAGCCCTAGTTTAGACCTGGTTTAGCCCTAGTTTAGCCCTGGTTTAGACCTGGTTTAGCCCTAGTTTAGACCTGGTTTAGACCTGGTTTAGTCCTGGTTTAGTCCTAGTTTGTAAATGTTTAATGACACACCAAGGAACATTCCAGGGAGACAAACAGGTAGAAAATGAGTGTGTTTTAGTAAAATATTAGTCCAGAAGAGTAAAAGTCACTTGGAAACAGCCTTTTTCTAACCCTGACTCTTCTTCTGCCCCAGGACGAAGTGGAAGCGTCAGACGGCGGTGGGCCTGGAGCTTCTGGCTGAGGCGGGGAACTACTCGGCCCTGCAGCGCATGTTCCCCTCGCCGTACTTCTACCCGCAGAGCCTGGTCTCCAACCTGGACCCCAGCGCCGCCCTCTACCTGTACAGGGGCCCCTCGGCAGCCCCGCCTCCGGCCCTGCAGCGCCCCCTCGTGCCCCGCATCCTGCTCCACGGCCTGCAGGGCGGCGCCGGAGAGCCGCCGCCGCCCCCGCCGCCTCCCCTGCCCCCCATGTCCGGCGTGCTGGCCCGGCCCACGCAGCAACGGTGAAGGAAAGGGACTCGGAAAAACATACGGAAAAAGGAAATGGCGGACTTCTCGTTAGGTTGAAGCCGGACTGAACTGTCGTCGCGGCGATGGAAGCTTTTGTAATAGCTTTATTTATAAGTTATTTATTTATAAATGTGAAGATCTAAGTTAAGTATTTATTTGGTCCAGTATTTTGGGGTGTTTGAGTTTCGAGCTGCAGTCTGACCTCCGTTGGCGTTGTTATGTTCATGGTTCTTATGGTTCTTCATATTGGTAGTGGCCAGCAGAAGTCTTTTCGTAGCGTTTGGAGTGGAGCCGGTTTCTCACGTACGTCCCGGGGTTTGTTTCTGCAAATATGAAAAGAATCCGATTTGGAGAGCACTTTTTAAGAGACTCAAAGACGCGGCATCAAAGTGCAGGGCTGGGGATCGTTAAGAAGTCGCCGATACGATACAAACGTCGATACTTAGGCTAAGATACGATATGTTTTTCAATACGCCACACTTTCGATTCAATACGATTCGAGACAAAATGAAAAACAAAGTAAAGTTCAGTAAAAACTAAGGCTAAATCATGGCTGTGATACTAAAAGTCACCAAGTTTGTGCAAAGTTAGTATGAAAAACACATTTTTCTAATAAAAACAGTGAAAATGTCAACGTAACTGTCGCTCTTGCACAATATAATTTAGTAAAATATACCTAAAAGTACTCTTGGTGAAATATAGATACAGCAGCCCACGATTATCACATTAAATGATACGATATATAGAGATTTTTCAATGTCTTTGCACACCCCTAGTGAATTATCTTGCCTAAGGACACAATGACCAAAATAAATCAAATAAATACAATAATCTGGACATTTTCATGGGGCTGGAGCTGGATGGAGAATATTTTTAACCAAGGAAAAACCTTTACCGACTCCTGGTAACAACTCGAAGTTAACAAGGTCCTTGGTTTTGTTCCATGTCCCAGGTCCCAGGAGCTGTGTGAACGCTGGTCCCAAACAGAATTTTGCAAGCAAAAAACATAACAAAAGCCCAGTTTTTTTTGTTTTAACTAATGTAAATCTGTATTCCTATTGTTTCTCTTAAGTCTTTACATCCTCAGAATTGTTTTAATATATGGATTTTATTTTCTATATTCTTATTTTAAAGTGCATATGGCAGCTTTTCAGGTTTGGTGGATCTCTTATGTCACAGTTTGGTGAAAAACTAGAAAAGATAAGTACAAAAATTGAATAGCATTGAATTGTAAAGCAGAATCCTTCCCTCTGCCTGCGTCATCAACATGGAAAATAAAATGTTTGCACAACGACGGCATTTTTCTGACAGTTTAGACCTTCATTTCACAAGATAAAAATGTTATTTGTTTATTTATATTAGTCTAGTCAGAACTACTGTGTAATTTAGACACATTTTGGCCCTTGTTAACATTATGACTGCTGTAGTAACTCTCGGGGAATTATCATCTGACACATTCGGAAATAAAAAACTCAACTAAACTAAACATTAATGATTCACAAGATTTGTAGTAAAGTCTTCAATTATGTAAGTCTGTTTCAGTGAAATGTGGGGTCTAACCTGTCCTGTGCACTGCAAAAGCCTGTCTGGGGAGAGGGAAGGCATAACATAACAATAATACAGATTTTTAAAAATGCACTTATGTTAAAATGTGTTTTTTTTTATTTTATTAAAAGGCCCATATTACACTGTTTTCTAATCTATGTTCTAATGTTGGAGCTGTGTTTTGTTTCATTCACACAAACTCTGCATATTTAGGTTTCTCTTTCAAACAAAACACCCCGTTCCACTTTGTGATGTCATGAGGTGATACAGGAAGTGCTCCACTGTGTTTTTAAACTTTGTACGCTACAAAAAACAAAATCTAGTCGAGCTAAACTGACTTGGATTAAGAAAGTTTTACCATGATTTGAGTAAATTTCACTTGACAAGTAAAATGATCTGCCAGTGCGGTAAGATTTTTGTACTTAAAATACATCAAATACATCTTGCTACACTTTATTCTACAATATTATTAAAACAACAACTTTTTGCACTTAAAATAAAAATGATCAAATGTTGCGTGAATTAAGACAAAAACACTGACAGATAATTTCACTTGTCAAAATGAATTGACTCAAAGTAAAATATTCTTAATTTAAGTCATTTTAACTTACCTACATATTGTTTTGTTTTTTTCCATTGTTCACTTTCACTAGAATAATTTGGACCATTTCAGCCCCAGATTTGCCAGTCTCTACTGAACTAAAGGTAAAAGGAGCTGTTCACCGGAAAACTAAACGCTCCATGACATCACAAAGTGGAACATTTTGAGATGTGGACAGACTAAAAATAAGATGTTTGTGATGAGGTAAGAACATTGTAACATGGCTTAAATGTTCAAGAGTGAGTTTTGTGTATCATGGGCCTTTTAAAATAATAAAATGATTTGATTTTTTTTGTATCTGCAGAAATGAGCGTCGTATTTGTCTTTGGGAGACTGGGCTGCACTTCAAACTGCTGTAGTTCTGTAGAGAATCCAAAGCAACCTTTTGTAAATCTGTCATGATTTTTTGTTCATAAACTTGTAAATAAGAATATTTTGCCTTTTATCGAAAAATGTTAGCGCGCTCTCCTCCAGGCCAAGGTCAAAGAACAAATCTGCAAGAATCTGAGCTCTTATTTGAGATTTCCAAGTGAAATTTTCCATCTGAAATTCCACTCTGGATGTGTGACTGTCCTCTGGTGATTATAACATGTATATTACAGATTTTGTGGAGTGGTTATCGTCTTCAGTTTTCCATTTATTATGGAAACCAGGAATTTCTTCACATTTTTTCCAAACAAAAATTTCTGTTTTTCAGTATTCTGTTTTATTTTGGGGGGTAAATTCCCAACAAGCTTCAAGGGATTTGATGTAAAAGAGAAGTACTTTTATAAATGTGCAAATAAAAGTCTTTGATTTAAAACCTGCTCCAGTGGCTTGAGTCTGTTTAGACCATGTTAAGCTGCATTAAAGTGCACATGTGAGGTCTGCATGGTGTTGCACTGGAAAAAAACAGTATCTAGGTAAGTTAAAATGACTTAAATTAAGAAGATTTTACTTTGAGTCGATTCAACTTGACAAGTCAAATTATCTGCCAGTGGAATAAGTGTTTTTGTCTGAATTCAAGCAACATTTGATTTTGTTTCTTATTTAAAGTGCAAAAAGTTGTAGTTTTTCTTGTTTTAAGTGTAGCCAGATGTATTTTCATATTTTAAGTACAAAAAGTCTTGTTCCACTGCAGATCATTTTACTTGTCAAGTGAAATTTCCGCAAATCATGGTAAAACTTTCTTAATTCAAGTCATCTTAACTAGGGACATTTGCATTGACTTATATTTATTTCTTGGACATTGATCCAAACCTTAAAGGAACTGCATGTAACCTGCGCTCTTATGGTTTTGTAAAAGAAAAAAGGACAATGAACCTGTGTCCTGTAACCTACAGATAGAGACATATTCAAGTTTGTCTCATTCTCAGTGTTGCATGTTCTCCCTGTGTCTGGATGGGTTTCCTCTGGGCACTCCTGTTTCCCCCATCAACCCAAAACAAGCTAAAATCACTTGGATTAAGAAAGTTTTACCATGATTTGAGTAAATTTCACTTGACAAGTAAAATGATCTGCCAGTGGTAGAAGACTTTTTGTACTTAAAATATGAAAATACATCTTGCTACACTTAAAATAAGAAAACAACGTTTTGCACTTAAAATAAGAAACAAAATCAAATGTTGCTTTAGTTAAGAAAATAACACTTATTCCACTGGCAGATCATTTTACTTGTCAAGATGAATCTACTCAAATGAACTAAAATGTTCTTAATTTAAGTCATTTTAACTTACCTAGAATTTAGTTTTTTTCCAGTGCAGGGAGAAGGGCTGATAACTAATTGTAAGTCAATTCAATACAATCAGTACATTCAAATACTGTCTAATACATATAAATACTAATAAAATACAACACTAAATACAATACTGAACACAATCAATCAATTAAATACTGTCCCACTTTAACTGTGGCATTTAACTGTATGTTTTAATCATATTTAACTTCGAGTGTACAGAAAGGCGCCTAATAAATAAAATGAGGCTGCACTAACTCTGATCCATGTAGATTTGGATCAGAAAGAGTCTTTTTAGGTTTAAACCAACTGGATTTCAGCTTTGAAACTGGCAAAACAAACAAGAGAAACACGTGAGGCTCGTTCTGCTTTCTGATTGGATCTTGAGAACCAAAAAATACCAAATTATAAGCAGAGATAAATTAGCATTACAATAGTTATAGAATAGCTGGTTATTTATCTTCATTTTAAACTAAACCCAAACCTTAACTTAGTTTAAGCTGTATCTGAGTGTGCAAACGAAGTCCCCACAAACAGCTTCTAAATTGTTGTTGGAACCTCCAGTGGACATCTGCAGATTTACCAAAATAATGACGCGACGCTGCCGAATCTTAGGTCTATCACCGATAAAGTTGATTGAGAAGATCGTGTTTTGAAAATAACCAACTGAAGATCACACAAACACACAAATCCAAAGACAATTCGGAGATGGTCAATGAGAAACAACTATAACTTGGTTCAAAGCTCTGAAAAATGGACATACGCACAGTCTGATGTATGAAACTATCTCATTTTCAGAAGCAAAACATATAAAAAAGCTAATTTGTGGTTATTTTGTTGTCACCAAATGTAAAAGATCTTATTATATTAAACACTATATAAGATGTTTTATGTTAAAGAGCCTTTATTATGCAAACTCGACTCTTGTGGGGAGTTGTTACCTCCTCAAAAACCTGCCTGAGTTGTGTTTAGTTACAACGCAGAGCAGCAAACGACTCAGGGAAAAAGTGACTGAAGTGACTCTCTGTAATGGATTTTGTCAGCATCAAATTGTGGAACGTGAAAACGAGTGAGTTCCTTCAAATGAAATGTTGAAACAGATTAGTAAACCCGGTGACACGTGTCACGACTCGTGAGCAAAGGTGAAGTGAGCGTCACTGCAGAGACTTTTAATCAAATCCACACACATCACACCGCACACGTTTGAGCCATGATTGAGACATTTGGTTTAAAGCTGAAATATGTATGTCGTTTATTTGGGAAAATGTTGGACAAAATGGTGATTACTTATATTTTTGTTATAAATGGGTCCATATTACGCTATTTTCTGATCTATGTTATAATGTTTGTTTGTATGTATGTTTGTTTTATTCGTACGTTTAACACACAAACCCTGCAGATTTAGGCCCCGTCCACAATAGTAGGTATTCGAGTCATTTATGTTGTGGATGCAGTGTTCATCCACACTAATCTGATAGAAAATGACAACGGAGACGGAACGATCTGGATGTGCAGCTCCCACATATTCGCCTGAGTACGGATCTGATCTGGCACCGTGTGGACCCGTGAAAACACTGAGAACTCTGATATGCTGATGTAGAAGCTCTAGCTGCTGTTCTTATTGGACCACGTCATTGTGACTTGCGCCTTCCTGATTCGCTGGTTCATGGCATCGGACATGTGACACTATTGCAGAAAACTTTAAACAAACCCGAGACAAACACAAAACAGCGTTGGTCCAGGAAAAGACTGTTTTCGACTTTGCCATCTTCCTCAGCTCGAAATTGGCTTCTGCAACTTCCATAGAAGTAAGGCAACTTCACATACGGTGCTCTACTTCTCCCACGTGGTGTTGTGTCGACGTGATGCCAGCCTAGTCATGTGACTAGCGTTTCTGGTGATCCAGGCGCAATGTGTGTGGACGCAAATCGTTTCCAATACGCTGATATGGTGATTTGTTTCAGTGTAAATGTAACCTAATAGAGCGTTTACAGTGAAACGAATCACTGTATCGGGAACAATTTGCATCATCAGACACGTTGTTTCTGTGTCCACAATCAACACCTTCCCTATCCACACAGTAACGTGAAACCGCTTGAAAAACTAGTCACATGACTAGGCTGGCATCACAGGGGTGGTAAAAGAAAAGGAAGTGGAGCCCCGTGTCTGAAGTTGCAGCAGCTGATTTTTGAAGGAAGAAGGCGAGCTACGGCTATTTCTAGCTACGCTGTTTCGCTGTTTTTGTCTATGTATGCTTAAACCATTTTCCGCAATAGCGTCACATGACCAATGTCACAAACTCAGCAAATCAGGAAGGTGCAAGTCACAGTGACGTGGTCCAATAGGAACGGAAACTAGAGCTCTTATGTCAAGGTATCAATGTTTTCATGTGTCCACAGACGCCGGATCAGATCTGCACAGAGACAAAAACGTTAGAGCTGGCGGCACCAGATTGTTCCGTCTCTGGAGGCATTTTCCATCGGAGTGATGTGGACGAACACTGCATCCAGAACGAAAATGACTCGGATGTGTACTAGTGTGGATGGGGCCTTAGGCTGAGTTCTTCCCTCAGACTGGAAGTGCTGTTTTTAACTCCATACACTTTCACTAGAATTATTTGGAATTGATGATCTCTTCTGAACTAAAGGTAAAAGGAGGTGTTAATTTGGCTACTTCATGACATCACAAGGTGGACCAGAGCATTTTGAGCTTTGGAGATGTAGACAGACTAATAATAAAGTCACTCAAACACATATGTTTTTCATGAGATAACCAGTCTCACATGGTTTAAGGCTCACAAGAATCAATTTTGCATAATATAGCAGTCCGTCACCTGCTTGTTTCTGTGGATATACGATTGTTCTGCCTAGAATGTTCCCCAGTATGACTTTAAACAGCTCTACGTTACATTTATTCAATTATAGGTGGTTTTAGAGCTAAAAAATACCTAGAAAAACAGGCGTTCAGACAGATCTGACCTAAGCGTTCATGCATAACAACTTCTCATTGTACATTGTAATATCATGTATAATGTGTCATTTGCACATTTCTTGGTTACATAAAGTCAAATACAGCCTAAATCAGACTTTTTATTACCAGGTTAGTACATTTTTAAAGAAATTAGAAAGACAAAATGCTTTGTGACGACAGTATGAAATTATCTGGTCATTTTCAAGATCAGTTTTCTGTATTTCAGCAAAATCAAATGACAGTATATCATTCTCTTTACTGTTGGAGGAGATCAGATTGGTCAAAAATAGGGACATTTCTTTTATAAAACTGGGACAAATCAGTGGTTTTGGATAAATCTGCTGGGGCAGGGGACACAGGGCTCCAAACTGGGACTGTCCCTACCCCTAAAAAATTGACTTTTGTGAGCTTTTTGCCATGCTGTACTGTCATTACTTCCTCAAAAACTTACTCGGAGTTGTGTTTTGTTTCATTCACACATTTGAGTAACCTTTTATTATTAATCTGTTAGCATCTCCAAAGCTCCAAATCCTCCGTTCCACCTTGTGATGTCATGAAGTGCTCGTTTTGAAGTTATAATTGCTCCTTTTATGTTTATTTCAGGAAAGTTTGGCTGAAATCATCCACTTTTTGTCACTTTTAGACTTACTCACAGTGTGAAGAGCCACCACAGCTTTTACTTTTTTACTTTTATCCTTAAGTAACAGTACCTGACGTGTGTAAAGCGTTTTGCTCCTCCACCACCTCGCACCAAAACCGTTATTCTTTTTGCGTAACAAGATATTCACGATCCTTTTAGCCCTCCGCCCACACCTTCCCACTCCCCACTCCTCCGCGGGACCACTTCCCCAAATGACCGGTGTCCCAAACTCCACGAACAAAGCCCTGGATGAAATATTAATGCGCGCTCAGCAATTGTTTAAGTGCCCTAAATGATCCTCGTTTGGAAATTGATTGTTTCCACGCTCGTGTCGCTCGTCCAAAGGAGAGTTGAGGAGAAAAGAGGCGCTGGAAATGGGCTCCGGTGCCAAGCGCTTCCAACAGCTGGTGACCGGGCCGAGGCTGGGGGACGAGGAGGGGGAGGGACAGGTGGCTAGCGGACCCTCCAACAACCCAACCACTAAACCCAAACCCCTCCCTTCCTCCGTCCTTCCTTCCTTCCAGAGCGCACAGCCCGGACACGGCGGCAGCAGAGACGCGGGGGAGAGGAGCCCGCGGATGTTAACCCGGGGACAAAAGACTCTTAATAGGTTTTAATTGAAAGTCGATAATGGCTTTAGAGGCCACGCCCCCGCGGAGGCACGTACGCTACGCATGGCACCTGTTTGGTCCGTTTGCGCGCGTAACTTTTGATTTTCACCTCAAATAGCGCCAAAGGATCAAAAGTGTCTTAAGAAAAGCAACATATTTTACTTTGTTTTACTTGGTTTTGTGATTTAAATTCATTCTCTAATTTTTCTTTTTGTGAAAGTCTAAAATAGTAATGTTTAAATGTCCAAAATGAAGGATGTGCTTATTACGCACGGTGAAAGTCCATCACGCACAGCCTGTATGTGTTCAAAGTAACTCATTCAGTCTTTTTTCATTTCTTATGTAGTTATGTATTAGGTTATTGGTGTTTTGTCAGCTGTTGTTTGTTCTAGTTAAGTTTGAAATAAATAAGAAAAAGTGGATTCATTTTTTCTCTTTGGTAACAATTAAGGGGTCACATATTGTTAATTAACTGACTCGTAAGTTTATTTCTATAGCACATTTAAAGCAACTTCAGTAGAGCAAAGAGCTTCACATAAAAGTTAACAAAGACAGAAGAAACATAAACATATAAACTTATAACACAATGTGAGAACTATAAAAACCAAGATAAACTAACTAAACTGACTCATATGTTATATAATTCTCGGTAAAGTGGACTATTAGGTTGATAAAGTAGATGTTTATTCATATATTTTAAGATAAACCTTAAGATCAGGTCCAGTACCTTCCACATGGAGCTAAAGAAACGGATTAAAAATGGGAATTAAAAAGAAAAACGGCTAAATTGTGGCTGAATACAGTTATACAGAACAGGCTCCTATATGTTTGCTGTAACCTAGAGCTAATTAAAGCTACAGTATGTCACTTTTTCAGATTCAGAGTCAGAAAACTTGATTGATCCCAGCATCCTCAGAGCAGTTCTCACTTCTCCCATGTACACAAACATGCACAGTATCAGTCGTCATAGACCACAAGTAAAACTCAATAAAACAATATAAAAATATACATGTTACAGTGCAAAACATTAAAAAAAACCTGTACACTTAGATTTAAGCAATTTAATAGCAAAGGACATAAAATAATTTGAGAACCAGTTTGTCCTTCATACCGACACCCTGAAGGCATCGTGATAAAGTCTGGAGCCAGAGGACGGGCTGAGGAAGGAGATACTTTGCTTTGCTCAACACATAGAATCCAGCTCCTTCAGATTTACCTCTGTGATTTTTGAGCAGCTTTTTTTTACAATATTCTGTTTGTTTTTATCCTTCAAAGAGGGACTGAAACCAGCAAATGAAAGAAAAAGTGAGCAGACTTTACATAAAAGAACAATCAAAGTAGTTGAGAATCGTTTTGCTTACATTAAAAGTTTCAATTTTTACCTGAAATAAAAATTGTGTTTTCAGTTTGGTTGCGTGTATTATAGTAGTATAAAGACACATTTACAAATGTGCATTCTTACCGTGAGCGGGCTTGCATCTCCACAAACCCGGCTTCTGTTTGACCTGGATGGCCTCCTGCTTGTTTCCACTGAAATGTTCGTTTGACTATAATCTTCCACAGTGCAGCGTAATACTTATCGATCTATACAGAATGTTCTTACTTTCTCCTGTGGGATTGTGCAGGTGACGTGCTCGTCCAGAAAGTGACAAAAGTATGTTTAAATAGGCCTATTTTGTATGAACTTACCCTTAGACTTAGACTCAGTCTTAAGACTTAGACTTTATTGATCCACAAGGGAAATTACTTGGACACAGTAGCTCACAAATCACAGCATATATCATAGTTTATATGTTATACTATATCTTATACTGTATTTTTCAGACTATAAGTCACACCAGCTAAAAAATGCAAAATGAAGAAGAAACTTTCACACTTTTTGGGGGGAAATTTATTTTATAAAATCAGAGACCAAGAACAGACATTTCATCTTGAAAGGCGAGTTAGAGAAGTTATAGTTAAAAAAAACAACCGAATAGAGAAGAATCCATGTATCATTTGTTCGTTCGTTTTTCAATATAGACCAAAAATAAGAAAATGAAAAAGCTCTTTTTTTATTTGTCTCTAAAACCAAAATGAAAAAGGATAACGACTTGTTTGTTTGTTTTTTTCATTTGGGCTGTCAGTGTGAAACATTTAATATATAAGTCGCACCTGAGGATAAGTCCCACCCGAACGCTGAGAAAAGTGTGACTTAGTCTGAAAAATATGGTAGTATATATGTTATAGTGCATGTTATAGTATATATGTTATCGTATATATGTAGTGTTATAGAAATCTTTACATAATCATCTTTATGTCTTTATGTAGGCACTTATATAAGTCATGAAAGTTCCATGATTAGGGCATAGTTTAACCTCATGATTTATAATCACAATTGAGGGTTCACTCTCGAGGACCTTTAAAATACAACAGACACTGAGTCATAATATTTCTCCTTTAATTATGTCTCTCCATCTTTGTTGAATTCAACTTGTTTCCATATGTTATTTTGACTTCTAATGACCCAGTGTTGTGCCTGACTCGTCCTTGATGCTGTTTGGGATCTAAGCTCCTGTCTGTGAATCTTTTGGGTGGTAAATAAACTCTATAATTTATTGTAAACATGAGGGAGAGACTCTGTTAGGGACGGTCAGGGCCGTGATTGTGGCACAACTGCTGGAATAAATCAGACTCTTTGATTTAAGATAACTTATCAGTTTTGTCCTTTATACTTCAGAAATTCCACAACATTAGTAAGAGTAAAAAAGTATTTGGGGAAAGTACTACTTGAGTACTGAGTCACTGTTTTGGTGCAAACTGTAAGATATTCAAAGGGGAACTTAAAAATAATGATAACAATAAAAAAAAGTAATAAACTTCTAAATAAATAGCAAAAATAGCAAGAGATTGGTATCAGTAAGCCATAAATTATATAAATGTATGTGCAGTAAGTAAAAAAGAAATATTGTAAAATAAATGTAGTATATCACAGTTATATATACACAAATTGTTATAACAGTGCAAAGATGATATGATGATTGACAGAAACACAAAAACTCATTACTACTGATCATTTACCTTCAGTTTTATTACACAATTACAATTACATTACACAAAATTGACTCTTGTGAGCTTTAATCCGTGTTACAATGTCGTTTCCTCCTCAAAAACAGACCTGGAGTTTGAGTAATCCTGCATTTTTAGTCTGTCTACATCTTATTTATTTGATTATTTTCATTCATAAAGTATAAAAAGACATTAACAGTGTCACAAACATGCAAGAAATAAATGAAAAGGAGCAGGAAGGAGAAAAAATCTCATGTTATCTGCCTCCTTTTCCCTTTTCCAGACAATAAATCAGCCCTGAGAGTTACTTTAAAACATTTCAAATCAGTACATTTCATTTCAGTCACGATTATTAACCACTTGCAAACAGAAATCTTCACTTTTACGCACAGCAGCTTGGTTTTCTTTTGCATTCGCACACATCGCACTGGATTTTACGTGTGTTTTAAATCTCCAAAGCTCAAAATCTGATAAATGTGAACAGCTCCTTTCACGTTTAGTTCAAAGCTTTGCAATTCCAGGGCTGAAATAATGGATTCACTTTTAGTTGAACAGGCAACTTTTAATCTTATAGCCGAAAATACAGCTTTTTTGTAAACCTTCCAGTCCAAACGCGGCATTGACCCTGTACGCGCTCGTCATTCCGCCTTCCCTGTCCGTCAAAGCCCGAGCTCTTGTAGGATGTCGCCGCTTAGACTAACGCTTTAATCGCTTGTAATTGAAAGTCGATGATGGCCCCGCGCCCCACGCCCCCCGCTGCCTTTGCGCGCACGGCACCTGTTCCGTGACGCATCGCTCTGACTGGCGGAAAATGGCATTAAAAATACAGCGGGTCTGCGAAGGGGGAGACAGAAGGCAAAAACAACACCCCCGAAACGTCATTAGAGAGCGGGTGAGGGTGGGCACCGACTGTAGAAAAGGAGGGACAGGTTGTGGTGAGGCATTCAGGACGAACTCGGGACATTTAAGTCTAGTTTAGGTCTAGTTAGGGCAACCAGACGCTCCTATTTACCCGGCACAGTTCCAGTTTTCAGCTGATTTATCCAAAACCAGTGATTTGTCCCAGTTTTATACAAGAAATGTCCCAGGTGCCCCTATTTTTGACCAGTGTGATCGCTGCCACTGTGCAAAAAAGGCCTATCAAAAAATAAGAAAAAAATACCAATTTTGGGGTAAAAATGCCCTATTTTAAGTGAAATTATCTGCCAGTGCAGTAAGAAATTTTCACTTGCCAAGTTTTCTTAAAACAAGACGAAATATGAATCTTGTTCTAAGCAGAAAACACTAGTCTCAAGTGTTTATGGAAAGATTTTTCACCTTATTGGTTTGCGAAGGAAGTTAAAGAGGCTTAACCTGGCTTGATTTAATATAAAAAGTGCTTAGAATAAGTTGTAATATCGAGATAAGATGAATCAGGATGGAATATCTTGAAACAAGTAAAAAAAATCATCAATAACTCATCTTATTAAGTAAATAGATCTTAAAATTGATCTTTTAAGATGAATCTGCTTAATTCAAGTCAGTTTAACTATGCTAGAAAATCCTTTTTTGTAGTGCAACAGTAAAGAGAGGCATAAACTGTCAAAAAATCTGCTTAAAAAACAACCAAAACACAAAGAAAAGTGAGTATACTGACTCACCTTTTAGTCATGAATGGTCTCTGCAGAACAATTTTCCAACTAACCACCAAAAAAACGGGGAGGTCCCAGTTTTTTTATTTGGAAATTCTGGTCACCCTAGGCCTAGTCGACTATATGACGGTTCCAGGTGAATTAGATTATTTTTTACTGCATGTTTTTGAAATCTACCTTGATCAAGCAAATGTAGTGAGTCCTTTTGAGGGTCTAAGCATGAACAAAGGTCTGGAGGGTCATTCAAACCTGTTATAAATGCACAGATTTGAATTACTCACGGTTTCGACCACCAGTTCATGACCCTCGATCGGCCCTCACGCTGGTGTTTTAATATGTGGCCCTTGGTGAAAAAAGTTTGGACACCTCTGGTTTAGATCATACTCATGTCACTAACACTGTAGTTAACATAATTATACTTAAAGTTACTGTGCAATAAGTTTATGTAACTCTCAGGAGGTGGAAACATCATCTATATGATTCCAGAAAATGGAAAAAAATCACACTTCAGAACATCCGTGGATACTGTGCCATACTGTGGAATATTAGAGCCAAAGGAACAATATTTCCATGAAAACAAGCTCCAAGCCAAATAGGAGATGTCTAAAAGATTACATAGTGTGGCAAGATTTAAATATTGCTTATTTTCTTTTCATTTTTAACATTTGGTTTATAGTTTACACATTTATGGGCAGCATGTATGACACATGTACAGATAATTAAACTAGAAACCATGAAAGGGCCAAAAGGTTTTCTCTAAATCATTATACACCACAAAAACTGTAGGGTTAAAATTATTTCAAGGTAAAATTTTATATATTTCAGACTTGTTTTTAATACAAAAGTGTTTCCTTAGTGTTAATTTGGCACCTCCCACCCACCACTTCAAACTTGAACCAGTTTAGTAACAATGAGTCAATCAAACTGTATTTATAGAGCGTTTTTCACACAAAAATGCAACACAAAGCGCTTTACGGTGATTAAAAAAGGACAATCCCACATTTCCCCTCCGCCCTTCACCCCAGTACATAATTTCATCTTAAATGAACTAAAATAAAGCGTCAAAATAAAGCACCTCTGTGTGTTGTTGAGCTAAATCAGGATAACTCTACAAAGTGTTATCCATTTACTCTCCAAACGTTAGTATAACTCTCGATAAGGGTGTAAGAAAAAATCAATTCAGTGATATATCGTGATACTTCATTGCACAATTCTCGAATGGATTCAAAATGCATTCGAATCGATTAAAAAAAATCATTAGTTGTTTTCACTGTTCTCATGATTAAACAATATATTCATTATATTTCATACACTTGTGTTCTCTTGAAGGTGTTGTTGACTGTATTATTAGAAGTAATTACTGATAAATCGCAATATCTCATCTTTTGTTCTAGTATCGGGATATATCATGATATATCAAATCGTGACATGCATATCATGATATGTATCGTATCGTCAGACTCAAGGCAATACACACCCCTAACTCTAGAACAGGTTAGACTCATATAAACCCTGAGAAAATGTTAAAATTGAGAGTTTTTCTGTGTAGCTGACTCAGACAAATGTGCCTCTTATACGTAAACTGTGTCTGCATTTTGAATACTGAGGACATTGCGTTGTTTATCTGTATTTTTGTACTTTTTTGACACTTTTTCTACACAATACCACTTAACAGATGTACAGCTATGGTAGGCCTAAATATTGACCAGAGGCTCTATCCCACCAAACCAAGTCCGAATTAGAAAAGCATGAAAAGGTCATATGGCACTTTAATCCCATAAATGTAAAAACGCAACACGATTTTCATTTGTTATCAAGCGTAACGCACAGAGGGACTGGAGTGGCATTAGGTCAAATCATACAGTATAACAACCCCGAATCCCATCCACACATTTTGGATTTACTCGCGAGGCAAAACAAACATATATTATCATGTTTCTTACGCACATTTCGCGTTTTATACACTTCGTTTGGCACCAATCAAGCAAAAAGCGTAACATTCTCTAAATAAGTGAGGCGGGGCGAGGGACACGGGCCTAAATGTCTGCGCAGGACGATCAGGAGAGAGACAGGTGGTCACCCTATTAAAGCCCCATCATGAGGTGCGTAACCGATTCGCGTAACGAACAACCCCCGTGTTTTTTCTCTTTTTTTTTGTTTTTTTAGGACGTGGACAGCTGATGAGATGCGGGGATGTGGCGGAGAGGAGGAGGCCGCGTATCGCTGCTGTTCCGGGCGAAGGAAGGGAAGGGAGGGAGGGATGGAGAGATGGAGAGAGAACGAGAGGGAGAGTGTTTGCATGTGAAAGGCTGCGCGTAAATCCCCCGGCTCTTAGCGCGGATTGTCCCCGGCTCAGGGTTAATGAAGTGCGGATAGAGTCGAGTTGAGCTCCCGATAGACACAACCGCGCACACACAAAGAGAAAGAGAAAAAGAGAGAGAGAAAAAGAAGGACTAAAAGCTTCGCCGGACTGCTGATAATATGATCCATTCAAAAAAAAAATATATAAAAAAATAAATGCGGATTTTTTTTTGGGGGGGGATGAAATTAATAGCGAATCAAAGGCATCGTTTGCGCCGTGAATGCGCCAATAAGAACAAGCCGCAGCGTTGTTTTATGAGGGAAACAAAATCACATGAGAGAGATAAAAAAAATACATCTATTAACATGTTCAAGAAAGCGTGACCTATTTTGCCTTTTTTTTTTCATCCAGCAGTTAAACCAGTGATTTTTACGCACGGTTTAAACGCGTAACTGTTCTTTTAAAAAAGTGCTCCAGATGAGCTAACGCTGTTCATACGTGTTTTCCAGCCCGTTAAAGAAATAATAAAGAATGAAAAGAAAAACATGGGAGGGTTTAAAACGGGAGACGACGAGCGTTTATGGCGCGCGGGGTCTCGGTGGAGCCGGTTTGTTGGTGCGTAAAAACTCGACTTTTCTTGTTGTTATTGGAACACAAGAACGAGTGTGTAAAAATGATATAACAGTTAAATAAAAGGCTGAAAGAGGGAGAGAGAGACAGAGGAAGGAGTGAGAGGAGAGAGTGAGAGAGGGGGGAGGGAAAGAGAAAGAGGAGTAAGCTGACAGAGGAGAGAAAAGGAGAGAGAGCAAGAGAGAGGAGGGATAAGAAGAGGAAGGAGCAAAAGTGAGAGTGAAGAAGAGAGAGAAGAGAGTGAAGGGGAGAGTAGGAGAGGATGGAAGGAAAGAGAAAGAGCTGACACAGGAGAGGGAAGCAGAGAGAGGGGGATACAAGCAGGGAGAGGAGAGAAGAAGAGAGAAGAGGGGAAAGGAAAGAGGAGAGAAAGTGAGAAAGAAGGGGACAGACAGAGAGTGAAGAAGAGAGAGAAGAGAGTGAAGGGGAGAGTTGGAGAGAGAAGAGGGGAAAGGAAAGAGGCGAGAAAGTGAGAAAGAAGGGGACAGACCGAGGGTGAAGAAGAGAAAGAAGAGAGTGAAGGAGAGAGTAAGAGATGGAGGAGAGAAGGACGACAGAGAGGGTAGGGATTCGGAGACAGGCAGAGGGAGAGGAGAGAAGAAAAGAGAGCAAGAGAGAGGAGGAATAAGGAGAGAGAAGACAGACAAAAGGTGAAGAAAGAGAAGATAGAGAAGGGGAGAGTAAGAGAGGATGGAAGGAAAGAGAAAAAGCTGACAGAGGAGAGAGAAGTAGAGAGAGGGGGATACAAACAGAGGGAAGAGGGAGAAGAAGAGAGAGCAAGAGAGAGGAGGGATAAGGAGAGAGAAAGAGAAGAGAAAGTGAGAGGAGAAGACAGACAGAGGGTGAAGAAGAGAATGAAGACAGTGAAAGAGAGGGTAAGAGACAGAGGAGAGAAGGACGACAGAGAGGGTAGGGATTTTGAGACAGGCAGAGGGAGAGAAGAGAAGAAAAGAGAACAAGAGAGGAGGGAGAAAGAGAAGAGAAAGTGGGAGAGAAGACAGACAGGGTGAAGAAGAGAGTGAAGGAGAGAGTAAGACAGAGAAAGAAGGAAAGAAGGAAGACAGAGAGGGTAGGGATTCAGAGACAGAAAGAGGGAGAGGAGAGAAGAGAGCAAGAGAGAGGAGGGAGAAAGAGCAGAGAGAGAGAAGACAGACAAAGGGTGAAGAAGAGAGAGAAGAGGGTGAATGAGAGAGTAAAAGACAGAAACGAAGGAGAAAAGGAAAGGCAAGAGAGGGGAGGGATGTAGAAGAGAAGGAGCGAGAGAAATGAGATGATGAGAGAGAGAGAAGAAAAGAGAGCAAGAGAGGGGGGGAAAGGAGAGAGAAAGAGGAGAGAAAGTGAGAGAGGAGAAGACAAAGGGTGAAGAAAAGAGAGAAGACAGTAAGAGAGGTTGGAAGGAAAGAGAAAGAGCTGACAGAGGAGAGAGAGGGGGATACAAACAGGGAAAGGGGAGAAGAATAGAGAGCAAGAGAGAGGAGGGATAAGGGGAGAGAAAGTGAGAGAGGAGAAGACAGACAGAGGGTGAAAAAGAGAAAGAAGAGGGTGAACAAGAGGGGAAAAGACAGGAACAAAGGAGAAAAGGAGAGGCAAGAGAGAGGAGGGATGTAGAAGAGAAGGAGCGAGACAAATGAGATGATGAGAGAGAAAGGGAGAAAGAGGTGGTTGAGAGGGAGAGAGGGAGTCGGAGAGAGAGAAGAGTGGGGGGAAAACTGGAAAAGACAGTGACCGACAAGAGAGAGGGAGAGAGAAAAATGGAGAAAGAAAAGAGAGAGAGAAAGTGAGAGGGAAAAAGACAGACAGAGGGTGAAGAAGAAGGGGGGGGGGGAATTAAGGAGAGAGTAAGAGACAGAGAAAAGAAAGAGAGAAGGAAAACAGAGAAGATAGGGATTGGGAGACCTACAGAGGGAGAAGGTGTAGAAGAAAAAGACCGAGAGAGATGAAATGACGAGAGACTTAGGAGTGAAAGAGATGGAGGAGAAGGAGAGAGGGAGTCAGTGAGAGAGATGCGTGAGGGAAAAACTGGAAAAGACAGTGACGGCCAAGAGAGAAGAGAGAGAGAGAGAGAGAGGGGAGAGGGTGAGAGACAGACAGAGGGAGAGGAGTGAAGTGAAGAAGAGAGAGAGGAGAGTAAAAGAGAGTAAGAGACAGAGGAAAGATGGAGAGAAGAATGAGGGAGAGGGTACGGATCTGTGCAGAAGAGAAGTACCGAGAGAAACGAGATGACAAAAGAGAAAGGAGAGAAAGAGATGGCAGAGAGAGGCATAGGAAACAGAAAGAAAGAGGGAGCTGGAGAGAGAGAAAGAGAGGATGGAAGGAAAGAGAAAGAGGAGTAAGGACAGGAGAAAGGGGATAACAGAGTGCAGGAGAGAGGAAAAAGGGGAAAAGGAGAGAGAAAGAAGACAGACAGAGGGTGAAGAAGAGAAAGAGGAGAGAATAAGAGACAGAGGAAAGAAAGAGAGAGAAGAGAGAGAGAAAGTGAGAGGGAAAAAGACAGACAGAGGGTGAAGAAGATAGAGAGGAGAGTTAAGGAGAGAGTAAGAGACAGAAAAGAACGAGAGATGACAGAGAGGATAGGGATTGGGAGACCTACAGAGGGAGAGGGGTGCAGAAGAAAAAGAGCGAGAGAGACAAGACAACGAGAGAGCAAGGAGAGAAAGAGATGACGGGGAAGGAGTCGGAGAGAGGGAGAAGAGAGATGGAAAAACTGGAAAAGACAGTGGTCGACAAGAGAGAGGGAGAGAGAACGATGAAGAGAGAGAGAGAATCCTGACTCAGCTCTCTCTTCTCTCGCTTCTCTCTTCTCTTCTCGCTCTGACATGGGAACCACACTTGGGGCAGGTCGCCTGGAGGAACAAACTGAACGTCCCACAGAGACGACATCAGAAGATCCGACCATTCACCGTCTTCTGCCACCTCAACGCGGCAAGAAACAAGAGAAGTTCATCTGCACCGAGCTGAGATTTGACCTGCGAGGTAAAGAATCTAACTTATAACATGAACATGAAAACTGTCTTATGGTTAACCATCCACAAATACGAGTTTCACAAACGAAAGAGTCTATATTGACGCTAAATTAGCTCAAGTACGTCTGAAGGCGTCTCCATGTTGGGTTCGTTCGGCGTTGCTTCTGCACAAACCTCAGCGCCGCTCTGTGATTGGTCGGTTTGTCACATGCACAGGATTGAGCCAGAGCTGTTCAAGACGGATTCTAAAGAGTTTGTGCATGTAAAGGGCCTTTAACTGAATTTATTTTGTGAATTCAAGTCAGCCTGCTTCCTTAGAATGGATCAAGGCCCACAAACAAGTGGCTAAAAGCAAATGGACAATACTAGATTTAAAAATTTTTTAAGTTGCACTGAGCAGAAAATAGTTGTGCCCCAATTGCCAAGTTTACATGAGAGCTTTGATTCAGAATGAAACAATTCCTAATGAAAATAATGAATCAGGCTAAACTTAATTCTGAAGTAAGTGGGTGGTTTATTCAGATTTTAAAGCCGAATTAATTAATTCCTCGAACATTTGTTCTTCTTATCTTATCTTCTTATTCGTCTATTCTTGTAAATTTGTACATTTTTGTGTTACATTGTAGAGTTTATTGTTTTCTACTTTATTTTATTCTATTTTATTTATTTCATGTTTAGTATTTGTCTACATTTCGCTCCAAGTACCACAGCAATTTCCTGTTGTGAATGTTGTGAACCTGTTCACTCATATGGCAATAAAACCTTTCTGATTCTGATTCTTAAAAATAATCCCGGTGGTTCGTGCTCGTTGGGTCGTCCTTCTGACACGATCCGGACGATCCGGCTCCTCCAGTCGTCTCTTCGGACTTTCCTCCACGTCTCTTTGGATTTGTGAGCGGGATGTGGGAGTGGGCTGAGGTGTCGCAGCCTCAGACTCAGTTTGTCTTCTTCCTCCTTCTCCGACACTCTTCCCTTCTCCTCCTCAGCTCACAGACGTAAAGCGTGAGGAGAGAATTCTCCAACTGCTGCTTCGTTATCATCGGAACGACCATGGAAAAAGTTTGGATCGTGTTTGTGTCGGCGGCGTAACGACAAACCGAGATGACAGAAAAGCCGAGAGCAGCTGAAGTGTGGGTTTTTTTTCCCAAAGACGCAAATACGTTTGTGTCTCTGTCCAATCAGAACCCTTCCCCACCCCAAGACACTGAGCAGAATTAAATAAAGACGATTTAATGTGTTTTCCATGTAAACTCAAAGGAGAATATTTGAATGAACTATTTAACTCAGAACAATTCATTCGGAATTAAAAAACATCATGTAAATGTGGCCAATGTACTAAAGGAGGAATAACTTGAAACCCATGACACTCGTTTGTCAGCCATTCAGCCTCTCAGCATCCTCCTCTTCACCACCATCAGTGTCCTGACCCTTTTTCACTTTCATATTGTCGATTTTCTGCCCGTTTGTAAAGTTTTTATAGTTCAAATCTATTTACCTGGTCACTCTCAAAACATTTCTTCACTTTTCTTTGAGAGATCTTGTAGAGCCCTGGCTGACCCAGGCCAGGGTGCTGCGTCTGGGGAGAGATTATGGTCCTCACAGTGGGGGGGCTGGAGGATCACACCGCATATATTATTCAATCAATACTTTTGGAGGCGATACATGAGCAGCCATCCCACACGCAGCCCTGAATGTGACGGGAACACAAACACCCTCAGGCCCCGCTGACCCCCAAGGACCCCAAACACCAGCCACTGCATCGCCCCTGCAGCCCGACGTCTACACTAGAACCACACTGGCCCCAATCAGCCCCAAGCACCGGCCCCAGTCTGTCCCAACCACAACCCCCGTCCAACCCCACATCATTACAAACAGCCCCATACTGTTACAACCAGCCCCATACCAGACCCACATTATCACAACCAGCCCCATACTGGCTTCAACCAGCTCCACATCATCATAACCAACCACACATCATCCCAAACGGCTCCATACGGCCACAACCAGCCCTACACCAGCCGCATACTGCCACAACCACCCCCACATCATTACTACCAGGCCCATATAGCCACACCCAGCCCCAGACTAGCTCCACGCCAGTCCCAACCAGCCCCATACCGGCCTCAACCAGGCCCACACCATCACAACCAGCACCATATGACAACCAGCGCTACAACCGCACTAACCAGCTCCACACCAGCCCCAACCACCAGCCCCAACCACTCCTATACTGCTACAACCAGCCCCATACTGCCACAACCAGCCCCAACCAACAGTCCCATCCCCATACCAGCCCCAACAGCCCCAACCACAACAGCTCTAACCAGTCCCACACCAGTCGCAACCAGCCCCATATAGCCACACCCAGCCCCATACCAGCCTCAACCAGGCCCACACTATCACAGCCAGTCCCACACCAGTCGCAACCAGCCCCATATAGCCACACCTAGCCCCATACCAGTCCCAACTAGCCCCATATAGCCATACCCAGCCCCAACCACCAGCCTCACAGCAGCTCTAACCAGCCCTGTACCGGCCCCAACCACTGGCTCCAACGAGACCCACATCGGCCCCAAACAGCAGTCCCCCACACCAGCTCCAATCAGCCCCTTACAAGCCCCACATTACCCCAACCAGCCCCAATCACCGGCCCCAACTACTGGTCCCAGCCAACACCACACATCTCCAACTAACCCCAGCGGGACCCCAGCCAGCACTAACCACTCCCACACCCCAAAAACAAAGACATTAATATCACAAAATGACTTAGGAATCAGTGCACACTTCAGTTGTATTGCTTAAACATGTCTTTTTCTCCACAGTTAAGTCCAATTTAATCACATTTTAAGACAAAATCTAAATAAAAATACGTTGAACTGAATAGTGCTTAGCTCACACTAATGTCCTACAGGATTAAGAACAAAAATAAGTAACTAAATAAGAGAAAGCTTTCAGGGGTGGACACTGCAGCCTGGACACTACATTTACTATTTATAAGCTCTCTGTCGCGCTCGTACCGGGGGGCTCATTTAAAAGTGGGCAGAATTAGAGGAAACAGGCTCTTTCTGGGACCCCCTGCTGGCCCCGGGGTCACTGACCGGGGGCCCCTTCACCTCATAAACATAAAGGGAGGAGAGGGCATCAATAAGGCATGAGGAGTGGAGCGCATGTATTTTTAAGTGGAGTCTGTGTGATGTGTGGTGAGGAGGGCCAGGGAGCAGAGCCGGACCCTGCCTCGGTGAACCACTGTCCCAGGTGAGGGCCACGTCCGCTGGGAAGGAACAGTGAGGGCCAGGGGGGTAAGGAGCGGCTTCAGGAACAGTGTAGGGATTTAGCAATACGACAATCAAATCAATATTGCAATTTGAATGGTCACCATCAGGAAATGACCAAGGCTATTTAAATGTTATATTATTAAATGCATTTTGGTCAATAATATTTAAGACAGTGGGGAGAGTTAGAATCAATATTAATTAGGGCTGTCAACGTTAATTCGTTAATTCATGCAATTAATCACAAAAAAATATTGCACTGTTTTTTTTTTTACACAGATGCAATAATTGTGCTTGTACCAAGTTTTCTTAAAACAAGACAAAATACAAATCTTGTTCTAAGCAGAAAACACTAGTTTCAAGTATTTATGGAAAGATTTTTCACCTTATTGGTTTGAGAAGGAAGTTAAAGAGGCTTAACCTGGCTTGATTTAATATAAAAAGTGCTTAGAATAGTTGTAATATCGAGATAAGATAAATCAGGATGGAATATCTTGAAACAAGTAAAAAAATAAAACATTTTATTAAGTAAAAAAATCTTAAAATTGATCTTTTAAGATGAATCTGCTTAATTCAAGTCAGTTTAACTATGCTAGAAAATCCTTTTTTGCAGTGTGCTGTTGTTGTGTCCTTGAGCAAGACACCCAACCTCGCCTCCAGTGTCTGTGTACACTGGTGTATGAATGTGTGTGTGAATGGGTGAGTGGTCCCTTGTTGTAAAGCGCTTTGAGTCTTGAAGGTGGAAAAATGCTGTATAAAAATGTGACCATTTAAGTTGATTGTGATGATGCTAATTTGAACCCACTCTATTTAATTTTAATAGTTAGTTTCAGAGTAATTTATAGTAGCTAACTCCTCCTTTCAGGCAGATATAAGTCAGTGTCCTTCAACATTCTGACCAGAACTGAAGAAGAGGCTTGGATGAGCGGCGAAACATCTTCAACCAAAAACTCTTGTCCAGTTGACAAACCCAACTTCTCCTTTGCCATGTGACCATTTAACATTCTAAGGTTTTTTCCTCTAAGAAAAGATGTGTTGTTAAAGCAGAACCTTGTGGGAAAATCAGACTATGTTGTTGTCATCGAATTGTGAAACATCCTATTCTATTACAACCTTGTAAGAAAGAACCACGAGTCACTGTATGGAGAGGGGTTCGCCCTGCTTCACCTTTCCTCCTGAAAAAGTAGCTCCAAAGCCATGCTGGTGTCCAGAATACATTCATGAGAATACTACTGTGCGCCGAAAGGTTTGTGAGAGCTCAGAGCAAGTTAGACATTTAAATACACCCTTCCTCCTTGGTTTGGAATCGGGAAACCAGACTTTAAAAACACCAGATTTCTCCCTGTGACATAACTAATGTTTCTGCGACTGCTCAGAAGGAGAAGACCTTGAAAACAGGATTAATCAGGGTTAATCCGTGTATTCATTCATTTGTTTTTCAATATAAAATCAAAAATAAGAAAGCTAAAAAAAAACTCTTTTCTTCATTATTTGTCTCCAAAAACAAAATGAAAAAACAGATAACGATTTGTTTTTTCAGGTTTCGATTTTGTGTTTAAAACTAATAATGGAAAAAACAGATAACAGACGTTTCCCGAACCAAACTCCTGGTCCTGGGGAATGGGAAACGACCATTATCTGTTTTTTCCATTATTCATTTAAACGCAAAATCAAAAACTGAAAAAAAATAAAATTAAATCGTTATCCATTTTTTCATTTTGGTTTTGGAGAGAAATAATGAAGAAAAGAGTTGTTTTTTTCGTTTTCTTAATTTTGATTTTATTTTGAAAAATGAATGAACGAATGAAGTTAAATTTAAGTTTTTTTTAAGACCATTTATATAAACAGATAAGACTTATTTCACAGCCTATTTCATAGAGCTACCAGCAAAGAAAAATTGAATTCTTCATTTATTTCCCAAACAAAAGAATCTGGGAAGTAGAGACTCTTTGCTATAAGTCCAGCATGAAATGTGTCGCTCAGTAACGTAAAACCAACGTTAACTCTTTCATGCATAGTGGTCACTATAGTGGACAGCTATTTCAATTGTTGTTTTCTCCTGAAATTTGCCCATTTCTGTACAAGATAACTTTTTTTTCTGCTAAAGACACACTGCGCTGATGCACTTAAGTACATTTAAAAGAATGTTTGCCGTAGTAGTCGGCTGAAAAGCAGTGATCAGCATGTTCATTGTTATGGTTGGAGTTATTTAGAACGTACTATCTGTGTTTCAAAGAAGCTTATTTTCCTCTAATTAAATGTTTTTGCAATACATTTAAAAGTTCTGGAATATGTTCAAAATATATGAACACAAAGGGTAAAGAAAAATATTTCGCTTGAATAATATTTTTCATTCGTTGTTCAGATCCGTGTTGTCCATCCTAGTGGACATGTCACCAACTTCTTGAAAAATGCATGTTTGAAAAAAATTGAGGTGAGGTTCAAGCCTAAAGAGTAATAAAACACTGGGAAAATAAAATCCTGAAGTAGCCTATCGTAATTCATGCATGAAAGGGTTAAAAAACAGCATTAATGGCTTTAAACAAATTGTGTTCTGCTGAGATTTGATTTGATTTTACGTTTCTGCAGAGCTTGTTTCTTGTGGTTCTGTAGTGCGGGATCTTCGTCTGACGTGTTTGGAAGATTTTAACCTAGTTGCGCTCTTAATTACTGTTTCCGCCGCTCTTTATTTAGACGACATTATTTAACCAAATAACGGTGCTTGACAAATTAAACTTTGGAGGAGAAATGCGATACAGAGAAGTTACGTACTACACAAATTTTAAAACCCAGATATAAAAATTCAAGATTTTTTCAAGTCTTTTAAACGTATTATTTACAAATTCATAAATTCAAGACTTTTTAAGACACTGTAGGAACCCTGTTAATGAAACCATTGTGAATTAAGACCATTACAAATCCAGGTACATTTTTGACAAGGGAAGAACGTGCTATAGTAAAAGTTTCATTACGTATCCTACAGTTAAACTACTTGAATATTTCCACCAAAAACTATTTCACATGGAGAAGACAAAAGGACAACAAAGCACCAGCCACACACAGAATACAGTTTCCAGCCCGGGAGCATTAACAGAGTCAACAACATCCATGACCAAGTTGGACGTGAACAGAACTGGATCTCGTTTGTTAGCTGAGGCTCGTGCCGTTTCCTCCTACCAAATCAAAGCTAGCACATTAGCTGCAACAGTTTCTCGTATTTGTGTTTGTTATTAGGCGTCTAATGCTGCTCCGGGGGCCAGGGTCCAGGTGGTCTCCATGGAAGAGTCAGCGGAGCAGATGTAACAGGTTTATGAGGCTGAGATGGAGCGTGAACAGTAGATCTCCAGCTGGGAGGATAAGAGGGCTTCTCATAGTAATAATGTTGATTAGGAAAATGGATAAATACACTTAAATACACAGTGAACTAGACCTAGATGCCGGGAGAACACGCAACGGAAAAGCATCTTCAACATTGCGCCGCCATTTCGAAGCTGGATTTAAACAAGATTAGTGAATTTGGTTACTGAAACTTAAAATTCATCCAGAAGAATCCCTCACTTCTATCCAAATGAAGCATAATAGGTCAAATATTTGGTGGCAGGGTGGTTGACACTAGGGTGGCGGTGGTTAGACCTCTTATCATGTCCATACGACTGTGGTGGACTTGGACCAAATGCCTACTTTCAACATCCAGTTTGTCAACATTGGATGTGCACTTTTTGGTCATGATTTGTTAATTTCTGTAAAAACTCTGCACTCCAAGGATTTGTACCTAAGACTAGGGATGTATCATATCGTCAAAGGTCTCACTAATATCATGGACCATCACAATATATCGAATCAGAAGTCTCTTTGCTTAAATGAATAGTCCTGATGGAGAAATAGCTAAAAAAAAGTGGGAACTACATAGACCATGATCCTTTGCTCCGTTTCAGTGCAGACGACATGAAGAAATAACTGTTCTAAGCACTTTGAAATCTTCATTCTTTGGATTAAAGGGGAACTCTGGCACGTTTGAAGCTAAAGTCCATTACTAGAGGTGGTCGAATACTGTCAAGGCAGCAAACTAGCATGGCCTTAGCATTAGCTTGTTGATTTCCCACTGCGCATTGCAAAAGCCGAAAAGACTTAATTGTCGACTCCAGCGGTGGCGAGAGGCTCGAGTAACCAGAAGCAACAAGTGAGGATCGACTACTGACGACGAAGAACAATAGAAACTGAAAGTTGTTGAAAGAAAATGGTTCGGGAATGTATTTTTAGAGTTTTCAAAAAATATAATTCACTCGAAAATAAATGGGATTAGAAACGACATCAGTGATCGAGTCTTTTGGGCTTTCTCATGTGCAGTGGAAAATAAACCAAGAACCAAGATGGCGCTGGGTGACCAGCTGCGTGTCACTGACGCTCCGAACCCTCTTTTCCTTCTTTTTCTCTTTTTAGTTTTTTATAGACATCTTTTTCGTTTTTTTGTGTACAGTAGGTGGAACATTGTGCAGTTCTGCACATGGGAAGCCTACTTTGACTACAGTTTTATTGTTAACTGTAGTGTTTCTAGCACTTTGCGGATCTGTATCGGGGAACTCATCCAACCGCGGCTCGGAGCACACCACTTACGCGCGGGAGGTCCTCCTCGCCCTACGCGGCCCTTCTTTACTCTACACTGAGAAACCTGACGTTCCAGTGGACATACGGAGGAAAAGAAGAGGCTGCAGAGGTGGACGCAAGAAACGGAGATCATATTTACCGTCGGTAATTATGGGAAACGTCCGCTCCATCTCCAACAAGAGCGAGGAGCTCACTGCGCTGACCCGGCAGCAGAGAGAATACCGGGACTACAGCCTGATGTGTTTCACCGAGACGTGGTTGAATGAGAATACATCGGACTATGTAATCTCCCTGGACGGAATCACGGATTCAAGGCCTGCGGACCGTACTGCCGTGAGAAGCGGCAAGAAAAAGGGAGGCGGACTGGCGGTGTATGTGAGCGAGCGCTGGTGCCACCCGGCACACGTGCACGTGAAACAACAGCTGTGCACCCTGGACCTAGAGCTGCTTGCAGTGGGAATGCGGCCCTATTACGTCCCGAGGGAGTTCTCACATGTGATTGTGTTTTGTGTTTACATGCCGCCTTCGGCCGACGCTGCGGCGGCCTGTGAGCAGCTCCACAGCACCGTGACTCTGATGCAGACGCGCCATCCGCGCGCCCTGCTCCTGATCAACGGTGACTTCAATCACACCTCTCTCTCCGCCACTCTCCCCACATTCACGCAGTACGTTACGTGTCCCACACGGGACAATAGGACTCTTGACCTGCTGTATGCAAATACAAAGGACGCATACACCTCTGTCCCCCTCCCCCCGCTCGGACGATCGGACCATAACATCGTCTATCTGCTCCCCCAATACACACCAAAGGTGAGAAGAGGACCCGCGCAGAAGGTGTCAGCGAAGCGGTGGACTGAAGAGGCCAGTGAGAGTCTGAGGGACTGTTTCCAGACCACAGACTGGAACATGTTCAGCCGCTCTTATGGAGAGGACATTGATGGCCTGACCCACTGCATCACAGACTATATCAACTTCTGCGTGGAGAGCACTGTGCCAACACGGAGGGTACGGTGCTTCTCCAATAACCACCCCTGGGTCACTCCTGAGCTTAAAGCCCCCCTGAACCAGAAGAAGAGGGCTTTCAACTCTGGAGTTAGAGAGGAGCAGAGAAGGGTCCAGCGGGAGCTCCAGAGGAGAATATGGCAGGCCAAGAAGGACCATGGGAAGAAGATGGAGGAGAAGCTGGCCCAGAACAACGTGAGGGATGTGTGGAGAGGACTGAAGACCATCTCCGGACTTGGACAGAGTGCCAGAGGGACAGCTGATGGAGACCAGCTCTGGGCTGATGAATTAAATCTGTACTTCAACAGGTTTGATTCACACCCTTCCCCCCCTGCCCCTCTTCCAGCTCCCCCCTCTTCACACCTCTCCAGGCCAGAGGACACTTGCCCCCTCCCCGGACTGACTTCATCTTCTGGCCGCCCCTCCCCCACACACTTCAAACGGACTGATCTCAGCACCAGCTCCCCTCTGCCCCCCACCCCCCACACTCCACACCAGGCCCTCCCTCACTCCCCCCTCTCCATCACACCGGACCAGGTGAGGAGAGAGCTGAGGCGACTGAAACAGAGGAAATCTGCTGGACCAGATGGAATCTGCCCCAGGCTGCTGAGGACCTGTGCAGACCAGCTCTGTGAGGTCCTCTGCCACATCTTCAACCTGAGCCTCAGCCTGGAGAAGGTTCCTGTCCTGTGGAAGACCTCCTGTGTGGTTCCAGTTCCAAAGACACCACATGCCAGGGAACCAGCCCACTACAGACCAGTCGCCTTGACCTCCCACCTGATGAAGACCCTGGAGAGACTGATCCTCAGCCACCTCCGCTCCGTGGTGAGCCCCACCCTGGACCTGCTGCAGTTTGCCTATCGGCCCAACATCGGGGTAGAGAACGCCGTCATCTACCTGCTGCAGCGGGCGCTCACCCACCTGGAGACCACTGGGAGCGCTGTGAGAGTCATGTTCTTTGACTTCTCCAGTGCCTTCAACACCATCAGGCCAGCGCTGCTGAGGGGGAAGCTGGAGGACACCGGAGTGGATGAACACCTGGCTGCCTGGACCATGGACTACCTGACTGACCGACTGCAGTATGTGCAGCTGCGCGGCTGTGAGTCTGAGGTGGTGATCTGCAGCATGGGGGCTCCCCAGGGAACTGTCCTCTCCCCCTTCCTCTTCACCATATACACCTCGGACTTCACCTACAACACAGACACCTGTCATTTCCAGAAGTTCATGCACGACTCGGCCATTGTTGGCTGTGTGTCCGAGGGGAACGAGCTGGAGTACTGCTCGGTCATCAGAGACTTTGTGGACTGGTGTGGGCGCAACCACCTGCGCCTTAACACTAGCAAGACCAAAGAGATGGTGATCGACTTCAGGAGAAGGACACCCCTTCATGCACCAGTGAACATCCAGGGGCAGGACATTGAGACTGTGGACAGCTTCAAGTACCTGGGTGTTCATTGGTCCCATAATTCCAATGCCCTGTACAAGAAGGGCCAGAGTCGCCTCCACCTTCTGAGGAGACTGAGGTCCTTTGGTCGTATGCAGGCCCCTGCTCAGGACTTTCTATGATTCTGTGGTAGCCTCTGCTCTCCTCTACGCGGTGGTCTGCTGGGCCCCAGGCAGCACTGAATGGGACAGGAAAAGACTGAACAAGCTGGTCAGGAGGGCTGGCTCTGTCCTGGGCTGTCCCCTGGACTCTGTCGAGGAGGTGGCTGAGAGGAGAGTGTTGTCCAAACTTACATCCATCATGGACAACACCTCTCACCCCCTGCACCAGACTGTGGAGGAGCTGAGCAGCTCCTTCAGCGGCCGTCTGAGACTCCCTCAGTGCAGGAAGGAGTGCTACCGCAGATCATTCATCCCCACCGCTGTCAGACTGTACAACTCCTCTGTGCAATAACCATGTCTGTGCCACTACTGGACTGTGACAACTTGCACTGTTTTTTGTACTTTCTTTATTTTATATATATAGTATTTATATTTCAATTCTCATTGTAAATTTTGTACATATACTTATTCACTTTATATTATTATTTTTATTATTATTTCTATTGTTATTATTGTTTATCTTGATTGCATCACACTTTTTCCCCCTTTTTTGCACTAAACTGTCCTGGAGCTACTGTGACTGTTGAATTTCTCCACTGTGAGATCAATAAAGTCTTATCTTATCTTATCTTAAACAAGCTAATGCTAAGGCTACTTATAAAGTTGTTTTCTAACATTTCCAGACACTAATAAGTGAACCAGGCAGAGCGTTTTGTTTGTTAGACTCGTGGCTGTTGTAAGATGGGTTTAAGTGGTGTTAAGCTTCTTTAGTGAGAAGCAAATTGGCATTTTACGTGGAAGTTAAGAACTGGCCTCCATCCCTACACTAGTTTGTTGCCTTGACAGACTCACTGCCACAGCGAGATATGCCGAGGCAACACTGATCTGTGCCGTTTTTTGGCTTCTGACAGTATTCGACCCCCTCTAGCAACGGACTTTAACTTCAAACGTGCCAGAGTTCCCCTTTAAGTCTTGTGAAGGCATTTTTAGAGGAAAAAGTAACATATTCACAGTTTTGTGAGCCTTCACAAAATATTGCAATAAATATCGTACGGCGAGATGTTTATGGTGAAAATATGGTACAGAGAGATTTGGATATTGTTCCATCCATAATGATAATAAATGTTGTACCAAATGACTGGTCAAAGCATTTTATAATGTCAGTCTTGTTATTATGTAGAACATTGTAATATCGTGAGCCTCCCCACCATATCGTGAGCTTTCCCACGATGTTGCAATATATATTGTATCCTGAAGTTCATATCGTGAGACTTGGATATCGTTACACCCCTATCTATGACACAACAATCCATGGAAAACTTAGAGTAATTTCTGAAGCTTAATAGGTTGAATGAAGCCAAATACAAACTGGTGTGTTTGTGATCCAGACACAGGAAGAACATGCAAACTCCAAACTCCGATACCAGTGTCATATCAGTGCATCCCTAATAAAAACTGATGTGAGGGCCGCTGCATTTGACCCCCCAGTTTGGACACTCCTCTAATTTGCGCACACACAAGCGCCTGATTGTCGGTGGTCGTAAAGCCTGTGGGCAAAGCTGGGCAGTCGCACCAATACAACACACAACACCACCGCGAATGAACAATGACCCCCAAACTTTCCCCTGTAACTCAAACAAACTCGGCACATAATTCCAGCAGACGCCTCTTCATGTCCAACAAACCCTGGGCTGTTGATCAGTCCAGTCCTGCTCAGCTCTGGATTAATTATGGTGAAGTTGTGGAGCTGTCAGGGGAACAGCGGCGCAGCGCAGGAGGCTGTGACTGATGTTAGCTTGTAGCCTGGAGGGGAGCAAACCCGACACACGACAATCCATCCAGAGGCGGCCATGACAGGTCTGGAGAGCCGGAAAGGGAGGGCGGAGGTGGCATTAGCATGCGGCACACGGCGCAGCCAACGAGGGTACGGAGGAATCAAAGTTGCGTGGTTGATAAAGTTGCCAGTGATGGGCTTGATGTTGAAGGCGGGTTGGGGGAGAGTGGACCCCAGGCACAGGTCCCACCGAGCTGCTCTGCCCTCCAGTCAACATGGACACTTTGATCAGAGGACGGCAGCCCGGGACACGGGGGAGAGGGGACGCGTCTTGCTGCATCTCAATCACTACATCGTCAGTGTGCATTGTTGGGAATAATGGCGGTGATAATTTGATTGAAAGTTTTACGTAAATCATAAAGTAAAAAGTATGTCTCTTTCAAATAATAGTTTTATAAGTTTGTACATATGTGTATTTTAATGACAAGGTACTCTGGTCCATTGCCAATACATATTCAGATCACCATGTTTTATTTTATTTTTATTTATTTTATTCATTTATTTGGGACAATGTACATTAATCAACATTAAATCATGTAAATGCACCCGAGTTAGCAGAATTAGGCTAATTTTCATCGGTAGTCCCTTTGTTTGTTCCGTTTTGTTGGTTTGAAAAGTCTATATTTGCTGAAAACAATGTATTAACGTGTTTAATAAGTTCCACTCCCCTCCATTTGCACTATTATAATGGGCATTCATTTCACTGATCAAACTATTGCACAGGTTTGTGAAGTTATACTGTTGTTTTGTATCCTTAGAAATCAATTTAATAGTGAACCAGGAGGTGCACTGTTAGCATGATTGTTGTTACTATCCCCTGAAAGTTAATATAATTATGCATGTTCAGAATGCATTAGGAAAATAAGGAAAACCTTTGGGCCACTGCAAACGGTTTAAAATGAACTATTTATGTTTTCCGCTTTCTTAGGCAGAAGTGAAAAACGTACAGAAAAATTGTAATTAAGTAAAAGTATCATTACTTTGCCAAATTCCTACTAAAGTAAAAGTAGAAGTAACCATCCATTGAGTAAAAGTAAAAAAGGATGAGTCAGAAATATAATCCAGCACAAGTTGTTTTAGTCAACTTTTAGGTGATACATGGAAACTTTGTTCAGTGCAAACTTTGTTCAGTTTAAAGACACTGAGCTACTAACACTGACACTGAGCTCTTCCTTCTTTTTATACAACTTTATAAAATGTAGAACTTTTACTATGTAGGCTTACAGCATGTTTCTCTGCACAAGCAGGAACTAGCACTTGGAAAAAATGTTAGTTCATGTTATTCCTGTTATGGTCATTCCTGTTACCAAACTATCTACAGCTTGGTAACAGGAATCCAATCCACTTTATTTTTATTGCACATTTCATAAACAAACTCTTTCCAAAATGCTGCACCGAAGCAGGACATGAAATAGGACTTGATGTGGAGGTTTTTGACATTGATAACTCGAGGTAGGCAAATTTTGCATTATGTTATTCCCTATTTTACATTTGAACACAAATAGCTGTCCGAGGTTTGGCTTTCCCCTCGACAATTATTCATTGCACCTTCTTCTTGACGACCTCGATCTCTGGCTCCAGCATCATCCAAGTTGATCCAAGACAGAGTTCTGCACAATGACTGTACATAACATAGTGAAAATGCCACGCATGCAAACCTGCGCAATTTCCTTTAATTTACGGCAGATTATTTTGTTTTTTTCGCATAATTTCATTTTTTTTCTCTACTCTGATTTTAATCACTAACGAGGGCGGGTTCCAATGTAATGAAGTAAAATGCTTGGGTATAAATACAAATTACTCATAAAAACTACTCAATTGCAATAACGTGAGTAAATGTAATTCATTATTTTCCACCCTTGTTCTTAAAACAGTAAAAATCAAGTACAGCACGTTCCTAAAGTATAATCAGTGCCTGACGATAGTTCAAACATTGGCGTATACGTCCCTGACAAAGCTCTTTACGTTGGAGCGTTTGCAGTTTGTCCATCCCCTCTCTCTGCACACATCCCTCTGTGTCAGATGCCTTCACCCAGGGGCCGTCGCAGGACCATTCCTCACAGCCTCAGCCGGGGGGCCTCAAAGTGGGGGCCAAAGAGCCGTAATTGGACATGTGAGAGCGCGGAGACGTGTGCCGCGATGACCGCTCCGTGACATGCCATTTGCCTCGAGGACCCCCAGGGCTGTCCGCGGAGCTGCCCGACGCGGACATAAGTCGTGAACCAGGCGAGGACCCCGGGATAACAAGGCCATCAGGAGGCACAGGTGCGGAGGAGGGACGAGGACGGGGAGATGGAGAGGGGACAGGGTTTGGGCAAAAAGTTTGAGATGCAGAGAGTTATGAGGCTGCGGGCTCGTTCGTCTTCCTCACTGAACTCTGCGCTGAGGGAAAAGGGGGTAAGGGTTCAACTCTTCTCAGCATATTCAAAGTCTTTACTTATGAGCATGAATCAAATGTGCAATTCAATTTCATGCAACTATTTCATCTGAGAAACTTAGTAAACTTTAATTGTGTTTAGTCACAGGTAAAGAAATGTCATTTAAAAGACACACCGCGAACAAGTCCTGAGGGTCATTCCACGAATTAAAAAAAGGTTAGGCAATTAATCATTTTTTGTTTTAAATTACGGTCCATCAAACTTACTTTTTTATGTTTGAATGGGATTGTTCTATTAAATGTCCTATTTCATGTCCTGTTTCAGTGCAGCACTTTGGAAACGGTTTGTTTATGAAATGTGCTGTATAAATAAAGTGGATTGGATTGGATTCCTGTTACCAAACTGCAGATAGTTTGGTAACGGGAATGACATTAACAGGAATGACCTAAACTAGTAATTTTTCCAAGTGCTAGTCCATGCTTGTACAGAGCTGACATGCTGTAAACCTACATAAGGACGTACATTTCTTGAAGGTGTTGAAGAACAAACTTTGATTTACGCCTTAAAATTTTGAAACAGGAATGACGTCATACAGAAGACAACCCATTAAAAATTCCCCAAATCATTTTAAAATACAAAAATCTCTCTTGCCAGGTGCCCTTTTTGAGCTGATTTTTCACTTGTGCGACTGTTTTTGGGATCAAGTTTTGGCTTGTATCTTGTATTGCGCTTTGTGTCGTATACCTGGGGTAACGAGAACCGATTAATACGTCACGACCAGCTCCCACTCGGCAATCGTAGGTTTGAAATCCAGTCGCCTCTCGAGAGGGTTTTGCACAGTTGAAGTCGTTCGTTTAGTGTGAGAACATGAATCATGAGCTGTGAACTTTTAAACCCTGAGATTTGGTCGAACAGTTTGAGGTGGAGCTGAGTATAACGATGGAAAATATTACACAGTGTACGCCTGGCTTAAGTAGGGTGACCAGATTTTCTAAATTCTAAACTGGGACACACCCAGGTTGGGATGTTTGGTATAAATAAATTGTGAAAAGAGCGTGTAACATTGTACATTATCATCTCAGTCAATCTAAGGAGCTTCTGTTGCTGAATTTTTTTTCTTTATGCTAATAATAATAATAATGCATCAGTTTTATATAGCGCTTTTCTGGACACTCAAAGACGCTTTTACAGAGCATTATTCATTCACTCTAGACCCGGTGGTGGTAAACTACTATTGTAGCCACAGCTGCCCTGGGCCAGACTGACGGAAGCGAGGCTGCCAATCTGCACCATCGGCCCCTCCGACCACCACCAACACTCACGCACACACCACTTTCATACTAGGCAATGTGGGTGATGTGTCTTGCCTAAGGACACTGCGACAGTTTTTGCCACTGGTGCCCCCCTGTGGCACCTGGAATTCCCAGTGGTCTCCCATCCAAGTACTAACCAGGCCCGGCCCTGCTCATTTACAAACACACGTTTCTGTATTATGGCCAAACAAATGTCAATTTATGCTCCTCTTTACTGTGGGCAGGGATCAGATTAGTCAAAAATTGCGATATTCCTGCTTTAGGTGTAGTCCTGGTTTAGTCTTAGTTTAGTCCTGGTTTAGATCAAATTAGTCAAAAATAGGGACAACTGGGACATTTCTTGTATAAAACTGGGACAAATCTCTGGTTTTGTATAAATCTGCTGGGACAGGGGACATAGGACTCAGAACTGGGACTGTCCCGGATACATAGACGTCTAGTCACCTTATTCTTAAGGCCACGGGAAAGGATCGTCTGAATGAAAAGGGGTGAAATCCCTTGGACGTTACAAGGACACCGCATTCAGGGCATTCAAGGATGGACCAAATGTGGAGAACAAATCTTTATAGCAGCAAAAATAGACCAATATTGACCATATACTTTACTATTTGGTCCATTGTCCACGCTATACATTCTACATACCAGACAGGCCCACTATCATGACCTGTTCGCTTTAGGTAGACCGTCAGTGGTAAATGACCTGAACTTTACAGTAAAAGTTTAAGTCCCCCACCCTCATTCGCCCTCTGCCACAGTCTATTTCATGTAGCTCCAGCCTGCACACAGCACTTGGCCCTCTAAACTGTGCATCCACGAGGTAACACCTGCTCTCTGCCACCCCCTCCTCCTCCTCCAGCTCCAAACTTTATTCTGTAACACTCAAAAGGACTCAACCGGCTTTAATCGTGGAAAAAAAGAGAGAAAAATAGCATAGCCCTCGTAGCTCTACCTCCGCCCCTTCTCCCTTTTCTCCCTCTCTCCCCAATTCCAATCCTCCCTTCATCATCAGTGCAGTGACACCCGGTATATTTACGCCGAGGCACCCTTCTCCGGAGATCAGAAAACTCCTTTAGAAAGTGCAGACAAACAAACAAAGTCCTCCAGCTTCCCCTTAGCATCCACCTGAAACGCGCGAACCAACTCCCAGCCGGTTTGAAGCGTAGCCCGGCACACGCCACGGCAATCCCGATAAAGACTGGTGGAGGGGGGGTGGGACGGGAACGCTGGCAGATTGCGGGGAGGAAAGCCGCGGCATCAAAAAGCTATCAATACAATCGCTGGTGCCAGGAGCGTCAGTTTAGCGTCTTTAGCGCAGCGGCGGATGCTAACGGGATGCGACGCGCCACATGTTCGGAGTCATCTTCACTACGGGGCCGCCGCTGCAAGGGGTGACGGGCGGAGAGAGTCGCTTTGACACAACGACGAGAAGGAAAAGGCAACAAATTCTCACGCGGGGAAAAAATATCGGTAAATAGTGATAGGGAGTGTAACAGATGTCTCAAGTTCACATGTTTACCGGGAGCGGGTTTTGGGCGAGAATAGCGCGTGAAATAATGCGACGTATTTGTAAATGTTGACAGGAGCGCCGAGGGTAAACAGAGGAGTGTAAAAATGACTCGAGCGTGCGGATGTAGTTTGATTCATCTGGTTTTGGTGCAGGTTGAAACGTGTTACGCAACGACTGTAATTACTCGACTCCGTTTTATTTCTAGAGCGCTTTAAAAACAACACAGTCGACCGAAGTGCTGTACACAAATTAAATAGGACACGTAAAGTGACAAATACAGTGACATGTACAGGTAAATACAATACAATACAAATACAAGGAAATAGTCAACCCTATTGTGACTGGATTTTCAAAATAAAATAAAAACTGGGACACCCCCAGTAGAGTCCTGCAGGAGTTTGACAAACCGACCTGTTTTCCAACACAAATTAAATAAAATTCTGCGCCCAATCTGACCTGCTATAAATAAAAACAGACAACCGAACCACACCCGAATGAAAATCAGTCCGAGAGCCAAAAAACAGTCACAACTTTATGCTCTCCACTCGCTTATTTTCTTTTCAGCTCTTCGGAAGTCATTCTAAACTGCAGGACGTCATGTGAGTGGTTTGAAAATGAAAGTGGCAGAGATTTCTGGGAGTGCGTGCAGCAAAAACCTGGATTTTACATTTAATCAACTTGTAAAAACAATGGCATTTTTGCATTTCACTAAAATACAGCCCTGTTTTCTGTTTACACATGATGTTTTATAAACTGCAGAACCCGCATCCGACACTCTACAACATTTTTCACCCGTTTCATTAAAATTTGTGGTTCACCCGTCAGGTATCCGCGGGTACCAGAACCCGTGCAAGACTCTGACCCCCTGTTTGTGATGGTTGGTAATAATAAAACTGAATAACGTGTTAGTATAGTCACATTTTCTTGTGTTTTGCTCATTTTTAAGCAGCTTTTCTGTATTTTGTCGAAACAAATGAGTGAATGTGTTGGCAGGTATCAAATTGGTTACAAAAACCAGGGACATTTCTTGGCCCATGTGTCCCTATTTTGACCAATTTGATACCTGGCAACACTAAAGGGAGGCATAAATTGTCATTTGTTTAGGTAAAATAAAAAGCTGCTTAAAAATGACAAAGGGACATTTCTTGTATAAAACTGGGACAAATCAGTGGCTTTGGATAAATCTGCTGGGACAGGGGACACGTGGCTCAAAACTGGCCCGGGGAAATAGGGACGTCTGGTCACTCTAGTCAACCCTCAAACTGAGTTAAAAGCCAAGGAGAAAAAGTGAGTTTTTAGGAGGGACTTAAAAACGGGAGCGTGGCTATGTTCCCTCAGTCCAGCTCGAGGTCATGGTGCAAAGGACCCTAGGTTGAAATGAGTCTGAATCATCCCTTTAAATGTGGTATAAAAATAAAAATTACTTGACTTAGAGTTTATTTTTGAGAAAAATCTTAGAAATGAAAGAACATATGGCTGAAGGAACATAGGACTGAGGGAACATAGGGCCTAATTTCCAAAATGTTCAGTGAAAAACAAATTCTTATAAATGAGGGAACATAAAAACAGGCAGTGAGTCGGTCAGCCTGATGCGCAATGGGAGCCGATTCCACAGGCTCGGAGCAGCTGCTGAAAATGCCTGATATCCTCTCTGTTTTCTCCTGGTCTTTGGGACATGGAGAAGAGCCTGATCTGTGGACCTGAGAGCACGAGAGGGGCTGTGAGGTACGAGCAGGTCAGACACATACTGAAGGGCCAGACCATGAACATATTTAAAAGCAAATATTGTAAAATACCAAATAAGAGCCTTGGCATTTATTTGTTTCAATTACTTAACAGACCAGGCGTTTATTGGAGACTAGGCGTTTAATTCTTTCCTCACTAAATATGGTACTCAAATTCTTTTAACCAGTTTGACTATGACTTAGGCGGATTTCTGTACAGACGGAGGAAAGTTAATCTGAAATGTTACAACAAAATATCTATGGAGCGCGGAGTTTCCCACATTTGAAAGTGACTCCTACATGCAGATATTTCTTTAGTGAGTTAAAACAAACGACAGACGCAGTGAGTGAGAACGTTCATCCACCGCATCAGGGCACAAGGAGCGAGCTGGGTTTTTTTCAGCGCTTATAGTTTAAAATGAGTTGTGTGGTTTTAAGTTTTGGTTGGGTAGAGACAACGCAAGTATCAGTCCCTCTCCTGTTGTTGCAGCGCGACTTCTGCCTTCAGCACGAACATTAGACTCAGCGTATATTTGGAACCCGTAGTTTTTTATTAAAACATACACCTGCACCCGGTGTTTAATTGGAACCTGGCTCTTATTTGGTATTTTACAGTAAAATAATTTTAAAATCAGCGCAAAAGTGCACATCACAGGAGTTCACACATCACAATATAATATAACTAAGAGTAAAAAGTATAAATGGTGATAATAAATCCTAAATAAGTAGCAAAGAAGAGCAAGAGACAAAATTATATAAATGTAAACACAACATGACGTAAATTTTCTGGTCAGTGTTGTAATGTTGTTTCCTCGTCACAAACTCAGAGCTCACTTCCATCACGAAGCAGGCGGAGCAGAGCTGCAACTGCTGTGGTGGAGAGATTCCATGGATGTATAATAAGAGCTGGATAAGACTCGCGCCCTCTATCTGTGACCGCAGATTGATTTGTGCCATAGAAGCATTTTTTGAGAAATCAAACTTCCCGTGTTCAGCTGACAGGGCATCCACAGCTTTCATAAAGGTCAGATTTTGTAGGGATTCTTCTGTATTTTTACAATATGAACTTAAAAAAAAAAGTTTAATTGTCAAAGCAGCTAAAAGTCCGCTTTGTAATAGTAAGCCTCGCCCTGCTCTGAGCGTTTCAGATGTCACAGGAAGTAAACGGCGAAGTAAAAATCTTTTTGGGGGTCATGCGCCAATGAGCACAGGCCACTGAAAACAATACGGCGTCATCTTGGATTCATCTTCCAGATGTTATTATAGTTCTATGGCAGATACTTAAAGCAAAAGTATCTTCAAAACTCACCCTTATGTAACAGATAATCCTGTGTCGTGTCAATCATCATATCATTGGTGCACTGTCTTCCTATAACCTCTTGTATAAAGCTGAGATTTTATATTTTATTACTTATTTTTCTATTTTATTTTGACGTACATTTACATTTATATAATTATGCCTTATTTGACACCTGACGCCCGGTTCTGAGGAGGCCACAATGGACAAGTACAACTGAGATGTTTGTTACTGCACGTGTGAACACTTTGCACTTTGCAAGCTGCACTAAGAACTTTAATGTACAGTTTTATCTGCAGACTGAACAAATCGGACATTGAAATAATAATGTCACTCACAAATATGAGATTCAGTGCAATATGATATCAGTCCAATATGTGGAGACACTGGTGTGATGGAAATTTCTTACTTTGTTAAGCTAAAGAGTGTATTGTATGGGTTCAGATAACTAGTAACTCACAACTGCTAAAGCATCTCTGTGTTCCTGGTCACATGCAGAGGTGTGACCTGTTGTTTCCGGGCTACTTCAAGGCAGGACATTATGTTCAGTCCTTATTTATCAGAGTTAAAACAACAGGTTGTTGTTCTATTCATTCTCATCATTTAGAATTATTGGTCCCCTTGGGTTCAATGTAATCGGTGCCCCAGGTGACCCAGACAAGTCGTCTCCATTTGAGAATTGTTTAGATCAATTCTATCATATGTTTTACCTCATGTTGATTTCATGACGTTTCTCAATGGTATAAGAAGCCTGTTTTTGTTTTGCCGTTGAGATCAGGGAGAGACGGACCTCGCGTGAGGGACGGAAGGGTTTGTTTTCTTTACTTCTTTGTAATTGAGTGCACAATTACTTGAATAAATCCAGACTCTGTTGATTTAAGACAACTTTTCTCCAGTTTTATTCTTCTCAGATTTAAAAATCCACAACAACTGGTGTGGCTCTTTTGAAAATATAAATGTTTGTTTTGTATTGTCACTATCTTTAGTTTGTTTTAAAAATGGACCATGAGTCTGGAAAAAAGATGAACTGAACTGAACCTGTCTCTTGCTATTTTGCTACTTATTTAGAATTTATTATTACCTTTTCTATGTTTTGCTCTTTGTTTTTATATTAAATTGTAATGAGTGAGCGACTGTGTCCAAATAATTCCCCCTGTGGTTCAATAGTCTAAGTCATTGGTATATGCATCTGTAATAATTATGTGAACTGGAGTCGTATTTTCCCCTAAACATATTTTTGCAGTGTGAGACAGTGGCACACAGAAGCTGCAGCCGAGGTGCAGGTTTGGTGATGTGGCGGGCTGGGGTGGGGTGGGGTGGCAGACACCGAGCAGACACCGGGAAGGGGGGGGACTGCATCTGGCGTCCCTTGATCAGCGCTCTCCCTGCAGACGCGCCGCTGCCAAACCCGGGCACCCCAACAGCCCTGGCCCCCGCACCTCACCTCACCGCTCCCCGGCTCGGCGGTGGCGGACACGGCCGTATACGCGAGCTCCGAGGCACAAACACGCGCCGGGGAAAGGTAAACAGCGCCAGTGACACGCTCCCCCCTGATAGCAGCCCGGTGTCAACACACATCCAGCCCGGCGTAATGAAGTGAGCCCGCCGTGCGCACTGCCACCCGGGCCTCCCCTCCGCCGCCTCCCCGCGCTATTTGTAGGCTGCCGGTGCCTCTCTCTAACGGGTCGGGAGACGACAGGGGGAGGCAGGGGTGAGCGGAAGGGAGGGAGGACTTGTTTGTTTGTTTGTTTGTGTATGTGGGGGTGTATTCTGGGATGGGTGCTCTGGCCAGTGTATGAATATATAGATGTCTGGGCGAAAATAAGTGGTTTGTGTGGTGGGTTACGGCTGGAGAGTGTTTGCAAAGGAGAACTTTTATACACTTTTAGGCCCATGTACCGTTCGTTCCTTTCGATTTCAATTAAGGACGAAAAACTATACAATGGGAAAACAGTTTGTTGTTTCATTATTCCATTTTAACGTCAAACAAAAAAGTGATTTCGACCTCTATTTCCAACACCAATCAAAAACAGTCTCGTGCCTATTTCAATTTTGATAATTTATTCCCTCTGGTTTATTCTGCCGCCTGTGAAATGAGCGTCAACTATACAAAGGAGTTTATCACTTTGCTGCTTCCTGTTTCTTGTCATGGAGTTCAACAATTACTTTTTAAGAGTAAAAGCGTCGCTATAAAAGAAAAATTGCACCAACAAGTGGTTCATGCTCGTTGGGTCGTCCTTCTAATCCGGCTCCTCCAGTCGTCTCTTTGGACTTTCTTCCACATGTCTTTGGATTTGTGAGCGGGATGTGGGAGTGGGCTGAGGTGTGGCAGCCTCAGACTCAGTTTGTCTTCTTCCTCCTTCTCAGACACTCTTCCCTTTTCCTCCTCAGCTCACAGACGTAAAGCGTGAGGAGAGAATTCTCCAGCTGCTGCTTCATTATCATCGGTACGACTGCGGGAAAAGTTTGTGTCACATTTGTGTCGGCGGCATAACGACAAACCGAGATGACAGAAAAGCCGGGAGAAGCTGAAGTGTGTGTTTTCTTTCGATCAACGTAAATACGTTCGTGTCGCTGTCCAATCAGAACCCTTCCCCACCCCCAGACCCTGAGAGGAATTAAATAAAGACAATTTAACGTGTTTTCCATGTAAACCTTGATTCAGAATTATTACTTCCATGTAAACGAAGGAGAATATTTTAATTCTGAACTATTTAATTCTAAAAACATCATGTAAACGTGGCCGATGTCGCGTGAAGCTTGGGAAGAGGAACCAAAACTTTTACTCAAGTAAGAGCACCATTACGCTGTACAATATATTACACGAGTATTATTAAAAGTACTAGCGGCCTCTGAAGGTGGTAGCAGCATGTGTGTGTCTGGTGCTTCAGTGACAGCGAGAGGAGGCGAGCAGACAGGGACTCCAAAAATAGGCTAAAAGCACCAACACAAATAGAACCGTGTGAGTTTTAATAGGCTCCTCTTAAACAGTGTGGGAATGGCCCTGGGACCCATGCATTATTCAGGACGCTTATACGTGAAAGAGAAAGTGTTTAGCTATTAGCATTTCAAGTACACTAACGCAACAAAACAACCTTACGGACCTGCACGTCATCCACATCTACGCCTGGGGTACATTCACGGAGACAAGCTTTTCTCCGGTGGATTCGCGATACTTTTCTGTAGGTTCGTTTGACAGTGATTTGATCTGATTGAACTGACTGAAGCATTTTAGACCATCTTGAGTTGTTTTACACAGCATCTATAGCATTAAAGACGGGGGTATTTTTCATCTAAGGTGTAGTAACACATCATATTTAGAGCAACATGTTACCTTTTATTGTTTCGAAAATTCTAAACTCGCAGAAAATGGCCAATTTGTTTATGTTATAATTACGGGCTTTGTAGTTTATAATCTCAGTGAATCGTATAACAATATTTGCCCCAAAAGCAGCATTTATTTTATGTAAATACATTTCAGTGGACTCATTTCTTCCTGAAGCCCGTCATGTGTTTGAATCAGAATCAGAGTGAATCAGGTTTACAACATTAGGAATTTGCTGCGGTACTTGGAGCGAAACGTAGACAAACACTAAACATGCAATAAATAATATAGAGTTTGGGACGCTGACACTTTTTGTTTGTACTCGGACCAGAACTGCTCAAGAGGTTCTGGCTGCAGACGTTTGAGGAAAGTGTGTTCACTGTGACATGTTTTGCCTTTAAATGGTTTCGTAGGGTTGAGGTGCTTCTATGATTTGCAAACTCTTTTTTTTTTTGTACAATTTGCAATAAACAACGCCTTTGTCAGTACTTCCATCAGGTCGTTTACTGAATTGAAATGTTGCGTTCAGCACACTCAGAGCGCTTTCTGGTGCAGAACATCTCTGTATTTGAACTTTTGAAATTAATGTCCCTTCAAATAAAGACTAAACTAAACTTTCATGCCACGCTCATGGATTGTTGTATTTGGAACTGTGTGCGTCAGTACGATTGATGTACCACGACATGATGCACTGACAAATGTTCTGCATTTGGCAAACTGCGATAAAATGCATCACTATTTTTTAATGCATTCATTTCTTTGTAACTAATTAATCATAATTAACGTGTTGATGCTCCACCACTAGTTAAAATTCAGTGTTTAATTTTTGTTTTTTGAGCTCAGTTTTTAACATAAAATCGTGGGATTTTAACCAACTGAGAAGTGCAAAGGACAGAAGTCAGGGACTGTTGGATTGTGTGAAATGAGCTTTGGTTTTGTTGTTTGTTTTTCCTGTATCCATGAAATCCGAGCAAGAAGATGAAGAAGACATTTCAAGTGCTGCAGCCTTTTTTTCACTCTATGACGCAGCAAATGTGGCCGAAGACCTTCAGAGGAAATACTGCAAGACCTTCCAGAGGAAACACTTTGAGGGAATGAACCATTTCATCGCCAACCAAAACACCAGAGCGGAGTAAGAGCTTTTCTTTCCTTTCCTGTTGCGGTCACCTGGTTGTGACGCTGCAGGACACAGAGGGGGGAAACTTTTGGCTCTTCCACAGGATCTGCTGACCCTCCCTGACCAGTCCTCCTGAGAAACTTGAATTTCCCTCGGGATCAATAACGTCTCTCTCCCTCATAACCTTTCCATGGAGACGGCAGGTGCCCAACTCTACCGAAGAAAAGTTAGTGCAGCTTCAAGTAAAAAACAAAACCCTCCAAACTGACCTCGCTCTTCTGCGGCGGTCAGTCTCACAAAGCCTCGGTCAACTCCGAAAGCGAAACAAACACAAGACACTTTTTCCTGTACATCCCGTCTCCTTTGGCAACAAGGGAGCAACAAGGAAAAACTACCATTCAGCGACGCACTCCGATCTCCACGCACACACCGCCCAAACCTCCCTCTTTTTTTTATTTCAGTCATTTTATCGCTTTATCACTCTCTCCTCTCCCCGCGACGCTATTAATTTTAAGCCTGGAAAGTTTACGCCCCTTGGTATCTGTTTCTACGCCGGCTAAAACCAGCAACTCGGCTCCACAGATCGGCAAAGAGTGGCAGCTTATTGTTTTGATATGAGGCGGATTCCCAGGCGTGCCGGTCAATAATGACTCCATATACGGGTGCCGGGGGTTGCTATTTGCTCGGTTTTGGGGCGTGTTGTCTCTGCCCGAGGACGGAGCGTGAGCCAGGGACCGCGGGGGCTAAGGCGTGTTTGAGCAAAGTTTATGTGAAATTTTGCCGCCGCTAACGCCAAGGGAGCCGCTGTTATATGAACTGTAATAAAAAAGGAGTCATTTTGGCAGAGCGACCCCGGGTGAGAGAGGAGGAGGGAGGAGGAGGAGTGTTTGCAGGGAAGGGGGTGAGGAAGGAAGGAAAGGGGGGAGTAGGGAGAAGGAGAGGAGGAAGTAGAGATGTAGGGGAGAAGGAGAAAGGAGATAAGAAGGAGGAAAAGGAGATGGGAAAGGAAGAGGAGAGATGGAGGAAGGAGAGATGTAGGGGGAGAGGGTGAAGGCAAGGAGGCGAGAAGTAGGTAGAGAAGGTGGAGGATAAGAGAAAGAAGAGATGTAGGGGAAGAGAAAGGAGGAAGGAGAGAAGAGAGGGAGAGCGAGAGAGGAGGAAGCAGAGATGTAGGGGAGAGGGAGAAGGAGGGAGGAGACAAGGATGAGGAAAAGGAAAGAGGAGGAGGTGGTGGATAGAAGGAAAAAGGGAGTGTAGGAGATGTAGAGAGAGAGGAAGGGGAAAAAGGAGAGAGGGAGAAAGGAGAGGAGGAGATGGAAAGAAGGAAAAAAGGAGAGGAGGAAGAAGATAAAGCAAAAAGAGAGAAGGAGAAGGCGGAGGGAAGGAGAAAAGTAGTCAGAGAGAGGAGGAGAGGAGGAAGTAGAGATATCAGGGAGAAGGAAAGAGGATACAAGGAGGAGGAAAAGGAGATGGGATTAGGTGGAGAAGAGGAAGGAGAGAAGGTGAGGATAGAAGGAGGAAGGAGAGATGAAGGGGGAGAGAGTGGAAGAGAGAGGAAACGAGGGAAGAAAAGAGGGAAAGGGTGATGGGAAGGAAGGGAGATGTAGGTAGAAAGAGGAGACATGGAGGTTTGCAGAAGGAGAGGAGGAAGTAGCGATGTAGGGGAGAAGGAGAGAGGAGATAAGGAGGAAAAGGAGATGGGAAAGGAAGACGAGAGATGGGGGAAGGAGAGATGTAGGGGGAGAGGGTGAAGGGGAGGAGGCAAGGATGAGGAAAAGGAAAGAGGAGGAGGTGGTGGATAGAGAGAAAAGGGGAGTGTAGAAAATGTAGAGAGAGGGGAAGGGGGAAAAGGAAAGAGAGGAGGAGAGATGGAAAGAAGGAAAAAAGGAGAGGAGGAAGAAGATAAAGCAAAAGGAGAGAAGGAGAAGGCGGAGGAAAGAAGGAGAAAAGTAGTCAGAGAGAGAGGAGGAAGTAGAGATGTAGGGGAAGAAGGAGAGAGGAGACGAGGAGGAGGAAAAGGAGAGGGGTGAGGTGGAAAGGAGGAGAGAAGTAGGGAGAGGAGGTGGAGGATAGAAGGAGGAAGGAGAGATCTAGGGAAATAGAGAGGAGGCAAGGAGGAAGGAGAGAGAGGAGGGAGAAAGATAGAGGAGTTAGTAGAGATGTAAGGGAGAGGGAGAAGGAAAGAAGAGACAAGAAGGAGGAAAACGAGATGGGAAAGGTGGAAAGGAAGAGGAGAGGAGGTGGAGGACAGAAGGAGGGAGGAGAAATATAGGGGGAGAGGGTGAAGGGGATGAGGTTAGAAGTAGGTATAGAGGGAGAGAGGAAACGAGGAAGAAGAAAGGGATAGGGTGATGGGAGGAGGCGAGAAGTAGGTAGACAGGGTGGAGGATATGAGAAAGGAGAGATGAAGGGGGAGAGGATACAAGGAGGAAGGAGAGAGTGGAGGGAGAGAGAGAGGAGGAAGTAGAAATGCAGGGGAGAGAAGGAGGAGGAAAAGGAGAGGGATAAGGTGGAAAAAAGGAGGAAAGAAGTAGGGAGAGAAAGTGGGAGATAGAATGAGGAAGGAGAGAGTGGAGGGAGAGAGGAGGGGAAGGGGAGGAGGGGTGTTTGCAGGGAGAGAGAGGAAAGAAGGAAAGAGGGGAGGCAAACAGAAGTAGGGAAAGAGATGAGGAAGTACAGATCTAATAGAGGGAGAAGGAGAGAGCAGACAAAGAAGAGGAAAAGGAGATGGGATAAGATGGAAAAGAGGAGGAGAAAAGGTGGTGGATAGAAGGAGGAAGAGATATAAGGGGAGAGGGTGGAGAGAGGAAACAAGAATAAAGAAGAGAGGAATAAAAGAGGGGACGAGGCCTGAGGTAGAGAGAGGAGACGAGGAGGAAGGAGAGAGTGGAGGGAGAGAGGAAGGGGGTGAGAAAAGGAAAGAGAGAAAGAAGAGTATTGAGAGATGAAAAGGGGAGAGAAAGAAGGAAAAAAGGAGAGGAGGTAGGAGAAGATAAAGGGAAAGGAGAGAAGGTGGAGGGAAGAAGGAGAAAAAGTAGGGAGAGAGGGAGGAGGAGAAATGATGTAAGGGAGAGGGAGAAGGAGGTAGAAGACAAGGAGAGGAATAGGAGAGGGATAAGGTGGAAAATAGGAGGAGAGAAGGTGAAAGATAGAAGGAGGAAGAAGAGATGTAGGGGGTGGGGGTGAAGGGGCGAGGAGAGGAGACAAGGAGAGAGGAAGGGAGGAGGAAGGGGAGGAGAAATAGAAAGGGGAACGGAAAAAGGAGTGGAGGTAGGAGAAGATGAAGAGGAAGGAGAGAAGGAGGAAAGAGATGTAGGGGTAGAGGGAGGAGGAGAGGAGGCAAGGAAGGAGAGAGGGAGAAAGAGGGGCAGACGGGGGAAGGAAAGAAGGAAAGGAGCTGAGGAAAGAGGGGAGAAAGAAGGAGGAAGGTAAAATGTAGGGTGAAAAGGACAAATTCAAACAAAACAAAGCTGATTAACGTCTAACTTGAATCACAGAGCTTCAGACAAATCAGTGCCTACAGTTAGCATCACAACCCCAGAGAAACATCAGCTGCAAAGTGTCAGTATAAAATGTACAAAAGAAAACAGAACATATACTCACATAACCCCAGGAGTCCCCATAACACTGAGTCCTAAATCATATAATCCTTCGTGATAAGTGAAGTTTATCATATTTGAATAATAAAAACAGCAGAGACGTAATAAAGCTCAAATGCAATAAGTGTGTGTGTATATATGTGTCGTGTGTTGTATTTATTGAATGAGGAGCAGATACGTCTGACACATTATGAGAACCAGTCAGTCCATAAATAGATATAAACAGTAACCTTTGAGAAAATCAAAGACGGCTGACCTTTGGGAAGTGGAGAGCGATGCCGAGTGAGCGGACACGCAGGGATCCCGCAGCTCCGGCGAGAGATCGGGTCGACTTTTATGATTTCTGTCCAGTTAAAGGTGCTTTATGTAACATTTCAGGTGGAGGGGGGGAGGGCTGGTCCACGACGTTGATAGTTAAATGGCACTGACGCTGATCTCTGAAGCTACACCGCAAAAAGCTTGGCCAAAATGTACAATATAAACACTTAAATCTATCAGAAAATTACTTATAAGGACATAATTTTGGACATAGGGCGTCATTTCCACATGAGCCAGAGAGTAGGAGACGTGTGGAGACACTTTTTAAAATATTACATCCAGTCCATGTGCATGTCAATGACCATAGTTGTCCTGCCACTAACAGTCTTACCCACTCCACAGGTCACCTGAGGAAAAACTATTAGAACTCCAGACTGTCCATGTGTTGTCCTTAAGGCAATTGTTACTTATTGTTGCTTTAATAAATAATTCATTAATTTCATAGTTTAGAAAATGCATTTTAAAAACAATCTCAGATGGGCTCCACAGTGGTTTGAAGGTATTTTTTTTAGGTATATTTCATTGTATTTATGTTTGGATTATAAAAAAAGAGCGAAATTGTGTCACTTCCGGTTTTGCCGATCCACTTCCGGTTTCCATTGTTGTCAGGCTGCATGTGGGATCCGCCAGGCTGGTTCCATCTTTCTTAATCCACCTTGGAGCTCAAAGCAGGAAATGTCGTAAGTTTGTTGATGCCCTCATAAATTCGTAAACATTTACATTTTTCTCTTTTCTTAAGAGAATGTATTTTGTTTTCATGTACCATTCGGGTCACATTCTCAGAGCAATATTGTTGTATGTTGCAGTTTTCACCATCTGAAGAGGAAAATTAAACTACCAAAACTTCTCCTGTGGTTCTTCAATGGTTTATCTAAGTGTCATATTGAGGACATAACTGTCCATGTGAATGTCTGTGTCCACAGAATAATGTTTGAAACTAACCTTGCATCACATGAATCGCCACATGTTCAGGGACTATTTTCTCATATATCAGTCCGCCGCTGCCAAGCTTTCTATCAGGAAGTACAACTCGCTGCTGCTGCTGCTCAGACATAAATCCTTCAAATGAAAGGTTTGTTTTACTTCTAAAATTATTCTCTGGACACAAACATTCACATGGACAGTCTGGAGTTCTAATAGTTTTGCCTCAGGTGCTCTGTGGAGTGGGTAAGACTGTTTTTAGTGGCAGGACAACTATGGCCATTGACATGCACTATCCTAGCACCAGCACCTCTCCAAATACAAGGACTGGATGGAATATTTTAAAAAGTGTCTCCACACGTCTCCAACATTCTGGCTCACATAGAAATGAGGCCCTATGTCCAAAATTCTGAACTGTCAAAAATAAATCAACTGAAGATACCAAAATCAAATTTGGCAAAACAAGGACCTATACAACATCTTCTCCCGCTTAATCCAGCTGGGTCACGGGGGCAGTTTGCTGCCCAATACTCATAGCACCTGACCCCCCCATGAACCCCTCTGCAGGTGGTGAGCCCACAGGAGGGTGAACATCATGGTCCTTGATGTTAGTTCATAGGGGTGCGGACATGTTTTGAGTTGATGGGGGAAACCCATCCAGACACGGGGAGGAACATGCAAACTCCACACAGCCACCGTGCCTATACAACATCTCATGCGCCCAAATCTCTTCTCCTCATCTCACAAAGGCATACATACAAAATGCACACTGGCAGAAAAGGAAAAAAAAAAAAACAGTCATTTAAGGTATGGCTTTTTGGGCACATGAATAGATGGGAGGCTTAAACACCAGTTAAAAAAACAAAACAAAAAACAAACAAAAAACTAATTAACAAACTTTACCACTTCTTCCTCTTCCCAATTGTACCCGAATCTGCACAGACTGTCACATGTACTGGTATTATTTTCTTAGGAAGTTAAAGAGGCTTAACCTGGCTTGAGTTAATATAAAAAGTGCTTAGAATGTTGTAATATCTAGAAGATATATCAGGATGGAATATCTTGAAACAAGTAAAAAAAAGATCTCATCTTATTAAGTAAAAAAATCATAAAATTTGTCTTTTAAGATGAATCTGCTTAATTCAAGTCAGTTTAACTATACTAGAAAATCCTTTTTTGCTGTGTTATATTTATTCATTATTGTCATGCAGCATGCAGCAAGATCATTTTACTTAAGTTCTCTTAAAATAAGCGACCTCTAGACTAGAATGAATCAGTCTCAGAACTCATAAGTCGATAATATCCATCCATCCATCCATCTTCTTCCGCTTATCCGGGGCCAGGTCACGGGGCAGCAGTGTAAGCAGGGGCTCCCAAGCTTCCTTTTCCCCAGCCACTTCCTCCAGCTCCTCCCGGACGGACCCGAGGGCATTCCCAGGCCAGCCGAGAGACATAGTCCCTCCAGCGTGTCCTGGGTCTTCCCCGGGTCCTCCTACCGGTGGGACATGCCCGGAACACCTCCCGAGGTAGGCGTCCAGGAGGCATCCGGACCAGATGCCCGAGCCACCTCAGCTGGCTCCTCTTGACGTGGAGGAGCAGCGACTCTACTCCGAGCTCCTCCCGTGTGACCGAGCTCCTCACCTTATCTCTAAGGGAGCGCCCGGCCACTCTGCGAAGGAAACTCATTTCGGCCGCTTGTATCCGCGATCTCGTTCTTTCGGTCATTACCCAGAGCTCATGACCATGGGTGAGGGTAGGAACGTAAATTGACCGGTAAATCGAGAGCTTCGCCTTCGGCTCAGCTCCTCTTCACCACAACGGTCCGATACAGCGACCGCATCACTGCCGGCCGCTGCACCGATCCGCCTGTCAATCTCACGTTCCATCCTCCCCTCACTCGTGAACAAGACCCCGAGATACTTAAACTCCTCCACTTGAGGCAGAGACTCCCCCACCCACCCCGAGAGGGCAATCCACCTTTTCCGGTCGAGAACCATGGCCTCGGATTTGGAACAGCTGATTCTCATCCCAGCCGCTTCACACTCGGCTGCAAACCGCCCCAGTGCACGCTGCAGGTCCTGGCTCGATGGAGCCAACAGGACAACATCATCCGCAAAAGCAGAGATGAGATCCTGTGGTCCCCCGAACTGGACCCCCTCCGACCCCTGGCTGCGCCTAGAAATTCTGTCCATAAATACAATGAACAGAACCGGTGACAAAGGGCAGCCCTGGCGGAGTCCAACATGCACCGGGAACAAGTCTGACTTACTGCCGGCAATGCGAACACAGCTCCTGCTCCGGTCATACAGGGACCGGACAGCCCTTAACAAGGGCCCCGGACCCCATACTCCCCGGAGCACCCCCACAGGGCACCACGAGGGACACGGTCGAATGCCTTCTCCAGGTCCACAAAGCACATGTGGACTGGGTTGGGCAAACTCCCATGAACCCTCGAGCACCCGATGCAGGGTGTAGAGCTGGTCCAGTGTTCCACGACCAGGCCGAAAACCACACTGCTCCTCTTGAATCCGAGGTTCGACGATCGGCCGAACTCTCCTCTCCAGTACCCTGGCATAGACTTTACTGGGATGGCTGAGGAGTGTGACTCCCTCTATAGTTGGAACACACCCTCCGGTCCCCTTTTTATACAGAGGGACCACCACCCCGGTCTGCCAGTCCAAAGGTACTGTTCCCCGACACGCCACGCGATGTTGCAGAGGCGTGTCAGCAAGACAGCCCCACAACACCCAGAGACTTAAGGTACTCAGGACGGATCTCATCCACCCCCGGAGCCTTGCCACCGAGGAGCTTTCCGACCACCTCAGTGACTTCGGCCCACTCGGGCTCCATGTCCCCAGCCTCCTCCCGGGATCCGGGAGAAGTTCTCCCGGAGGTGTGAGTTGAAGGCTGACAGAGGGTTCTGCCAGACGTTCCCAGCAGACCCTCACGATACGCTTGGGCCTGGCAGGTCTTTCTGGCTTCCTCCTCCGCCAGCGGACCCAACTCACCACCAGGTGGTGATCCACTTGACAGCTCTGCCCCTCTCTTCACCTGAGTGTCCAAGACACATGGCCGGAGGTCAGATGACACGACAACAAAGTCGATCATCGACCTCCGGCCTAGAAAATCCTGGTGCCACGTGCACCGATGGACCCCCTTGTGTTTCGAACATGGTGTTCGTTATGGACAAGCTGTGACTAGCACAGAAGTCCAATAACAGAACACCACTCGAGTTCAGATCGGGAGGCCGTTCCTCCCAATCACCCCTCTCCAAGTGTCACTGTCGTTGCCCGCGTGGGCGTTGAAGTCGATAATAAGTCTGAAAATAAGATGAATAATCTGATATAAGTTTTCAAATCTTGGTCAGATCAGAGAAATGGGAAGAGCAGCACATTTTCAGGAGCTCGTGATCACTGTGAGCATTCGTGGTCCTGTTTAGGAGTTTGATTTTACACAGAAAAGCTGAGAGCGACTAATTATGTGTGTAAGAGACTTGTTTAACAGATCACCCATTGTAGATCTAGCTAAATCAGTCCTTTCTTGTCCGATTGCCTTAAAATAACAGACAGAGCAGAACCTACAGTTAGCATCACACCCCCAAGGAATTCTGCATCTTGAAACACTATTTGGAAACCCTTATATAATGTATCACTCATAAGTCCTTCATGCATGATTGCGCATCGGAAGAAAGACTCCACTAAGACAATAAAAGCGACACACAAACGAGCACAGAAAATGTCATCTGCGGTCGATAAAACCATAATCCCGTTTGATTACTGCGCCTTATCCCGTAATTGAAGTTGTGTTGCCACTAAATGATCAATATTTATCTCCCCGAGTAATAAAAAGTACGAGCCAACACCTGCCATCCCTGCCTGTCTAAACAAAGCGTCAGGGTCAGGCGTACGGCAGGAGAAATCACAGTCTGATCCTGCAAGATTCGTCTGACAACAGTTCTCCAGTCTGCTGCTTCCTGTGGCACGATTATCAAGAGTTTTCCACAAAATCAATGCTCAGTGTAGCAGAGATCAGAGCCTGCACCGGCGAGGCATCAGGCGTAATAGCCGAGAAACAAGAGACGTGTCACTCAGCGACGAGGGGGAAACAGAAGGGAAGATAAAAGCAGCGGAGGTGTTTGTAAAAGGGTGGGGTGGAAAAAATTTCGAATCAAATATACGCTCAAATGAAATGTACTCGTAAATCAGAAGTGCTACTCAGAAATCAGATGTATTCTCAAGTCAAATGTGTGCGCAAATTCAGCGTGATCTCAAATCAAATGAACTCTTGAATGAATGAACTCTCACATCAAATGCAGTGTCACCTCATGAGCTAATCTAATATAGTTTGTTTAAATCAAATGTATTTCCAAATCTGGTGGATTCTCAAATCAAATATTTTCAAATCAAATGTACTCGAATTGAATGTAATTTGTCAGATCAAATGTAGTTTTTCAAATCAAATTTATTCTCAAATCAAATATACTTTCCCAAATCGAATGTGCTTTCTCAAATTGAATGTGCTTTCTCAAATCAAGTTTATTCTCAAATCAAATTTACTCACGAATCAGATTTATTCTCAAATCGAACATACTTTCTCAAATCGAATATTCTCAAATCAAATATACTTTCTCAAATCAAATATTTTCAAATCAAATGTACTCTCAAATCAACTGTACTTTGTCAGATTGAATTTATCCTCAAATCAAATGTACTTGCTCAAATCAATTATTCTCAAACTAAATGCATTCTCAAATCAAATATACTTTCAAATCTACTGTAATGTCATATCTTATATTCTCAAATCAAAGTACTTTCAAATAGAAAGTACTTTCCCATATTGAATTTATTCTCAAATCAAATGCACTTCCTCAAATCAAATATTCTCTATACAAAGTACTCTCGAATCAAATGTACTTTCTCAAGTCAAATGTAGTTTCTCAAATCTAATGTAGTTTCTCAAATCAAATTTATTCTCAAATCAGATACTCTCAAATCAAATGTAGTTTCTCAAATGAAATGTACTTTCTAAAAAAAAAATTCTCATATCAAATACTCTCAAATCAAATGTACTTCCTCAATTCAAATACTCTCAAATCTAGTGTAATCGCAAATCAAATATACTTCCTCAAATCAAAAATTCTCAAATTGAATGTACTCTCAAATCAAATGTACCATCCCAAATCAAATTTATTCTCCAATCAGATGTACTCTTAAGTGTAATGTACATTAAACTCAATGTACACTCAATTCAAATGTACTTTATAATCCAACAAAACAACAGTACTACGACAGGATTATCAGACTACGTCACTTGGGACTCTGCTGTGCATGGCTCCTGCAGAAAGAGCCGCTGTCCTGTCTGGTATCATGTCTCCTGCAGAAAGAGCCGCTGTCCTGTCTGGTATCATGTCTCCTGCAGAAAGAGCCACTGTCCTGTCTGGTATCATGTCTCCTGCAGAAAGAGCCACTGTCCTGTCTGGTATCATGTCTCCTGCAGAAAGAGCCGCTGTCCTGTCTGGTATCATGTCTCCTGCAGAAAGAGCTGCTGTCCTGTCTGGTATCATGTCTCCTGCAGAAAGAACCGCTGTCCTGTCTGGTATCATGTCTCCTGCAGAAAGAGCCGCTGTCCTGTCTGGTATCATGTCTCCTGCAGAAAGAGCCGCTGTCCTGTCTGGTATCATGTCTCCTGTTTAAGGAGCCGCTGTCCTGTCTGGTATCATGTCTCCTGTTTAAGGAGCTGCTGTCCTGTCTGGTATCATGTCTCCTGCAGAAAGAGCCGCTGTCCTGTCTGGTATCATGTCTCCTGCAGAAAGAGCTGCTGTCCTGTCTGGTATCATGTCTCCTGCAGAAAGAGCCGCTGTCCTGTCTGGTATCATGTCTCCTGCAGAAAGAGCTGCTGTCCTGTCTGGTATCATGTCTCCTGCAGAAAGAGCTGCTGTCCTGTCTGGTATCAAGTTGTTTTGTAGGATTTCAGCAGATTTCAGGCTCTCTTGGGGGCGGGGATAGGTGTATCGATCAGAAATGAGTGGCTACTGAAGTTTAAGACGTTTCTTCTCATCATCACCTGCATTTAACGCATACGGGTCATTCACCGTCTGCACTCGTGTGCATAAACAAATACTCCGTCTATATATTAGCTGCATCGTTGTATAAGCCGCAAGGTTCAAAGTGTGAGGAAACTTTTTTTTTAGGTTACCGTAAAGGAAATTATTGTAACCTATTATCCTGTTTTATGCGTTGTTGTGGAACTATGTGTTTGTAAACTCTATTTTGTATGTTCTTTGTTCCCCTTGCTGCATCCATGAATAAATTAAAATTCAAACATCACAGACGGTGTAATATGACGTCACCCACGGCTTTCAGCTCCATTCAAATGAAGATTTTATTTATTTATTTATTTATTTAGCAATAGTAGTAGTTTATTCCGCCATTTTGCATCACTACAAAACAAATCATAGACTACAACCCCATGTATCATGACCGAAAGGGTTTAAGCACTTATAACGCCAAAACCTGTTAAACAATGACAGAATTCTAAGGGGAAAAAAACAGTGTCTGAACAACAAGTTTGCATTTACATTGTGACCCGCTGTATACATAAGAGACAAATCTAAATTAAAACAAACACAATTTAATGCATTCCAGAGCTCTAGATCAAAACCTAATGCTTTTACTCTTCTAAAAGGCTTCTACAGTGTTAGACTTTTTAAAATATTCACTCAGGTTGTTCAATATCCCTCTAAGTACACAGAAATACAATCACTATTTTTACTTAGGTCTTATCTTCATTCTTTTAAGGTTATACTGACTCTCTCTGCTCAAATAACTCCTGTAAACAAGGAGGAAGCAAATGATTTTAGGCCTTTTACATCACTTCTGCTGTACTCAGGACAAAAAGATTTTTAAAAAATACTTAAGTACTAAAGTACTTTTAGCTTAACAAAAAGAGGATTTGTTGGTGCATAATAATTTGCATAAGTAATAATCCTGATAACCATCTTTTGGAGTAGAAAATTTGTATTAATATTTAATTTATAAGTATTACCCCATATTTTCACACAGGAAGGAATAGACTTATACAGTAAATAAGGGGATTTTTTAATTGTTCTCATTATAGCAACAATTTTAGCTCGCTTTGTCTGAATTATACTTATTTGCATTTCCCAGCAAAGTTTTTCATCTATATCAATGCCCAAGAATTTGGACACGAGTTTCATATTAGGAGTTTATTTACAGACAAAATAGTGCAATAAAATCACCAGGATCATGTCGAGCGAGTTAATACGAACATTTAAGACCAAAATGACGAGGCTTTACCACCTTTTCATCCTTTGTTACATCACTGATGTCTCTTTTCCAGGGTCTAAGCGCCAAAGTCTATTCCTTCCATAAATCTGACACTGCACCATCATTAACCATCATTTAAAACCACTTTATTTACATTTCACATAATGGATCTTGTTTTAAAGGTCCAATACTTCACAAAATTGACTCTTGTGAGGTTTTGGCCACGTTAGAATGTTGTTACGCCATTAAAAACGTACCTGGAATTGTGTTTTGTTTCATTTACACATTGAGTAATCCTGCATTATTAGGATATCTACATCTCCAAAGCTCAAAATGCTCCGTTCCACCTTGTAATGTCAGTTACCTTCTTTTTATTCAGTAGAGATTTGCAATTCGAGTTCTGAAATGGCACAAATGATTCTTGTGAAGGTGTACGGAGTTTAAAAACACAGTTCGAGCGCCTCTTGTGTGGGTGTTTTCCATTGGAGAGAAGAACAATGCAGGATTTGTTTAAGTGAATGAACCAAAACACAACTCCGGGTATGTTTTTGACTAGGAAACATAGGTCAGAAAACAGGGCCCTTTAAATATGGCGTCATTTCCGCACAGTTGGTTTAGGAAAACTCTCTCAGCTCTCTTTTATTCTCAAAGACTTTATGGATGTATACGTGCTTCAAACATGGCCAGAATGTGTGCGCAGTGCCTGGACTTCCTCATCCATCACCGGGCTCACCTCAGGGTCCTCGGGGTCCACTGGCACCCCCACACACACACACACCCCACACACACACATGCGCACACACACACATGCGCACACACTCCCCGCTGCCAGCCGGCCCGGATTATTGAGCCAGCTTCAAACAGGAATAATATAGCAGCTTCTTAAGATTTTAATAAGAATAAAATGAAACAGTAACCACCCAGGGGCCAGCCGGGTTAATCCCTTCAATATTACTGAAAATAATGCCATAAAACAGAGAGGAGCCGAGCCAGCGCTGGAGAGGAGAAGGAGGGAGAGGGGTAGAGGGGGAAGAGCAGAGGAAGAGGAGAGGAGGAGGGGTCGACGTAATAAGTGGACCAGGATGGGAGTGAATCAGACGTGGTTATGGAGTGCATTTAGGAAACTGTGTTTTAAAAATGTAATAGTTTGTGGGTTTTTTTGTCTTTTTTCTAGCTGGGAAAGTATCTCCAACGGCGTGGAGAAAAATGATTCAGGTGCCTTTAAAGGGACAGTTCGTAATTTTGGATATAGGGCTTCATTTCTTGGAGATGTGTGGAGACACTTTTTTAAATATTCCATCCAGTCCTTGTGTTTGCAGAGGTTGCTGGTGCTAGGCTAGTGCATGTCAATGACCATAGTCGTCCTGCCACTAAAAACAGTCTTACCCACTCCACAGAGCACCTGAGGCAAAACTATTAGAACTCCAGACTGTCCATGTGAATGTTTGTGTCCAGAGAATAATGTTTGAAATAAAACTAACCTTGCATCACATGAATTGTTGCATGTTGAGGGACTATTTTCTCATATATTAGTCTGCCACTCTTGAGCTTTCTATCAGGAAGTACAACTCACTGCTGCTGCTCAGACATAAATCCTTCAAATGCAACGGTTGGTTTTACTTCAAAAATTATTCTCTGGACACAAACATTCACATGGACAGTCTGGTGTGAAAAAGTGTCTCCACACGTCTCCAACACTCTGGCTCATGAGGAAATGAGGCCCTATGTCCAAAACTCCAAACTATCCCTTTAATACATGCACATATGCACATATTTGATCAGTTAAGGTAAGAACAATTGTACTCTGGTCATATAAACATTTTAGCACTTTAAAGTGACATGCACTCACTTCATTTGGGTTGCCACTTTCAGTGCTGAAATCCAGTTGGATGGCAGCACGGTGGCGGAGTAGCTAGCACTCTTGCCTCACAGCAAGAAGGTTCTGGGGGTTTTCTGAGTGCAGTTTGCATGCTCTCCCTGTGTCTCCGCTGGAGAGGAGTTCTGGAGGTTCTGAGCTTTCACATGAGCCATGGCAAAATGTGGATGTGTCTTCTATCTGCAGGTTGAGGCTCTGGCAATCCAGGTTCATTTGGGGTTATAGTGCTTTTCCAAACTTTCTTTCTAATATTTATTCAATGAAAGGTGTTTTAATTGCTCAAAAATACTTTGAGTGGACATACCTATCCACAGATCTGACCTGTAACTTAATCGAGATGGACATAAGTTCAATGTCATTGTAGCGGCTTCTTAATCAACCTTATAATCGCTTGGGAAGATCAGAGTGCGTTCTGGGGTCGCCCCTTCTGCACCAGAGCAACACACTTACACCCTCAACCATACTCTGCACCAGTCATGTTTCCTATAGTGATATTGCCAAAAATTCTCGACAAAGCTATAATCAACTTGCTGTTTTCCATTCCTTCTCAACCATGTATAGGAGATACGAAATATGTGATACGATGTTTTCACTACTAACATGTTTTTTCATGCAGACAACAGTACGACACTCTCATATGTTGTAAATGCCACAGCTCCCGCCACAGTTCTGCTTGAGTTTGCCTGTGTGGCCTCACTCCAATGTCTCACTTTGGTCCTTCACTTTAGTCCCTCACTCTGGTCTCTCACTCTGGTCCCTCACTCTGGTCCCTCACTCTAGTCCCTCACCCTGTTCCCTCACCCTGGTCCCTCACTCTGGTCCTCTCCCGGAGCATATTTCCAATGTCAGTGCTCGTGGATGGCGGCAGATGGCCTCAGACAGTTGGCAGGAGTGGGTGCGCGTGAATATCTGTTTACTAATAACCCTTTAATTACCTCAGATGGGCAGCGGGATCAAACATGGCGGGCGCACAGGGTAGAGACGGTGCTGAGGCCGTATGTCGCGGTAAAGACCGGAGAGAGACGCCTACACTCGCACCGAGATCACTGAATGTTCTCTGTGCTGTGGAGCTTTCAGAGAGTTTGAGACAGTCGCACTGCACACACAAGGGTTTGGCAGAGTTTAGAGTTAACTCCTGATGGTTACTATGGAAAAGAAAGCAAAGAATGGCATTAAACTGAGCTATCTTGATGGAGATGAGCAGGTAATAGCAACAAGAATGCATGTTTTTAAAGGTGCACTGTGTAACTTTTCTGTTTTCTCTCACCTTCTTGTCTCCATTGAGATGTTGCTGCTTTGTCTGAAATGTCACAGTACAGCATTAAACATATCCATCTTGCAGCTAAGCAATAACTGTATTATTTATTTATCTAAAAACTTGCATTCTTAACTGTGAGTGGGCCTGCCTCTCCACTGATCTGACATGTAAGTTGGCCCTATGGAATCACCTGCTGTCTTTATAGAGATAAATAAGGGTAATGCCAGACTGTGGAGGTGATGGACCCTTCACCTTTTCTGCAGGTGGCATGTCCGTGGAAACAGAAAGTTAAAACCATACGTTGGAACATTTTCCATGGAGAAAGGACTATATAGTTGGACTATATAGTTTTGTCATAATTTTGAATTATTTGTTCTGAATTTAAATATTCTCTTTCGAGTTTACATGGAAAACATAATTTCGAACTGAGGTTTACATGGAAAACACGATAAACTCCGCACAACATCTGGGGGTGGGGAAGGGTTCTGATTGGACAGCGACACACGTATTTACATCTTTGGGAAGAAAACCCACACTTCAGCTGCTACCGGCTTTTATGTCATCTCGGTTTGTCGTTACGCCGCCAACACAAACACGATCCAAACTTTTTCCGCAGTCCTTCCGATGATAATGAAGCTGCAGATGAAGAATTCTCTCCTCACGCTTTACGTCTGTGAGCTGAGCAGGAGAAGGGAAGAGTGTCGGAGAAGGAGGAAGAACACAAACTGAGTCTGAGGCTGTGACTCCTCAGTCCACTCCCACATCCCGCTCACAAATCCAAAGAGACATGGAGAAAAATCCGAAGCCACGACGGGTGGAGCCGGATTATCCGGATTGTGTCAGAAGGGCGACCCAATGAGCACGAGCCACCAGGATTATTTTGAAGAAGAATAAACGTTTACATGATCAAGGAATAAATTAATTCTGCATTACAATCAGAATAAACCACCCACTTACTTTGGAATTAAATTTAATTCCGAATAATAATTTTCATTAGGAAGTGTTTACATGGTCTTTTTAAAGCGGAATGCATTTTTATTCAGAATTAAATTATTTTTATTTGGAATTAAAGCTCTCAGGTAAACGTGGCAAATGTGAAATAGGAAGAGGAAAAACATTTCCATGTAAACAAACATGTGGAGGCCCTGCTCCAAATGCAAGCCAACTCACAGGAAGAATACAAGTTTTTGAGTGCAATAACATAACTACAATGAAAAACATACATCCATTTTGCACTTTTTTGCCTAAAATATTCTATAATGTGGCTTTACATAAATAGATAGGTAGTTATTAGAGCTTTGACTGTGGGTGGAACATTTTAGACCAAGCGTCATCTCAACAAACCCAGGGATGAACTGGGACCAAAAAACGGTCCTGGACTTTTCCACCACTAATCTGACAGTGGAAATTGATTGAATTTCCATGCTCCTTTCACATCTCCAAGGAGACAAGAAGGCGAATGTCACTCCAGAAAGGTTACATACAGTCGTACACTTTTAAGAACTGGCGAAGTACCAAACTGAACGCACGCTATTTTTGGTTTGCATGACTTAGTTGCAACTTAAATGCGTCTGTATTATTCCTTTACCAATACCGCTTCAATGGTGACATTTTAAGAGCTCACTTTTCATTAAAACAGTTTTCGAGCTGGTCTTTAGCGTAATCAGAGCAAACACGACAGATTAGTGCATTAGGGTGTTTACGTGTGCGGGGCTGTTATCTCGGAAACCCACATTTCTTCTTCATATTTTGTACGTTTAATGCATATGCTGCGGCTCGTATACGGCTCGGAGCGGACTTATGAGCAGAAAATCCCCACTGTGCGCAAATGTCACGTAAAATTCCTTCAGCTGCCATAACAACGCTAACCTTCTGTGTTTTGTACTGCTGAATCCCCCACTCGGGCAATATGTTACAAAGAAGCATACATTTTAATGACAAGACCTTTACTCAGAGTGGAAAATAAATTGCGATAATATACCCGGGCGTGGTGGGATTGCCGGGGTTGGGCAGGCAATGGCTTAATGCGGCGGCGGCCAGCGTGTCTGAAGGGGTTATAAATAGCCTCATCACATTACAGGGCTGTGCTAAGAGTGCTAATGTACGCGTATAGGTGTGTGGAGAGTCATACAAAGGAGCGGGAAGTGGACGGTGTGGTCAGGAGGCGGAGCTTGGGGGCATGTGTAATGCTAATTTAAGGCTAGGCAACACCACTGCGGCTAAGAATATTATAGCGGAAACAGAAGAGTGGTTCTGTGAAGGAGCCTGAGGTGTGAATGAAAAACAGACCACAGGATTCATAGTTTATATATGTGTATATTGAAGTGAGAGTCAATGAATAGAGCCTTTTAAAATTTTACAAAGATTAATAATAATACATTAATAATAATAAAAAAGACAAAAGTTCAGCTCCCAACTAAATAAGTTTAGTCTTTTAAACAAAAATAGTTTCTCTTCACAAGAGTTCAGAGTTTAGTTCAGTTGGAGAGAGTCTCATTGGGTATAATACACAGTTCGACAGTCGCATTGGGTATGATCCACAGTTTGACAGTCGCATTGGGCATAATCCACAGTTCGAGAGTCGCATTGGGCATAATCCACAGTTCAACAGTTCCATTGGTTATGATCCACAGTTCGAGAGTCGCATTGGGTATGATCCACAGTTCGAGAGTCGCATTGAGCATAATCCACAGTTCAACAGTTCCATTGGTTATGATCCACAGTTCGAGAGTCGCATTGGGTATGATCCACAGTTCGAGAGTCGCATTGAGCATAATCCACAGTTCGAGAATCACATTGGGTATGATTCACAGTTGGAGAGTCGCATTTTCTATAATCCACAATTTCTAATCGCAATTTCAGGTTTCAAGAAGCGGTGAAAAAAAAAAGGCAAAACAGTTTGTCCAACCGCTCAGTTGTCTAGCTCGTCTGGTGGTTTGTTGACTTGAGAGTCGTCATTGTCCATTGAAAGTGGATTCCATTCATAAAAAACTCACCTTGGTTTCCACTAGCCAGGCTGGCATCACCTAGTGCTATACGGTTCGCAAAAACCCGGGACGTTGTAGTCAGCACACCGGCCAAACAGTGACGCGGTGTGTTGGCCAGAACCAACCTGAGTTGCGATAGCAGACTGAATACACCATGTGCACACGTCCAAATAGTAGCGATTGGTTAAATATAAAGTACCTGCCTATAGTCGAGCGAATGAATCTTAATGCTGCGAGTGCTGCAAGTGAAACCGGCTAATGCATCAGGCTAGGTTTCCATGGGCTAAAGCTACACTCCCTGCACGGCCCGACTGGTAGACATGTACGGAGGCGCTATTTTTGACCAATTTGATCTAAACTAAGGCTAAACCAGGTCTACATCAGGCCTTTTTTTGACTATTCTGACCCTGCCAATGCTAAAGAGGAGTATAAATTTATTTATAAAATTATTTATTTATTTATTTAGACAAAATACAGACAACTATCTAGTTTTGCCTCGGGTGCACTGTGGAGTGGGTAAGATTTTTTTTCTTTTGTGGCAGGACAACTTTAAAAAGTGTCTCCACACGTCTCCAACACTCTGGCTCATGAGGAAATGAGGCCCTATGTCCAAAATTCTGAACTGTCGCTCTAAGTTTGTTTTTCATGAAGAAACGACTGTAATGTGGTTAAAAACTAAATATTCTTTTAATTCATATATTATTGTAGTTTAGTGTATACTTGTTAGAAACCATGTACATTTATTCATCTTACGAAAGAAAAGCTGCATATGAACACACACATTCTGTCTCTGACCCCACAAACATGGATCTATCAGCATCACTTCATTCTTTCCAATATTCTGAATTGACATCGCTGATGACTTTCTGGAGGTGGCACGTCACCAGTGTAATTCCATGGAAACAGAAGGTTAAAAAAATCATACTTGGGAGCAATCTCTGTGGGCATGGATATGCTTTATGCCATAATGTGGAATATTACAACGAAAGGAACAACATGGAGACAAGCAGGAGGAGGCCTGCAGGTCAAATAAGAGTCAGGTTTGTGGGTGCAGGCCTGCTCAAACTAAGCACAAGTTTTCCTGAACAATAAAAACTAGGGATGTTCCAATATCACTTTTTTGAAAACCAATATGAGTACGAGTACAGTAATTTCTCGACATGTACTTGTCGATACCGATACTTTACCAGTCTTACAAATGTGCAAAAAATACATATTTAATAAACCACAAAAAAATACAAACAACCGTAATATTCCCTCTCTACACTCCAGGATGTCTCCCTAAGAAGAACTTTGAACTTTTCTTTCATTTTATTATTATTATTTAATTTATCATTCACTGAGAGTGAGAAACATAATTTCATTTGAATTTGAATTCATGTGAATATGAAATAAACTTTGAATCTTGATTATAATGTGTCTAATGCAGATTTGTGCACATTTGTTTATGTTTTACAGAAACAAAACTTAAAACTGCATGGCTCATTTTCATACAGTATAAGCTGTGCTGATGTGGTCAGCTTCTGTGGGACTAAAGGACACGATTCAGTGGAATATTTGTGTTCTTTCAGTCTGTTCTGTGCGTATGTCACGTTGGAGATGGTTCATGTAAAACTTTTCAGAGATCGTACGAGTGCAGCAGCTCTTTCACTGATGTCGCTATAGTCGCTTTATTTCTGTTGGCACTAGTTTCTCATAACCGGGATTCTGGCTTATTCGGGATACTGAAACATACTGCAGAATGTGTCATGTAATAGTGGTATCGGCGCACGGTATCGGCAAATGTTTAACAAGTACGAGTATATTATGGAAGTATCGGGCCAATACCTGACACCAGTATCGGTATCGGTGCATCCCTAATCAAAAACAGTCAAAAAAAAAATTTTTTTATCTTGTATTATTTGGCCACAAAGTTACACAGTGGGGCTTTAAATTCCCAAGCCATTGTTCAGTCCGTCTTCCCTACCCCTCCACAATGTAAGGTGGTGGAACAATGTAAATGAGCGCACATATGTCCACAGAACAATGCTGGGGCTGACAGTTGCGTGCGTGGGCCGTGCTCTCCCTCCTCCAGCCTGAGCCCGAGGAGCCTAAATCCCACTCAAGTGTAAGGCAAACAGAGGCAGCGGCGGCGTGCGGTTATTGTATTTTCTTTGCCCGGATCTCCATAAAGACCCACGCCTGTCTCCACCGCCTCGGCCATACTGCCTTCTGCGGCCAGCCCAGCACTGATCTGGCAACCGCCCCGCAAGGAAATTAAAAGGGGATTATGGCATGGCTGACACTTTGTGGCCGATTGCTCATTTATTGCGGCCCGGCGGGGAGGGGACATCTCGTCTTGGCGGTGCAACGCTGCCATGGCGACGGGAGGAGAAAACGGCGAGCGTGAGACTTTGCCGGGTGAATCATGGCTCGTTCCAGGTATCTCCTCACCTATGGCACGTGGCTTATGTGATCAGCTGTGTGTGTTTGGTTATTGGCAGGATTACGCTCAAATGCTGCACCTATTTGCACGGCCCACGCGGAACAAGGCCTGTGCCAGAAAAGTGTTCAAGGAGGACTCTCTCTACAATCTAATCTGCACTTAATTACAGTTAAAACACACCAGCATCGCCACGGATCAGCCTTTTGGAGGAAGCTCATTACAGAGGCACTCCTGGTGTTGCTATGCTAACCCTACAAATGTGAAATCCAAAGCATGTAACATTTTAGCCAAAAAAATAAAATGCATGTTTGCATAGAAACATAGAAAAAAGAAAAACATGCATCCAGGTTTGTAGGATTGCATCTCCACAAACCTGATTTATTTGGCCTTCTCCTGCTTGTTTCCCTTGCAATGTTATTTCTTTGGCTAGAATATTCCACAGTATGGCATAAAATGTACTGAGCTCCAAAGAGAGTCTTCCAAAGTATTATGGTAACTTTCTTTTTCCAGGAAATCATGCAGGTGACATTCCACCTCCAGAAAATTACATACTGTACTATAGTCACCAACCCCATTTTGCTTTTGTTACATTCACACCAGGGGCACCACAAACACACTGTAGGTCAGGGGTCCCCAAGCTGTAGCTCAGGAGCTACCAGTAGCTCTCCACCCCATTCCAAGTACCTCGCCAAAGGATTTTCTGAATTATATGTATTGTGTTGAATGACAAATTTGATGAACTGCCATTATAAGTGTATCCATTTGATGCCTAACTCATGTTTTATAGCTATCTATCTGTTCTCCAAGACTTTCCTATGCTCAATTTCTTGTGCTGAAAAAGGTTGGAGACCCCGCTGAAAGTCCTACACGGGGACCTATTCAACTTATTTCATGCATTAGAATAGTATCTGTAGTCAATAGGGGTGTAGCTATATCCAAGTCTCACAATACAATATTGTCATGGTATGAACCTCACGGTAAGATATTTATTGTGCTATTGTGGAAAAGCTCAGGATATGGTGGGGAGGCTCATGATATTACAATATTTTACATAATAACAAGACTGACATTATAAAATGCTTTGACCAGTCATTTGGTACAACATTTATTGTCACTAGGGATGTAACGATATCCAAAACTCTCTGTACGATATTTTCATGATGCAATATTTTGTAGAGGCTCACAAAACTGAATATGCTACTTTGTTCAGAAGACTTAATCCAAAGAATGAGGATTTCAAAGTGCTTAGGACAGTTATTTCTTTATGTAGTCTGCACTGAAACAGAGCAAAGGATCATGGTCTATGTAGTTCCTTCTATTTTTTCTGCATCAGAACTGTTCATTCAAGCAAAGAGACTTGGGATTCGATATATTGTAATGGTCCACGATATTATTGTGAGACCTTTCTCGATATGATATTACAATTTTTCGGTTATTGTTTCATCCCTAGTAGTCAATAATTTCATTTGAAGTCCTGTCATCATTAAATTAACCATCAATTAAAAGCCAACATTTAATTAGGACTGTCATTAAAAAAATAATGAAAGCCAAGAGACAAAAGCCCATCATCCGTCCACTGCACACCTGGACCCCGATGCACACGGCAAAAATCATAAAGATAGCAACTGGAGTGAGGACATCTCTCAGGTTCAGAGGGGTGTACTCTGGAGCACCCCTTCTTACTCCGGGCTGTACTGCGCTCCCTGCTGGCATAACGACCAGGCGTACGGTGGCGTGTGTGCGCAGCTCTGGGATGGAGCAGGTGTAGGCGGCCGTGTCCGACATTTTGAGGCTGACGATGTGCAGAGAGGCGTTTCCTACGCTCAGCTGCTGTGGAGACAGGCTTGTGCGCTCACTCTTATTTACATGACGATTCTCCCTGTACTCGTGCATGTACTGCACCCCCTGCAGGTTGGAGCGAGACCACAGCACTGTGAGAGCCCTGAGGTCCAGAGGAGGGTCACAGACGCACGGCAACACAATGTCCTGTCCCACGAAGCTCAAGAGCAGCTTCACAGAGCCGCTCGCATGCACCTGTCCCTGCTCCTGACCATTCTGCACCTGCCAATCCTGCCCCTTTTTGCCATCATGCATCTGTCTGTCCGGCACCTGTACCTGCTCCTGTCGGCTGGAGAGGAAGCTCAAAGAGGCGCAGAGGATCTGTAACATGAGGAGAAGAACTTTGGCAGAGCATCTCATGACTTGAATTTCCAATCAATAAAGTTCTCTCTGTCTCTCCATTGCTTTCTCTGTCTCTCTTTTTTCGTCTCTCTTTATTGAAAGATACACATGTGAAAAATGTTGAAAATGTTTTTGAGTCAAACATAAACAATCCAAAGTGTCATCTTTCAAATGAGTTGTATTGGAGATGATCAGAATGAAACTAAACTGATCTGACAGAACTGCACTGTTGCCACGAGAAGAGCACACAGCGCCATTCTAGAGACTTTTCTAGGCCACTATTCAGGAAGTAATGTGGAACAAACTGTGGAAACTTCACACTGGACTTGAAGCAACATGGATTCTGTGCCTTTCCACTCTTCCTCCAGACTCTGGGACCTTGATTTCCAAATGACATGCAAAATTTACTTTCATTGAAAAGAAGACATTGGACCACTGAGCAACAGTCCAGTTCTTTTTCTCCACAGCCCAGGTCAGACACTTCTGACATCGACTCATGTCCCATATATAGTGCATTTGATTATCCATCTGACTCGGAGATCTGAGGATGTTGCATACTGACACGCACTGACACGCCCCTTTTCCACGGACGGCGCAACTCGGAACTCGGAAGAGACTGAGCAAAGATTCTGTGACAGAATCCAAGACGGCTGTGCCCAGTGTCACTTGTATGAACTGTTTTCATTGTGTTTGGATGCTTTGGTGGTTTAAATGACAATTTCAGTCACTTGTATTACTGTATTACTGTGTCCGTATCACTGCCTATGGGTATGGTAGTCTGTGTCGGCCATGTTTTTCTCCAAGTCGGACACACAAACATAATAAGATGCTTGAACCTCGGACGTGATGTCATATCCGAGATCTGAGTGGGAGACGGATGGATAAACCAATAAGCAGCAATAGTTTTCGCCGGTGCATAGTGGATCTTGATGCACTGACTCCAACTCTCTACTCTTGAGTCTCAAGGCTGCAGTCATCTCTTTAACTGGTGCACCTTTTCCCACCACATTTTCATCTTCCATTTGAGTTTTTGTGACTATGCGTAGATACAGCACTGCCCAGTCTTCGCTTTCGCCATGTTTGTGTAGACCAAGACTGAGAGCCTCATGAAAAGCCTCATGAAACCTTTGTAAATTTTCAGTTCATTAGCTGATTAAGGTGTGACTTCCCAATATTGAACTTTTTCACAATATTCAAATTGGCAGAGTCTGATAATTTAGTTTTTTTCATTATCTGTGAGCCATAATCATAAAAAATCAAGACATAAACTCTTGAAACATTTCACTCTATATGACTATATATATATTATATATGAGTTTTCATATACTACCTGGTCAAAAAAAGTCGCCACCTGGATTTAAAGAAGCAAATAGGTACGAGGTTGTTGTCAGGTCCAGGTTCAGCAGCAGTGTGTGCTCAAAGAATGAGGTCAGGTGAACGTGAATATACTGAATGACCAGGTTATTCCATCAGTGGATTTGTTCTTCCCTGATGGCATGGGCATATTCCAAGATGACAATGCCAATGTCATTGGGCTCAGATCATGAAAGAGTGGTTCAGGGAGCACGAGACATCATTTTCACACACGGATCAGCCTCTACAGACTCCAGACCTTAACCCCAGTGAGAATCTTTGGAATGTGCTGGAGAAGGCTCAGACTCGACCATCATCAATGCAACATCTTGGTGAAAAATTAATGCAACACTGGATGGAAATAAATCTTGTGACATTGCAGAAGCTTATCGAAACAATGCCACAGCGAATGGACAATTCAAATTAATGAAGGCCAACTCAAAACGATCCGGGCTGCTATACTCTGAGCAACTTGCAAACTATACAAGTTGCTCTCACATGTGTTTGACCAAATGACGCATAATCCATCTGAGAAAGAACCAGTGGCTGGACTAGATGTTTGATCAACCACTGCAGGATACATTTTCTACAGTGTCTGATCATGCCCATACTTCGAAAATGCTCCCAATGTTAAGTCTAATTTAGGTCTTGTTTTTAACATGTACTGTGATCCAAATAACCTACATTTGTTTTTCCAGCATTGATTACTAATTTATTGTCTTGAATCCACTGTACTACTGCTGCCAACTCCTCATTTAAGATGTTACGAAGTTGTCCTGCTGTAGGTGCTGATGCATATAAATGGATAAACAGATAAACAAATGCACTATCACTCATTACTAAAGCACTCCTGGTGTTCCCATGCTAATCAAATCACCACAAATCCCAAGTTAACAGTTGCAGGTATGTCCTTGTCAAACAGGAAGTCACCGAGGCCCCATTTTGCATCTACTTGTTGTATTCGCACCTACTTGCACGACCCACTGCCAAAAAAGCAGGACTCTCTCTACAACTAATCCTCACTTAATTACAGTTAAAACACACCAGCATCGTTGCGGATCAGCCTTTTGGAGGAAGCTCATTACAGAAGCACTCCTGGTGTTGCTATACTAACCAAACAACTGCGAAATCCAACGCTAACAGTTGCAGGTATGTCCTTAAGTCACCAAGGGCCATTTTGCATCTATTTGTTGTATTCGCACCTATTTGCACGGAATTTACACGCAACTAAACCCGTGCCAGAAAAGCATTCAAGGAGGACACTCTCTCCGATCTAATCTGCACTTAATTACAGTTAAAACACACATCCTGCGACGCCACGGCTCTGTCATTTGGAGGAAACTCATTACAAAGGCACTCCCGGTGTTGCTATACTAACCAAACAAGCGTGAAATCCAAAGCTAACAGTTGTAGGTACTTCCTTGTCTAACAGGAAGTCACCAAGGCCCATTTTGCATCTATTTGTTGTATTCGTTCATGTAAAAGTCGCATATCCTTTTAATTACACTGAACGGGTCCAAACCGCCGTCGTGTTTGACAAAGACTTAGAACACAACAATGGAGTTTGTTTATGCGCTGTTCAATTAAAGACAGACAGGCCTGGGCTGTGTCTCACTGATGAGCACGAGGCGCAGATAGTACGTTTAGTATTAGATGTTTATGAAATGTGGATGAGTTCCTCTGACACGTCATGTGGCTAATGCTAAAGTTAAAGCTACCATGTTACTGTATCTCACAAGGGCTGTTAATCCTAGATAATAATCAGTACCATAGCTAATATAGTATTGATTATACATTTGGGTGCTTCCTTAAGGGTTTTCTAACTATACTGACCACATAGTAAAATGACAGAAACACTACAATCTTGTTTACAGTACATACTATATACATACATACATGTATATATTATGTATGTATATACATACTATATATAGTAAAATGCATAATAATTTGGATTGGATAATGAATATAACATAGGACTCAGTCAAACAAAAGCTTTTCTAAACAGGAATGTCTTCTTGTCTTCAGTTGTTTTGTAAAACTATCCACAGTCGTCCACACGGAGAGAAAGGGTCAGATCCTTCTATCATTTCAGGGTCACAGCTTGAAAGAACAGGTCTCCCTGAGTTTTAAACCTGTTTTTGGGACCACACTTGACATTTCCAACAAGTTCTATAGTGAATCTAAAGTAGTGCAAATCAAAAACTGAGACACAGGTTTGTGGTGGTTAGTAATAATGAAATTGTGAAAAAAGTACGAAATTCAGGAAAATCCTTCTGCATTTGGTCCATTCATGACTAACATGAGTCACATTTTCTTTGTGTTTTGGTCACTTTTAAGCAGTTTTTCTGTATTTTACTTAAATAAATGACAATTAATGCTTTTCTTTTAGTGTTTAGTGGGATCAGATTTGTACAAGTTACACTTGTATAAAACTGGGACAAATCACTGGTTTTGGATAAATCTACTGAGACGGGGGACACAGGGCTCAAAACTGGGACTGTCCTGGGTAAATAGGGATGTCTGGTCACCCTAACATAGGCTAACAGAGGTGAAGGAGACAAAGATACACATAGCACGTGTTAAAGCTCAGGCCGCTGTTGTATGTCTTTTTACTACAGACTTCAAAACAGTGCTATAATTCTGCTATTTTAACTTTATTATTGCAAGGGTAGACTTACTTTATATTACTTTAAATGCACTATTGGTGCAGAATGTGGAGCTGTCTGTTCTAAGGAGACAGTCTACAACAAGCAGAATCTTTATGAAGTTTCTGCACTAGTTGTTTTGATAGATCAAGGGCGCTCCCAAAAACTGCAGATGTGTTCTCCAACAACAGCCATTCTTTTTGTCACGGTGGGCGAGAGGTTCAGGCTCTCCCATCTCAGCCAGGGCTGCTCTACACATTCAATCTCCGCGATGAGCCTGTGTGACCTTCTGTTACTGTGGCCAATCTCTCGTACTTTATCCTCATCACACATTTAGGCATTTAAGGAGCACTATGTAATTCCATGTGTCCACGGTATGGCATTATACTGATATTGGAGAACACTGTTGTTAAAGCCCATCACAGTGAATAATTCTGTTTTTCAGGTTTTTGAGATAGTAAAACTCAGGTAGAGCACTTTGATCAATTCATTCATATAGTCTAGAGTGACTAAACGTCCTTATTTTCCTAGGACAGTCAGAGATTTGAGCCCCGTCCTGTTGTCCCAGTTTTATATAAGAAATCTCCCAGACATCCCTATTTTTGACAAGATTTGATCCCAGCCAACAGTAAGGAGAGGTATAAATAGTCATTTGTTTAGGTAAAATACAAAAAAATCTGCTTAAAATCGACAAAACACAAAGAAAATGTGACTATACTGACTCACATGTTCGTCATGAATGGTATCTGCATAACAAATTTCCTTAATTACGTACTTGATTCACATTTTTATTATCACCAACCACTGAAAAAACGGGAACCAAGTTTTTTTTAATTTTGAAATTCTGGTCACCCTAATATAGTCTACATTATAGAGATACAAACATGGAATATAAAGTATTAGAATTAGAAAAGTATTTGTATTTTAACATACATTTATCATATCGTTTACCTCGAGCACATGTAAAATTTAAAAGTGAATCAATTCAAGACTTAAAGGTTTTGGTTGGGGTTTGTTTCTATGAATATGTTGCTACTTTGACAATTAGACGTCAATATCTAAATAGCAGCATGTAGGAATAACAGCGTGAAACCGCATTTATTCAATTACAGTTGGTTTTATAGCTCAAAAATACCTAGAAAAACAGGCATTCTGACTGTGAGCGGGGTCGCCTCTCCACAAATCTGACCTGTACCTTGGTCTGGTTTGGTCTCCATGAAGACAGAAAGAATTACAGTCTGCGTCTCATTCATTTTTCAAAATAAAATCAAAAATAAGAAAATGAAAAAACAACTATTTTCTTCCTTATTTGTCTCTAAAACCAAAATGAAAAACAGATTATTCTTTTTTTCAGTTTTCAATTTTGTGTTTAAATGACTAATAGAAAAAACAGATAACTAAATTCCTAATACCCAGTGTTGAGCCGATCACCGGGACTGGGCCAGGTCTAAACCAGGACTAAACCAGGTCTAAACCAGGACTGAACCAGGAGTCAGTGTTTCCCGCAGAAAATTGATTAGTCAAGGCTGTGCCCGGGGAGGAGCGACGGAGATACTGTGCCCACAAAAGTAGTGAGGACCAGGGGGTGGCAGAGATACTGTGCCCGCGAAAGTGAGGACCAGGGGGTGGCAGAGATACTGTGCCCGTGAAAGTGAGGACCGGGGGTGGCAAAGTGAGGACAAGGGGTGGCAGAGATGCCGTGTCGGCGAAAGTGAGGAAAGGGGGGTGGCGGAAATACCGTGCCCTTGAAAGTGAGGACCAGGGGGCGGCGTAGATACCATGTCCACGAAAGTGAGGATCGAGGATGGCAGTGACACTTTGCCCACAAAAGTGAGGACCAGGGGGTGGCGAAGATACTGTGCCCGTGAAAGTGAGGACCGGGGGTGGCAAAGTGAGGACCGGGGGTGGCAAAGATACTGTGCCCACGAAAGCGAGTAAGGACTGGGGGTGGTGGAGATACCGTGCCCGCGAAAGTGAGGTCCAGGGGGTGGCAGAGATACTGTGCCCGTGAAATTGAGGCCCAGGGGGTGGTGGAGGAAATACTCTGTCCACGAAAGTGAGGACCAGGAGGTGGAGAAGAAACTGTGCCAGCGAAAGTGAGGACCAGGGGATGGTGGAGATACTGTGCCCATAAAAGTGAGGACCAGGGGGTGGCGGAGATACTGTGCCCATGAAAGTGAGGACCAGGGATGGTGGAGATGAGATGCTGTGCCCTTGAAAGTGAGGACCATGGGGTGGCAGTGACACTGTGCCAACAAAAGTGAGGACCAGGGGATAGGGGAGATACCATCATTTTCTTATTTTTGGTTTTATTTTGAAAAACAAATGATAAACAGATTGTTTTCTACCATACAGTGAAACATTCCAGACAAAACAATTACATCGACAATGGAGAAAAGTATTTGTCTGTCCCTCCACCCTCCATCCAACTTTAACCCTTTACTCCTCCCCCTGCCGCTCTACATCAGGTCATTAAATCGTTTCCATTCTTTTTGACCTGTATGATGCATAACCCTGATTTTAAACCCCTCCCCACTCTGTCCTTTCAGATTCCACCACGCCAGGTTTACTCGTCTTTGTGATGAAGTCAGTATCATCACTGCGGGGAAAAGCAACAGTACAGATGCCAGTGTTTGGTTTGCTAATTAGCGCTTTGTATTAGTCATTAATAGGCATTAGCAGTGAAGCGGCTCCTGCTCAGCGGCCTGTGAAGAGGATCCAGGCAGCCTCCGTCCCCCACCGGGCCGCCACACCGTCAAAGCAAAGCAAGGGCAACGCCGCACACCCACCAAGCAGCCAGCCTCCACAAACACACAAACGAATCAAGCGCAAAGTAAGTACAGAGTTTGTGGATAGTCTGTAAAGATGTATTTTCACCTGGTCTCTGGAGATGATGGATTTATGAATGTTTTTGCTGTGATATGACCCCAAAAATGTTTAGTATTTGAAAATGTAAGGCCTTAATGGGATGATTTTTACTGTCTTAAGGCCGCCACACACTACAGGAAAATTTGCTCAACTTTGGCTGCGATATTTTTTTCCCAAGTTCAGGTAGAAGAAATCCCGACTTTGTGTCTTCGTGTGCGCAATCGTAACCAACAAACATCAGCAACACTACAGTAAAAGCCGATAAAACAGAGCGTCAGGGGGAGAGGAGTGGAGTGATGGACACAAAGTCGCAAGATACAAACAAGATTTTATTCCTCACCTCTCCTAGTGGTAAATGGTAAATTTAAAGTGCAGCGTCTCACCCACATTATCCATAGAAATTGTCCTCCGCAAATAACGACAACCAGTCCACAAAAGCACACTATTAATCAGGTTTGTGGTGTTCTTTAAAAGTGAAAAGATGATAACATGTGTCTGTTTGCATCCACACAGTGCACGGATTGAGGTGAAGCTGCAGATTAGCGACAGTGACTCTACTTCCTGTGGACTTTATCTCCTCTTTTCTGCTTTAAAAATCCTGTATCTGAAGTACTGCAACACATTTCACAAGTAATAATAACACAGTTTGGACTTGTGTCTAAACTGGAAGTGCAGAGTCTGATCTTTGAACACTTCAGAGTCTCAGAGCGAGTGGTTTTACTGTAGACAGGAAACAGCTGACGCCATTGCGCTCACAGCTTTATATCCTGTGGTCTGCAGACAGATCCCGCTGCAGTCTGTGAGATTGGAGATTTTAAGTCTCATGTTCATTACTGGCGAGGGCCAATAAATCTTTATTTATAAAGCACACAAGCTAATGAACAATACAAAACACATAAAACAAAAAAACAGTCAATGAAGCAACAAATCAGATTAATTCTAATAAATAAATAAAAAAAGAATAAAAAGAATGTAGGGAATAAAAAAATAGTTAAAGGAAGACCAACCGATAAAAATGGGTTTTAAGAAGTGATTTAAAAGATGATACTGATGGTGCAGCCTCATCTTATTACCTTAACATGCATTAATGAAACAATTCTAGATGTGTTCCTAGGTGGAATTTTGAGCTTTGGAGATGTAGAGACTAATAATAAAGGATTACTCAAACATGTGTGAAGGAAACAAAACACCATGTATGTTTTTGAGGAGGTAACAATTATTTTAAGCTCACAAGAGTCAACTTTGCGTAATATAGCACCTTCAAACCACACTAATTCCTCGTCCTGACTGTCTTGTGTGTGAGCGGTGAACTCTGAGGAGCGGAGCACTTATCAATTATCCAGAGCTCCGTGGCACTGGGCGTCCTCAGGCTCTGGTGTTAAATGAAGTTGTCAGCGCTGTCTCTCCGATTGGCCCCATCACACAGGCGGGCAGTGATGGCGCGTGACGTCCCCTCGTTGGAGCTCCGAGCGGGGCTGCCGTGGCGCATCGCTCCCCCCATACATCAGCCTCCTCCGCCAGCCTGCACCAGCCTGCACCAGCCTGCACCGGCCTGGCTCCGTCCACAGCGTAAGCACCGGAGCCAGCAGCCCACCACGCCCACGGTAGAGGAGAGACAACCAGGATCACCTTCCAAAAGCAGCCAGAGGACAGAGGAGTGGACAGGGAGCAGAGCCAACATGCCATTTTGTAGGAGAATTATTGGTCAGGGTGGGGGAAGTGTTGGGCTGCATTACAATGTTAACTCCTCCTAGCCTAGGGATTTGAAGTTTTAGTCATTTGGAAATGATCACAAGTTCCATGTTCAGGAAGCAGAAGAAGAAGAAAGATAAAACGTTGGATGAAGGATAGTGTAAAAATGAGGGTAGCGATGATTCAAGGCACTTTTTTCATTCCCAAATCAATATTCACGCTTGCATGACAAACCAGGAAGATATTTGGAAACATTTGATGAAACTTCTGCTGTAGTTACCAACACCGACTGTGACCAAACTCACTGAAGTAAATGTGATCAGTGTTAAATAAAGACTGCATATGTATGTGCGGTTTGGAATCATCTTGAATTTGTCGTCCTCGCCTCTTCTAATCGCCTGTACCCAGTGCGCTCGGAGTTTTGCGTCAGTGGGGAAATGATGAAAACTGAGGTACGGTTGGAAATGTGGATGAGCTGAACATAACGGAACACTACAATGACATGGAGATGAAGAAAACTGGGACATTTTCTCATTTTTCCTAGATTTTGTCAGACTTACGACCACAAACAGAGTCCGCCGGAAGTTGTAATCGCATGTTTTCAAAGCGTGAATAGAGCCTATAGTTGCATATGAACTGTAGATGAGTTGGTAGAAAGTTTGTCCATTAAGAGGCTTGCATCTACACAAACCTAACTCTTATTTACCTTGTAGGACGATCTTCTTCTGCTTGTTTCCATTGAAATGTTACTCTGGCAATAATCTTGCACAGAATGGCATAAACCTCTATCCACCTCCATGATGAATGTATGTTTTTATCTTTTTCAGGGTCACCGGGGGTCTTAAAAGTCTAAAAAAGGTCTTAAAAAGGTCTTAAAATAAAAGTCTTCAGTTATGTTGTCCAAGTCTTTTTTTTTTTCACAAAGGTCTTAAATTTCATGAGCCTATTTTTTTGTAAACTCAACTGGGCTGCAGTGCAATGTGAGACAAGACAATGTGAAAGCTTAGTTTGTCTTGTTAGAATGTTATAAATGATTTTTGGCCATTTTACAAGCAACAAATGCGACTATAAATGAGTTCCGAATGAGATTATATAATTAAAGTATTTTTGGTTATTTAAAGCAGTGAGTAATGGTCATTATTAACATTGATTGTGGTGTTTTTCGCCTGCATAATGGGTGCGCTGGTCTTAATTTCATGTAAGTGGTCTTAAAAATGTCTTTAAAAAGTCTTCTTCACTATCACTATTAAATGAATGACTTTCACGCGCGGGCATTTAAGTGTTTTTCTCTTGAGCTTTTTTCGCCACTTCCCTCAGTTGTTGGGAGACGGCTATAAACAGCAGAAGGGCACGTCTCGGGGAGCTCCGAACACAATGCCTCGGTGGCCCACGCGAAGGCACCGAATGTGGGGCAGAGAGAGGGAGAGACGGCCCTGGCACTGGCTCTGCCCTGGGACCCGCTGGGCTGAAGGACGGAGCGCTCCCGCCTGTAGAGAGACGGAGGGGGACGGGCAGAACCGGGACGAGCAGGTGTCAGCGGTAATGGATGAGCGCGACGCGGCGGGACACTAAGCTCTCAGTGCTTAAGTATTTATTTGTGATGAATAGTAATGACAGCACACTTACAAAGCACTTGTTTAATGTTGAGAAAGAGGACAGAGACCGCAGGGACGAGACGAGCCTGTCCACCGTCCCCCCTCCTCTTTAGATCCACGCTGTCCCTCTGCGCCGAGCGTGATAAACTTGAGCTGCTACTTCCAGCCCAGATTTAGTGCAGTTATTTTATTAATGTCATCATCTTTGAAGGTATTTTAGTTAATAGTAGTAGTAGCAATGATGCAATATGTGTGTTAGGGTCGGGCCATATCCAAATTTTTATACCGTTAAACCTTCTCAGCATTTTACCAGGGTAAACAGTATTACCGTGACTAATTAAGAATGATTTTGTAGTTTGCGTTTATACCATTTAGAAACAGAACAGCAGCGTTATATTTGAAGAGAAGTTCTGATCAAACCAAACTTCACCAGTGCGTATCTCCCTCCATTTAATGATCTGGGACATGCCAAGACAAGAAAAGCACAAAAGAGGCAGATTCAGGAATAAAAAGTAAAAGGCGACAGTCCACGGTGTGTGATATTTCCCACTGCAGCATGTTGTATCTGACAGACCCGCACTCTCGGCACTCGGAGAAGTAACCGTCTCCTCTGTGAAAGTCTGACTTCGGCCTTGAGCGGGAACTTTCTCCTCTTCATCGCCTCGTCCCCTCTCGACTCTCGGCGTTCAATAAAACGTCTCCATCGCACACATCTCGGCTCAACATCACACACGAAGCGTCAGTCAGGGTTTTTTCTTCTTCCTCGCTGCGCGTGGATGGAAATCTCCGAGCGTAACGACGTTTGAAGAGGAGAGAGAGTGGAGGGGAGGAAGTCTGAAGCGACTGTGGTGGGATCTCTGGCCTGTAGCTCCGTCAACATTTGCCGTCTCCCCCCGTCATTCGACCTGAAGCCAAAATGGATCATGTCAGCCCCGGAATTGCCAATCTCTACTGAGCTAAAGGTGTAAAACTACCACTACATGACATCACAAGGTGCAACAGAACATTTTGAGCTTTGGAGGTGTAAACAGACTAATAAAAAAGAATAACTTAAACATGTGAATGAAACAAAACACAGCTCCAGGTCTGTTTTTGAGGCAGAAACAACATTAACCACGTCTTAAAGCTCACACGAACCCATTTTGTGTCTACGTGAGTTGTGTAGTCCTTTATTTATTTTATTTATTTTACTTATTTACTGCTTTTTTATGGTTTTGATTTGACTGGTTTTATTGTTTTAGGACCGGTACAGCCACATTTTAGCCATTTATCTTTTTGTTGTCTTCATTTTAAGGTGTTTGTGCAGCACTTTGGAGACTATTTTGTTTGTAAAAATGTGCTATAACCAGTAAATAAAGCTGGTTTGGATTTGGTTTTAATACAAGACCTTTGCTTTAAGGTCCTCACCCATAGCTCAAGATCTATGGGTGAGGAACCCATAGATCTTGACAACACTAAAAGAAGGGTCCAGTGTTAGATAAACAAGATAGACGATGGCACAGGTATCCATACTTGAACCTTAACTCCATTCAGTCGCTGCAAAAACCCGGAGTCAACTTCTCATTTAAGATCACACCAGTGAGCTCCTCTCCTCCCGTCTCCTCGCGCTTCTCGCACATTAACCTACTTAGTGAAAAAAGCGCGTGATTCATGTTGATTTGGTGGCGTTTCAATGCTGCCCAGCTGTCAGCGCCGGGCCTCTAACCTAAATTATCCATCGCGTGTCGTTTTAGCGCGGTTAGGGGAATAAGCAGTCGGTTAGCACTTCAAACGCCCTGGCCGCTGTTGTTTCGGCGCGCTTTCCCGTTAGCCGTGCGCTAATTATTCAAACGCAGCCATAATGAGCTCTTACTGACCTTGCCGATAAAAAGACCCCCTTTCATGTTGATGCTAACGCGATTGCCGGGCTAATTTAAGAAAACACTGCTTAATCTTTCACCAAAGGCTGCAAAACACGAGGCGCGCATCCTGTCAAAGTTCCCCCCGAGTGTGCGGAAACATGGATTATAGACAAAGTACACACAGACTGCTGCTTAAAATAATATTAGCGGAGAAGGTGAAAGTAAACGCTGAATTCAGCTCAAGTGGAAATTAATTTGCACATTTGAATCGCCTGCTTATGCCGGTTAGAGGTCGCCAGATCTTGTAAGATGTGTTTAAAAGTGTTATATTATGCATAATTCAAAGTTTTTAAACTATTCTTGGACTCCCTCGGTGTCTCAGAATGTGTGATGTGCTTAATATATACGAGGGCTTATGTGTGTGTGTGCAAATGAACAGCAGAGGGCGCAAGGACTCCAGCTGCTGATGCATTGAAAAGTGAATTTGTTTTATTAAAAGGCCCATATTATGTTGTAATGTTGTTCCCTCTTCAGAAACAGACCTGGAGTTGTGTTTTGTTTCATTCAGACTTATTTTTAACTCTTAAACCGGGCATACTTCTCCCAAACTCTCTTGCTCTGTTTTATTTTTGCTAACACTTTTATGTTTTATTTTATTAAGCTCAAATAAACACTGATGATGATGATGATGAAACTGAAAACCCAAGCCTATACTGTATAAAGAAGTGGACTTAGGGAGTGTGGCTCTCTAGTCAAATGAGCCTCATCGAGACCGAGTCTCATATTAGGAATAGGAATTTATTTAGGGTTAAAACAGCGAAATAAAAACCCAGGATCATGTAAAATGGGCTAATACAAACATTTTAAGACCAAAATGACGAGAGGGGTGACACTTTTTTAATATAAAGTCAATTGGTGCCCCCATGTGCTCTTCCTGTTTGGTTTAGCTATGTCTGTGGTCCCAAAATACAAGAAATATTCAAATCAAATGCAGTTTTTATTGATAACTATATTTGTTTTGATTCTCTGTGTGACTTTGTATGACTCTCTCACACGAGTCTCTCTTTGTGTTGCCAGTTTCAAAGCTAAAATCCAGTTGAATGAAACCTAAAATGCTTCTCTCTGATCTGAAGGTCACTACGTAAAGCCCAGCAACTGCAGCCAATCAGGAATCTGTGCTAGTGCTAGTCTAATTTTTTCTGCTAATGAGTATAATATAACAACACTACAATGTTAATGAAACATTACACACATTACATTACAGAACAACTACTGTACAGCTGGAGTTTATATGTGAAGTGTTTTAGATCATTTGGTTCAGTGATTCACAGCTCAAAATTTGTATTCAGTGAAAACAAGAACAGCGCTTTCTCTGTATTTAAAAGTGAATATCTTTGCCATTTCTGGGTCTATCAAAGTAAAATAAAAAGTGACTGAAAGATAAAATCCTCCTCTGTTAGACTATTTCAGCTAAAGAGCCATTTTCTGTTGCATCTGAGGAGGACGCTGCGATAACTGTTTTCCTTTCTCTACTCTCCTCTATGCTGACTCTGTTTAAATCCAGGCTAAAAACGGTTCTGTTTGGCTGTGCAAATGACTGAAAGGTTTTTATTTTTCATGTATTTCTTGTTCTGTAAAGCACTTTGAATTACTTTGTGTACAAATTGTGCTGTACAAATAAACTTGCCTTTCCTTTCTGATCAAAATAAACACAAAACACAGAGCACATGAAGGGACACGTGCATATCGACACGTGTATCGAATCGTGAGACTAGTATTGAACAATTCAATATTAAATCGACCCTACTAACCCTACTATAGGGATGTCTGCACACACTAGAGTCCAGGCTGTGTTTGTTCATACTGTGTGTCTCTTATGGACCTTTTAAGACTGAATTTTTTAGATGCCTGTGGAGTGTGGACACTGAGCTGAGAATGTGAATAGAGTTTTGTGTAAAAGTGACTAAGAATTCTGTGATTATCTGTATGATTGTGCAGTTGGTGAGTATGGAAAATTGTTTATAGGGTCTGATAATTGTGTAATGTAAATTTTACTGTTTTGCTAAATGTTCTTGATGTATTTTTGACCCCTGTGACTCTGACCTGTGGGACTACGGATGGAAATTAGGCTTGTGGCTACAATCTACCGTGTTTACGTTCATGCATTTTGTCATGTCTGTTCATTAACATGCACTATCCCAATCAAATAAACAAATAAATTACATTAAAATATACAGTTCCTTAAACTTGGACATCCTCCAGCAGGTTCCCCAAACCCTTCTAAGACCTAACCTTGCTATTAGAAAACCTTCCCCTCTCTACTGTTGCTCCTGTTTGTTCAATAACATTTTCAATACATTTTTCCCATGGCACATTGGTTGTACAAGATGATAACTTACAATCATCAGCCATTCATTTTTCACCAGGGTAATGTGTTGTAATGTGTTGAAAAATGGCAGAATAGTTCCCAGGCATGTTTGCGTCCTGCTGGCGAGGAGCTTAGCGTTGGTGGGCAGAGCAGTGAGAGCTCCTGTAGCCGAGATGAGCAGTGATGGAGCCTGCGATGGAGCCTGTGGGGGCCCTTTAATCAGGGAGGGGCCGAGGAGCCGCAACAGACGGGACAAGTGAGCATGAAATCACAGCCGCGCGGGAGGGCATGCGGGATAAATATAGAGCGCTCTACAGGACAAAGGCTTTACTGGGAAAATGCAATGGGCTGTTTATGGAGAACTAAATGTGCATATGGTGTTTTTTGGAAATGATTTTCATAATAACCTCCCTTTGTCTTTGAGAAAACACTTAATGAACCAAGATGGTAAAGTTCAGTTCAAATTATACTAGATTTAGCTAAACCTGTCTTGTACATTTGACCCATACTTAATTGTCAAATGAGCGACCCGTTAGGAGCAGTGGGTGATCAAAGTACAGAACATAATGGGAATTGCCTCAAGATATACAGAACTGTGCAAAAGTTTTAGGCAGGTGTGGAAAAAATGCTGTAAACTAGGAATGCTTTCAAAAATGGAAGTGTTCATCATTTATTTTCATCAATCAACAAAATGCAGTGAATGAACAAAAGAGAAATCTAAATCAAATCAATATTTGGTGTGAGCTTTGCCTTCAGAAGAGCATCAGTTCTTCTAGGTTTACTTGCAGACAGTTTGTGAAGGAACTGGGCTGGTCTTTGTTCCAAACATGTTGAAGAACTAAGCTCAGATCTTGTGTGGATGGAGCTTCCTCACATCCTTCTGTCTCTTCATGTTAATCCCAAACACACTCCATGATGTTGAAGTCGTGTTGAGGTCATGATGTTGAAGAAGAAGTGTTGGTGATGGTCTGGCCCCACAGAGCCCTGACCAAAGCTCACACCAAATAATGATGTGATTTAGATTTCTCTTTTGTTCATTCACTGCATTTTGCTGATTGATGAAAATAAATGATGAAACACTTCCATTTTTGAAGGCATTCCTAGTTCACAGCATTTTTTCCCACACCTGCTTATAAGTTTTGCACAGTACTGTATGTATTTAAGTTTTTCCTTTACAACATAATTCCACAGATCTTTCTTTATATATTTGCTCTTGTATCTAAAGTGTAGTAAACAGTCTAGCCTCGAGTGGATGTTGTCATGTACAGGTCAAAGAAAAAGAAGGTCTATCAATTTGGCTGCATGTAGCTGAACTGGATATAGCCTGAAGTCCAAATGATACCGTGTAGAGCGTCTGGTTCTCTCTAATGAAATACATGTTTTAATTAGAAAATAATTGGATTTTTTTTCTATGGCACACCTGGCAATACCTCAAACCACACTGGCTGACTTTTGCACAGTACTGTATATTGAGTCCCGGAGGAGATCGTGCAAATGTGAGTTGCGGTCGGGACTCGCGTTGGTCCCACAATACTTTTTAAAACCAAAGTGAAGTCAAAGTCAAAGTGAACTTTACTGTCAATTCCACCATGTAACAGACATTACACAGTGAGATCGAAATTGTGTTTCCCCAAAACTCCAAATGTGCAAATTAAAAACTACAACACTACAATCACATACATCAATAATAAATAAATAAAATAAACATGGGCAGACAGACAAAGGACATGTACATTTCCAACAAGAAAAGAAATAAGGTCTCGGTTTTTGGTACATAATGAAGGCTCTTACTGCTGCTGCACTATTTGAATGTATCACGGATGTCACTACCACTGTCATTGTGTGCAATAACCTGCTCCACAATAAAGTGCAGAGTGCTGAAATAGCAGCATGAATATAGGAATGGATTAAGTTGTTTTGGACATAGTGGTTAGCATGTTAATAGGATTTTTTTGAGTACGTTGATTAGCCTGATGGCCACTTGGTTGCACTGACCTCTGACCTTTGAGCCTGCCACACTGATCTCTGCAGAGTGCGTTCTTGGGTGAGGCGCAGCTCTGCGGAAAAAACATGCAAGAAGTTTATCTTCGCCGGACACCACAGCGGTCTGGAGAGGTTTCAGGTCATTACGCATTAATCATGTGAACCCACATGAACCCGCGTTGCTTAGGTGAAATACACACTGCAGTTGTCGTAGTTGGTGTAAGAGACAATCTGCAAGTAACCCTGTGTAAGTTTGTACCGAACGGCACTTGCAGTTTGTATAAATTCGGCAGGAAAGGTCCAGCTCCACCCAAAAGTAAAACCCAGAACAGTTTATTTTGTCATTTAATCTAAAGGTCTGTGGTTTAATCCCAACAAGATACAGTTTTGTAGAGTTTAATCAGAATGGCGGCACAAGTGTGGAGTGTGGAGTTTGCATGTTTCTCTAAAATCCTCCATTTGAAGTAGTTATGATTAAAACTATTTCAAGATCTGAAGATGGGTCCGTGGGTACTGTTGCATCCACTGCTCAAACGTCTTGGATCAAGGATGGGTCAAGTGCAAAGGACAGATTTCCCTATGGGACAATAAAGGTTAATCTTATTCATAATCTTATTCAGTGTTGTTCCATATGGACTTTATATGAAAAAGGTTGAAAGGTTGTATGGAGGATTTCGTTTCAAATTGTCAATGAATTGTCAAAGTAGGATTATAGAGATGCAGCAGATTTGTAATTATGATGATCAAAAAAAGAAGAAAGAATGAAAATCCATCAACTCTGGATGTGGTGGGGCCAGATAAACATTAGGTTGTCAATTAAACTCCCTACGTTTCTAGCATAACTGACTCACCGGGCTGGGATTACATGGTTTACGTTTGCCTCTCACGGATTTCACAGACACAAGAGGCTGTTTTCTCGAACAAAGCAGCGGTTCTTAGCAGCTTTTTCGAACTGTAGCTTCCTTGCAGTTTGCACAAAGTTTGTTGCGAACTCAGACAAGAATCCATAACCAGTACGCGGCAAAAGAAAGTCCGTTTTTGAGGTCACTGAAAGAAGAAGAGAAGGGGAAAAGGAGCGAAGCTAAACTAAAAACTAAGGTGATTCTTGGAGATTTCTTCCAGCGATGACGCGAACTGAAGCAGACGAAGGGTCTAAAGACTGATATGTTGGTCACTAAATTACTTCTGGACAGGAAACTTTAACAGCGATTCATTATGAACGTACACTGGCTGTAAACAAGCATGATTTCTAGCGTAACAAGGAGGTGGGAGGAAGCATTTCTACTTAGGGAGCTGTGGAGGACGGGTTGTGCTGTTATGCTTGAAAAAGGACAGTCGCTGCATTTCTCTTTCCTTGGAAAATCCTCTATACAACCTTTAAGTGTTTATATTAGGGATGTAACAATAACCAAAATATCATGATATCGTATCGTATCGTAAGACCTCACAATAATATCATGGACCATCACAATATACTGAATCACAAGTCTCTTTGCTTAAATGAATAGTTCTGATGCAGATATAGCTAAAAAAAAAACAGAGGGAATTACATAGACCATGATCCTTTGCTCCGTTTCAGTGCAGACGACATGAAGAAATAACTGTTCTAAGGACATTGAAATCTTCATTCTTTGGATTAAGTCTTGTGAAGGCATTTTAGGGGAAAAAGTAGCATATTCACAGTTTTGTCACAGTCAGTAAATATTGTACAGTGAGATGTACATGGTGAAAATAGAGATTTGGATATCGTCCCATCCCTAATGACAATAAATGTTGTACCAAATGACTGGTCAAAATCATTTTAGAATGTCAGTCTTGTTATTATGTGAGCCTCTCCACCGTATCGTGAGCTTTCCCACGTTATTGCAATAAATATCGCACCGCGAAGTTCAGACCGTGACGATATCATATCGTGAGACTTGGATATTGTTACACCCCTAGTTTATATGTCATGAGTGTATGCAACAGGCCCCTGTCAAAGCTGTTTTGGTGCTGATCCCTCTCAGATACCGTAGGGGGCAGCGGACCGGGCCCCTGCGCTTAATCTGCCTCTCAAATGTTAACAGGTCCAGGGCAGGGCGTGGGTGAAGGGAGGAAATGGAGCAGAGGGTTTAGCACCTTCCCACACCGGCCCCTCTCGTCATGCGCTGCTTTTGGTCGGGACCCAGGCACCGTGAGGGAGCGTGCACGTGGACTTTCGCTGTGAGGAGATGATGAAGCAAAAATACCCCACGGAGCAACCAGGCAACAGTGTTTTGTTACGAAAAACGAGCCTGTTATTGCTGCAGCAAAGGAATCCACACAGCCAACATTTCTGCTGTTTTGGCCTGTGTAGTCTTGGGCATGGATTTAGTTTTATAAATCCTCCTGTAAAAATACGGACATGGTTAAATATATTTCTTTTAAAAGGGTCTATGTTACGGAAAATTGACTCTTGTGAGTTTTAATGTTAGAATGTCGTTACCTCATGAAAAACAGACCTGGAGTTGTGTTTTGTTTCATTCACACATTTGAGTAACTCTTTTATTAATCTGTCTACATCTTCAAAGCCCAAAATGCTCTGTTCCACCTTGTGATGTCATAAAGCGGTAGTTTTCAAGTCAATAGCTCTTTTTTTTTACCTTTTGTTCAGTAGAGAGGGCAATTCCAGGGCTGAAATCTTCTTTATGATTCTAGTGAAAGTGTATGGAGTTTAACCCTCATACACCCCTGGGTACATTTTTGTACATCGCAACTTTTCTTTTCTGTATAACTTTAGCTGTATTGCATCAAATAGCATTAAAATTGGCCAGTTTGTGTATTTTGCGATGTATTTTTAATTTCAGGTGAACACACCAGGAAAGGACTCGCGTTTACTCTGGTGTTTCGGTCGGTAATGAAATGGGCCATTCCCTTTAAGTATTTCTTCTGGAAGATCTTCTACCACATTTGCTGCCACATAAAGTATAAAAAGCTTGTTAAATGCCAGCTCTTCAGCTAGCCCTTTAGCTCTCCTCTTGGACAGTGTTCACACAATCCAACAGTCCCCTACTTGTGTCCTTTGAACTGCATGTTACACTTCTTCATTGCTTAAAATCCCATGATATTATGTTAAACTGAGCTAAAACGTCACCGTGACATCACCACAAAATATCACTCCCTGCAATAAAACATTAATCTCATTTTCCCTAGTTCTTCTACAGGTGCTGGATGTTGAATATATTTTTCTGTATTTTTTCTATATTTTTGTTGATATGATTAACTTGGGTTTTAGAGGTACAAACCCACATTTGTGTTAATTAATAAAAAAAATGTCAAAATTTAAAAGTAAAAAAAAATGTTTAAGGATATTACTTTGACACACTATACTAATGAAGAAGCTTGTTTTTCAAATGTTTATTGTTATTGTTGGTTTGAACTATCTAATGTTTGCAGTGGTTGGTCAGTACAGTATAATTTAAATGTGAACAATGACTTAGGTCTGTTAAGTGTCTTGGTTAAAGTGGAACTCTGGCACATTTGAAGCTAAAGTCCGTTGCTAGAGGTGGTCGAATACTGTCAGAAGATAAAAAACGGCACAGATCAGTGTTGCCTCACCTGAGATCTCGCTGTAGCAGTGAGTCTGTTAAGGCAACAAACTAGTGTAGTGATGGGGGCAAGTTCTTAACTTCCATGTAAAACGCCAATTTGCTTCACACTGAAGAAGCTTAACACCACATTAACCCATCTTACAACAGCCATGAGGCTCTCTGCTCTGCCTGGCTCACTCATTAGTGTCTGGAAATGTTACAAAACAACTTTATAAGCAGCCTTACACTTACCTCTTTTTATTTCCCACTGCACAGGCCAAAGCCCAAAAGACTCGATCGACGATGTTGTTTCTCATCCAATTTATTTACGAGTAAATTATATTTTTTGAGAAATGCAAAACAACAAAAAATACATTCCCAAACCATTTTCTTCCAACAACATCCAGTTTCTCTTCTTCAGCGTCAGGAGTCAATCTGTACTTGTTGCTTCTGGCGGCTCGAGCCTCTCGCCGCCGCTGGAGTCGACAATCGAGTCTTTTGGGCTTTGGCCTGAGCAGTGGGAAATCAACAGAGGGAAGTGTAAGGATACTTATAAAGTTGTTTTGTTTGTTAGACTTGTGGCTGTCGTAAGATGGGTTAGAAAGTGGTGTCAAGCTTCTTCAGTGTGCATTTATCGAAATTTTTTGTTTCTTGTATTTGGAGTTTGCATGTCTGTACATTTGGTTTTGTGCACTATAATCGAAATAAACCATAACTAAAAAAAAAAGAAAAAACATGATTTGGGGCATAAAAGAGGGCCACTCTCAGTTTGGACCTTTAGGTAGACGCACTCTTCAAACTTTTTCTTTTGGGAACACTGTTGTTAATTAAAATATCAAAAACAACATCATTACCCCTGAATATAACACCGCGACAGGTTCAAAAACCGCTCAGTGTGTCAAACATTGTCCATTGGTGACAGTTGTTCTAATGTTTAGACGGTTTAACAAATATATTGAACCATATTTTTTTTCCAATTGAAAATTCTTGGCTTTTGACTCCCCAACTTCTCCCTGCATGCTCATAATTGTATCCGCAGAAGTAAAATACACTGAAATACTGTTGCATGCAAACCCGTGTCACAAGTACAAGTCACGCATAGACTTACAACCTCACCAGAGTCGACTCTACTACGCTGATTTCATTCTCAGAGTTTGGTGAAGCCAACTGGTTCTCTTTACAAATCTGGTATTTGCCCAAATTCAACTTTGAGAGTAAATGTAGCCGCAGAGCCTGACAAAACAGGAGGACGGGCTTGAGAGTTATACTACACTTTCTTTCACTCAAATTAAAAAGTTGCACGACTCCATTTCTCTCATTCTTCATCAATGTCGGATATGTCTTATGATTTCATCTCTACGTACTTAGTTCAATTAATGTCATCTCATTTAGTTGATAATTTCACTTGGGTTTTCTGTGTTAATCTTTTCATACAATAGTTCTGACCAGTACGTATCATCTTTGTGTCTTTGGGCAAAACGCTTCAGCCAAACAGATGCCGCAAGTTTATTTGTATAGCACAAACACAAAGTAACTCAAAGTGCTTTACAGAATAAGAAATACATTAAAATCACAATACAAACAAATCAAAACCTAAATAATCACTATCAAATTTTGATGGGACATTAAATTAGAGAGAATTAGAGAGAAGAGAAGAGTGTGGAATGAAAAATTAAAACCTTTCAGTCATACGCACAGCTAAACAACCGTTTTAGCCTGGATTTTAGCAGAGTCAGAGTATTAGAGTATTAAATTAGAAGCCTAACTTTGGTCTGGCTTGAATCATCTTCTAATTTAAAGGCATTGTGTCTGATGTTTACCATCTTAAACACGTAAAAAACAGAATTAGTTCATCTTAAACAGTTTGCAATGTTCCAAAGTTAAGTTATTTCTCACAACATTTTGATGCCGTCACAGTGAAACACTTTTTAGTTAGCTTTATTGTCAGCTTTATTAGTTTTTTAGGGTTAATAGGGTTAGGCATTATAATAAGTTATAAGTACTTTTACTTCAGCCTAAACCCTTTTGGTCATGATCTATGGCAGGTATGTCCAAACTATGGCCCAGGGACCAAATGGCCAATTGTTTTGGCCCTCAGGCTTCCAGGTGAATTGGCCCATACTACTCCAAGTAGTACTTTTTACTGCATGTTTTTGAAATCTACCTTGATCAAGCAAATTTTGTGTGTCCTTTTGAGGGTCTAAGCATGAACAATGGTCTGGAGAGTCATTCAAACCTATTATAAATTCACAGATTTGAATTATTCACTGTTTTCACCACCATTTTATGACCCTCGATCGGCCCTCACGCTGGTCTGTGTTTTAATATGTGGCCGTCGATGGAAAAAGTTTGGACACTCCTAATCTATGGGATTGTAGTCTATGTTTTGTTTTGTTTGTAGTGTTGTGAATACACTACGGTACTACTACTACTACTACTACTACTACAAACACCCCTCCACAGACTTATTTTGACCTCAAGAGCTGCTTATACTATATAATTATATTAAACTTGAGCTAAAACTTGACAACTGATACTAGACAAACAAGCTCCAATATAAGGTCTGTTTTTATTAAATACATTTTCTGGAAATTACATTATTAAAAGATCCTATATTACACAATTTTTTGTATGAAAAGTGCTCTATAAAAAAAGTTTGATTGATTGAAAATGGACTCTTGTGAGCTTTAAGACATGTTAGAATGTTGATACCTCATTAAAAATACCTGGAGTTGTGTTTTGTTTTATTCACATGTTTGAGTAACCCTTTATTATCAGTTTGTCTGCATTTCCAAAACTCAAAATGCTCCGTTCCATCTTGCGATGTCATGAAGTAGTAGTTTTAAAGTTGTTCAGAGATTTGGAGTTATAGAGCTGCAATTCATATCCAAATGATTCTAGTGAAGGTGTGTGGTGCACAATGGAGCACTTCCTTTATTACCAGATGACATCGCAAGGTGGAACAGTTGTGTTTGAGAGCCTAAATATGCAGGCTTTGTGTTGAACATGTGTGAATGAAACAAAACACATCTCCGGGTCTGTTTTTGAAGAGGAAACATTTTAAAACAGATAAGAAAATAGTGTAATATGAGTCCTTTTTATTCTTATGTTACATTTGCTAAAGCTCAAAGACCCACTGTCACCTGTTAATGTCAACACCATTTCAGCGCACTCCGGCTCTTTTTCACCTCCACCCTCCTCCTCGTCAGCGTCCCCGCCGTCTCACCGCACAAAGGACATACCATAAAACGCAATTAACTCTGAGTGTGCACTGGGGCGGGACAGGAGCACATTTCAGATTCTTTTCCAGCTCGTCAAAGCGTCCGGGGCTAATCCCTTTCTTATATAAATAGCCCTTTTGGTGGAGAGGCTAGCTGCCGCGCCGAGCTCTAACCCGTCTGTGCTCGCATCTTCAGCCAGGATAAGCTGCGTGTTGGATTGGCACGTCGGGCTGCCTGCCTGGGGCCCGCTGCTGTGCTGGCCGCCAGTACAGATGGAGGGCAGGCCTGGGCAATGCCAGCTTGTCAGTCGGATTAAAACGACTCATTTATTCACTGAAGTATGGTGCAAAGCGACTGGGCCAGCGCGGGGTGACTCTGAAGGGGCAGAGGAGGGTTGATTTGGGGGCATTTGGACGCGGGTTCGGGCCCTTTTTGCTAGCGACCTCGGCCTCCTATAGCTGCCGCCTCCTCCTGGCCACCTCGCCGAATTTTGTGCCTGTTACTTATCTTTCTAGAGCTGCCAGAAGCTATTACCGCGGTGTACGGAAGGCGGGCAGCGGGGCGGCATCTCCTAGCGCCCGGGTAACAGATTGCCGCTCGGTATTGGCGGAAAGTGATTGGCTGCGGTGGTCAGGAAGTGGGCACCGAGGGCTTGGAGATGACTGAGGGGAGGAGGTGCGGGAGGAGAGAGTTACCGCGGATGACAAGAACTAGCTGCGTGACCTTTGCCGTCCGGAGGCTTGCTTAAAGGGGCAGAGGCCGTGCTTTTAAGATCTTGCTCGGCAGCGGTTAGCACGGCGGAGCTAGCAGGAGCGACACAGGGTCAAGACGAGGTTGGCCTTGATGCCGGAGTCTTGGCGGCGGTGGGTAAAAGGCAGCCAGAAGAGCAGAAGACCACCAGTAACTTGGTAAAGGATAGAATCACCTCTGGCACCCGGGGCCACTGCCAGTGCTGGCCAGAGAGTCTCAAAGTCATGAGGGCTTCAGGGAACGATCACTCTGACCTAGAAAACATGAGTTGGACCAGTGAAAGAGGCACACTTTAAAAGGAAATGCATGAGTATTTTCACAACAAAACTGTATTTTGTACAGAAGAATGTTCAGTTGAACTTGCAAGATGTAGGTTAATGAGGGACCTTTAATGCTCAGCAGCTTCTGTATCTCTCCACACCCTTCCAAGTAGCTCGCCATTTCTGAATTCTATGTATTGTGCACAATACGTAAATTCTTATTGATTCTTTACCATTGTAAATGTAGAATTTTGATGTCCAACTTGGTGCACCGATAAATGGATAATGGTTTATGTTGTATAGTTATCTGAAAGTTCCCCATCTTAGGCTCACGGTGGCTCGTTTATTTACTCAGTTTCTTTGCTGAAATTGGTATCATTTTTGTTTTGTAAAGGTAGTTCACTGGAGAAAAAAGGATGGAGATCCCTGTTCTATAGAAATGTGCTTGTTCACACATTCATCACGAACCACGTTTTAGTCAATGTGAGTTTCATCACTTCAGTACACTGGGCAGTGTTATCTTATGTACATATCCACAAATATTAGCAGATTATTATGTCAATTTTGAGTCTGGGCTAATTTAGTAAAAAATAAGCCACATGGTTGTCTTACAACATTAGCCATTTTCTCGCAACATACAAATTAGAAATAAAAAAAAAACAATGTGAATGCTACTTAGGTCATCAGCCATCGGTGTCTCAGTTATGAAATAAACCTGTTCAAATTAAATATTATTATTATTGTTATTCATTTTATTTATTAGGTGGCTTTCTGGACACCCAAGGTCGCCTTACAACAGCTATAGCACTTTTCACAGACATGTCCTCTAAGATGCTTTACAGAGCATTGTTCATTCACTCCAAAATATTTGTACAAAAATGCTATTTATTATCAAAAAGTTATATTATTGACATTTTTCTATCGCTGGTAGTTTTGTTGGCAACATTGCCGCCTGTTGTCATGCTCAGCTTGTTGTTGGTACAAGTATCGTCGTTGCTGCCGCTGAACCAAACCCGTGTTTTGCTTTAAGATGGTATTTTAAACTTGTTGTGCTTCTGTGGAAAGAGAGTTCATCGCAGCAACATCTGCAAACTACAGACATGGACAGACCTGATCACTGACCTAATAACCTGCGCCGCCTTTCAGGTCACCATCCGCACTTTCGATAACATGTGTGTACAAAATAAATTGTGTGATTAATCTGCATTAAAAAAAAAAAACATTAGTGCGGTATTTTTTTGTGATTAATCGCATGTGTTAATGCGTTAACGTTGACAGCCCTACTTTATTCACAAAGGTGTAAAAAGGTTGACCTCCACACTGGATTGCGAGACCTTAACACTAAATTCAGTTGGTTTAAACCTAAAATGCCACTTTCTGATCTGAGTGGTCAATACCTAAACCCCAGAACCTGCACCAATCACGAATCAGCGTCAGTGCAGGTCTCCAGCATGGTAAGAACGAAGCACCGTCCATATGCAGACTGTGAGTAGGTAAAACTGTTAAACCAGGTTCACTTTTGTTTTTAGTTTTCTACTTGTAATTAGAGCTATCAGTTGACGGTGTCTTAATTTCATATTAGCTGACAAATTGTAGATTGCAGACAAAGAAAAATGATACACAGCCCACGTTTGGATTAGTTACAACAAAGACAGTTTGCAAAGACTGCGGGTGACCTACGGTGACGCTTTGTGGTACTTTTGAGGAGGCCACGATGGACGAGTGCGACCGAGATGTTTGTTACTGCTGAATGAACACTCTGCAAGCTGTACGAAGAACTTTAATGTACAGTTTTATTTGCAGACTGAACAAATCAGACAATGAAATAATAATGACACTCACAAATTTGAGACTATGGTGAGACTCTGGTATAGATGCCTTTTAAAACCGTAAATGTTTATTGTTTTGTATTGTCACTGTCCTTGTCTGTTTTAAAAATGGACCTTGAGTCTGGAATGAAGATGAACTGAAAACTGAAAAAACTGAATTGAATATAAGGATTAATATGGGACAACAGCAGTAGATAAGTTACGGCATGGAGTGAGTGAGTTAGCTGAAGATTTGTGAGTGAATCATTAGTTTTATATGAAAAAATATCAGTTTCCTTGTACTTTTTTGCATTTTGGTTCAGATACATCAGGAAATATAATAGTTTTGAGATTTGGCAGGACATGTTTTTAGCTAATCAAGCTTTAGTCGACTACATCAACAATACACAGCCACAGTAGTTGGTTGTTGCAATATTTCCATACAAAATGCTCTACCGTCGCTCTAAACAGGTATTTTCAGTAGCAGTTGTTGCCTGATCCAAAATGTCAGAGGCGGAGGTCACGGCGGGGTCAGAGCGGCGCGTGGGTCCGGTGGCAGGGGGCGGGGCTTGGACGGGTTATCGCCTCTAATTACTCCCGATAGCTGTAATTTACAGGTTGACAGCGGGGAGAGAGCGGTGAGATTCACACTTCGGCGGGCCAGCATCTGTCGCCATTACGGTGGGCCGGTGAGCGAGCGGAGGGGCCGGTGAGGAGAGGGGCCGGTGGTTTAACGGGCCAGTCGGTGAGAGGGGCCGGTAAACAACAATCAGTGTGTGACAGATTAGCGAAGCTGCTAAAGGACCTTCCGCTGACATGCCATTCCTCTGCCTCCTCCAGTTTGTTTGGAGGCAGCTGTCACCGGGAGAAGGGAGGAAGAGGAGGAAGAGGAGAGGAGGAGGGATGGAAGAAGGGAGGGGAGGGTAGAGAGGTAGCTTTTGTTCATGGTCCAGAGCCTGAGAGGTGCAGGGTGGGGAGGAGAAAACATTTGTAAACAAGGTCAATTCCTGATAATAAAAAAAAAGTATTTATTTTCTGTCATGCCCTCCCTCGGAAGAATACAACATTTCACCCCCCTCCCACTCCTCAGAACCACGAGATGTCGATGCGTTCTAAGATGCTTTTCTTTAAATTCTCACATTTTAAATGGTAATATTTCTATAGCGCTTTTCTATCTTTCAAGTCACTCAAAGTGTTTTACAACAAGGAACCACTCACCCATTCATACACCAGTGTCCGTGTACACTGGGTGGGTGTACACCAGGTGGGTTAAGTGTCTTACCCAAGGACACAACAACATTATTTATCTGTGGGAGCTGAAATCGCACCAGCGACCTGTGGGTCACCACTCACCAATGATGTTTATGTCGAGAGTGGGATTGGAACCACCAACCTTCATATCAGTGGACAAACGCTCGACCAACTGAGCTACTGTCGCCCCTTTACAAACTTTCTTTACAAAAATCACGCATCAACTAATACAAAGTTGAGTTTTTATTTTTTATTTTTTTTGGTTACACACAAGAACAAAATTAAAATGTAAACAAAAAACTGGAGTCTTGACCCAGGACCAGCAGTTTAACGCAGTGAGCTAAACTACACGACGGGGAGGAGAGTTTGGTTGTGGTACTGCCTCACCTGCCTCCCCTGACCACTCTGTTTCCCCCCGGCTCTCCACTCGGCTCATACGGGCTGCGTCCTGTCTGCCTGCGCCCTCAATCACACGCACTTCTGTTATGACGGAGGATGGAGAATGTTCGCCTTGTGAACAGGGCATATAGAAGCCGTCAGGGGCTGAGTGCAGTTGTTTATCAGAAAATAACTACTCAGTTTTCTGTTTGAGAGTCATTTTTGGGACATTTAGGTTCGGATTCAGGACAGCAGCTTAGATTTCGGGACTGTCCCTGTTGGAATGTGCTTTCATTTTATTATTTGTTTATTGTATAGCGCCACAGGATTTCTATCCAATAGTGTGTGTGCGCATTATAGTTACGTGAGGTGAAGAAAATTATGAGAGTGCCATTGCCAACTACTGTAGTGGATGTGCAATTACACTTTATTCTAGTATAGCAAAAAAAAGCATGTTGGGCAAGACCCTTCATGCTACTGCCCACCTTATACAATGATGGGAGACAATGTTGTGCATCTGTCTGTGGCCAGAGCGATTCGTCAGCCAGCAGCCATCTTCTAGAGAAAACGGGTCGGGGAGATCGATGCTTTTATCGGCGAGTTTTAACTTTTCAGTGTAACGTTTTTGATCCTCAACATTCACTGACTTAGAGTAAGATAATGAAGTCATGTCAAAACAATTATACGCAAAACCTACTTCAAAATACGACAAGTTTTCTCATGATAAACATGCGCAACACAACTGTCAATAAAAATGAGTAGCCCCACTGACTTTTTGCCTACCAGCCACTGCGCATGTGCGGAAAAGTCGGATGTAAAAAAAAAATTATCTCGTATGTATCGTCATATTATAATACCGTATCATGAGCCGTGTATCGTATCGAACCTGCGGGACCCTGTGATTCCCAGCCCGAGTAGGAAATGCTGATGAAATATTCTAAAAAAGAAAAGACCTATAGACCTTTAGCTGATTTGCATGTGGCGATGTTTGCAAACACAGTTACAAATCTGCAGCAGAAACTTTGGCACCTCTGGGAGCCGTGAATCATAAGGCCATGTGCGTAAGTGACCTGTTTAGCGCTGGCCTCTCTGTTAGCGTGGCATTAGCTGTAGCCTGTATCCAGGGCAGGCCAGGGCTCAGTCTAATTACCCGGGCGGCTGTGCTCTTTTTAGGTCTGCTGTACAAATGGCCCGTGTCACGCTGAAGAGGTAATTTTAGCTCAGTTAGCATGCGCCAGGGTGGTACCGTCAGCAGCAGGACGGAGCAGGGCTAAGCATAAACAAGAATATTACACTTTATACTGCAAATGTTGTATGTTTAAGGTTTTATATTGCACAAAACTGACTCTTGTGAGCTTCACGCTGTGTTCGAACACTGTTACCTCCTCAAACATGATAGAGTAACTGTTTAAATTTAGACAAAACTTTTAATTGTGCAGATTCTGGTATTTCTGAAGAAGAAAGACAAAAATTTAGGGGGGCCAGCCCTATTTACAATCCCAGTTTTGAGCTCTGTGTCCCCTGTCCCAGCAGATTTATCCAAAACCAGTGATTTATCCCTGTTTTATACAAGAAATGTCCCCAATGTTCCCATTTTTGACCGATCTGATCCCTACCAACAGTAAAAAGAGGCGTAAATTGTCATTTGTTTAGGTAAAATACAGAAAAGCTGCTTAAAAATCACCAAAACAAAGAAAATGTGACTATACTGCCTCACATTAGTGCCGAGTGCTGAACAGTTTTCTTGAATCACTCACTTTACCAACCTAGTTTTTATTTTGATCTGATCACTCTACCAAAATTACAAAACTAAATCCTCTGCACCTGCAAATGTTCAAATCAGGTAAAGCATTAAGTCAGAAAACTACTCTAGCACTTCTTCTTCAAAGTTATGCTGTGTATTTCAAAATCTAAGAAAAATAAAAACTGGAGAAGAATTGTCTTAAATCAAAGAGTCTGGATTTATTGAAGCAATTGTGCACACAATTATAGAGAAAATGAAAAATGAAACCTTCTGTCCCTCATGCAAATTCCGTCTCTCCCTAATCTGAATGGCAAAACAAAAACAGGCTTCATATACAGTTGAGAAATGTCATCAAACCAACATGAGGTGATACATTCTATATCTAAACAACCCACAAATGGAGACTACTTGTGTGGGTCAGCTGGGCATTGATTGCCTCCAAGGATATCACTATTCTAAATGATGAGAATGAACAAAGCAATGGCTCGTTTTAGACATGATGGATAAAGACAGACCCTAGTGACCCCAGGAACAGTAGATTACAGCACAACATGCGGACAGGAATACAGAAATGCTGTAACAGTTGTTAGTTAGCAGCTCTCTAAACCCATAAAATACATTCTTTAGCTCAAACAGACCACGACAGATAAAGTAAGAGATTTCCACCACAGTTACTCAAGTAAATTTACGATCTTTTAGTAAACTGTTTGTATGGGTCACTGTGACCATAGCTTAAAGAGGAGGTGTTTTATTCCTGTGCTGTATTAACATATTTAGATCACCATGTTAACTTTTATTGTTGAAAAATAATGTATTAATGCTGCATTCTACTGAATGTCAGTGTAAATACTGGCCATACCGGCTTGTCAAAGCCTGATCCCGTTAGATCTCAGAAGTTAAGCAGGGCCGGGCCTGGTTAGTACTTGGATGGGAGACCACTGGGAATTCCAGGTGCCACAGGGGGGCGCCAGTCACAAAAAACTGGTGTTGTGTCCTTAGGCAAGACACTTCACCCACATTGCCTAGTGTGAAAGTGATGTGTGCATGGCAGGGCTCCCTTGAAAAAGAGATTAGTAATCTCAATGGGACTTTCCTGGGTAAATAAAGGTTAAAAAAAAAAAAAAGTTCCATTGCAACAGTCAGAGAAAATATCGACACCCGAGAAAGTATTGTAATTTAACGTCAGGTACCCGTATCTTCTGCTAATAAACAGAGTCTGTTAGGTAATGTTAGCTATTGCCATCTTAATTATGGTAGTTTGATGATTACATGTTCAGAAAAAAACTTCTCTTTCCTGTCAAATGATGTGAAACAAAGTCTAAATGTCAATACAAAGTTTTTAGAAGACATAACATCAAAATGACGAAAAGACAGTTCTCCCTGTTTACTGTGTGCACCGAAATAGCCTGAGTTTGTTTTTTGGTCCCATTTAGGGTGACCAGATGTCCCTATTTACCCGGGACAATCCAAATTTTCATCCCTGTGTCCAGTGCCCCAGCAGATTTATCCAAAACCATTAATTTGCCCAGATTTAGACAAGAAATGTCCCAGTTGTCCCTGTTTTTGATCAATCTGAACCCTGCCAACAGTAAAGAGAAGCATACATCATCATATGTTTAAGTAAAATACAGAAAGCTGCTTAGAATTGACCAAAACACAAAGAAAATGTGACTATACTGACACATTTTAGTCATGAATGGGCCGAGTGCAAAATTATTTTCCTTACTTACGCACTCATTTCACAATTTTATTATTACAAACAAACCAAGAGTGTCCCAGTTTTGGATTTTGAATATCTGGTCGTCCTAGTTCCATTGCACTCTCTCGAGGTGGAGGTCAGTTTTCCCCGAGTCCTGAACACAACAGAATGCAGTTTAACACATTTTCCTTCCCTTTGCTCCCTTTTCAAAGCGCTATCATGTTACTATCAATGTGCATCGCGTTAATGAAACTACTGCACTTCACATCAGATTTGTGACGTTGTTGTGTACAGTTTTATATCATGTTTTTGTATATTTATGGAGAATTGTCACGTAGGAGCATGGGTGACGTAGGCTTGTGTGCGGAGCATTTCACAGACTCTTACAGCTAACGGTAAAGAGGGTTTGATTAGGGCTTGAGAAAGATCACTAAATTACACATTTGGACCCACATACAGCAGCTCATCTGAATCAAAACCAGACATGCGTTCCAGAAAAGTGACATCCTTTTTTTCTTCAACAACTCCTCCATGCTGGCTAAATATTATAAACACAAAATAAAATGGACTCAAAATGACTCAAAAATAATGAAATACAACAATATTTTCAGACAATAAACCAGATCAAAAACAAAAAAGCTATTAAAACATACAACATCTACAGGAAATATCTATAATGTAACAGTATCACTCTCCTCTTTTTGTTTACTTTGCACTTTTATTTGGTTAAGTGTATGGGAGTTTTTCCTCTTGTGTAGTTGGTTGTTGTATTTTTCCCTGTGTATCGTCCTTGGGTGTCCTCTGCCTTGTTGACTGTGTATTTTGAATATGTTGAATAAATTAAAGTTGAACTCTGGCACGTTTGAAGCTAAAGTCCATTGCTAGAGGTGGTTTAATACTGTCAGAAGCCAAAAGACGGTACAGATCAGTGGTGCTTAGGCAGAGATCTCACTGTAAAGGCAACAAACTAGTGTAGTGATGGGGGCAAGTTCTTAACTTCCACGTAAAACGGCAATTTGCTTCACACTGAAGAAGCTTAACACCACTTTAATCCATCTTACAACAGCCACGAGTCTAACAAACAAAACGTTCTGCCTGATTCACTCATTAGTGTCTGGAAACGTTAGAAAACAACTTTATAAGCAGCCTTACACTTACCTCTTTTGATTTCCCACTGGGCATACGAAAGCCCAAAAGATTCGATCGCCGATGTCATTTGTAATGTTGTGGTGGTGGTGTTAAGCTTCTTCAGTGTGAAGCAAATTGGCATTTTACGTAGTTAAGAACTTGCCCCATCACTACGCTAGTCTGTTGCCTTTACAAGCGAGATCTCCACCTAGACAACACTGATCTGTGCCGTTTTTTGGCTTCTGACAGTATTCAACCACCTCTAGCAATCGACTTTAGCTTCAAACGTGCCAGAGTTCCCCTTTAAGGAAAAAAATAATACTCAAACATGCATGGATGACATCTAAAACCTCTTCTGACATGTTTTGGATGATAGAATAATGTTAAAACATGATTGAAAGCTCCAAACTCCCCCATCTTTAACCGAGTAAGCATACCTGAGTTTTTGCACCTTCGCTGAAAGTAAATGTGGTTTTCTGTTGAGTTTGCCCCTCTAACCCCCGGCTGTCCTGCCCTGGTCAGACAGTTCCAGGCCGGGTCAGGGTCAGGGGGCAGTGCTGGACCCTCCTCTGCCCCGTACAGCGACCACCTCACGGGCACGCTCCTCTACTCTGGGCATACACCATGTTCATCCTGGCATCTCCGTTTCTCCTTGACCTCCAGGTTTAGAGGACACGCTGAAGTGACGGCTGCTTCATCTGGACGGGCACTCAGACCGGGAATATTTGGGGGATGATTTAGTGAACACAGCTCATTTATCTATTCGTTAGATTTTTTATATTGGTTGGCAGTTTACAGTGGTAATAAGTAGATGAGGAAAATACTGTTTAAAAGGCAAGAAAATGAGAGTTAATCTTTTTAAAGTGTTGTGGTTATGTGTTAGACATGAGCTATTGCTTCATGAAGATGTGATCAACTTGAATGACAAAAAGTAAAAATAAAATACATTTAAGGGAATGTATGTAAGATATTATTATTATTTAACATTTCAGAGACATGAACTGTGTCCCCAGATACGAGACATGTTCAAATCAAATAAAGCTTTTATGGAAAGCAACTGTAATTCTGATTTATTCTCAATTACAAAAACATTGGATATTATGACAAAGTCGTTATGTTTATTCTAATTACAGACCAGGAAGATATTTGGAAACATGATAACAACTTTCACCAGGCTCTGTTCACAGTAGTAAGTCTGACAAAATCTAGGAAAAATGAGAAAATGTCCCAGTTTTCTTCACTTTCATGTCATTTGTAGTGTTGTTATGTTTGGCTAATCAACAATTACAACCATACCTCAGTTTTCATCATTTAATAATAAATAAATAATAAATCATTTCTTATAATTTGTAACACATTCATCTCAATTTGCCAGCAAATAATACTTACCCTGGTAGACAAACAAGTACTTTCATGAGTCAGTACCTGATGGTCATACCGGTTTTTCAAAGCCTGATCCCATTAGATCTCAGAAGCTCAGCAGGGCCGGGCCTGGTCAGTACTTGGATGAGAGACCTCTGGGAATTCCAGGTGCCACAGGGGGGCGCCAGTTGTTGTGTCCTTAGGCAAGGCACTTCACCCACATTGCCTAGTATGTTGTTTGTGCGAGCAATGGTGGTGGTTGAAGGGGCCAATTGTGCAGATTGGAGCCTCGCTTGTCAGTCTGCCCCAGGGCAGCTGTGGCTACAATAGTAGTTTACACCAGTATGGAGTGAATAATGCTCTGTAAAGCGACCTTGAGTGTCCAAAAAAGCGCTATATAAAACTGATATATTATTATTATTATTATTATTACTTTTCTACAAGAACTTGCAGCCTTTTGCTAGTTTTGAGCTGCCTGTAACTGACATGTCAGATGCGATTAGAGTCACGTCCCTCATGGAAATCTTTAGCAAGTTATGAAGATGCTGCTAAAGTTTGCTGAATCCATAGTTTTATCACATTTCAGTGGGTTTTATCACAGTCAGTCGGCGAGCCCGGCGTAGGTAACTACACCAGAAGTTGCCAGTTTCCAAATTTCTTCCTGCTTTGTGACAAAAGCGTGAATAGAGCCTATTTGGTGTGTTGTTTCTCAAGACGATTATCCAGTCAGAACGCAGAATGAGCCTCTCATTTGGGATTCCTGTTTCAACACTGAAATGTAGTTAGTTTAAACCTAAAACGCCTCTCTGATCTGAATGGTCACTCCCTAAACCCCAGCACCTGTGTTAAATCGTGACTCAGTGCCTCTGTAGCTCTATTATATGCTAAAATATAATGAAAATCTTCACCTTAACCTGAACCTCCATCTGCAGGTTAAGGCAAATCAGGTTCATAAACTCTAAGAGCACATGCTACTGTCGTGGCCAAAAGTTTTGAGAATGACTCAAATATTCATTTTGGTACCAGAAGGTCCTCCAAGAGCAACTTCTCCCAACCATCCAAGAACAGTTTGGTGATGAACAATGCCTTTTCCAGCATGATGGAGCACCTTCCCATAAAGCAAACATAATAACTAAATGGAGGAACAAAACATAAAGATTTTAGGTCCATGGCCAGGAAACTCCCCAGATCTTAATCCCATTGAGAACTCCTCAAGAGGTGGGTGGACAAAAACACCCACAAATTCTGACAAACTCAAAGCATTGATTATGCAAGAATGGACAGCCATTAGTCAGGATTTGGTCCAGAAGTTGATTGACAGCTGCCAGGGAGAATTGCAGAGGTCTTGAAAAAGCCCTAAAAACAATGAAGCAGCAGACCCTCAGGAAAATGTAATATTTGTGTCATTCTCAAAACTTTTGGCCACGACTGTACATACTGTTTAGTGAGACTAAAAACTACTTCTTTGGTACTTAAGTGTGCATATGGTGTTTTAGCAGCATTATTTACAGTTCTGGCAACAGTATGTGCTTCCTCCAGTGGCACTACAATCACAAGTACTTAATTACTACATGACATCACACAGGACTCCTAGATTACAGCCTGGTGTTTGTCGTCAGAAACACGTGTCTGTAATCCAGGAGTCCTGTGACGGCTACAGGGGCAGAGTTTAACCAGAAAAAAATTTAAGTGACAATAGAAATGAGAAAAACTTTGACAAACGATGGTCAAAACACTTGGATTTGGTTCTTTCGGAAGTTAAAACCTGGTGCCCTTCCTGACAAATGGGCCTGAGCTTAAGCTCGGCCAGTATTTGTTTCTGCACTGGGGAGTCGTACCTCCGGCAGGCAACGGCAGAGATACGGTAACTAATGACTTCCTAACGAGCAGCCATGTCTAATTGTAATAATGGGTTAATTGGCGTTAAGCGGGGTGAGGAGCGTCTCTCCGATGCAGATAAACAAACACATGGCGGCCTTATTGTTGCCTGGAGTGTTTCAAACCAAAATGGAAAAGCCCTGAGGGGGAGGAACTGTTGAGCTGAGGAACAGATGTGACAGAGGTCTGACACAGGCCGGGCTCTAAGGGCACAGCTGGTGCGGCGGTGCAGGTGGAGCGGCCTAAAAGAGACCAGCCAAAGCAGCTACGTCTGCTCGAAACTGGCGCTTTTGTAGAGTTAAACAATGAAAAGGAAGGCGCAAGGATCTTTGAGCTGCTTTCTAAGTGATGTAGCAGTGAGGGAGAGGGGAAGCGTTTGCTCAAAGACACAAAGACAGTGAAATGCGCAGAAATACAACAACCAGCCCTCAGTATGTATGAATGTATCACTCACCCTTGAAGATCTAAGGGGCAATTTCAGTTCTTGGTTTCAATTTTGCTATTAAAACTCCCCCTTTGACCTCTTAATGAAGTGTTATACATAATTTTTTTCAGTACAACTTGTTATTTCACAATCTGCTGCTGTAGTTGTGTCATGTGGCTGTAATAAAAGCTATAGGACCAGAAGAAATGAAAAAAAAAAAACGGAAAGGAAAATTCACACTCTTTCATACAAAACACACAGCAAACATGTATAAACAACTTTTGGGACATAGAAAAATGCTTAATTTAGCTACAAAAGTACAAAACATCAAGTACGCAAGTAAATAAAATAAAAAATCCTTATTGCCCTAAAACAAACAAGTCCAATTGCCCCATGACTTTCCTGGTGTCAGTCATGGAAACAGCTCCTGTCAGGTCCAGGGCCAGAGCCACAGCACTTCTGCATTTCCAACCAAGATATTGCACTATTATTGTACAGTTAAATAAAGTAACTAAGTGCACCTTTGTTGTGCAGATTTGTTGTAACAGATAATACTCCCTACAACTGTACAACAACTCAATCTTATGTAACAGATAACCCTGTCTCCTGTCAATCATAATATCATTGTTGCATATTATTGTCTTCCTAAGAACACTTGTATATAACTCAGATTTTATATTTTATTATTTTTTTCTATTTTGACTTGTACATTTACATAATAATGCCTTATTTGACACTTGTCTCTTGCTCTTTTTTGCTACTTATTTAGAATTTGTTATCACCTTTAACATGTTATTTACACTTTGTGATTATTTTATATTATATTGTGATGTTTGAGCAGATGTGTCCAAATAATTTCCCTTGTGGATCAATAAAGTTTGTCTAAGTAAAAGTTGAAGTTTGTTCACAGTGTAGGAACAGAGCCCACAGGTTTTCAGTTTCTACTCACCAAACTTATCTAAGCTCTGTGCGTTTGTCCATGTTAAACCTGAGAAGGAGGATCTAATGGTTAGAGTTTGTGGTGGTTTGGCAGAGGGGCAGATGGGCACCTCTGTGCAGAGTCTTACCCCGTGGCAGTCCCAGGGCGGGCAGAGCGCAGTGGCACAGGTCGTGTGTTCTGTTTAATGTAACGGGACAGCGGCTGGTTCTGTTCTCTCTCTCTGCCAGATGGACATGCCGGCCTGGCTCCATTAGCAGGGCCGGGGCTCCTCCCCTGGCACTGCCACAGGGCATGTCCTGCCCACCTCCAGCTGCACACTGTGGGCCAGAGCACACGGCCGGCCCCTGGTCCGACCTGGGCCTCTGGATGTGCTCAAACACTGCACCAGTCTGGAGCCATTAACATCCAGTCAGAGCGGCACAGAGGCCTCACTAAAGCAATGTCACAGTAAAGCTTTTCCAAACAGTTTAGTGTAGAAAGGTTACTGCTGTCCACAAAGAAGAATACTGCATTTAAAGTACTAGTGTTAAAATAATCGTGTTAAAGGTCCTGTCATGTTATTACCCGTGTATTTGAGCTACATTTACTATACTTGCCCCAGTACAGACATATTATACAAGCAGCTTTTTAGGTCACAATATGTCCACTGTGTTCTGTCTGCATCTAATGATAAAGTGTTATATCAACCCTTTTAGTGTCAGTAAACAGTGGTGACGTAGGCTCGGTTGCGCATTTTGGCAAAAGAATGATGGCAGAACTCAGCAGCTTGTCGAGCTCTGTGAAAGGATTATCGTCAAAAGATCGAGAATATTTCTTCAACAAGCTGACTTTGACAAATGGCATCCGACTGCCAGGTCCTTGTACGATCAGGGAGTAAAACTTTAAAACTTTAGTCTGCAGGTAGAATATCGATTCTGACAACCACACACAGAACAACCAGACATTTTGGTGCTGGAAATGTTTTTATCTCCATCTTCTTTTGTTCGTGTTCAGACTCAATGAATCAGAATGAATGTGGAACAATGACACTTCTGTTGCCAAAATGCGCACGCAGTTTTTTTTTAAATCACTTCCGCCTTAAAATGGTCTATTGTCCAATAATCAGGGAGTGCACCTTAGCATGCTAGTTGTTGCGTTCCTTACTGTTACAGCAAAACAAAACCTCTGAAAGTTGTAAATAGGATGCTCAGAGATAAGTGAGGAATAACTAGTTCACATTTTAAGACGACACAGCTGTAAGGCAGTTGTGTGTGTGATTTAATTTAGTTAAGGCCGCTACACCCTACAGGATTTTTTGGTCTTAAACGATTTTTAATTGTGCGACAAAAAGCGCAAACACCACAGACACGAGGAGAAACTTACGAGACTTAAAATCTCTGATCTCACAGACTGCAGCAGGATCTGTGTGTGGACCACAGGATATAAAGCTGTGAGTGCGATGGCGTCAGCTGTTTCCTGTCTACAGTAAAACCACTCACTCTGAGACTCTGAAGTGTTCAAAGATCAGAGCTCTGCACTTCCAGTTTAGGAGTTTAAGTCAAAACTGTTATTATTTGTGAAATGTGGAGCAATACTTCAGATACAGGATTTTTAAAAGCATAAAAGAGGAGATAACGTCCACAGGAAGTAGAGTCACTGTCGCTAATCTGCAGCTTCACCACACTCTTTGTGGGTCTAAACAAATTCACTTGAGGAAACATTGTCTTTTTACTTTTAAAGAACACCGCAAACTGGATTAATAGTGCAGTTTTGTGGATTGGATGTCATTATTTGCGGAGGACAATTTCTGTGGATAATGTGGATGAGGTGAGTAATAAAGTCTTTATTTTTTCTATATCCCGAGTTTGTATGTTGCGTCTGTGTCTGTCGCTCCTCTGCCCCTGACGCTCTGTTTTATCGACTGTTACATTGTTGATGTTCGGTGGTAACGATCTGACACTGACACCACACATGAGGAGCGCAACAGCTTCAAAAAGTCGAGTCACACCTCTCCGAACTCGGGAAGAAGAAATCGCAGCCAAAATCGGGCAAATTCTCCTGTAGTGTGTGATGGCCTTTAGTTTGCTCTCTTTATGCGAGTGGTCAGCGCAGCAAAAGTCTGTTCTTTTTTCACTAATTGCGTTGTTGCTCACAATCCTGTTCTAACAGCAGGGCATTAGATAATTACTGTAGATATAGGATTATGCAGATTAGAATCAACAACAAGCATGTTCATGTACATAGGAACACAAACTGGTGAAATGTATGAACTATACCGAGACCATTTGGCCAAACTTTTTGTCAGCACTGCTTCTTTACCAATTCTTTTACATCTCCAGCATCTTAGAGTACGTCATTACACTGCACCACATTAGCTTGCATGTACTTACCATACGTACCCCTGTTTTCAAATGAGCACTGTTGCCCTGTGCGCTTTATTTTCAGACAAAGATAACTCAGAATATTTAAAACGCGACTTTAAATTCCAGCCGCGCGCCCCATTTGTCTCATCCATACATCCGCAGCTGCCCCATTACGCCTCTATAAGTAGGTTAAGACTAATCACGTGAACTAGTGCGACCCAAGCACGCGCCCCCTGCTCAGTACACGCCTGGAGTGAAGTAGGTTAAAGAGTGTGGGTGCTGGTAGGGAGCAGGAGGGCCGCCTTCCCCGGCAGACATGCACCGGGAGCGGGGAGATCGCATGGGAACGTCAGCCCGTACCTGCCACAGACCCACAGCCTTTTTTAATTAATCATCAGACCGGGATGAATAATTCAGCCATTATCGCCGGCAATAAATAGAAAATGCTGCTTTCCCCACAGAGCTCCTCCCATCAGCGCCCGGGGTTTGGAGTGTAACCTCAAGGGCCAAGCCAGAGGTCAATGCTGCAGGAAAAATACTGCACTGATACGGATAATATACTTTTTGTGTACAGGTACTACAGATACTAGAAGTTGGAAGTAGTGGGTTTGTGGCGCCTTTTGTTTGCGATGTAGACTATTGTTTGGGTCGGTTCGCTTCAGGGCATCTGGGTTCAACCGAAAATACACAATATGGTCAAATCCTCCAGCGAGGTGTTCCTGAGGGAAATCTTGGCTCAGATCTGGAGCTGATGGAAGAAGCTAACTATTGTTGTCAAAATGCTAAAATTTCAAACTTGATTTTCATATTAAAGGGATAGTTTGGGTTTTTTGACATCAACACTGACTTACCTCCCGACAGCGTCCGGTGAGCCGAGTTCTTCCCCGGTTTTGGTCCTGACGAAAGTGTCCGGCAATTTGGCTGGGGTCATGAAAATAAACCGTTTTTTTTTTTTTCTCAAAATAAAATGTGTTCAAAAGAGTGATTCATTTGCTTCACAAAACGTGAACCACGAAAAAGTCAGAGCTCATAATCACTTGGTACTATTTTCTCTGCGCGCTGCCTCCAGGTGGCGCCTGTTTCACTGTGTTTCCTGCTCGGAAAGTTAATGACAACATGTGTGACTATGACACTGACGATGAAGACACTGACTTTAGCACAGAGCCAAGGGGAGATCTTTATGAACCCGAATATACTGATGCCCAAATTCACCAGATGGAGTCAGAACAGCAGAGAGAGAGAGGAGGGACAGAGTGGGACAAGCTGAAGCTGGAGTTTTGTTGTTCCAGCCTGGAGAATCACAAGTCCTCACCATTTTTATATATATTCATATAAAGCTTATACAAGCTTATACACTTATGGCTGTAGCTCTTACTTTAGCTCTCTGGCATTGCAGCGTCATCGGTCTGAGCACGTTAACACTGCTGAACTACTGAAAACACTGCTGAACTACTGAAAAAAGTGGAATCATGCGCAGCTTCACCTGGAGGTAGTGGCAATGATATGAGCAGAGAGAAAATAGTACCAAGTGATTATGAGGTCTGACTTTTCCCCATTCATGTTTTGTGACACAAATGTATCACTCTTTTAAACACATATTGTTTTGAGAAGAAAAACTCTTTATTTTCATGACTCCAGCCAACATGCCGGACACTTTCATCAGCACAAAAACCGGGGAAGAACTCGGCTCACTGGACACTGTCGAGAGGTAAGTCAGTGTTGATGCACGACACTGCTGACAGATGTTGTACAGATTCATGTTAAAAATCCTAAACTATCCCTTTAAGGACTCGATACTCAATCACAATACAGCATTTTGTTTTCAGAACAAATATGCCACTGTTTAGAAATATCAGTCTTGGGGTTCCACAGGGATCAATATTAGGGCCATTCATTTTGCCACTTAACTGTTGTTTTTTGAGAAAGGGAAAAGACGTTAACCCTTTAAAAACCGCGTTCTATGACTATGATTTACATTTTTTACAGCACACCTCGGAGTTGCCATTACTGTTACACAATGGCCTGGTGATTAATTTGCCTACGTTGTTGCCACGATTCCTGCCGCCTCGTCCTCTGCCTTTTCTCACCCTTTTGCTACAATTTTACTCTTACACCACAGCAGCTACGATGACAGTGCTGCTTCCTCCGAATTGTCAAACTGAAGTAATATTCTTCAGAGTTTTTCTCTGCATATTTTACAACAGAAAGTTACAATTTTAAGTAGTATTTTAAATTTTTTCGCTGCACCAGAGCCATGGCGATCAGCAATGTGGTCAAAGACTGACTGAAAGAAAGCACAATAGGCTACGTAAAAACAAAGCAAAATAAAATAGGTGAAGAAGAATTGATTTGTTTTAGACTTGTTTTTTGGAACCAGCATTTAAAGGGTTTTAAAATTTCCAAAATGTCTGACATACGTCTTTAGGTGTGATGAGTAGTTATTGTGTGTGTGTCTGGCCTATGGAGCTCATTGGTCTCACCTACTCTGAAGCTCACTGACAGTTTCCAGAATTAAATTTACCATTAATTTTGCCTGTGACGTGATTTCTTTCAAATATTCAAAACCTACATTTACAGTTTTGAAGTTTCAGAAACTATTGAAGACTAATATGGTCATAAAATGTTACTCAGTTTTCTCACCTTGTTAAACACCACGAAACGTTACGCCTCAGCTACAGCTACAGTATTGTTGATTATGCTACTGTCTGTAATGTGATTTAAATGAGCCAGGATTGCTCCACACTGACAAGAATGGCTCTTACAGGTGAACAGTTTTGTGCTGTGAGGCCACTCTACAGTGCTAATACCGCTGTCAGCTCTAAGGCCGCTGCTGCTGTGGTCGTGTTCACTTTTAATAAACGACATTATTGTCCTGCAGCCAGGAGCTTTAGCGCGGAGCTGCTGAGGCTTAGCCCTGATCCTGACATGCTTGAACTTTGACCTCTGAACAGGTGAGGGGAGGGCACACGCCTGAGGGCAGCACATCCGGGTCACCCCCATGAGAAAAACTTACCACGGCTGGAGATGTAGTCCGGGTTTGCTTCTCATAAGTTGTATAATATAGTAATGTATCATATGTGTATTTCCACATATTCATATTTCACTGTGATTAGTAAGTAGGGGTCAAATAGTGCCTAACAGAGATGTGTTTTTAATGATGCTTTCAATGTTATAACATAGTATAAAGCTAAAAAAAAAGTAATCCTTCTTTAAAATAGGCTATTGTCACAACTACAGGAAGTGACGCGATGTTGAGTCTCGCAACATCTGGTCAATGCTTTTCTGTGGCAAAATACCTGAAAAGTGTTGCATATTTTTCACCAGCTTCATAAATCAGCCCCAACACCAGATCTTCATCCAACAAGGTCAAAAAAGAACAGATTCTGTCCATGAAGAATTTATCCACAACGATCAAGGGAAGAAAGACGAAAACTTAAAGGAAACAACGACGAGCATTAGTGAAACTACTGAGCAACACTAACATTATGGTCATGAATATAACATAAATAACTTGTTCACTCTTGAAAATTGATTTTGTGATGTCGATATTAGCACAGACTGAGAGATTTGTGCAGTTTAAATGGTCGACATTTAATCTGTGAACATCTGTAGCCTTTAAACTGTACAAATCTCTGTCTGTGCTAATATATCAACATCACAAAATCGATTTTTAATTTGAAATCTAGAATCAGTCTGAGTGAACAAGTTATTTATGTTTTCTTCATGACCATAACGTAAGTAGTTTCACTAATCTTCGTCGTTGTTTCCTTTCAGTTTTCGTCTTTCTTCCCTTGATAGTTGTGGATAAATTCTTCATGGGCAAAATCTGTTCTTTGTCGACCTTGTTGGATGAAGATTTTGTGTTGGGGCAGATTTATGAAGCTGCTCAAAAATATGCAACACTTTTCCACAGGGATTTTGCTGTAGAAAAGCACTGACCAGAAGTCGCGTGGCTACTTCCTGCTGTTGTGATAATATTTTATTTGTGTCTCACCTTAAAGACTCAAAGCACAAAACGCTCTGTTTCCACCTTGTGATGTCATGTAGTGGTAGTTTTGGAGTTTACAGCTCCTTTTACCTTTAGTTCAGTAGAGATGCACAATTCCAGGTCTGAAATCGTCCAAATGATTCTAGTGAAAGTGCATTGATTGAGTGTTTTCAGTTTGAGAGAAGAATATGCAGGATTTGTGTATTTAAACGTGTGTGAATGAAACAAAACCCAACTCCCGGTCTGTTTGTGATGAGGAAAGAACATTATAACTTAGAAAATGGTGTAATATGGGCCGTTTAAACAGACTTACTGTAGGTACAGAATGAGTCCTTGTCCTCTATGCTGTAGTTTGATTCTCCATGATCTCCTGCTTACACATGTTCTCCAGCCAGGAGCAGACAGGCTCTGTACATGTAATGGGGTGACTGGTTGAACCCTGTCCCTCGCTGAGGCCCTTACCTGTCAAGTGCACACAGCAGCCTGCTCCTGTGTGACGTGGGGTCCCCTGGGGGCCGACTGCCGGGGGCCCGAGCTGCAGGGCATTTCTCCTCGTGCAGCGTACATACACAATGGGTTCAGAGGCAGGCTACATTTCATTAGGATCATTAGTGTAATAGCTCTAATCACTGAATAAACCTCTAACCCTGAAGATGTACAGTAATGTTTATTGTCACTACAGTGTGATCAATACAGTATTTCAACAACAGGATTTAAAAATGTGGGGGGTCAGGTGCTATGAGTATTGGGCAGCAAGCTGCCCCCGCGACCCAGCCGGATTAAACAGGAGAAGATGGATGGATTGATGGATTTAAAAATGTTTATGCCTAAATTTTCTGTCCAATTGCAATTTCCTCAGTTAAAAAGGTAAAAATTTTACAATAATTCAGCACATTTCTGTTGTACCTCTGACCTCCATGGAACCAAATCATTTTTTTTTTCAGAAATCATGAGTTATTCTGCATGTTTTTTGTCCTTAAAGTGTTAAAATGTCATGTGATGCGACCGTGCATCATGTGGACAAAGTAGACTTGGGTGAATGGCTCTTTAGGCATTTTTCTTCATTTGATGCATTTTCCAGGGCAGTAGTTTGTTCATTAAACACAAGCAGGTGACTGTCATATTGGACAGCAAAAGAAAACATCAATATGCATTAAAAATCTAAAGAAATGCCAACAGTTTGTTTCTATACACTTCATATTACTCAGAACTTAGATTAATATCCCAACCATGTTTTAGAAAATAAAACTATTTTAAGGTTATTCTTGGTCGCACCACATGACATTTTTTAAGGTCGTAGCCAATTCATGTGCATAAAAAAAAACACTAAAAATGCTTAATATAAACGTTAAACATAGATTTATGCACTTGACACTGTAAATATTTGAAAAAGTTCAGTAGAAGTTGAAAATCCTTATACGTCATTGACCCTTATGCATGATGACAAAGGATTAAAGGAATAAATGTTTAGTTTTTAGCCTTAAGTTTACAATTTATTCTAGAAGTTCAGCCTCTGAAGTCAGAAGTTTGATCTCAATGTGTATGAGTTCAAAACACCTAAATAGTGGCTTGCTTATAGGATTACAGTGTATTTCACAACCCGTCTTGCATTAAAATGGGATTGTAATTGTTGAGTATTGAGTATGCCTTTATTTGTACATTTAAACACATAATACATGACATGGGGGTACGAGACATGAACCAGACCGGACGACAGGAGCCGAGGAAGAAACAATGCAGCAAAACATGAGGATAGGGGGAGGAGGGGCAAAAAGAGAACTGCCCCAGATCAAGCTCCTTAACTGGGACATATGACGGTGTGAGTTACTCAAAAAACACCCTCTCTGCGACATCAGCACAGTCAAAGCACAGTACAAACATTTCACAGGACCAGTAACAGGATAGAGTTCAACACCACTGTCATACTACAGGCGAGTTTCATTGTTGACAAAAGCCTACAAGAAGAATTATGGCCGGTAGCAAGAAACATGGTGAACGTAGCGAGAAAGCACGTAAACGGTGCTGATCCTGATTATTTATCCACTGTAACTGCAGAGGACAGAAGACGATTTGACCAGAAATTAGTCATGAGCATCGAAGGACGCCAAATCACCTGACAAAGTGTGGATGAAAAATTTCTGTCTGATTCGCCTACTACGTGACCGAACTTCCACTTCTGCCATATCCACAATTACTTGGTAGAAACTCCTGGGCCATTCACAGCAAAATTATAAATCATAAAATCATGAATTTTAAAGAAATGCACAAACCTGTCAAGAAATGGGTCCGACATATGTGGTCTGAACTTCCACAGTTTGCTGAGATCACCAATATTCGCTCTGAAGATGTTTGAAAGCCGTTTAATCTGACGTTGGTGGTTCTTTTCACTAAGAATACGGAAAAGACCTTTTCTGACTTCCTACCTTCCTTCCTTCCTTCTATTTGTACGTCCGATATTGCAGCAGGAATTCACCATTATTGCTGATTATCAGAGAGAACGCAAAGTCAAGCACTGTGTTTATGTTTTTTTTGCCGTCGGCCTCAATATTTCCCATCATACAACAGGCGCATTTAATAACAATGACGTCATCTGAAACTCACCTATTACAGTAGTACTATTGTATGACCGTGTTTTAACGTTACAGTACAAGAAGAGCTGTTGGTCTAATGTCAACTCACACTTCTTTTATTCTTCTCCCACAGAAAAGCACTAAAGGAAAGCTTCTCTGAAATAAACTTCTCTTCTGTGTGAACAATAATGAACACAACACTGTGGCAGTGTCCAAAAAAACAAAACAATAACAAATCATCACTTTGACCTGAAAGTGAGAAACAACCTGTGTGATGCCACTTAACAATCTAAAGTGTAGGCGGCAGTAAAGGAGCTGTAGCCACCGATAAGACGCCACAACTCGGTGTGTACGGTGTTCCCCAGGGATCAGTACTAGAGCCTTCGCTTTTTTCCCTTTATATCCTCCCTCTGGGCATCATTCTGTGGAAGCAGGGCATCACATTCCACTGTTATGCTGATGACGGCTAGATGTATCTGCCACTGAAGAAACAGGATCCTCAGGCTGCCAGAACACTTTTAGACTGTATCAGTGACATAAAATCTTGGATGTCACTGAACTTTCTGCAACTTAATTAGGAAAAATCTGAAATTATAGTTTTTGGCCCAAGTTCTTTAAATCACTCTTCTCCTGTGGACCTGGGTTCACTAAATCATTTAGTGAAGCAAGTTAGTTCAAACTTAGGTGTCAAAATGGACCCTGACCTAAAATTTGAGCCTCAAATTAGTGCAGTTGTAAAGTCTATTTTTGTCCAGCTAAGGGAACTGGCCAAAATGAAGCCCATTTTGTCGGCAGAACATTTCCAAACTGTCATACATGCATTTGTGGCTCCAGACTGGATTATTGCAATGCACTTTATGTTGGTGTCAGTCAAAATGCACTTTGCCATTTGCAACGGGTCCAAAACTCAATGGCTCAACTTTTAACTGGAATCCGGAAACACAAGAGCATCTCCCCTATTTTAGCCTCTTTTTATCGGCTCCCAGTGTGTTTTAGAGTCGATTTTAAAATTCTTTTAATTATCTATTTATTATCTAACCCTAACCCTTTTAAGTGTTTGCACGGCCTAGCGCCCTCCTACCTCTGACCTGATCCACCCTTACGCCCCCTCTCGCCCTCTCATCAGCAGACCAGCTCCAGCGTCGTCCCAAAGACTAAACTTGAGCTTTGTGGGGACTGTGTGTTTTGTATTGCTGCCCCAGGGTTGTGGATCCAGTTTCCATTAGAGATAAGAGCAGTGGAGTCTGTATGCGTTTTTTTTTAATCAGTCCTAAAAACGCACTTTTATCACTGGCTTTCAACAAGTGAGATGTACATTTCTTGTTCAGTATCTTATGTTTTTAGTAGTTGTATTGTGTTTCTATTGTGTATTGTGTTGTACTGTCCTTGTCTTTTCTGTGTTTGTGTGCAGCACTTTGGCCGACTGTAAAAAAATGTAAGTGCTTTATAAATAAAATTGGTTTGGTAATTCACTGTCAGTCTGGCTGAGGGCAGCTGTGACAGATTATATTATTATATTATTATGATATAAATATTCAAGAAATGCATTATGCACAACATTTTCAAACAATTTTCATGTGTTTCTGTTTCCTGTTTATAGGCTCCATTTTGAGTACTTTGACCCCTAAGATCAGAAGAACTAAAGTTATCTTTTTAATTACTAATTGCTGTGGCTCTGAAATCTGTGGATTTAAGACTAAATCAGTGTTATTATTGTTTTGTGAGGTAATGCAATCTGACCGAAACTACTTTAAATTTCTTAAATATGTTGTTATAAATACATATTTTGTTCTTATTTTACTGTTGCAACACTGGAATTCCCCATTCATGGACCAATCATATCTATGATGGACTCATCATATCTATAGACCCTCCCCACCCTGTATCCTCCGCCTCCCGTCAAACATCAACATGCTCCAAATGCATTTCATTAGCATCATCATGATTACTGCGCTAACCGTGTGGAGCCGCTAATGCGCTGCAGCGGGGCCCCTCTGGGACCCTGGCGCTCTGAGCGCTTCAAACATGGCGGATCAGGCCGGCTCCCCGCGGGCTGGTCCGATCACACCGCATGTAAAGCCCTGACACCGGGGAAGCGTCTGGGGAGTGGGGGACGTCAGGTGGGGAGGAGGATAGGAGAGGATTGACCCCATGTGACCCCCTCACATTTACAGGCCTGTGGACACATGTCACACAGCTCCACATGAGGGGGAGGAGCCTCGTGATTTAGCCACAGACAAGATTTCTTTACATTTAGTTGAGCCCCAGTACAGATATGATACTAGAGACGTCCCAATCAAGATTTTTTTAAAAAGTGCTCTTGCCAATACAGATCCAATACCTTTTTTGTCATAGTTCTGGTAGCACCGTCTCTGTAATGTAGTGTCATGAAGGAAGTTTGTACCTTATCTCCAAAAAGTCCATTAGACGACAAAAGCCTTACCGACCTTACTTTGCCTTCGTCAGTGTTTTCTGCTGTGGCTTTGCCGTCTTGCGCTTGTAAATCTCAAACTCGTCCGGATGATTCTTTTGTAAGTTACGAATCAAATTGGTAGTTTTAAAGTGGCTCTGCTGGTTCCGCCACGACAAACTGTTTGTTTGCAGCGATTGCGTCGCTGTTTGACTCTTGTTTTGTTGTTGTAAAAGTCCCACACAGCGACATGGCAGCGCTTTTATTTACAGCTGCATCGATGCTGCAAAAACATGTGAAACTGGATCAGTCTGATCACATGACTGAATCTGATACTGTCCGATACTCATAAAAGAGCCGGATCGGAGCCGATACTGATACTGAATATCGGATCGGGACATCCCTATGATACTGATTATAAAGTGTTTTAGTGTCCGATAAACAGGAAGTGTGTGTTAGCATGCCAGATGTTGTTAGATTTACCGCAGGTTTATGTCTGTGTCTTTTGTTTACGTATTTGTTTAATTCTGCATATGTTGGAAAAAAGAGCTGCAGTGTAAAGACTTACCCGTGTGAAGCTAAAAACATGACTAAAAAGCTTGTTAAAGTCAAATTTACATTATATGTCCTCTTTAAAGAACATGTACCTGCTTTTTGTCCATGTATTTGAGCAAAACAAAGCTCTAATGCAGATATATTAAATAAGCAGCTCTTGGTGACCACTGTGTACTGTCTGCATCTAATTATAGCGTTTAAGTGTGATAAACTGATAATCAGGAAGTGCACGGCAGGGAGACACTCTCGGGTTCCTTACCACAGTCAAACTTTCGCTGGGATGTTGACTCTGTCTGGGACTTGATCAGGGTCGTCTCACGGCAGCTCGGATTAGGTGCCAGGCAGAGCGAGTCTCCAGGCTCCTTATCTCACGCCTTTGTTGTCGTCTTGTCATCATGTGTACTGTGTTTTGTTGTTATGGGCTTCCTCTGTTTTCTTTTTCCTCTGTGTAATTGTTCTAGCGTCCCAGATCAGATCAGATAAATGAAAAGAGTCAGTTAGTTGTAAAAATTCATCTTTAAGACACTACTTGGACTATTGCCCACCTATATTTGTTCATTAGTGTCACAGAGAACAACCAGTTCATATTCCCGTCACTCACAGGATCATCTCTCGCGCTCTGTTCCATTCGCTCGAACTGAACTTGGCAAAAAAAACTTTTGTCTACTCTGCACCTTCATCTTGGAACATGTTGCAGAAGGAACTTGGTTAATTTGATTTCTCTGATGCTTTCAAGTCTAATCTAAGAGTCCTAGAGACCAACTCCGTGACATGCACTTGTTTTACATCATTGTTTTTATCTCCTCTGTATTTGTCTGTAATACTATAACTGTATGAATTTACTGCTGCCTCTTTCCCAGGACTCCCTTGAAAAAGAGGTTTTTAATCTCAACTGGACTTTCCTGGTTAAATAAAGGTTAAATAAATAAAAATGAAAAAGATAGTCATGACACAGATAGTTCACGACTTTGATTGTTCTTTTTAATTACTGTAAAGCGCTTTGTGTTGCATTTTTTGTATTAAAAGTGCTCTATAAATATAGTTTGATTGATCGATTGATGCTGGTTGTTGTTGTTTTTTACCATGACAGAAAAACTCCAAACTGATCTGGAGAGTTGTGAAAAACAATTATAATCTCACCACAGCAAGGCAGGTTCCACAGTGATCTTATACTTAAAAAAGGTTCATTTTTGTCCTGTAAATGTGATTTTTTTAGTATTGATACCTGTGAAAATTAGTATCAAGTTTCAATACTAGTTTTACTATTTATTAATATCTGTTTTGTTTTTTTTACTTTTAACAACCCAGATCCCAGTGAGTGACTTGAATGCACCGTTTATTAATAAATTCTGTCAAGATGAGCAACTAAAAAACTGATGAATTTGGTAAATGTACCTTTTAGATCAGACTTGGGCATTGTACTCTGATTTGAAATTACAAAATAAACATATTTTATAATTTTATCTCATGCATGGACTAAAGCTGTGTTGCTTTTATATTAGAGGTGTTTTTAAAGACATTTTTTGTACGCTTTGTGTTGCATTTTTTGTATGAAAAGCGCTTGATAAATATAGTTTGATTGATTGATCAATTGATGCTGGTTGTTGTTGGTTTTTACCGTGACAGAAAAACTCCAAACTGGTCTGGAGAGTTGTGAAAAACACTTATAATCTCACCACTGTGAATGATTAAGTCACTCAAAACTCTCATCCATTCACACAGACATATTAAGTGTCTTGTCCAAGGACACAACGATCTGTAGTTCTGCTCCACTCAAACAATGATGTTTATGTCGAAAGCAGGATTCAAACTGCCAACCTTGAGAAAAGTGGACAAACGCTCTACTGACTAAGACTGAAGAATATATTTGGACCACTGCAAAATGTTTAAAATAAACTAGTTCCATTTTTGTGCTTTAAAACAAGTAAAAAAACAAGTAAAATTAATGTACAGCGCTTTTAAAGAACAAAAACTAACATTCCTTCTAATTCCTTGGCTCTTCCTCTCCCACAGCCGCCCGACTCTTCATCACAGCGACGTTATTTGTCACTAAACAAATGGTTACAAACGAGCGTGACAAAAGTGAAATCTCCGAGTTTGAATGGGACAGTTTGCAGTCTTTTGTTTGGATAATCGGCATGAATAAAAGAAAAGAAAGTGCTGTATTGTTAATGAGACGTGTCGGAGATGAATATTGGAGGACTTTGTTCGTGTCGGGGTTCGGCTGGGGACCGTCCTCCGGGCTGGGACATGGTCTGAGATTAAACTTTGATCAAACGCTGTCACAGAACCTTAGCGTCTCGGGATCTCCGGAGGGAAAGCACAGAGCCAGGTGAGGCGATGAAGTCAGATGTTTTTCTCTGAACCAATCCACTTTTTTTAGCACATTCATCAACAATAATAGTTTTCAAGTGCTGTACAATGCAAATATAAAATGTATAACAGTATAAAACAATAATAGTACTTTATTTTTTATTCCCATGTGGTCTTAAATGTGCTTAATTCCTCCAGGTCCTAGACTAGTCTATGTGCTCTTATACTTAAAGAGGAACTCTGGCACATTTGAAGCTAAAGTCCATTACTAGAGGTGGTTGAATTCTGTCAGAAGTCAAAAAACAGCACAGGTTTACACTTCCCTCTGTTGATTTCTCACTGCACAGGCCAAAGCCCAAAAGACTCGATCGCCAACTTTGTTTCTAATCCCATTTATTTACGAGTGAATTATATCTTTTGAAAAAAAAAAAACACATTCCTGAACCATTTTCTTTCAACAACTTTCAGTTTCTCTTCTTCTTCACCGTCAGTAGTCGATCTTCACTTGTTGCTTCTGGCGGCTCGAGCCTCTCGCCGCCGCTGGAGTCGACAATCGAGTCTTTTGGGCTTTGGCCTGTGCAGTGGGAAATCAACAGAGGGAAGTGTAAGGCTGCTTATAAAGTTGTTTTCTATCGTTTCCAGACACTAATGAGTGAACCAGGCAGAGCGTTTTGTTTGTTAGACTCGTGGCTGTTGGAAGATGGGTTAAAGTGGTGTTAAGCTTCTTCAGTGTGAAGCAAATTTGTCCCCATGACTACACGAGTTTGTTGCCTTGACAGACTCACTGCCACTGCGAGATCTCCGCTGAGGCAACACTGATCTGTGCCGTTTTTTGGCTTCTGACAGAATTCCACCACCGCTAGCAACGGACTTTAGCTTCAAACGTGCCCAAGTTCCCCTTTAATACTGTGTGAGTTGTGTGGTCCTCTGTGTCTTTTATTTATTTTATTGGTTTTATTTACTGCTATTGTGTTTTTTCTCTTATTTCATTTGACTGGTTTTATTGTTTTAAGATGAGAATGATCAAATCTGAGCGTTTATTCATCATTACATCGTTACTATATTATTATTGTTGTTATTCGTATGTATTTGTGCAGCACTTTGGAAACTATTTGTTTATGAAATGTTAAATAAAGTGTTTGGTCTTGGTGGGATCTGGTTCGCCGTGTGTGGGGGCGGAGCTTGGTAACTAATCACCGCTGACCCCAAAATGGCCGCCTCCTCCTCCCCCTGTGACCTCTGACCCCTCCAGGTGAGCAGCCGACCACAGGCTCGTCTCTTGGCCTCACGGCGCTGATTATTCACAGTCTGACGCCACCATTCATTAGCGAAGGAGCAGGTGACGAACGAGGCGACTGTCAACGGCCGGAGCGCCCCTCCTCCATCTCTCTTCATCATCGCTCCCTCCCTCGTTCTCTCCTCTTTCACTCTCTCCATCTCTCTCTGTCTTTTTCTGTCCTTCTCATTCCCCCTCTCTCCTCTTTCACACTTTCCATCTCTGTGTCTGTATGTCTCTTTGTCTTTTTCTTCCCTTCTCACTTTGTCTCTCTCCTCTTTCACACTCTCCATCTCTGTGTTTCAAGTCTCTCTCTCCTATTTCACTCTCTCCATCTGTGTTTTTAAATCTCTCTCTTCTCTTTTGTTTTCTCCATCTTTGTGTTTTTAAGTCTCTCTCCTCTTTCACGCTCTTTCTTCTCTTCTCACTCTTCAACTCTGTGTTTTAAGTCTCTCTCTCTTTTCTCTTTTGTTCTCTCCATCCCTGTGTTTGTCTCTCTTCCTCTCTCTGTCCCTCTCTCTTCGTTCACTCTTTCCATCTCAGTTTTTAAGTCTGTCTCTCTCTTTCCCCTTTCACACTCTTTCTGCATCTCTGTGTATTTATGTCTCTCTGTGTTTCTCTCTCTCTCTGTCCCTCTCCTTTTCACTCTCTCCATCTCTGTGTATTTGTCTATGTCTCTCTCCCTTTTCTTGTTCCCTCCCCAAGAAAGCCTCTTCTCATTTCTTCTCTCTCTGCTCTCTCTACTGGTGGCACGGTGGCTGAGTGGCTAACACTCATGCCTCACAGCAAGAAGGTTCCGGGTTCGATCCCCGGGTGGAGTTTGCATGTTCTCCCCGTGTCTGGATGGGTTTCCCCCATCAACCCACAACATGCACTGTAAGTGTGAAAGTGGAGTGAGTGAGTGTTGGTGGTGGTCGGAGGGACCGTTGGCCTCTTGCTGTCTCTCTTTACCCCCTTTTATCACTCCATCTCTTGCTTGAATTAAGAAAAACACTTATTCCATTGGTAGAAAATTTGACTTGTCAAGTTGAATTGAATCAAATAAAGTCAAATGTTCTTAATTTAAGTTATTTTCATTTAGTGAGATATTTTTTGTTTTTTTCAGTGCTTGACTGCCCGTCCCCTCTCTCTCTTTCTCTCCTCTCTCCTTCTAGTCTTCCTCTCCCTCCTTCTACTCTTCCTCCCTCTCTCCTCTTTCCCTCCCTCCTCCCTCCTTCCTTTCCATCCTCTCTCCTTCCTCTCCCTCCTCTCTCTCCTTCCCTCTCTACCTCCCTCACTCCTTCCCTCTCTCCTTCCTCTCCCTCCTCTCTCCTTCACTTCCTTTCTCCCTCCTTCCTTCTCTCTCTCCTTCTACTCTTCCTCCCTCTCTCCTCTTTCCCTCCCTCCTCCCTCTCTCCCTCCTTCCTTTCCACCCTCTCTCCTTCCTCTCCCTCCTCTCTCCTCCTCTCACTCCTTCCCTCTCTCCCTCCCTCTCTCCTTCCTCTCCCTCCTCTCTCCTTCACTCCCTTTCTCCCTCCTTCCTTCTCTCTCTCCTACTCTCCCTCCTCCCTCCCTCCACTCCTCCCTCAGTGATGGAGAGCAGATTGCCGCTGACGTGGTGACAGGGACACTCTGGGATGTTGAGCGGATCATCACTCAGACACTGTGGAGTCGTGTTGTCATGGAGACCAGGACAGATGATGGAGCATTAGCGGCGTGTTCGCTCTGCCCTCACCGGAGGCGGGTGGCACGGTGGTTCGGTGCTCGGCCGACTCACCTCACAGCCAGAAGGTTCAGGGTTTGATTTTAGAACCGCGTGGAGTCTGGAGTTTCCTTTTCAAACTGAACTTGGGCGGTTAATGTTTGCGCGTTCAAGCTGCAATTCAACACAATATAGAACTTTTTTTACAACAGCCAGAAGTGCCGCGCTTTAGGTTTATGGAACTTGCGGTAAATGGTTTTCTGTGGCAAAATGTCTGTGGAAATGTCTCACATATTCTCCACAGCTTCATAAATCTGCCCCATCATCAAATCTTCAGCCAACAAGGTCCACAAAACCACAAAGGAGAAACATTCTTTATCCACAACTGTCAAGGTACCGTAAAATACCAAATAAGAGCCGGGTTTCAATTAACCGCCAAGTGCAGGTGTATTTTCTTCTGCTTATCCAGGGGCAGCAGTCTAAGCAGGGACTCCCACACTTCCTTCACCCCAGACACTTCCACCTTCAGCTCCTCCAGGTATTTCCAGGCCCAGAGCCATTGTCCCTCCAACGTGTCCTGGGTCTTCCCCGGGGCCTCCTTCCTGTGGGACATGCCCGGAACACCTCCCGAATGAAGACGTCCAGGAGGCATCAGAAAAGATGCCCTCCCCTCAGCTGCTCCTCTCGACGTGGAGGAGCAGCGGCTCTACTCCGAGCTCCTCCCGTGTGACCCAGCTCCTCACACTATTCTAAGTGAGTGCCCAGCCACTCTGTGGAGGAAACTCATTTGGTCCGCTTGTATCCGCAATCTCGGTCATTCCCCAGAGCTCATGACCATAGGTGAGGGGAGGAACATAGACTGAGGTAAATCGAGAGCTTCGTCTTTGGATTCAGCTCCTTCTTCACCACAATAGTCCAATACAGTGACCACACCACTGCCGATGCTGCACCGATCCACCTGTCAATCTCACACTTCATCCTCCCCTCACTGTGAACAAGACCCCGAGATACTTGAACTCCTCCACTTGAGGTGGGTGCAGGTGTATTTTGATAAATAACTGACGGCTCCAAATAAACGTGAGTATAATGTACGTGCTGACAGAAGTCGTGCTGCAACAACAGACGACAACAAACCTAAAGCAGGGCACTTCTGGCCGTTGTGTAAAAGGTCTATTAGTGCACAAGTTTCATATGAAGAAAAGTCCTTCAAAAAGTGCCTGTACTGTCCCGCATTTGAGACCCACCCCCTATCCCTGCCCACAGTGCTGCATTTCAGATTATTTTTGAAAATTCAGACTCAGAGTCATAGATGTTGGGATCAAAAACAGACATTTTTCAACAATAAAAACATGCAAATGAAAATCCACTGTTTTTAAACTGAAGTCTCTTGATTAATGGCCCTATAATGCGAACCAATAGAAAAAAATGAATTAATTTGGACCTTGGTCTTTAAAATCTCCTGCCCTTAAATAACTGCATGGGCAAAATGAAAGCCTGAATTTTGTTATAATTTAGTATCTTTTCTATTTAAACTTATTTTAATATAATAATTACTGTGTATTGCAAAAACTGAAATGAAATTGTTTCCAGAGTTAATTAATAAATGTACTTTTTAAAAATGTTTCCGCTGTAAATAACAGACGGAACTATTTCAATAAGACAAGAGACCCCTGTAAACAGTCTTTTCTGCAAATAAAAGCAATCTATCTGTGACATGTTTTGCATTTCTGTAAACAGTTTAAGGTATATCCATTTACAACCGTAGAACAGTATGTTAAATGAGTTCAAGTCCACGTACGTCCAGCCTTCTATAGTCAGAATGTCAGTATATATATGGAAAAGTTCCTTTAAGACATGCATGTGCCGGCTGTGTGCACTTTTATTATTCTGATATCAGATAAAGAGCTTCTTTTTCCTCTACCTGGTCTGGAATCACTTTCTTTCTCACAAACAACTTTCCAGACAGATTTTGTTAACACATGTGAAACAAAGGAGCTCGTTGGTCATCCTCTTCCATCATTTAGAACGAAATCAAACATTTCACTTCAGATTAACAGTGTTTAGAGCTTCTGTCACCAAAGTCCACAATTAATTATATCTTTTATTTCTTTTTGTTTTAGTGTGGCTGGACCATGCATTTATCTGATTGGCTAAACCATCCCCTGTCAATCACTCTCAGCTCAGCTCATCAAGATAAAACCGGACCCAGACTTCCATCTTTGTGAAGGAAAAGCATTGTGTCCTGCCTGGCATGTGTCAGATTATTCAGTGTAAGTGAATGTGTCACAGATTAAGACGGCCTCTCCCTGTGGGCGTCATTAAAGTTTCATCTAATCTCTTCTAATCAACACGAGCCTGACATTCAGAGGCTATTGTACTCCCCACTCAGGAAAAGAGCGTGCAGTGTTATCTACGGAAAATCAATGACAAATGTGAAATATATTAAATGTACAGCTTGTACACTAATGTTACAATATAGAGCTCATTCAATTCACATTATTACATATTATTGGTCTGTTGTAGCCAGTAAATCCAAAGCTTGATTCACCTGCTCAGTTTAGTGTGTATGGGTCTAGTGCAGGGGTCTTAAACATTTATTCTCCGGTGAGCTACTTTTACAAAAAAAAAAAAAAAATGCAGAGAGCAACACGTTTTAGTGGTCACAAGAAATTGAGCAAATATAAGAGCCTTAGATGAGGTACAGTTAGATGCATATAAAACATAAACCTTTATCCATTTATTAGTGTACAAAGTTAGACATCAAAATGGCACATGAAATCCCTTGGCGAGCTCCTCTGAAGGGGCTAGAGAGCTGCTGGTAACTTCTGAGCTACAGGTTGGAGACCTCTGGTCTACTGCTTCCACAGAAAATAGATCTGCCTAAGAAGCAGATTACAGAAGCTTTTGGTCCCTGAAGGTAACAGAGCCAGAACTTTTATTATGAAAAATAAGTAAAGAAAATAAATAATAATAATTAAATTTGCACATGTTAGTTAATATTTGGATACGTTACAAAAATGTAAAAAAACAAACAAACAAGCATTAATAATATTTATTTATTAATTTAGAAGAGACTTTCTGTTCCGGAAGTCCCGCCCACTTTCGCGTCCTGACGCACTTCCGCCGCACGAACAAACATGGCGGCGGCCAGTCCCGCAGCCTCGGCTCTGCCCACTAAAGTCGTGATTAAAACCGAGCCTGGTTTGGAAGAGGAGAGCAGCCCGGAGCCGGAGGATGTCCCGCAGCTCCGGGAGCCCGTGGTCCCGCTGCTGTCGCCGGTGTGCGGGCTCCAGCCGCTGGTCTGGTCCCAGGACCACCGGCTGGCGGTGTCCACCACCAGCGCCGTGAGTGTGATCGAGCTACGCTGCAACATCCACGACCCCAAAGTCCAGCTCAGCCTGCACCGGACCTCCATCAGCCTGGCCCAGGACGAGCACCGGCTCCAGGTGAGAGTCCCCCGGTCCCCCCGGTGCGGGACGGTGCGGGTGCAGTGTCTGTGCGGGTCACAGTGTAAACACGGGTCCCTCTGAACATTCAGGCTTAGGCTAAAGCGAGTCTAACGGAGACTAAATGATATTCTAATAAACGCAATGGAAAACAAAGCAAAAATCCATTTTACACCAGGCTTTTGTTTTATGGGGAGCTCCTCTTCTCTGACACTCATGCATGAAGCAGCTCCATTGTCAGTTTTCGCCAGTAAGAGTAATAGTCTAGTCTAGTCTAGTAGTACATCTCCTCACAGATGCCAATCACACAGCCCAATATAGCTCACTAAATCAAGACTTAATCCCTGCTGCTGTCTGCCAAGTCAATATTAAATTGGGTGCTTTTACTGTGGCTCCTGTGTTGTTTTTTGTTTAACCCAAATAATGTAAAGAAAAATATTTAAATGCAGAAATCCAAAAGTCGTGGACAAAAGAGAGAGGCATGTAATCCAGAACAAATGTTTCTGCTGTGGTTAGCCTGTTCCCAGCTGCTCGGGCGTGTAGCTAAACGCAACGCTCTCCAAAACGCTACTTGGCGCAAAAAATACCAGGAGTGGCTTAATTTTACAGCCAGCTAAGCACAGTGACAGACGGGCACAGTTGGGTTAAAGCCACCAGTTACATATCTTACACCAGGCCTCGTCATCTCAGTGTTACACCGCTTTATGAGGAAACATTTTACAACATTGTCCATTTTAAACCTTATTAATCCTTTAATAAGAATGACATCTTTCTAATTCAATTACATGGAAATGTAATAATCTGTCTGGCAGGATGCACTATGCTCTCTGCTATCTGTGTAATAGCAGAGAGCATAATACTGTAAGCCTGTTCCTCACCATGTCAGAGCGAAGGCAGCCAACGCTTCATTCAGCTCTATTTTATTACATTTACAGCGGGGTCCAACTAAGGATAAATTAGTTTTGCTAAATTCATCCTTGGCTGTGTAATTGTTTTAACAGGAGTATTTCCCATATTTGTGCATTAGAGCTTGAGATTGTGTCGTCACACATGAACAAATGTCCAGGCTATTTGTAAACCAACAGAGATTCTAATACGCTGACTACTCAAGTTGGCCTTGTTTTGGATAATGTTGGCTGTTCGTTCTCATTCTGGTTTTCCATTTTGTTATGTAGTACTATATACTATATTTAGTAATAGGATTGGGCGGTATCCAAATTTTGATACCATTAAACCATCTCAGAATTTTACCGGGGTATACGTTATTACTGTGACTAATTAAGAATTATTTTGTAGCTGCGCCTAAACCATTCAGCAGCTCCAGCAGGATGTATGCGTTAAGTCACTTGTATCAGGTCTACAGTGAAACTAACAGCAGAACAGGCTTGGATTTACCGTATTTACAGGCTGACGATGATGAACGCGAGGATTTCAAAAGTAAATTTCAATTTAGAAGCCGCGTCTTGTACCAATGGAGCCATAAGATGCTGCATAAGGCGCCGCCCCTTCCACCACCTGCTTTATTTGGGCCCATTGGTCCGACAACCCAATAGTCCCAAAATAAACCTGTGAGTAGTTCCCGTTAGTCCGACTGCACACAGTGGAGATGCAGGGAGGACTTTAACGTGCTGAGGATAAACCGTTTGTACATTTGTAGCATGGCTGGAATTCTCGTTGGTTTAGAGCCACAAACACCAGGACAAGAAAATCTACAGTGTGTCATTAACAGCGAATAAATATATACACACCGCAAGCACCGAGTCGATAACCAGGACTGAACCAGGACTAACCCAGTACTGGATGAGACTGAACCAGGACATAGCATTAAATTAAAAATACAACCACACATTCATTTGTGCTGAGCAAACAAATTTAGGTATCAATAAATTATAATATTATATTAGGTGTTTATGCGCTGAAGATTTTTTAAATAACGGTAATGAAACTGATACCGTTGATACTTTTTGACACCTCGGGAAACCTTAATACCCTATAACCGCCCAACCCTATTTCTTAGTGCTATAGACAAAAACAGCTGCCTCTGTTATTGTACATACATGATACATCCTCAGCCATGTATGTGAATGTTAACAAGGTTTCCCCGATTGTAAAACTGTGATGGCATCAGACACCTGCCGTAGCAGTAAGGTAAAGATGCATGGTATTCATCACAGCAGGAAAATTTGTCTTTGATATTTGACTCATTCTCCAGTGCGTCCGGGGCAGCCTGGAGCAGCGGGTACAGTGGGTACAGCGGCCGTGGATCCATCTCCAGATGTTGAACTTGACTTGGTCAAGACTTGCACCTTTTGGCAGGGCACAATTTTATTTTATTTTTTATTTGATTGGGACAGAACAAAAAGCAGTTTAAATGCCATCATCCATAGGCCAATTAACAATCAGCTCTAATGTACACACGTGGTAGTCACAGAGCCTGTTCAGATGTTATAACATGTAAAAATAAACTTTTATGAGCTTTTTCACTCACCCTCTTAGGCTGTACCTACCAGAGATGATCCAGAACAGACTCTGGGTCTTGCATAGAGGTTTAGGTAAAATATCACCCAGGTATTTTTCACCAGTAAAAACAGGCACATCCAAATCTGCTGCTCATAAGTCCTGGTCTCAGGTCTGTGCACTGACTTCCTGTGGCTCAGAGACTTTAAAGCTGCTCTGCTTGTGCACAAGTCTCCCCATGGCCAAGCACCACAGCACATCTCTGACACGTTAGTACCATATGAACCATCTCACGTTTCAGATTCATGCAGCTAAAGCCTGGAATAATCTTCCTGAACATGTGAGACAGACTCTACTTTGACTCTGTTTAAATTCAGGCTCAAAACAGTTCTGATTAGCTGCGTTTGACTGAAAGATTTTCATTCTGCACTCTCCTCTCTCATTTAATGTCTCTCTCTCTCTTTTAAATTTTATGATGATTAATTATGTTTTGATTTGTTTGTTTTGTGATTTTAATGTGTTTCTTATTCTGTAAAGCACTTTATACAAATAAACATTTCTTGCCTTGCTGCAGTGAGATGCAACATGAAGAGGTGGGGCTTCTCAGTGATGTGTTTTTGAACAGGAAGTCAATGGACCTAATTTATTATTCAGCCCTATTAGATCATTATTTTTATGGTTTACAGTGAATGACCTACATATGTTATACTTTAATACAAAAGAAAGAAACGTGATCAGTCTTCTTTAAAGCACAATAAATGTTGTTTTGCTTCTTAATTCATACACGTATATTTGTATACTTCAGGTGGGGACTCCGAGGCAGCAGGACGACGCTTATGCAAAGTTCTCCGTACACGAGGACCCCGCGATCAAACAGGCGTATCTGGCCAACACTGTCATGAACCCCAAGATCCAGCTGCCCAAAGGAGTCAAGTACGTGAGCTGGTCCCCGCTGGGCTGTGACACTAGGGGGTGCTGTCTCCTCGCCTGCTTATCGCTCCAACACAGACTCACCGTTCACCAGAGCCACAAACATCTGGAGTGGAACATGCAGGTCGACCTCAGCACAAAGTACGGCGCCAGGCTAAAGGAACAAGGCTACGCCAAAAAGGACAATGTACCCCCGAAAGCCGGCTTGCTGAACTTTGACGAGCTGCAGCGGCGGTTCGGTATGCAAACGCCGGTGAGAATGGAGTGGTCGAGCATCTACACGACCAAACAAGTTCTCCCCGACAACATTTGCGAGGAGACCGAGATAGTTTTGCTCGCTGTTTTGATGGAAAACGGCGATCTCGTTTTGTGGAAATTCGTCCTGCCATTTACGAGTGAGGAGAACGTTGAATTTTACGACATAATAGAGTCAGGCGTAGATCGACCGAGCGATTTAGCGTGGTGGGAATACGAAAGCGGAAACCGGCGAATGAGCGGGTTAATTATCGGAAGCCAAACGGGACCGGTAAAGATCATGCCGGTTAGTTTAACGGGAATAAAAGGCTACTTCACGCTGCGCCACCCCGTCGTTTTGTGGAAAGAAACGGATGAAATCGCGGTGAAGAACATCAAATGCGTCTCCTTGATCCACCCGGTGCACAACGCCAGCTGCAGCCTCATCGTAGCGTCGCGCGGCTGCTACGTTTTCTGGTGTTTGCTGGTGATCTCCAACGCCGGGCTGAACATCCACAACTCGCACGTGGCGGGACTGTACTCGCTTCCGGTCATTTCGCTCGCCGTGAGCCAGCACCCGGTCACAATCTACACCTGCTCGTCGGACGGGTGGATCAAGCGCCTGATGCCAACGTTTACGGAGAGGAGTTTGTTTTTCAAGCAGGAGGACATGGTTCGCACGGAGAACATGGCGGGCAGACGCATGCACGGGTTAGCGGTCAGCCACAACGGCGCGTACATGGCCGTCGCGAGCACCCAAGGGATATGCCCCACGACAGGTTTTCACCCGCTCGAAAGGACATACAAGGTTCACTTCATGGCTTTGAAATCGGCGAAAAGCGCAGCCAAAATACTATTCAGCCCGCCCGCGCAAAGTTTGTACAAAATGTCCGACCTCCTCGACGTCATCCGGCTGCAGATCCTGGACGAGAAAGGCATTCCCGCGTCTTTGCAACAGGAGCTGGACAGAAGGATCCAGGAGGAGGATTTGACATACTTGTGGAAGCTTAAGTTGTTCTTGGTGCGGGCTCTTCACCTTTCGCTGCAGAGGCCGAAGCTCGGGGTGAAATGGAAGCCCACGCAGGAGGTCAGGAAGAGGCCGATCGAAGAGGAGGAGGAGGAGGAGGCAGCGATGGAGGGAGAGGAAGACGTGCAGACGGAAGGAGAGACAAGGACAGACAGAGAGAGCCCCGGGGTCAATAGAAAAATCTTATTAGAGGTGAGTTGTGTGACAAAAATGTCCCTGTTTACCCAGTTTTGAGCCTGTCCCAGCAGATTCATCCAAAACCAGTGATTTGTCCCAGTTTTATTCAAGAAATGTACCAGGTGTCCCTATTTTTGACCAATCTGATCCCTGCCAACAGTAAAAAGAAGCATAAACTGTCACTTGTTTAGGTAAAATACAAAAAAGCTGCTTAAAAATGACCAAAACACAAAGATAATGTGACTATACTGACTCACATTAGTGCCGACGGCAGAACAGTTTTTCTTATTTACACACTTGTTTCACAATTTTATTATTATCAGCCAACTCCAAATCAGGGATGTCACTGTTTTTTATTTTGAAAATCTGGTCACCCTAGACAAAAAGTAACTTATAGTCGCCTACTAACTCTCTTAAATCAGGTTATTCATCTTGTTTTCAGATTTATTATCTACTTACCAGTTCCGAATTGGCTGTATAATCCTACTAGTCAGAAAATCTTAAATTTAGGCAATAAATGTTTAAAAAAAGCTACAGTCCATTTACCAGAGTTTTCCCTTGCAACACTTCACTTGTTTTTAGATTCAGTGATACAGATTTGCTTAATACAAGACTGACGACCAACTACGATCATGTAAAGACTTATTTCAAATACTTATATCTAGAATTTAGCTTCTTTTAACTTATTATCAGGCCATTCAGTCTAATCATGAATCTGTTTTAAGTATGTTTATTTAGAATTTTAGCAGAGTATAAAGCATTTTATCTAGAATTTGGCATTGAAGAACTTATTATCAGACCATGAACACTAATTATAAACTGGTTTTAAGTCTGTTTATCTAAAACTTGGCATCTATAAACTTATTTCCAACCCATGAACTCTCACCAGAGATGGCTTCATTTTAGTCTAGAGGTTGTTTATTTTAAGATAACTTCTCAAGTGAAATGATCTTGCTGCATGGACAGATCATTTCACTACTTTTAAGTAATTTTTTTGATAGATTTAAGTGTTTATAATTTAAGTTTTGGCCAAGCTTTATTGCAGTGAACTGTTAAAAGTTTACAGTTAAAGTGAAAATGCTGCGGATTTAGGAGATTTGAGTAGTTATGATCAGTTTTGATGTATTTCCTTATTTCTAAACTATCTGTCAATTCACCATAATTCAAGATTTTGAGTGGAATTTTCCCTTAACATGAGAAAGAAAGAAAGAAAGAATCCAGGTTGATAATCTGTACCTGATTTTTACTCTTACAAACATGGAAAACAGAACTTGTTCCTTTTAAATGGTTTGAGGTTTGAGTTTAGAAGTGCTTTTCACAACACTTAGAGGCCAGAGTGGTAAATCTGAGCATTATGGTCAAACAACTAGCATGCCAACACACACTTATTGATACTTGAACAATACAACACGATAATTTGTTACAGACAACACTTATTTTGACCCCAATACTTTTTATTTATTTTCTGGACACTCAACGTCGCCTTACAACAACATAAACAAATTAAGTACGATTTAAAACATACAGTTAAAAAGTGGGACAGTATTTATTGATTGATTGTGCTTAGTATTGTATTTTATTACTTTTACAACAATATATCTGCACTGGAGCAAAGCAAATCTCAAATACATGAAAAAAACAAAACAAAAACGGATACGCAACCTTTTATTGAACAAATCTGAGCTAAATAATTTGTATTCATTTGTATTTGTGAATTCAAGGTATTTTTATACAAATTAAAACAATTTCTGCAGTGCAACAAATGTATTTAAGTTTTTATAAATGGTGGTGATTAAAAAAGTAGCGTTGAATTGTAAATAAACTGCTTCTTTTTTAAGCCCTACTTTAACCTTGTTTTGCCCCAGTATAATTTTTGTAAAGTTTTTATTTTTGCACAGTACATAGATGTGCAGTTTTGCTTGATGAAACTAATAAAAAATATATAAATCTGAAAAAAATAATGGCATTTGCTACATTTAAAGAATCCAAAAGTTTATAGTCAACTTTTCATATTCACATTCACTCAATCAAAGCTAAATTAAATAGTATTAAATAGTAATACAAAGAAAGGAAAGTCCAAAGTTGTATTGAGCGTAGTTACTCAGTCTCAGAACTTGTGACGTGGTGGTGCACACAGCTCCAGACTGGGACTGCCCTAAAAGTCATTTATTGATCCATTTGGCTAGGTGCAGCTTCCACATATAGCCTGAGTGCAGGAGGCGCCGACAGTCAAACTAACTGCTAATTGTTGTTGTGGTAGAAGGAGGAGGACCTGAAGGAGCACATGTCAGAGGTCCAGGCGTGGATCAATTCGGTGGAGACCCATCTGATGAGGGAGAACATGAAGAGGGTCCTGAGCACGGTCTACCTCAATACGATAATCACCCACAACACCCGGATCCCCACCTGTGGCCTCATGCAATATCTGAGCACCGACAACCGCGACCGAGACGCAGAGGTGAGCGCTTTAGCATCTCTGTTTGGGTGGTGAGCTAATTGTGCTAAACTAAAACTGCTAAATGCTTAAAATAAAAGAAGACAAAGAAATAGAAGTACAGAAATGTTGCTTGTGACTCATTTTGAATTCTCAGATGAACATAGTCTGTGCTGTCATTGTTTACACCAGATTATCAGAGGCTGTTGTTTGCCACGTTTACATGAAGCTTTAATTTCGAAAAAAAATAATTTAAAAAGGCCATTCCTGATGAAAATGATTATTCAGATTCAACTTAATTCCGAAGTAAGTGGATGGTTTATTCCGATTTTAAAGCTCAATTAATTTAATCCTTGATCATGTAAATGTTTCTTCTTCTTAAAAATAATCCTGGTCGTTCATGCTCATTGGGTTGTTGGGACGGTCCGGCTCCACCAGTCGTCTCTTCGGACTTTCATCCACTGCTCTTTGGATTTGTGAGCGGGATGTGGGAGTGGGCTGAGGTGTTGCAGGCTCAGACTCAGTTTGTCTTCTTCCTCCTCCTCCGACACTCTTCCCTTCTCCTCCTCAGCTCACAGACGTAAAGTGTGAGGAGAGAATTCTCCAGATGCTGCTTCATTATCATCAGAATGAACACAGAAAAAGTTTGGATCGTGTTTGTGTCAGCAGTGTAACGACAAACCGAGACGACAGAAAAGCTCTGTGTGTTTTCTTCCCAAAGATGTAAATACGTTTGTGTCGCTGTCCAATCAGAACCCTTCCCCACCCCCAGACGCTGAGCAGAATTAAATAAAAGTGATTTAACATGTTTTCCATGTAAACCTCAATTTGGAATTATTATTTCCATGTACGCTCGAAGGAGAATATTTTAATTCCAAACTATTTAATTCAGAATAATTCATTTGGAACGAAAAAACATCATGTAAACGTGGCCACTGGTCTATAATAACATTGTAATCCTGTTTTTGTTGACTGAAGATGGAGTATTATGCATTGTTGTTCCCTCATCAAAAACCTGCCTGAAGAGGTGTTGTATGTCATCCATGCATGTTTTTGTAATCTTGATCTTTGAAGCTGGCCCCCATCAAACACAAACCTACACAAAATTATTTAAATCGTTTGTGCCATTTTCAGCTGCAAAGAGTTTTGTTTGTGCTGCTTTAGTTTTTAAGATATTAATGATTCTTTTATAGGTCAAATTAGAGTCAGTCAGCCCCCAGGAAGCTTCGAAATGCGATAAAACAGCCCAAAATGGTGTCAGTCGTCAATGGTGCATTTTGTTTGTGCTGCAAAAAGTTTTGTTTGTGCTGTTATGGTTCTTGGCTAGTCATTTCTGGCCGGTAATGAGCAAAATAAGTACATAATAAAAAAGCAAAAAGTAAAATATTAACGGCACACAACAGCACAAACAAAGCAGAAAGAATTTATGGAATAGTTTGCAATTTTATAGCACGTTTTAACATTTGGGGGAGGGGGGCGGGGTGACGTCATCAGCACAAAAAATTGATTAGCAAAGATCTTAAGAACCATAATCACACAAACAACATTTTTTGAGACCATTTTGGGTGTTTTAGAACATTTCAAGCTTTCTGTGGCGCTGGCTGACCCCAATTTGACTTATAAAAGAATCGTTAATTTCTCCAAAACTTTTTGCCGCACACACGAAGCACAAACAACTGATATAGTTTTGTGTAGGTTTGCGTTTGATGGGGGCAACTTCACACAGGTTGATTTAGGTCATGTGTTAACAATGAATACCTCCTCTTTAATGTATATTCAAACATTTTATTATTGTAAGTACAGTTATAAAATATATATAGAATAGTATAGAACTCAAAATAAAGTAATTCAAAGTGCAAATGTATGTAAATAGATCCATAGATTGTTTCACATGTTTAACAGGACTTTGGAAGTAAATGAACTCGTTTTTAGACTTTTTCAGTTTTATGGATTGAACAATTCTAAGCTTAATTGTCCACAGACTCTATTCACACTTGCGCCACAAAGCAGGAAGACGTTTGGAAACCTGCGACGATGACTTCCGGCGTAGTTCCCGACACTGGACTCGCCCGATTGTGATCAAACCCACTGAAGTAAAGGGGATCATTGGTAAACCGAAGCCTGCAGACGTATGAATTCGGCGCCTTCGTCTCTTCTAATCGCATGTACCCAGTGCACTCGAAGTTGTGCGTCAGCGGGGAAATGACGAAAACTGAGGTACGGTTGGAATTGTGGATGAGCCGAACATAATGGAACGATACAGTGACCTGGAGATGAAGAAAACTGGGACGTTTTTCCTACATTTTATCAGACTTACTGCCGCGAACAGACCCCGCAGGAAGTTATCGCATCTTTCCAAACGTCTTCCTAGTTCGTGACGTAAACGTGAATAGAGACAGTTCACCGTGAAAATAAAAGCCCCAGAATCCCGTGTGTGTTTAGTCGTTTTGCTCTCCGCTCGCCCCCTGCAGGTCCTGATGGGTCATGTGAAGAAGAAGCTGTTCAAGCAGACGTTCCAGGAGTACTGCAGTCTGTGTGAGGAGGCCCTGCCCTTCGACGACTATAAGCAGGCGACCTGTGCCAACGGACACGTGTGGCCCAGGTACTCCCTCCTCCTGACAGGTGCTCCCTCCTCCTGACAGGTGCTTTCTGCTTCTGACAGGTCCTCTCTACTCTGGACAGGTGCTCTCTGCTCCTGACTCCTGGACACTCTCTCCTTCAGACTGCACATTTGTATAGGCTACTCTCTCCACGGGTACTCCCTCCCCCAATCCCAGACTTCACTTGGGTTTGGGGTCCTCTCTCCTCCAGACTTCCTATATGTCTGGGGTAACCTCTCCTCGGGTACTCCCTCCCCCAAGCCCTGTATTTGGGGTCCAGATTGCACACTTGTCAGAGGTACTTCCTTCTTGGGTGCTCTCTCCTTGGGTAGTCTCTCGACCAGCACACATATTTGAGGTACTCTCCCTCAGACTGCCATGTGACTGGTGTATTCTCTCCTCGGGTACTGTATCCCCCATGCTGCCGTCATTCTGGGATACTTCTTTTCTGGTACTCTTACCCCCAGACGGGCATAGTGTCTAGGGTACTCTCTCTTCTTGGGTACTTTCTCCTGGGGTACTCTCTCTCCCTTGCCTTGACTGACCTGATGTCTGGGGCATGCTCTCCTCGGGTACTGTCTCCTGAGGTACTCTATCCCCCTTGCCCACACTGGCCTAGTCTCTGGGTACTCTCTCCTGGGGTACTCTCTCCTAGGGTGCTCTCTCCTAGGGTGCTCTCTCCTCCATACCGGGACTGGCCTGGTGCCTGGGGTACTCTTTCTCCTTGGGTAATCTCTCCTGGGGTATTCTTTTCCCCCACATCCCCAGCCCTTCCTGGTGTCTTGGGTACTCTCTCCTGGGGTACCCTCACCCTCATATCCAGACTTTCCTGGTGTCTGGGGTACTCTCTCCTGGGTTACTTTTTCTACTAGGGTACTCTCTTAGAGTACTCTCTCCCCCATACCCAGACTGTCCTCGTGTCTCTGGTACTCTTTCTCCCGGGGTACTCTCCCCTCATACCCCTCTTGTCCTGGTGTCTGAGGTACTCTCTTCTCTCATATCTAGACTGTCTTGGTGTCTGGGGTACTCTCTCCTGGGGTACTCTCTCCTGGGGTACTCTCTCCTTATACCCAGACTGTCCTGGTGTCTGGGGTACTCTCTCCTGGGGTACTCTCCCCTCATACCCCACTAGACCTGGTGTCTGGGGTGCCTTCTCCTGGGGTACTCTTTTTCTCCTGGGGTAGTCTCTCCTGGGCTACTCTTTTCTCCTGGGGTACTCTCCTGGGGTACTCTCTCCTGGGGTACTCTCTCCTGGGGTACTCTCCTGGGGTACCTTGTCCTGGGGTACTCTTTTCTCCTGGGGTACTCTCTCCTGGGCTACTCTTTTCTCCTGGGGTACTCTCCTGGGGTACCTTCTCCTGGGGTACTCTTTTCTCCTGGGGTAGTCTCTCCTGGGCTACTCTTTTCTCCTGGGGTACTCTCCTGGGGTACTCTTTTTCTCCTGGGGTAGTCTCTCCTGGGCTACTCTTTTCTCCTGGGGTACTCTCCTGGGGTACTCTTTTCTCCTGGGGTACTCTCTCCTGGGGTACTCTCCTCACCCCTCCCGTCCTGGAGTCTGGGCCTGAGCAGAATCCTAATGCTTCTCCCACATTATTTACCCCTGGGTCGGTGCAATCACAGCGGCTCCTGATATTTGCCCAGTCTGCGCTCTCTTCAAACAGCTGCTCGTCCGTCCCCGGAGCCGCCGGGCCCCTGGTCACGCAGCGCCGGCTCTCGGCCTTATTTTAGCCTCTGTTTTTCCTCAGTTGTAATTGCAGATGTAGTTTGGGCGCGACGATACTTTCTTGGATAAGTGCACAGTCGCCATTGATCGTCTATCGTTCTTCTAATATCAACTAGAATAACCTCATGTCATTACGTCATTCATGCATGTTTGGGTGATTTAGCGATCTCTCCCAGGCCCTATTCAAACCCTCTTTACGATTCACTATAAGATTCTGTCCAATACTATAAAACTTTCAGACGCTACAATTTACAAGTCAAGAGTTAAATGCAGCCTGTGTCGAGCGGAGTTTCAGCACCAGCGAAGTTCGTCTAGTCTAAGTTAGCACCTCCATGATCACATAGGCAAAGAAAATAACTACAGCGATTGCGAAATGGGTACGAATTGCTTTACATTATGGCTTTAAAACTGTCTTGAAATGCAAAATAACACAATTTTAAACATGCAATTCAATGTGATTAATTGTGCTTAACTATGGCATTTCTAATCTTAATCGAGATTTTAAAAATGAATCGTTTGACAGCGCTACTTTGAACATATTTGTATTTGGAGACATGACATACTCTACTTTTTAAAATACCAAACTACTGTAAAAGTTGTAAAGTTTGACTTGAATGACCCATTTTTAACCCCGCGCTGCTTCCTCTTGGCGCTTCCCACCTGCCATTTGATCGCGCCACGACGACTATTCCTCCTCCAAACCACCTCCGCCTGCTCTTTCATACTTCTTAACCTCCGTATTTTGAAACAATCTCATGCCAGGATTTCCTCTGTAGTGGAATTGTAAAAATCCCACCATCTTTAGTCCACTTTTGTCCTGTTTTGGACAAAGCCCGACCGGCCCCAATCCGAAGACAGCTGCTCGAGACGCGGTGGACATTTGGTGACATTACTGACCGCCGCTCGTTTAAGCCCCCGTCTGCGCCGATAAATGTTGCGGCAGCCCACCCCTCACCTCCTCTTCCTCCTCCTCCTCCTCTTCACCGTCCTCTTCCTCTCCTCCAGGTGTGGGCTGTCATACCAGGCTTGCCAGGCGGTGACGTTCAGACGGTGCCTCCTGTTGGATAGCGTCTCCAGTCTGCCAGAGCCGGAGGGTAAGAGCCACATCCCCTGTCCCCGCGCCGGAGCTTCAGACTCAGGCAGGCGCTCTACCCCTGTCACCCGCACCTGTCCACACGCGCCCGCCGCCCCTGACAAGTGCCATTTCTTTCGGAAGGGCAACGCTGCAGCTGGGGCGGTTTATGGGAAATCCTGAGGTTTTTTTTTTTTTTGGGTGATTGGCGATTATAATGTTTAGGAAAATGTCAAAATTTAAGCGACTCTATGCCGTGTCAAAGATGTCAAATAGCGAACAGAAATAACTTGGGGTTGTGCAGGTTTGAGCTCAGCCTAGTCTCTGCTTTTGTCGTAAACTGGTGAAAGGTGACGGCGAATCGGTTTGGACATTGATTTTGAAAAGCCCAAGTTTGAATAGAGTCAGAAATTATTATTTTTCCCCTTCATATACTGATCTGAATCTTAGTGAAAACAAATCAAAACCTCTTTCAATTTTAATTTCCTGAATTTAAAATGTATTTGACAGGTTAGACTTCTCGTTTCACTAAAAAGTAGTTAACATCCTTGTATTAAAGAGGAGTTATTGTACAAAATTGAATGTTATAACTCACCAAAAACATGCCTTTGCGGACCTATATGTCATTCATGCATGTTTGAGTAATTTAGCGATCTCTCCCAGGCCCGATTCAACCCCTCTTTAAGATTTGCTGTAAAATTCTGTCCAATACTCAGTCCTGAAGCCTCCTACACGGCCGTTTTTCCATAAATACACAAAAGCGTAATAACAAAAACAAAAACAATACACTACGACTTCACAAACCTGATGTAATGCAGTAGTTTCATTCTCAGAAAATGACTTAAAAGTAGTGAAATGATCCGTCCATGCAGCAAGATCATTTTACTTGACAAGTTGTCTTAAAATAAACGACCTCTAGATTAGAATGAAGCGTCTCTGAGTGTTCACAGGCTGGAAATAAGTTTATGGACACTAAGTTCTAGGTAAACGTACTTAAAAGCAGTTTATGATTTGTGTTCATGGCCTAATAATAAGTTCTCAGGTGCCAAATTCTAGATAAAACACTTTAAAGTCTGCTAAATTCTAGGTAAACATACTTAAAACAGGTTTATAATTAGTATGAATGGCCTGATAATAAATTCAAAGATGCTAAGTTCTAGATATAAGTACTTAAAATCAGTCTTACATGTCTTGATGTTGTCAGTCTTGTATCGAGCAAATCTGTATCACTGAGTCTAAAAACAAGTGAAGTGAAAACTCTGGGAAATGGATTGTACTTCTTTTAAACATTTATTGCCTAAATTTAAGATTTTCTGCCTAGTTGAGTCATGGAAGAACTATATATGTGCCCATTTTTAAGATTATACAGTCGTCCTCGCTGTTTCGCGGATTTTTTTCGTGCAGTGTTGCATTTTTTATTTTTTATTTTTTCCGAGAGTATGGACGTGCATTGTGTTCTAGGCCCTGAATCACAGAGCCTGTCTGAGAAAAGTGTAGAAAGTGGGTGGTGAGGGGGTTTTACAGTCTTAAAACATATATAATAATTGTAAAAAATAGAGCTGACTACTTTGCGGATTTTGCCATTGCAGGTTATTTTTAGAACATAACTCCCGCGATAAACGAGGGACCACTGTACAAGCAATTTAGAACAAGTAAGACTTGACTTCAAAGTAGTGAAATTATCTGTCCATGCCGCAAGATCATTTTGCTTGACAAGTTCTCTTAAAATGAACGACCTCTGGACTAGAATGAAACAGTGTCAGAACTAGTAAGTCGATAAAAAACCTGAAAACAACATGAATAACCTGATTTAAGTTTTAAAATCTTGGCCAGATCAGAGAAATTTGCAGTGAAGAAGGAGTCAAAAACAAATTTGAATTTTATATTATAAAATTATATCATCTTCAAAACAATAAAAGGGAATGCGGTGATGTAAATATGTTATGTGTTAGCAGTTAATACCCCATAAAAGTGAAATACCCCCTCTTTAAATGAGCTTTATGTAACTTTTCTGCTGGAGGTTCTGCCATTTTGGATGTCATGGAGATGTTAGTGCGTTGCCTGGACAAAGCGCCAATCCACCGGCAGAAAAGTTGCATAATAAACCTTTAAATGCCCCAATAAAGTGCCCCTCAACATTTAACCAAACCCGTCTGCCGCGGTTCCCGTCAGTGCTGCTGTAGCGTTCGCGCTCGCTCCGTCTGTCAAGTCGGCCTAGCTCCTGGTCACTCCTCCGAACGCGCTCTTCTGTGACAAGCCTCGCGCTGTTGTGGCACATGTCAGCATGAGCGCCGCCCTAGCTGCCAGCTAAACATCTTACCATCTATATTTGAACAGCAATTTTCCTCCCTCTTTACACCCCGTCATTCACGCTCTTTTGGTAAAGACTTGGTGACATCTGTGGGGTTTGGTTATTATAGGTAAACAGGGACGCTCGTTTAAGGGGGGGGAAAAAAAATTGCGTTGCGTAAATAAAGTTTTTAAAAATATCCAGATCTCGAAGTATCGCTGACATGTGCCGTCAGTCACGTCCAGCACGCCGGTGGTCGTCAGTCTAAACCCTGTTCTTGAAGCTGGTTAAATTTAGCCACGATCAAATTGGACTCTGTCTGACACACACAGACAGGCGGCTCACAATACCAAAACAATGTCCACTCTGAAAACGGCTGGGTTTCTGCACACCTCCTCCTGCGCTTTTCTGTGCTGTGGATGTGAGTCTGTGTAATCTGTATGATGAGGTCAAAGTGCTATTAACTAAACTACAGCTACAACAGAAACGCTGCGTGGATCTGTGCTTACTTACTGCGTTCTTGGGCAAGACACTGCATCCACCTCGGCTCTGCATGTGTATGAGTGATTTGTTGGTGGTCGGAGGGGTCGACGATCATCGGAGGGGTCTGTTTATCTACCCCAGGGCAATTGCTGACCCCAAAACTCGAGTTTGGCTTCCTTTAATGCAGTAACTTCGTCTCCATCTTCGCTAGAGCTCACGTTAACTGCAGCGAGAGGTGTGTTCGCGTGTGACGGTGTGAGGCGCTTCATTAGATTCGAGTTACTTGAGTCAGACGCGGACAGAAGTTTTTTTTCCCCAGGGTTCAGTGTACACTTAACATACACATTCTTGCCCTTTTTTCAATGAGGAAGAAATAGTGTGGGTATTTCCAGTTTGAAGACGCCTCCTTTGAATGTCCCTGGCTCGGCGTTGCCATTGTCGCGTTCTCGTTGAGTTTGTCTCATTTAACTCGAAGTATGTGGGAAAGAAATAACAAAGCAGCGTGAGCAGAGAGTCCTCCCACCCACTTAGCCAAGCATCATCGGCCCTGCTCTCTCATGTAACGCTGGGGAGTGTAATTAATTAAATTACTCTGTTACCGAAAATGTAGCGCCGTTATACTTAAACACTGTTATTCCCACCGGTTGTATCTACAATGGAACCACTATTACTTCCACTGTAGCTATGAAGACCGACATATAGAGTGACTAAATAATGTCCGAAAGCAACATTTCTCATTTCTGATGAGGATACGGTAATAACATGCTAGATTAAGAGTAGAGGTTAACGAAGTGTGATGTCAGTGTTCATCAATTCCAGATTTATTACAGCACATTTACAACTTAAGCTGTCCTAAGTGCTGTACATTCATGAAGACAAAATATAAAAATTTAATAAATTGCATACAAAAAACATTTATCATGCTGCTCTCTATAAAGTGACTGGTTACTTCAAAGCTCTCAGGTCTGAAGGTGCCGCATGGCGACAGATGGTTGGCAACATTGTCTGGAGAGAATTTTCCCACACTGCTCCTGCCGGTGGGTTTTTTACTCTCTGGCACCAAGGATCGTGTGTTCACTGAGAGACTGAGGATGGGACATTGTATTTGCTGATGTCTATGTCAGATTATGTTTCCATGTTTTTCACTGTGAAGCCCATTGGGGCAACTCTTGTTGTGATTCTGGGCTATAGAAATAAAATAAAATTGAATTGTAGCCAGTGTTACAAGTGCTGGACAGGGAGACTGTTTACATACAGTATGCTACTTAGAGCAAAAGGAGAAATTCAATTTGTCACCTGGACAAAAGTTTTATTTGGTCGAATACGTTTCGCAAGCTGCTTCTTCAGCTCTGGTTAGAATGCTGGAGGACACTGACTTATAGCTGCCTGAAGAGGAGGAGCCAACTACTGCCCTTCAGCAGATATATATATATATATATACGACCAAAATAAACTTTGGCCATTTGACATATTGAATTTCCCCTTTCACCAAGGATTCTACCTGGACGACTGAGGGATTTCACACATATGGTAGCTAGAGTACTTGAGTGCATCTATGATACTAAATACAACTTGATATGTTTAAGTCTGAGGAAAGTAGCTAAATGGCGAAATGAGCGGAACATACAGTCGCATGTTTAAACAGTTTTCTCTCATATGTGAACAATCGTGCGTCTGACTCGTGTTGTGTTGTGCTGCAGATCCGGTGTGGATACAGAAGATGCTGCAGGCTCCATGTGCTTTCTGCGACTCTCCTCTCATCTAAAGGTCAGAGGTCACCAGAAGGACCTCCGGGCGACCTCCAGGGCGTTTGGCTCCGAGGCTGCGTCCAACACCTCAACACTTTTGTATCGTAGTCTGTTCGCTTTTATACTGCTGTTGAAAATGAGAATAAAAGATTTTTGAGTTATCCTGTTTCCTTACTAGAACATGGACGCTTCACTGAAGGAACAATATTGAATTTGAATCTTCTACCAGGAGGTCTGAGGATTTATATGGTCTAAAAAACATGATTTAGTTGATTTAAAATGGTTTGCAGTTGTCCAGTTATTTCTTACACCCCTAACGCATTCTCAGCATCCTAATTGATGAGTTTATTTGCATTTTTTACAACATTCAGAGACTAGAACACCAACTAGCATGCTAACCGTGCACCAGCTTTAATTCTTGGGTCAATAGATACAGTCAAAACAGAGGCATCATATCTATTATATCTGCAGCTTCTAAAGTGTTCTGAGGTGAAACAGATTGTACTTTAAAACATGAAAAAAGTGGACACAGGTTAAAAAAGCAAACTCTAAACATGGGATCAGCTCCATGTTCTAATGTTTTATCAAAACCCTGTCCCAGCCTGCTTGTTTTTCGACATTTTAGGGACATTTTTGTTTTTATTATGGACAAGGTTTGTCAAAAATCAGATACTAATCAATGCTAAAACTGCAGACTTATTTGAGACATCTGTGCTAAAATAAAAAGTCACATTCACAGGACAGAAATGAACCTTTCCTGAAGCTTTAAAATGATCTTGAGCTGTATCAGAACAAGTATAAGAGCACATAAACCGTATACGCCCATGGAACACTGAGGGATTACACAGATATAAGGCCACATACCACTGCACAAAGAAACGTTGAAACATCTTTTAGGGTCATTTTTGTACGTCCAATCTCGGTCTCCTGAAGGTGCAGATTGACAGATTTCCAGCCTTTTCCAGAGGTCCAGTATTGACGTTTGTTTTTCCTATAGTGATGCAGAAAAGAGGAGCCTCTGTGTGAACGTTCATATGTCTGTGGGTCAGTGGGTTTGACCGCTCAGCCAATGATGTTTTATGTCCAGAGCGGGATTCAAAACTCCGATCTTCAGATCAGTGAACAAACGCTGTACAAACTGAGCTACACTCCCACCTGCCAGCACCGGCTTTTTAGACTGTTTTTATGGTTGAACTCGTAGGCCCACAGAATTATAATAATTTTTGTATGAGTAGGCTATAATTTTCCAAAATTGCATTTCCAAATAAAACATACATGAATACCTAAATAATAATGCATTTTATTTATTCGGCACCTTTCTGGACACCCAAGGTGCCTTACAACAACAGCTATAGTGCTTTTTCAGACACATGTCCTCAAAGACGCTTCACAGAGCATTATTAACAGAGCATTGTTCATTCACTCCAGACCCGATGGCGTAAGCGACCACCAACACTCACACACACACTCCACTTTCACACCTACAGTGCATGTTTTGGGCTGATGAGGGAAACCGGAGCCCGCAGGAAACCCATCCAGACACAGGGAGAACATGCAAACTCAGCCATCGTGTGTTTAATTAGTTAATTAACAACAAAATATCATGTACTCAAATAAATAATTAGTAATAAATGTTTAATTTCAAATAATCAAAATCAGTATTAATAATATTGACAACAGCAATATTAAAAAAAAAGTATATTTATTAATGACGTCAATTTCCTGCGCCTGCATAAGACGTCCGTAAGTCTCCTAGTCCATGGTTCAAATATTTAACTACAGATTGACGTCCAAGTGGGGTCGTAGTTAGAATCCAAACAGTGGACGTCATTTGGTAGTTCACATGATCTGCACATCCATCAATCAATCAATCGAACTTTATTTATAAAGCGCCTTTTCACACAAAAAAATAACACAAAGCACCATAAGACGTCTAATATTTAGTGGGTGCTGAAAGAAAGCAGTGTTTTCTTATTATCATGTTAGAATCAGTATTAGTATCGAGTTTGTTCTTTAGTATCAAAATCAAGTTTTAAATTTCAGTATCGTGACAAAACTATTACAGATAAGTCAAGTCTAAAACATGAGTCGACCACTGTTGATGTAAACAGACCAACCCAAAGCAGATCTAAGACAAAAATCTACATCCTACTTCGAACTGCAAACTGAAAATAATTAAAAGACTTCCAAAGGGATAAACCTTTTTGGTCTCTATTTCATTCTAAAATTAAACCCAATGCACTGTCTTCACAAAGCAAGTTTAAACCACACTTCTATACAGCTTTTTTTCCACTCGCTCCTTAAATTAGCCTCCCATTTCCTTACGTTGACTCTCCCTCCCCTGCTTTGGTGTACTTTTTATTGCGAGTTAGCGGAACTTACTTACCCCGCCTCGCCTATGTTTTCCCTCTTATTTGAGCACAACAAATACTACACTCTGAATTATACATAGGCCGGGAAAAGAGACACATACCTACTTTAATTGGTAAAAGAATGGGAAAGCGGCGTTGGTGGGAGGCGCAGGCGGTCTCCGGTGAGGACTTGGGTGCGTGTAAAGGAGGAGCGCCCCATGGGAGAGCTCCTAATCATATGCACCCGTAATGAGGGACACAACATGGCGCCAGATGTGGGTTTAATTCTAATCAAGCCGAGAGAGGAGGTAGAGGAGGGAGCCGAGGGCGAATGAGCGAATGTGTATATTGTTTAATGCATTAACTCTGTTTTCATACGCTGCCGGAGTGTAGCCGGTTGGACTTCTGGGTCTAAAGCAGGATGGGAAAGACACGGTGGCTGATGGTTCTACAGAGAATGGTCAATAAGTTGTGTTCGATTGTTATGATTTCACTTGGAGTGCAGGGCGATTTTTAGTTTTAGTAGTAGTTTATTTGGTCATTTTGCAGCACTACAAAACGAAACATAGAAGACTACAGTAAAAGTACTTCTAACCCCAAACCCTGTAAAACAATGACAGAATTCCAAGAAAGAAAAACAGCGTCTGAACAGCAAGTTTGTATTTACAATTTCACTCGTGACTTAGGCCCCGTTTACACGTACACGGATATTTTTAAAAACTGAGAAATTTCCCTTCGTTTGTACCTGGACAATTCACCTCTGAAAACGAATCTTTCTAAAAACTCCGGCTAAAGTGGAGATTTTGGAAAACTACAATTTCACGTTTGCGTGTAAAGTGACATAACGGCGTTTTAGGCAGTTGACGCCAAAGTGCGACCAGTGTTAACGTTTTTCTATAGTGATGATCACAACAAATACTAAACTCTGAACTATACATAACACTGAATTATACATAGAGCAGGGAAAGGGACACATGCCTACTTTAATTAGTAAAAGAATCGGAAAGCTGCGTTGGTGGGAGGCGCAGGCGGTCTCCGGTGAGGACTTGGCTAAAGTGGAGATTTTGGAAAACTACGGTTTGGTGTTTGCGTGTAAAGTGACATAATCGTGTTTTAGGCAGTTGACGCCAAAGTGCGACCAGTGTTAACGTTTTTCTGTGGTGATGATCGCGGAAGCATCAGAGCTGCAGTCGCGTTACTTCTGCTGCAAACACTTGTCATGTGTTTGCATTTGCACAGCTGATGCTTCATATCGATGAAGAGGCTCGGAGCTCAGCAATTTTCCCTCTTCTTCTTACGACTCAAAGACCCAGTCACCGTCACTGCCAATGTCGCCGTTTTTGGGTCTGACCTGGGCGGACGCTGTCTGGTGAGATCATTTTGAAAATGAAGTGATTTTCCTGGAGGGGCGGTGTGAAATGTTTAGGATGTCGTGGTCATCACTGCTGTTACTCTCCGACACTGAACCCTAGAGGCTCGGCATAGTTATGACGGCGCTCGGCGGCGTATTTATGCGGATTCATGTAAACTGAAACTTTTTTGAAAACGATGCTTTGTGCACGATGTTATTTCGGAAAACAGAGCAAGGGAAATATTTGTTTCTAAAAATATCCGTGTACGGGTAAACAGGGCCTTAATAGTAGTTTATTCGGTCATTTTGCAGCACTACAAAACAAAACAGACTACAGCCCCATGGATCATGAAAAAGTACTTCTAACCCCAAACCCTGTTAAAGAAAGAAAAGCAGTGTAACAGCAAGTTTACATTTACAGTTTCACTTGTGACTTACTGTATATATAAGAGACAAAATATAAATTAAAACAAACAAAATGTAATGCTTAATTCATTCCAGAGCTCTATATCTTTTAAAACATAACACTTTATATTCTTTTTTTTAAGGCTTTAAGACTTTTTAAAATCATCACTCAGATTGTTCCATATTCTCTCTAACAGAAATACAGTTACTTTTTTTCTTAGTCCTTATCTCCAGGTTTTTTTTTTTTTTCTGTTCAACCTTGTGATGTTATGAAGTGGTAGTTTTCAAGTGAACAGCTCGTTTTACCCTTTCGTCAGAAGAGATAATCAGTTCCTTCGATGAAATTATCCAAATTATTCTGGTGAAGGTGTGTGCAGTTTAAAATAAAACCACAGCGGAGCACTTCCTGTATTACATGACATCGGGGTCAGGTTGGAGCGGCCTGGAATACACGATACAAGTACAAGTACGTCCGCCCCGGTGTTTACATGTCCCCAGAGGACCTCTCGTCTGGTGTGTGGGGCCCTCACTGCAAGGTCACTGGAAATGTGAGAGCGGCCCCGAGGCCTCACTCCTCTTTCAACACCACTGCTCTGTCTACACTACGCACAGGTACGGACTATCGGGAAGTCAGATAATGCGTTATGCGTCGGTGTGTCTCTGGGCAAGACACTTCAGCCTTCTTGCATTTTTCTATAGTTATAATGCAATGGTGGGAATAGCTCAGTCCGTAGAGAGTTTGTCCACTGATCTGAAGGTTGGCAGTTCAAATCTCAACATCAAAATCCCACAGATGAATGCTGTCATTGTGTCCTTGGGCAAGACAATTAACCCACCTCGCCCCCAGTGTCTGTGTACACTGGTGTATGTGTGTGAATGAGTGAGTGGTTCCTTGTTGTAAAGCGCTTTGAGCCTCTAAGGTGGAAAAGGGCAATATAAAAATACCAAGACCAAAAATTAAGGCTGGCACGATATTTTGACTTTCACTAGCAAGGACCACGCCAACAACACATGTGCGAAGAGAAGAGTGTTGATATTATATGGAGACGGGGCTGGTCGGCTGGGTTGAGACTCAGGGTGGGGATCAGTCTCAATCTTCACATGGCCCAGCAGGAACGGGACCCCCCTCGTAGGTGTCTTATGTTTGGAAGTGAACAGATCAGGTTTGGAGGGTGGGGTCAAGTTATTCGGGACAAACTGAGTTGCCGGGATAAGCTGCTACAAATAGGCTTCTGGGAAATTGTGGTAGAAGTGAACTGTGATTTGCTGGAGAGGAGGCGATGGCGGTTGGGGCGTGGTCCTGCTCCTGAACCTAAGTTCATCATATTAACTACATTTATTGTCACTATAGAGAATTTTGGCATTTAAGTCATCCTTAAATCCTGCCATGGGGAAACCTGTCAGGAGCAGTGGGACTCATCTCCAGATGTTGAGCTGGTCTTGGTCAGGACCACCTTAGAAGATCTGACCTGTTGTTTTATTTATGTTTTTATTTATTTATTTTGTTTATGAGCTAGGGACAGTGCTTGTTTTAAGTTGATGGGTTGATGGTTCGTTGCTTAAGTTTGTGTTTTTAAGGACACTTTACCAAATGTTTTACTGTCTAAATACATGAAAAACCAAACTACTGTAGATCATTTGAAACAATTTGTAGTGGTTCATTATTATCCCTCACTTGTGCATTCAAAACATCCTAATAACTCACTGCAATGAGTTTATAAGCTTTTTTCACAAACTCTCCGAGACCAGAGTGGAGTTTTAGCATGCTAACGCACACTTCCTGATTATCCGACAACAAACTTAAATGCTTATAATCAGATGCAGACAGCACAAAGTGGACTTATTTACACCTCACAGGCTGCTCATTGATACTTGGCGCTAAAATCACACTGGGGGTCCTACGTGTGCTCTAACGGTGGATTTTTTTGCAGTTACCATGGTGACACAACGCACACATTAGCGAATACAGGCACGAAAGTGTTAAGACTCGAGAAAAAACACAAAATCGATGATTCACGGCCCTGTTTAGGTGTTTGATTTTCAACAAAAAGTGAGAGTGACGAGCTGAAAACTGTTACACTGCAGATTTCTCTAATCTGGCCAAGATTTTAAAACTTTCATCAGGTTATTCATCTTGTTTTTCAGATTTATTATTGACTTACTAGTTCTGAGACTGCTTCATTCTAGTCTAGAGGTCGTTTATTTTAAGAGAACTTGTCAAGTAATATGATCTTGCTGCATGGACAGATCATTTCACTACTTTTAAGTCATTTTCTGATAGATTTAAGTGTTTATATCTTAAATTTTGGCCAAGCTTTTTTGCCGTGATTGTAATTTTACATGCAAGAGACTTGTTTAACAGCACAAATCATCTTATACTGGATAAAAAACAATATGTAGGTAAGTTAAAATGACCTAAATTAAGAACATTTGACTTTATTTGAGTCAATTCAACTTGACAAGTCAAATGATCTGCAAGTGGAATAAGTGTTTTTTTCTCTTAATTCAAACAACATTCGATTTTGTTTCTTATTTTAAGTGCAGAAAGTTATTGTTTTTATTATTTTACGTGTAGCAAGATGTATTTTGTATATTTTAAGTACAAAAACTCTTGGCAGATAATGTTACTTGTCAAGTGAAATTTACTCAAATCATGATAAAACTTTCTAAATTCAAGCCATCTCAACTTGATTAGATTTAGTTTTTTGCCGTGTACCTGTTGTTCTAGCGAAATCAGTTCTTTCTGGTCTGACTGCGTCCAAATAAAGCTCAAATTGAAATCAAACAGAGCGTCAGACAGAGCAGAGCCTACAGTTAGCATCACATCCCCGGAGAATGTGGATGACGGCTGCGAAGTATCAATAAAATCTATCTGTACTAGGCCTATAATTCAACGTTACAAATTCAATTCAGTGCAATATTAACCATCAATGGCGACGGCTCTCACCTCCGCGTCATGTGATCGTTTGTTGTGTTTACATTTGAAAGTGAAACCAGTCCGCCCGTCTCTCCGGAGCATCTCTTCTTTTTACATATTCAAATCCGCCCTCCTCACCTGCTGTGAAATCGTACTCTTTGGAATCTCTAGCCAATTCTCCCTCCATTTTGTCCTGTTTATGCCGCAACTTTAGGCGCCTTTTGAGCGGTTTTGGCCCACGAATTCATAATAACGCGGAAGACGAAGGCGAGAAATAAAAGATCTGATCATTTCGCCGCACAGTCTCTGGTGGGAAGGGAATATTTAGCGCGCGTTCGGATCTGCCGGTTTCAGAATATGATAGTGATATTAAAAACACATGGCATTTACTTGACTGCGATCCCCCACAGACCACAGAAGAAGAGTCAACAATAACAGTGCGTTTAATCATCACTTTCCACAAATGCACTTTTAAGCAAACACAATTTCAAAGACTGTTTCTGGGCTGAGCGGTTGCTTTCATATTCACAGTATAATAAAAGTGTAATATAGTATCATAATGTCTGGGTCGGAAACAAGTTACGCTGTCTACAGTCTGGCGCTCAAACTTTAAAGGCGGACTGTGGAACTTTTCTTGTAGGGGGGTAACTCAGGTTTGGAATGAGATTAAAAAATAGCCTCTAATCTGGACAGGGACGGTTGAAATTGAGGACCAGGGGAGGGGATGTCCTGTCGATTTGAGCTACATAGGACGCCCCCCAAGCCAGAGTCCTGCACGGGTTCGGGTACCGGCGGATACTCGACGGGTGAACCGGAAATTTTAATGAAACAGGTGAAAAATGTTGTGCTGTGCCCGATGTGGAGTCAGGACTAATCTGCGGTTTACAAAACATCAAACAAAAAACAGGGTTGATTTTAGTGAAATGCAAAAGTGACGTCGTTTTTAACAAGATGATTCAATGTAAAATCCATGCGCGCATTCCCAGAAATCTCTGCCACTTTCATTTTCAAACCATGTATACAATGTCCTGTGGTTCAAAATGACTCTCAAGGAACTGAAAAGTAAATTAGCAAGTGGAGAGTACAAAGTTGCGGCTCTTTTTTTGGCTCTCGGACTGATTTTCATTCGGGTGCGGTTCGGGTGTCAGTTTGTATTTATAGCAGGTTGGATCAGGTGCGGCATTTAATTTCAATTCTGTCGGAAAACGGGTCGGGGATTGAGATATGACGGGTATGGGCGGGTGCAGTTTGTCAAAATCAGTCAAAAATGACAAATCTTACGTATCACTGATGAAGAAAACATAACTGAAGAACAAAGTAAGTAAAGAGCAGTGATCGTATGCCTGTGGCAGTGAAAACGGGGGTCGATTGGCAGTATGGCGTCTTGTGATTAAAATAAGTGATTAAAAGTTGCTCAAACGTGCACAAATCAATCCAAAAACAACTTCAGTAAGTACATAGTGAGGGGAAACAACTATAACATGGTTAAAAGCTATGAACAGGTATGTTAGTACAGATTTATGACAATCCTTGTAGTGAAAGAGAACATAAAGTTAGATGAAGTTGAGAGAGAAGAGAGGAGAGTGTTGATGGTAAAAGATGGAATACAGGATAAAATGTTCAAGACCAGAGAAGAGATTAAAAGAGTTACAAATGTATCTGCCCATAAAAAAAAAAAAAAAACTATTTTAAGAGCTTTAAGACATGTTCTGATATTGTTTCCTACTCACTAACAGACCTGGAGTTGTGTTTTGGTTCATTCACATGTTTAACACCAAACTTCTTCCTCTGAGGGCAACATTTTCGCTCCTGACGGTGATGGGGTCCGAGGTCAGGTCCGTTTAACAGAATTATATGACCCAGACCAAAATGACGACCAGCAGACTCATTGTGCAGTAGAAATGACGAGCCTGGCACGGCCATTTACAACACTATATCAACACAGAATTCCTGGTACATATTTGTTTATCGTTACTAGTGGTTTGTAAAGGTAGTAAGTACTTCACACTTTGTTTATTCCATTTATTTATTTTCGAGTGTTTTGACTCTCACCGTTTGATCTCGAGCCTGTCGGCTGATGAAAATTTGGTTGCAAATGTGAATACATCATTTCATTATTTAAATATAAAGATAAATACTCCATATAAATATAATTTTAATTAAAACGAAATACAAAATGCAGACATGTTATGCAGATATGTTGTATGGCGAATATGAAATCCTTCCATCAGGCAGATGCTATTGAGCGCCTAAGTTTAAGAGTAACAGAAACAGAAAGTTTCATTTGTGCTTCTGTTGCACTGCTGAACAAATCTGCTCAACAAAGGCGCACATAATGACTTTATTTAATGGTACAATAACTGCGATAATCACTGTGCAATAGAGCTAGTGCAATCATTATCTGTGCAATAATTATCTGTGCAATAGGGTTAGTGTAATATTTTAGACACTTTTTGGTTGTGCAGTGCACAAATGTGCTACATGTATCTTGTGACAGTTGTGTGATGTGTGAAGTGTAACTGTGTTTTTAAGCTGTGGGCAGTGCCCAAAACACATTTCACTTTGGGGACAATAAAGTGTATCTTATCTTATCTTATTGAATCTTATCTTATTATTTGCCAAAAGGAAATAAAAAAAAAAAATCAGCCATGAAGATTTTTGAGGATTGCCTCATGGGGCCAGTTCAAGCACCAGGATCAAAGGGGCGTGGTGGGCCGGAGTCAGCCCGCGGGCCTTAGTTTGATGACCGCTGTTTAACACAAAAACCCTGCATATTTAGGCTGATTTCTTCTCCCAAACTAAAACCACCATGTGATGTCATGTGATATTAGAGGAAGTGCTCCACTGTGTTTGCAAACTCCACACACCTTCACTACACTGCAAAAAATTCCTATCAAAAATAGGAAAAAAACAAAACAATTTTGAGGTAAAAACACCCTATTTTAAGTGAAATCATCTGCCAGTGCAGTGAGAAATTTTCACCTACCAAGTTTTCTTAAAACAAGACGAAATACGAATCTTGTTTTAAGCAGAAAACATGAGTTTTTATGGCAAGATTTTTCACCTTATTGCTTTGAGAAGGAAGTTAAAGAGGCTTAACCTGGCTTGATTTAATATAAAACGTGCTTAGAATAAGTTGTAATATCTAAGTAAGATCTATCAGGATGGAATATCTTGTAAGAAGTAAAAAAAATCTCATTTTAAGTAAAAAAAATCTTAAAATTGATCTTTTAAGATGAATCTGCTTAATTCAAGTCAGTTTAACTATGCTAAAAAATCCTTGTTTGCAGTGTAGAATCATTTGGATGATTTCAGCCCCGGAATTGCCGATCTCTACTGAACTAAAAGGTAAAAAAGAGATGTTAACTTGAATACTACCACTTCGTGACATCACAAGGTGGAACAGAGCATTTTGAGCTTTGGAGATGTGGACAGACTAACAGTAAAAGTTTACTGAAACATGTGTGAATGAAATAAAACACATAAAAAGTCCAGGAAAAAGTCCAGGTGTGTTTTTGAGGAGGTAACAACATTATAACACGGCTTAAAGAGAATCACGAGAATCAGTTCTGTGTAATATAGGACCTTTAAATTTGTACAGAAATTGAAACGACTTTACTGTAACTCTAAAGTGTTTATAACCCACAGATTTCCATGTTATTTTGGGAACTTTTACAAAGCTAGCTCTAAGATAAAAGCGACGAAACTTCTCCCACCTTTACTTACTTCAGCTCACATCTTGAACCCAGGCAAACTTTCCCCGTATGTCACCCATGCACCCTCTTAATTGTTCTTACCACATTGTTAGCGCACTATAATTCAAACCCCAGTGCTCCGTACTCTGAGCACTGTTTACCTCCGCGAGCAAGCCACACGTCAGCCGAGGTTAAAGAGATCGGCCCGCCAAACCCCCCTCCCCTCGCCCCTGCTTCGTTAGCGCCCAAAGACAGGGGGCACGTCGCCAATCAGCTTAATTAATGTACCAGGAAAAAGTGCCCGCCACTCCCCTCCCTCGTACATCCTCTCAGATGCCCCGTATTAGTCGCGCTCCGCTGGGCTCGAACGTGTGGACAAATGCGGCCCCTAATGATGGAGGAGGGCTGCGGTCGCGGAGGGCCGGTCCCGGGTCAGCGCTCCGATCCGGGGTGGTGATACGGGGGGGTAAAGCGGGGAGCGCGGGAGGGGGTAAGATGACTGTTTTTGGAGGCCGTCAGTGGAAGACAAGCGCTATAACACAGTCTTCATTAGCGCGGACATGTTTGGGGTCCGGAGGTGGGGGGTTTGAGGGGGTTAGAGACAGAGGTGAGGAGTTAAGTGTGGGGAGGGGAGGCGCTCTACGAGAAGTTTGGAGGAAAATATTGTGGATTTCAAAATATTCGGTTAAAACGACACAGATGAGGCCAAATGTATTGATTGACTTGAATGTTTATGCAGAAGATGCTTAAGTGTGGAGGAGGAGGAGACATTCATGGTTTCATTCCCAATTAGGCATAAAGGTGCTCTCATTTCCTATAGGTGAGTTTCATTGTTGACAAAAGCCCGGTTTGCATGCTGGAAAATATTTTGGCCGGCAGCAAGAAACATGGGGAACGTAGCAAGAAAGCATGTAAAGGGGCCGATCTCGGTTATTTATCCACTCTAACTGCAGAGGACTGACGATGATTTGACCAGAAATTAGCCAGTAGCATCAAAGGACACCAAATCACCCTTTTCGACCCCTACAAAGTGTGGACGAAAGCAATTTTTTGATCTGAATCGCCAACTACATGGACGAACATCCACTTCTGCCATATCCACAATTACTTGGTGGAAACTCCTGGGCCGTTCATAGCAAAATCATAAATCATAAAATCATGAATTAAATCGATAAATGGGCCCAACATACACGATCTGAACTTGTTGGGTTCCACGCTTTGCTCAGATCGCCAATATTCGCTCATTTAATCCAGCAGGAATTCACCATTATTGTCGATAAACTGAGAGGCCGCGAAGTCTTGCACTGTGTTTACGTTTTGTTGTTTTTTTGCCACTGGCTTCAATATTTCCCATCATGCAACAGGCGCATTTAATAATAATGACGTCAGCTGAAACTCGCATATATCCTGGTTGTCCTTATGTTTGCCTCTCATATTTTCCTCGCTAATGTCGCTGTGCTGAATAGAAGTGACAAACTATTGCCAAAGGGTGGAGCTTTTCTATACGCCTCCAGCTTCATGATAAAAAGTTTGGCCATGTGGCTGTGAGTGTTTTTTTTTTTTTTACGGTACACTGAAAAAAAGACAGCTGCACAATATAAATGCACTAATAATACCAACACTGGTGTAAAGGCTGATAAAGACAAATCTCTTCTGACAAGTTTTAGTCCTTAGGGCCAAACTGAGACCTCTGTGCAGTCTACATCTAATTACAACATACTTTTATCCTCGGCAAACCAAAAAGTAATGCTGGCCTGCAGTTAGTATGAACATGTTTCAGAATTATAGTAGTTTCTGAAAAAGTCTGTCTGTCTTTTTCAATTGTGTCCTTATGGTTTTATCCAACAAAATTAAAAGACTGCAAAAATAATTTAGTATAAATTCTATTTATTTAGGTGACGTTATTTAACCAAATAATGGTAACAAATTAAACTTTTGAGGAGAAATGCGATACGGAGACGTTACACACTGCCCAAATTTTAAGACCCAGCTATAAGACATTTTAATGTATTTCCAAATTCATAAATCCAATGCTTTTAAGACTTATTAAGACACTGTAGGAACTGTATAAAAGTTACGTAATGCACCTTTAAAGGACCCATATTACGTAAAGGACCCATATTTTGTGTTATGATGTTGTTTTCTTGTCACAGACATATAGTACTTGTTTTGTTTCATCCACACATGTTTAATACACAAACCCTGCAGATTTAGGAGTTCTTTTGACAATCAGAAAACACACACTGTGATGTCACGTGTCCAGGAAGTGCTCCACTGTGTTTTTCAACTCTGTATCTGTCCATCTCTACTGGACTAGAGGTAAAAGGTATGTTAAGCTTTGTTGCTTTGTTGACAGGGTAAATACATAATAAAGTGCTACTCAAACATGTGTGAATGAAACAAAACGCAACTCCAGGTTTGTTTTTGAGGAGGTAACAACATTATAACAGGACTTAAAGCTCACAAGAGTCCATTTTGTGTAATCTAGGACCTTAAAATCCACAATTAACTGCGTACGGTTATATTCTTATCATCCCAAATGCTATTAATAACCATGTACGTCTTACTCATCTTAAACATCTCAAACACCTCTTCTCTTCACGTTTACAGTTTTCACACGGCGTGTGAGTGACGGATGGCTCCATCCACGTCTCCTCACAAGTCCACGCACATCTCTGACTGTTTCTGATGGAGGAACAGTGGCGCGTCAAGTCCCACATAGACTTCAGATGAGCGCGGAGGAATGGCATGACCGACGCGTGTCTGTATCCGCTCTGACACCCGCTCGTGACAGCCTTCTGTTAGCGTGACAAGTCCCTCTCCTCCGCACACACTTCCACATCTGTCCCCAAGAATCAGCACTTAAGTCTTCGCTTTTGAACGCTGAACAGTTCGATATCGTTTCACCAAAAGAAGAGAAAGAGGAGGGGCGGAGGTATAATGTGCGCCGTTGGGAGATCAGAGGCCGGGGTACGAGCTCAAATCTCATTGTTGGCGGCGTCGATCACGGAGAAGTGTTAAAATTCCCTTAAAAGTGCATTACGCAACATAAACGCGGCGGCCGGGGTGACATTTGCAGAGAGGTGGGGTGTTACGGAGCGATTGCCGGGTACAAAGGGGATTTCGTCAGGCGGCGGGGCTTTGAGGAGCGGGGGTCGTGGTGGGGCAGAGGGGCTGATGGGAAATGAGAGACTCCAGGATCAGGGCACAGACGCAGTGGGAGAGGGAGGGGAGGTACAGTGTGAAGTGTATGGAAGGACTTATGCAGTACCAACACTATCGAATGTGTTTATTACAGTATGTGTGTGATCTGGGGGTGTGCAAAAATACTGAAATACTGAAAAATCGATATATCATGATACTAAATGTCGTTATCGTGGGCTGCTGTATCGATATATCAACAATATTAGTATACAATAACAATATTAGAGTATTTTGGGGGATTTTTTTGTACATTTTTTGTGACTGTACTACAATTTTGTTTGTATTGAATTGAATTGATTTATTTACAACAAGGATTGCACAGAAAACATTAAACTCAGAGAGAAAAGAAGCTGCAGCTACAAACTATTCGCACATTTTTGTCCCTTGAAAAATCATTTTAATACTCTTATCAACATAGAAAAGTGGATAAGCTTTGTGTATTTTTTTTTTTTTTTTTGCAACTATGTTTGTCCCCATGTTTATCTGCCCTATCTGCACCAACCATAGACCTATAATAAAGTCTATTATTAAAATTTGTTATAGATCCATGGGCCCAACGCTGTTGTAGGGTGAGGGTGAAAACGTAAACAAACAGCGCCGTGTGATGACGTCCATCACACAGTGCTGTTTGTTTATATTTTTAGCAGAGAAAATAAGTCCAGCGGCAGAAATATCTATTAAATAGTGAGACTGATATGAGTCCTGCTGTGATACGCTCCTCTGTGAGTTTATGGAGATAACAACAGTTTGGAGCAGGTCATAGATATAATCGAAGGTAAGTGCATATTCGCCGTATGTTTTGGAGCGGACTTTATTTTGTGTTTTCTTTGTATTAATAACATCAGCACACCTGACAGGACTTCTGTGTTTCATACAAATTGTTTTGCTTCCTGTTCACAGCTGAATCCTGTAGTTTTTTTTTATGTTACAGCAGTGGCCACAGCTCATGAAAAAAATAGTTTGCCGTAAAAAAAAATGAATGCAGCACTACTATTTACACATTACAACTAAATAATAAAATTCCATGACTTTTCCAAATGTTTCAATGAATTTACAAAATTCTGTGACTTTTCCAGGCCTGAAAAATTACATTTTCAATTTCCATGACCGTGGGAACCCTGTATATGTTTTTTAATCTTCATCTTAGTCCTTTTGTAGCCAGGCTGGTGCCATTCAATTTAATTTTTTTCCAGCAACTAGGTCAGGAATCAGAACACACTCGGCCGTTTGCAAGAACCCCAGAAGTTGTAGTCGGAGCACCTGGCAATCAGTGAAGCGCTTTGTTGGCCAGAACCAACCAGACTGCAGATGCTATCCTCCTTTGGACTTCCTTTGTCAAATAATAACGTTGCATTTTTTATCGTACCTTTAATTCGCAGGTTCACCTCGCAGAAACGACAATGCTCATTGACAGACATGTTCACTCTTTGTTTGCTGTTGTGCTGTAATTACTTAGACCCACTGAGCGTTCCGGCGCATTACATACGTCACCACCAAACAGCAGCAATTGGTTAAATCAAAAAAGTACCCGCCTACCATCGAGCGGACGAACCTTAATGCTGCGAGGTGAATCAGGCTACTCCTTTTAAGCACCAGGTCCCAAATTTGAACATGTGAATATCCTTGGTTTTTATTATTGTTGTACCTTGCTCAAACAAATAAAATGTTTAAAAAAAATGTAAAAGGTAGCTGTTAATATGAAAACTACTGCTTCCAGGAATGTTTCTGATGAGGTAAAATCATTATAACACACGGGACCTTTAACACTGCAAAGTCCACACGGAAAAACACCCTACGAAGTCCGGGAAATGAGGCCAAGATTTTCGTTGCTGTGAGCCATAACATATCCTATCGTAACACTACTAATACAAACATAATTTTAACAGAAGAGCCTGGTGTATTAAACAACCAAACAAGAACGAGTGAAGAACCAGAGGAAGAGGAGGCTTTCTCCGCTCCCATAATGAGTATGAAGAGTTTATTTGCAGACCTGCTTCCACTGAATTCCTAATGACTATTTTTGTTTTTAAAAAGTCTTGGAAGCGAGTGTAACGCCGGTAATAACTCTGTAGCTGAACCATTAGAATGAATATGTATGCATCGTGCCATGAAATATTCATCGGGCGTGTTTAAAAAAAGCTCCGTGGCGGCTCGCGAGGGAGGTTTTGGTTTGGCTGTAAAAGTGCGCTGCTTTGGGGCCCGTCGCTCCTCTTCCCGGGGCCCTGACAAAACCCGGGATAGGGTATGTGACGTCTCATCACAAAAGCGTTCTAGGCGGGGAGGTAGGTTGTCCGTGACGTCGTCTTCAGCAAGCTACCGCCTCTTAACTTTTCCTTCCTCCAACGTTAGCCTCAGGTGAACCAAAGTGCATAGATGTGGAACTGGAACTGACAATTATAAGTTTGCTGATCTGTTCTGGTGGTCACTAACATATGATGACCAGAATTTAAAAATAAAAACTGGGACACTCTTGGTTTGTGCTGGTTGGTAATAATAAAATTGTGAAACAAGTGCATAAATAAGGAAAATTGTTCTGCACTCAGCCCATTCATGATGAACACGTGAGTCAGTATAGTCACATTTTCTTGGTGTTTTGGTCGTTTTTAAGCAGCTTTTCTGTATTTTCCTTAACAAATGACAACGTATGCCTCTCTTTACTGTTGGTTGGTATCAAATTGGTCAAAAATAGGGACACTAGGGACATTTCTTGTATAAAACTGGGACAAATCGCTGGTTTTGGATAAATCTGCTGGGACAGGGGACACAGGGCTCAAAACTGGGACTGTTTCAGGTAAAGAGGGACACCTGATCACCCAACACTACACTAACTAACATTTTCTTACTTTCTTTTCATTTCTTACGATTCATTTTATGGTCACTTTTTTATTTTATTTTAAAAGTGTTCACTTTCCTAATGCGTTACGAACATCCACTTTAGACCCCATGATGAGTTTATAAGCACTTGTCACATCTCTTGGAGGAAAGAGGGGAGTTTTGCCATCGCTTTGGTGCTAACAACAACTAACATACTAAAAATACATAATTAGATAAAGCCCCATTTTTACCTCAAGATTTTAAAATGTATTTGTACTGGGGTAAGACTAGGGTGACCAGGGGTCTCTTTTTATCCGGGACAGTCCCAGTTTTGAGCCCTGTGTCCTCTGTCCCAGAGGATTTATCCAAAACCAGTGATTTGTCCCAGTTTTATACAAGAAATGTCCCTGGTATCCCTATTTTGGACCAATTTGCTCTAAACTAGGACTAAGCTAAGACTAAACCAGGACTACATTAGGTCTAAACCAGGACTATCCCATTTTTGTCGAATCGGATCCCCGCCAACAGTAATGAGGAGCGTACAAAAAAACAGAAATCCGTGTTTGCAAATTACCACAAAGCAAAAAAATGCAGCGACAGAAGTCCCTCAGATTATGACTGACACAAGAATGCACAATGTTCCACGTTCTATTCACAATTTTATTTATAGCAGCCATCCCAACCCGGGTGTGTCCCAGTTTATAATTTTGAAAAACAGACTTTACTTGAACCATTACTTTATACGCTGCCCTATGTTCCCACAGCCCTATGTTCCCTCATTTCTAAGATTTTTCTCCAAATTAAACTTTTAACGCAAGTCATTTTTATTTTTATACCATATTTAAAGGGATGATTTAAAGTAATTTCAACCTATGGTCCTTTTCACCATGACATCAAGCTGGACTGAGGGATTTGTACCTGTTTTATTAGTGTTTAGTGTGTTTATTTATTTAGTTAGTTTAGTTTATTTATTTATATAGCACTTTTCACAGACTTATGTCACAAAGACACTTTACAGAGCATTATTTACAGAGCATTGTTCATTCACTCCAGACCCGGTGGTGGTAAACTACTGATGTAGCCACAGCTGCCCTGGAGAAAACAAAATCTAGTCAAGCTAAAATGACTTGGATTAGGAAACTTTTACAATGATTTGAGTAAATTTCACTTAAAAAGTAAAATGATCTGTCAGTGCAATAAGATTTGTGTACTTAAAATATGAAAATACATCACTTAAAATAAGAAAAACAACTTTTTGCACTTAAAATAAGAAACAAAATCAAATGTTGCTCGAATTAAGAAAAAACACTTATTCCACTGCCAGATCATTTCACTTGTCAAGTTGAATCGACTCAAATAAAGTAAAATGTTCTTATTTTAAGTAATTTTAACTTACCTAGATATTGTTTTTTTCCAGTGTGCCCTGGGGCAGACTGACGGAAGAGCGGCTGTCAATCTACATCATCAGCCCCTCCGACCACCATCATCACTCACACACACCACTTTCATACTAGGCAATGTGGGTGAAGTGCCTTGCCTAAGGACACAACGACACAGTTTTTTTTTGTGACTAGCTTCCAGGTGTCTCTATTTTTGACCAATTTGATCCCTGCTAACACTAAACAGAGGCAAAAATTGTTATTTGTTTAGGTAAAATACCGAAAAGCTGCTTAAACACGACCAAAATACAAAGAAAATGTGACTAAAGTGACTCATGTTCGTCATGAATAGTATCTGCATAACAGTTTTCCTTAATTACGCCCTCGTTTCACGACCGTATTATTACCAACCCCCCCAAAAAAAGAGGACGTCCCAGTTTTTTAGTTTGAAATTCTGGTCACCCTAAGGTAGCTAGTCCGCGTCCCCTGTCCTCTTAACTTTTCCTCCCTCCGCCGTTAGCCTCAGGTGATCCGATACCACCTTTCGTTCCCTCACTTCCCATGCGTTCCATCTCCCCAAATTAAGAAATTAATGAGGGATAGTTTCTTTACCAACTGCCCCTGCAATGTTTACCACTGATAAAATTATAATGTGAAGCCTGCTGTATTATTTATGAGCCAATTAGGCGAAGTGTTACTTGATTTGATGGGGAGCCGACACACAGTACATTTAACTAATGGAGACCAAGAGGCTAGGGGAAGGAGAGCGAGGCGAGGGCGGGGGACGGGTGTTTCGTACGCCGCTACTCGGATTACGTGGCTAATTGCCCTGCTTTATCTGTCTGTCACGGATAGCCATGCATATTTTAGCGTTCCCAAAGACTTTGATTGTTTGCACTCGTGTTGGGCTGTAACAAGTAGTGCGAGAGGCCAGAGTGGAGTGTAGTTAAAAACTGCCAGCAAGAGCGGCGGAGGAGGGGGTGGACGAGAAGCCGGGGAAGGGGAGTGGAAAAAATGACAGGTGGAGTTTTGACAGGGCCTAAAGAGGTGCGACAAAAATACACACAATCGCGCGGTAATTACGGGCTTCGGAAAACAGTAATTAATTTGACTAAGTGTGGCCCGGACTTGGCGTGACCTTCCCCGGATTGTTTTTAAGGCTCATTTGCATGCAAGGAGAGGAAACAACCGGTGACATGCAAAGAGAGGGGAGAAAAGGGCCTCCAGGGGAATATGGGAACGCTAAAACTGTTGTGCTGGAGGTGTCAAACAATTAGTAAGTTATCAGAATGGGATTATAGGCACGGGCAAGTTGTCAGGCGCGGGAGGAGACGGGGAAATACGACGGCTGGATGAGTTGTGAATGGCGATAAAATTAAGGAAAAGTTAGGCAGTGTTTTATCGCTTTGAAACTCTTTTCTAAGGTCAGATTTTAGCGTTTCAAGTAGTTGGGTAGAAGCGATAATTAACAAGTTGCACAGGTCAAAATGTGGCATGCGTGTACAAAACAATGCCAAAACCGGAAGTTAAAAGAACGCAGTCAAGTTTGTATATCGGTTCCAGCAAATTTGACCAGGAAAACTGTATTATTTTGTGCACTCATGAAGAAATATTATAGTTAAAGCTACACTGTGTAACTTTTCTGAATGAGGGCCTCTCGGTTGCCTGAAATGTATGGCAATGCAGTTGTCTCCATTGCATTTATTCAATTACGTGTGTTTTATTGGTGAAAAAAAGAGGGGAAAAAATAACATGCTTTAATTTCTTACAGCGAGCGGGTTTGCATCTCCGCAGATCCAACCTGTATGACATCTCCACGGACACAAGAAGGCAGAAGGAGTGTCCACTAGAAAAATAACAGGTGATCAAACATATAAGTTTTGTCTAAAGTGTTGTTTTAAGAAAGTTGATCTGTTAAGTTCTGATGGTCGCAAACATTATCGTTAGAATTAAAGGCATTTTTTGTTTTAACTTTTAGAAAAGTTCATATTAAACCGTTTCCGTCTTCTTCATGCTTCTAACACAAGCGTCCTAATTATTCACGGCAATGAGTTTAAAAGCGATTTTCACAAGTCTTAAGGCCTATTCATACTTCTTAAGAACATAAAAACTGTTCGTGAGGTGATAAGAACAAGAATAGAGTTTGTTTGGGCTTCGACATTTCATACTTAAGATGTTCTGCTGTCGAACTGCCCTGCCTCATCGTTCTGCGCTCTCGGTTTCTTTTTGTCCTCCAGCCTGACCGCTCTTTTTTGGTGACCTGCCTTTTGGTTTTCACAAACTTGTCACGGAGATTACGCCAGACTGATTTTTGTCCGAGCCTAAAATGTCCGCGATCTCCCTCCATGAATTTCTTGCCATTTGGCTGTTGTTATAGTCAATGAACGTAGTGTAGATGTAGATTTTTGTATTTTCTCACCATTTCTACCAGCTGTGACTCAAAACCATCCTTTTTTTTCTTGCTCCGCACCGGCAAAGAACCAGCAAGCATCACACGTGCCCGTTGGCTCCAGCAGATAAACAACGCCCACATAAATAACCAATCAGAGCGAAGATGTCGGACAACGTTGCCAAACTGCCGAACAAACTTCTGCTCAACTGAGGTGTCGAAAACAAGCTGCCAAACAGGAGCTGGCCAAACAAAATAATGTCATTTTGTTCAGCCAGCCCTGGGTGCAAAAACAAAGTTCTTATGTTCTTAAGAAGTATGAATAGGTCTTTAGAGGCCAGAGTGGATTGCGCCTTCACTTGCTAACAATACTAACAACAACTAGCATGCTAAAAACACTCAATACTTATACGAAGACATCACATAGCAGCCTCATTTTAATCTCAAAGTCTGATTTACAATGTATCTGTACTGAGGTAAGATAGACTTTACGTTATTACATGAAAAACCTTGTCTCTGTAATGAATGAGGTAGTATTTAGATTTTTTTATTCATGATTAAATGCTTGGACCATTACTTTGTACTTGAGTAATAGTATTTTGAAGTAATAGTACACCTGAGTACTCTTTTAGCTACTCTCACCACCTCTGTTTGTAGAATGACTAAGTTAAACAGTAATAATGTACACTCTTTAACCTTAATATTGTGTGTAGTATATGTGTCATTGTTTATGATTTGCTTTATGAACTCTCTCTTGGTACCTCTCGTTCTTGTTCCCGGCCCTCCTCCTGTGCCGGGCTCTCCTCTTGATCCTGGACCCCCCACAGGCCATGGACAGCTCCTCCAGGACGTGTGTGGGGCGGGGCTCGGGCTGATGAGCTTTCGGAAAGGCGATCACACACTTATGCTAAGGAGGGAAACTGGAGCGACGCATCCTTAATTATCTGATGAGGCCAAGCTTATCGGAACGGCTTGTTTTTCGCCGCTCTTTTATCGGTGTGGATCGCGTTGCACATCTTTACATAACAAAAGCACTACCTGGCTCTCCCTCTGCTCCTCAGACTCCTCCTGATGACACACAGTGCAAGCCCTGCAATTAGAACAGACAGACCTGGGCCATTGGTGGAAATAGGACAATTTAACCCAATATGACAGTCAGGGGGTGGAGGCAGCGCTGAGGGATGCTCCAGCATCTAATGATGAGGTCACATGTGAACAATGTTTCTATGGCTGACTCATGATAAGGTTTCGGGTTCAATTCCCACAGTAAATGCTGTGTAGAGTTTGTATGTTTTCCTAATGTATGTGGGCTATCCTTGGTAATATTCAGCTCAGCAGGCTCCACAGAGCTATAAGGTCCTCTGTACTGCAGCCTCCCACTGCTCCTGACAGGCTGCCCCGGTAAAATAGAAGAATTGGTAAAAATCATAGAACAAGTTGGTAAAAAGTACACTTCTAGTAAAGAAAAAAAATGGTAAGGTTGAGACAAATTCAGCAAATATTTCATTTCAATATAAACCATACCGGCTTGTCAAAGCCTGATCCTGTCAGATCTCAGAAGTTCAGCAGGGCCGGGCCTGGTTAGTACTTGGATGGGAGACACTGGAAATTCCAGGTGCCACAGGGGGGCGCCAGTGGCAAAAACTGTCATTGTGTCCTTAGGCAAGACACTTCACCCACATTGCCTGGTATGAAAGTGGTGTGTGTGTGTGAGCGTTGGTCTTGGTCGGAGGGGCCGATGGCGCAGAATGGAGCCTCACTTTCGTCAGTCTGTCCCAGGGCAGCTGTGGCTACAACAGTAGTTTACGACCACAGGGTATGGAGTGAATGAATAATGCTCTGTAAAGTGCATTTGTGACATATGTTTGTGAAAATCTATATAAATATAAGCTCATTTACTTACTTAAACCTTAATAATAATAATATTATAGTAGCACCTTTCAAGGCATAATTCATTCACTCCACTCAGTCGTGATAAGCTACTACTGTAGCCACAGCTGCCCTGGGACAGACTGACATAATCGAGTGCCAATCTGCACCACCCTCCAACCACCACCACTTTCATACAAGGACAAAGTGTCTGAAGTGTCTTGATTAGCGACACAACAACAAAAGCCACTAGACACAGTTTCCCAATCGAGGATTAACCAGGCCGGGTCCTGCTTAACAAGTCAGTATGGCCAATACTTTACATTACAATGGGAACATTCAAAATAGTAATGACGCAAACGGTGTAGAGATGCTGTAAAATGTTCTGAAAGCTGCTGCTGATCAACTGTCTATTTACTACTCATAAAACAGCAGTTGATTTAAAGAATACTTTGCATTCTGCCCCACTCCTTCGCATATTTCCTCCACCCAGTATCGACTCCACTTGGCCTCGCTCCAGACTCTCCCCTCATCAAACCCCACATCCCATCCTTCTACATCGCCCATTAGGGGCTTCAACGATCGCGCAAACTCCCTTCAGAAGAAACCTCCTAGATGAGCAACAAAACGTATTCACTCTTCAACACTTCAGTCCAGTTAACAAAATTCAATTTTCTTTTACGACAAACTGTTTCTAGAGTTCTTTGTCTGCTCATAATCTCCCTCAAATATACCTGAGTGACCATTTGACCAGTGGAGCAATTACAGGTCCTCTCCCCAAAGTACGCGCTAATGAATTCTCCATTAAAAGCATTAGTACGGCCTTTGTGTGGTGATTTATTTAAGGCCTGGTTGTAGCGGTGGCTCGGTTTCCTCCTTTAGGAAATGGGTTACCGGATCCGCGTCGGGCCCCTCCGCAAGGGCACGCACACACCTCCCTGCTGGCCGGAGCGCGTCACTTCTTCACTAATTCATCCCTGTTAAAACCCATGTAAGGAGATAGCTGTTAATTAATATAGCTGTTGGGTAAATGGTTGCCGCCGGACCATCGCCGCCATCCGTCAGTAACCCGATCCACCAGGCCCCGGGCTCAATTAAGCTAATGCTATGCAAACGAGCCTTATAGCGCGTTAGCCTCATCACCACAGGGCCGTTAATGGCATAATTGGGGCACTCCAAAGAACAATTACAGCGTAGTCCCTCCCTGTGTGTGCGAGAAGAGGACCTCATCTGTGCGCGAGGAGGGGGCCGCCAGGACATGCTTGACCCGAGACGTCCAGGAAGGATTGTTATGCATCAATTAAAGTTAAAGACGCACTATGGGATATTCATTTAGCAATGCCGGTCTCGTTAAATGTGCGTAATGTCGTTTGTTTTTGTCTGGGTAGCATTCAGTGTAATGGATTAGAGGTTTCAGACTAATGATTAAACATTCAAAGCGTGAAGTGTCCAGCTTCTAACCGGGCGACACTGCACAATATGTTTTTTCGCTCTGTGTTTAAAGCCATTTCTATATTGCGAGAAATTACTTTTAACAGATGACAAGTGAAATTATCTGCCAGTGGAATAAATGTTTTTTCCTTAATTCAAGCAACATTTGATTTTATTTCTTAATTTAAGTGCGAAAAGTGGTTGTGTAGTGTAGAAAGATGTATTTTCATATTTTAAGTACCGTGTTTTTCTGACTATACGTCACAAGTTCTCAGGGTTTGGGTGCGACTTATATATTCAAATTTTCAAACTGACAGCTCATTGACCAAATATACTGACCTATATATGAATCAGAAATGAAAAAACAAATCGTTATCTGTTTTTTCATTTTGGTCTTATAGACAAATAATAAAGAAAAAAGGTTTTTTTTTTTTTTTCATTTTCTTATTTTTGGCTCTATATTGAAAAACGAATGAATCATACATGGATTCTTCTCTATTCGGTTGTTTTTATTACTATAACTTCTATAACTCGCCTTTCAAGATGAAATGTTGGTTCTTGGTCTCTGATTTTATAAAATAATTTCCCCCCAAAACTTATACATGTTTTTTTTTTTTCATCCTTTTGCATTTTTTGGCTGGTGCCACTTATACTCCGGAGCAACTTATAGTCCGAAAAATACGGTACAAAAATCTTATTGCACTGGAAGAGTACAAGTTTACTCAAATTATGGTAAAACTTTCTTAATCCAAGTCATTTTAGCTTGACAAATTTTTTTTTTTTTGCTGTGTACATCTCTTTGTATAATTGTTGTATGTGGTAGGTTATGACAGGAAGGGCATCTGGTTTAAATCCTGACAGATCTTGGTGCATCTATAGTCGCTATAGTCAATTAAAACATTCTCTGTCGACTAAAAACATGTTCTGCCGATCGATTAGAATAAAAAGGGGACACGGACCACAATCCTACTTGGCGCAATAAAGAAAAGGTAAATAAATAAAGTAAATAAATAAGAACTCCATAATCTGGCAGCACAATCATGTCATAATTGTGTCTCTCCAAAGAACAATAAGAGCACATGTAGAGCACGTGAGCTGAGTACCTCGTGTGTGAGTGGGACGGGTCCTGAGACGTTTGACCCGGGTCGTCCAGAAGGAGCAGCTGCAGAGTGGAGCCCGGCGCTACAGGCCCACACCAGCTGAGTCTGTGTAATCACCATCAGGTCATTAAGACGTGAGCGCCACGCTGAGAGACGACTGTTCGACAATACAGCTAGAGGCTCGCCCAGGAATACGGAGCTTTGACAACAACTAGGACAACACGATCTATCACTGCAACAATTAAGAAGTGCTGTTCTTTTAGTGTCAAGAGTGCACAGCATTGGGGCACATACGGAGTGTAGTAATTATATGTATTCTTCAGATGATTTCTTACTTAAAAGGTCAAAAAATAAGAAAAAAAGACATTTGCCAATATCAATGCCAGTATTTTAAAATCTATGGAAATGCCTTCAGCTTTTGGTCCAAGTACAACAAACAAAACAACAAATTAACAACAGTAATAATAAGAATAAGTATAATAATAAAACATACACACATATACATGCATACACACTTATAAATTAAGTAAAGGGGTTCTGTATCCTATCGTTTTCTTTTAGATTAATTAGTTTAGATTATATTTAGGTTATTTTTATTTTATGTTTGATGAATTTAATTTACTTTCTATTAACTTCTATACAGGTTTGAAAAAGAAATACGGCACTGAACACCTAATTTATGAGCAAAGAGAGACCATGCAAAAGAAAGCTGTACTCAGTCCATCAGGCGATTCATTTTCCAGTAGTTTATGGCTTTAAATTGTTTTTAAATTGTATTTTTATTTTAAATTATAGCCATGTCTGTGAGGTTGACGCACAGGTAGGGTGACCGGACATCCCTATTTACCTGGGACAGTCCCGATTTTGAGCCCTGTGTCCCCTGTCCCAGCAGATTTGTCCAAAACTAGTGATTTTTCACAGTTATATAAGAAATGTCCTTATTTTTGACAAATTTGATACCTGTAAACACTAAAGAGAGGAATATATTGTCATTTGTTTAGGTAAAAAACAGAAAAGCTGTTTAAAAATGACCAAAACACAAAGAAAATGTGACCACACTGACTCTCATTAGCAGTTTTCCTTAATTACGCACTCTTTTCACAATTTTGTTATTGCCAACCACCACAAACCAGGGATGTCCCTGTTTTTTTATTTTGAAAACCTGGTCACCCTATGCACAGGTCCCCAGATATTAGGTTAAAGTACATTATCCATAGTGACTGAAATAAATTCTCTACATTTGACCCATCCTTCAGAAAGTGCCACTGAGGAGCCGCCATACAACGCTCGAGGCCCCATCTCAGACTAGTCTGAACCTAGTCTAGGTCAGGATTACCTTACCTGACCCGTTGTGCATGTTTTGGGTTGATGGAGCCCACATAGACACACAAACTGCACAGAAAGACACTGATATATGATCCCTCCATAGATAGAAACAATTGACTAACTATATGCGAAGAAATTACCTCAATTTTCAACTGTACCTGCCTACAACAAGCCTCTAATAATACTCGGAGCTGTCAGGCCGGTCTTGAGTCATACGTCTTGACTAAACATTAGCCTCTGCATGGCTACCAGCTAAACTTTCACAATGCCGCTTTCTCCACTCTAAACTTCCTGTCACTTCCGCGGCGTGTCCTGTATCCTGACTTGACTTTGTTGTTGATCCTTCCTCCTCCTCCTCCCTTCTTCTTCTCCTCCTCATCCGTGGTCGTCAGCCCCCACACCTCCGCTGCTGCCTGGCTAACTCGCGCTCTCCCGTAATGATTCCTCTGGCACTCTTTGGGGCCCATCATCCCGGCCCCCGCTCTAAATCTGGCCCTTAGCCCTCTCGATGGCCGTCCTCTTCCGCGCCTCTTCCACCCGAGCGTTCAGCGGCGGCGCCTTGGGAATTTTAAGAAGTCAAGCCCCCCCTAAACCTCCTTGTTTCAACTTTGGGAAAATCAATGGGATAAATATGGTGTTGTCCCGGCCGCCCACCTCCGCTTTGCCGAAACTGGCGGAGCGGAGAATCTTACCCTCACCTCAGGCTATGTTTAAACTAATCCTTCGTTTTTTGTGTGTGTTTTTTCCCCCACCATCTTTCAAATTGTCAAGGATCTCAGGTGCTAGTTTTTCTCCACGTTAACGTATGCCATCGGAGAACGCCACTGGCTAAGTCATGCCATCGATCCGTTTTGTGTGTGATTAAACCGGGGAAGCGCGCGCCGGGTTATCCGCCGATCGAACTGGGCGCGGCGCCGATATGAATGCCACAACCAGCTGGCGCTATCGATTCCCGTGTCCTCAATTATATAATAGAAGCCTCTTTCCAAAGCTAAAACTGCAAGTCTGTGCCGTAAATCGCGTTTCGACTCATACCTAATAGGATTTTTATCGACTGCGTTTTGCCGGAGCCCCCCCAGGAGAGGCACGGGTTTGTGGGTGAGCGGCACGGCAAGAGAGAAGCGGTAGGTCTATTTTTATGTTCCAGGTGATTGCGCTAAAGACAAAAAGAGCAGTGGAAGAAAACTTGGGGTGAGCACTTGAGTGGGCCGGTAGCCACGGCGTCGCAAACGTGTGGGGGGAAAGCTGAAGGATTAGTTCCCCTGTACACAGCTGACTCCTCTAATTGGGGGCGCGTTCACTTTTTGTGTTGCGATTTGATCCATTGGCAACTTCGGCGAAATCCGTCGGTGAGCTCTCCGTCCTTCCGCAAAGAACAATATCGATGTCGTCTTTGGGTTTTGTCCTTCGCAGGTTACACACACAAACACACAAAGATAGATGTTTGTTGGTGAGTGGATTTAAAGTCAACAATTGTGGGTTTTGGTAAATAAAAGTTTAGGGATGAGCTGAGTTTAGTTGAGTGGTTGTATCGTTGAGGTGAGGCGGATGCACAGATCATGGCTAGACATTGAAACCAAAAGGGAGATTTAAAAGAGCTGTGATGCATTTCTAACGTTAATGTTGGTAATTTTATGTCTTAGGACTTAGAACGGATGCACAACCAGTTATACCAGTGATGTTTGGTTTGATTTTGCATTGCAATATTGATCCGATAACAAGTTCTGTATTAAAATCCTCCTATTTTTGTTTAACTGCACAACATTTTTGTAGTACTATAAAGAATTTCATGCAAAAATATAAACAATTTTACTATTAAAACATTTTTGTGAGAAATTTTAAGTATTGCATATTGCATTAGTATTTGCATGAGAATCAAAACTTTCTCATTTTATTTTTAATTGAGCTTACCATAATGCATATATTTTTTTCTCTTTTGATTTGATTTAAGTTGGTGTTTATTTTACATTTTATTATTATCAGGATTATTATTATGATTATTGTTATGATTTTTATTATTATAATTATTTAAGTATTGACAATATTATTGACAGTATTTTGTACAAGCATCAATACAAGATTCCCTATAAATATAGTGATGTTTTTATTAAGTTTATATATATAGGGGTGTAGCGATATTGTCACAGTATGAACCTCACGGTACGATATTTATTGCAATATCATGGGAAAGCTCACGATATTACGATATTCTACATAATAACAAAACTGACATTATAAAATGCTTTGACCAGTCATTTGGTACAACATTTATTGTCATTAGGGATGGAACGAAATCCAAATCTCTGCACGATATTTTTACCATATACATCTCACGGTACCATATTTATTCTAATATTTTGTGGAGGCTCACAAAACTGTGAATCTGCTACTTTTTCTTCTAAAAATGCCTTCAGAAGACTTAATCCAAATAAAGAAGATTTCAAAGTGCTTAGAACAGTTATTTTGTCATGTCGTCTGCACTGAAACGCAAAGGATCATGGTCTATGTAGTTCCCTCTGTTTTGTTTTTTTTTGCCATTTCTGCATCAGAACTATTCATTTAAGCAAAGAGACTTGAGATTCGATATATTGTGATGCTCCACAATATTATTGTGAGACCTTTGACGATACGATATCACCATATTTCGGTTATTGTTTAGTTGAACTGTGAAATTGTGAAAGATAATGCATTTTAAAAACATTGAGGAGCATTTCCAGCAGACAAAAGGGCTACAGCTCATAACATGGACCTGCAGGATTGACTGTTTTATATTCTCCAGAAGCACAGAGGACTCATGCTCCGTTACAGAAGCCCCAGTGATTTACATGAAGTACATATACGACACAGGACACCCACGCTCGCCGGGGTCCTGATCCCATAAGGACACGTCCCTCCGGCAGGTACCACCCGTCGCAGTTAACCGGAGTATTTCATGGCCTATAGACCTGGTAAACCGAGCCATCACGCGGCGCTCGGGAGGACAAACATGGGGCTGATTGAGGAGAGCTGTCTGTGGTGATTATCTGTGTGTGCGATCAGACACCTCCGGCACAGAGGAGAGGAGCAGCCCTCACCGGGGACCAGGCACCGGGGACCAGGCTCCGGGGCTGGGAGGGAAGAGGAGGAGAGGAGGGTAAGGTAACACGACACGGGGAGATGCTAATCTGGCTACGCTCCGGCCATTTTGGGAGATAATTGCAACTCAATCTCTAAATTAAATGTACATATGTGGTGTTTCCATGAAGGCAGAGGAGAGGTTAGGTAAGGGAAGAGAACAGGCCTGCGTACGCTATAGGCACGCCAAATACTTTACAGTTCTGCATTATTTACTATATGTACTTTAAGAAGCCCCATTGACCTAAACAATGGCTATAGATTCTTTACATACCTGGAAGACCAACCACGTAACTGGTTTCTTTTGTCAATCAGAGGTTTTATTTCTCAGACAGAGCAGAATTCCCCCCAGTTAAGAAAAAACTGTTGTAGCAGAGCTGGAGATGTGGCCAGAAAATAAAATCTCGATGTTTTTGCTCACACTAATTATGGTTTTCACTGAAGTCAGAGCAGGGATCGCTCGTGTTTCAAACAAGGCAAACAATATCCTATTATTTAAGAATGTGTAAGCTGCTTTTGATCACATTTGAATAGATATGTAGTCAAATTTTAATAGTTGAAAATAGAATGAGATATAAATCAAGTCGGTCATTTAACCGCATAATAATCCTGCACTGCAAGTGACAAAGTCCAGAGTAAAGTTTCATAATAATCCTCAATTTGACAATTTAGCAGTGTTTCAAAATCTGTATTATTCAAAACACACATGACTCAAATTAATTTAATTGCCAGTCCAGTGTTGAAGTTTTTTGTCATCAGTTTATCTTAAAGGTACAGTATGTGGCACGACACCTGCACGATTAGATGAAAATAGAAAGTTAAAACCGTACTTAAACATACATAAAGTTAGATTTGATATCATACTGTGGAATATTATAGCCATAAGAACAGCATTTCCATGGAAATAAGCAGGAAGAGACCCTCATCCAGGTCAAGTAGGAGTCCGTTTTCTGGAAGGACGGTTTGTATTATATATTTTCCAGTGCAATAAATGTTGTTTTACTCTCCTGTTTGGTTAAATAGTTGTATAGTGGGACTTAAAAGTTGGAGTCAAAGTAAAACTCTCACAATTAATTGGTTATGAAAGTAAACGTGACAGAACTACTCTTACTACTACTACTACTACTACTACTACTACTACTACTACTACTACTATTACGTCTATTACTATTGCATTAAAATGACATGTCCAGCAGGTCTGTAATCCTTTGTTTTTGTTTTGCCCTGGGTAGATCTTAATCACTGATGATCCATTAACTTCCTGTTTTGTCAAATTAAACTGAACAATACCTGATGGCTGGTGGAGGGGCTGCGGTGAGGGACTGTTGGTGGTTCTGGTCATGGATCTGGTTTTGGGTTTCTCTGGTGGTGAGTTTGGATGGTGGGACTGGTGCTCGGTTTGATGATGGGGCTGGTGGTGGGTCTGATCCTTGGTTTGGTGGTGGGTCTGGTGTTTGGTTCGATTGTGGCACTGGTGATGGGTCTGGTGCTTGGTGTAGTGGTGGAGCTGGCGGTTGGTCTGGTGGGTCTGGTGGTGGGTTTGAAGGTGGGTTTGGTTGGTGGGTCTGATTGTTGGTTGGTCTGGTGGTGAGTCTGGTGCTTGGTTCGATGGTGGGGCTGATGGTCGGTTTGATTGGTGGGTCTGGTTCTTGGTTCAATGGTGACCCTGGTGGTGGGTCTGGTGCTTGGTGTAGTGGTGGAGCTGGCCGGTTGGTCTGGTGTTTGGTTCGATGGTGGGGCTGGTGGTGGGTTCGATGGTGGGTTTGGCAGTGGGTCTGATGGTTGGTTGGTCTAGTGGTGGGGCTGGAGGTGGTTCTGGTGCTTCGTTCGATGATGGGGCTGGGTTGGGAAGTGGCACTCGTGGTGGGTTTGGTTGGTGGGTCTGATGGTTGGTTGTTCTAGCAGTGGGGCTGGAGGCGGGTCTGGTGTTTGGGTCGATGGTGGGGTTTGTGGTAGGTTTGGCGGTGTGGCACTGGTGGTGGGTTTAGTGCTTGGTTCGATTGTGGCACTGATGGTGGGGCTGGTGTTTGGTTCGATGGTGGAGCTGGAGGTTGGTCTAGTGGGTCTGGTGGTGGGTTTGGTGGTGGGTCTGATGGCTGGTGGGTTTGGTAGTAGGTCTGGTTGTGGGTTTGGTGGCGTGTCTGGTGGTGGGGTAGTAGGAGGGTGGGGTGGCTGTAGCGTTGTGCTGTAATAAGGCCTGATCCCTGCTGACTGGGGCGTGTTTAAACAGCTCCACACTGAGACGCACAGTAATGGAGTCATTAACCCACACGCCCCCTCTGTATCCTCTCTCCTACTCCACTCCTCTACATCTCCTCTACCTCTTCTACTCCTCTACATCTCCTGTCCTCCCTCCTCTCCTCTCTCCTCTCTCCTCTCCTTTCCTCTCCCACAAGCACCACCATTACCATTCCAGTCGTATGATTTTTGCATAGGTTTGTCGATCTCCAAACAGGAGTGTCGGCCAAATCAGCATACAGAGCTGAGATAAAAGTCAACAGAAACAGAATAAGTTATTGATTACAATAAGCAAATGCAGACAGATCAAAGTGAGGAGAGACGCTGGTGAAGGAGAGACGGGAGGAGCAGAATTTAAGATTTGCAGACTATGTTCGATACTTTAATCTTGCTTTATCACGTTTAACACACAAATCCTACATATTTAGGCAGAGTTCTTCTCTCAAATGAAAAAAAAACTGTCCCACCTTATGCTCCAACGTGTTTTTAAACTCCATACACATTCACTGGAATCATTTGGATGATTTCAGCATTGGAACTGACCATTTCTACTGAACTAAAGGGCGCTTAATTAGACATCCACAGAAGGTGCCAGGCAAAAGAAGTCATTCATATGAAATGTCTAAAGCTCGCCACACGCTATAGGATTTTTCAGTCTTAAACGATTTTTAAATACCAAGTGCAGTCTGAACCCAGGTTACAAGTCAGGTCTGTGGAAAGGCCATTTGTTCACAGTGAGCATGTGTGGCAGCTCAAGGATTCGTTTAGTTTTAAAATAAATCAAAGACTTTGATGGAGAAACTGAATAAGTGACCTAAGATGCATAGATCCATTTGGGATAAAACAAGTCAAAATGTTTAAATAATCCTCATTTATTTGGTACAATAAGTTATATAAGAATATTGAGTCGAAGTTTGTTAGTTTCATCTATTTCATGACTTACACAAGTCCCTTAAAAGACCAGGGCAGAGGCTGAAGACAATACTCTTGCCTAGCGCCACCTGGTGGTGCATATTTATAATTAATTAATCATTGCATTTATATAGCGCCTTTCATGACACCCAAAGCATTTACAGTTCATTGTTCATTCACTCCACACTCAGTGGTGGTAAGATACTACTGTAGCCACAGCTGCCCTGGGGCAGACTGACAGAAGTGAGGCTCCAATCTGCACCATCGGCCCCTCTGACCATCACCAACATTCACGCACACACCACTATTATGCTAGGCAATGTGGGTGAAGTGCCTTGCCTAAGGACACAACAACAGTTTTTGTAACTGGCGCCCCCCTGTGGCATCTGGTATTCCCACCGGTCTCCCATCCAAGTCCTGACCAGGCCCAGCCCTGCTGAGCTTCAGAGATCTGACGGGATCAGGCTTTGACAAGCCAATAAATACCTTGAAAAACATGTATGTGTGACCAAGTGAAGTCTGTCATGGGTAGAAAGTGGCCATACCAGTTTGTCAAAGGAATACCAGATGCCACAGGGGGGCGGCAGTCACAAAAAAACTGTTGTTGTGTCCGTAGGCAAAACACTTCAATGGTCCGTGAGTGAGTCATGGTGGTGGTCAGATACTCTGTAAAACGTCTTCGAATGTGCAGAAAAGCGCTTTATGAAACTGATGCATTATTATGATTATGATTTTATTTTTTTGACAGGGGAAAACCACATAAACACATAATGAAGTAAATGCTTTAGTCTCTGCAGAAAAGTGTTGCTGTAATAAGAATATAATTTTGCTTTCAAGTGGAAAAGAACTTGCAATGGTCTTTGTAATGCGTTGTTTGGAGAAATCCTAAGTACTGAATAAACACTAGTACGTTCTGATGCATATGTTCTACTCCTGACACCGTCACCAAGCACATTTGGCACCACCTTACATTACTTCATGTATTTTGCATGTGTGCCGACATCTCAAAGTACTGCACAAACTACTCTGCCGTTCTTATGACAGCGAGTTCTGTTCATGTCTCCCCTCACCACTTATGTGGATAATAAGGCCTTTTGTCACACATCCTACATTCATTACACACTGTCTGCTCTTCATGTAGAGAAACAAAGACTCCAGAGCTGCACACCGTCAGGTTGGAAGGTCACCGAGAAAGCGCCGCAAACCACTGACGCCACTTAAACGCACCGCCCCCCCTCACTATTGATCTGATCCCGCCGATATCATAGGCATTCTTTTGGTATTTGCTTTTCGAAAAAACAATCAGCGCAATCAAACAGCCCTCGTCCCATCAAGTTTCCGAGACGGGAAGGGAGGGGTGCGTTTGAAGTGCGAAACCAGCGCGCACCAGATGAAATGCTCTCGCCGAATGGTTTGTGTCATTAGGAGGTAAGGCAAACAGGGAAGCGCTGGAGGATGAGGCAGGGCGCTCGCCGGGGTGTGGGGGAAGCCGAGATGAAGGGATGTACGCGCCTCTCGTCTGTCAGGGACTTCAAACGGCGGCATGCGCGAAACAAACGCACACCCGCGCCAAAGCTAGTGCGCCTGTCGAAGCCCCTCTGACACCCCCTTCATCAGCGCTGCGCACTTTAATCCACCTGAAGATGAAGAACTCGGGCCTGGGCGGGGTCAGGACAGCGCCTCCTGGTGGTGGTGCAGTGGGGAAGAGGATATTGGAGGTGATTAGTGGAGCGGAGGAGGTGACAATGAAAGGATAGTTACTTACAACAAAGAATTATTGAGAAATTACAAGTCAAGTTGTTGTTGGTTTAGATTACAGTGTGTAACTTTTTGGGTAGAGGGTCCACCACCTTCTCCACTCCATGTTTTTCCTGGAATGTTCCACACTATGGCATATTATTGAACTACCTCCCTGGAGACAAAAAACTTACTCAGTGCACCTTTAACTAAAACTCAACTAACTTTGAAGGCTCCTTTTCACAAAATGTATTAACCTGACATCAAAAATACTGACAAAGTATTTTGATCTGAGCTTGCTGTGCAATACTGAGGAACTTTCCAAGCAAAGCAATGGTTTTTAAAAGGATGAGTAGGTCGAGTCGGGGTGTGCATTGCCTTGAGTCTGACGATACATATCATGATATCCATGTCATGATACTAAAACATCGGATGATGTATTCCAGTTTATCAATAATTACTTCAAATAATATTGTTAAATACACATTGCAAAAATCCCCCTCCTGAAAACTAGAAAAATCCTCTTGTTTTAAGTTAAAATGCTCTAGAAACAAATGAAATTATCCACCAGTGCAGGAAGTGAAATTTATTCATCAAGAAATCTTAAAATAAGAAAATATATCTAGGACTTCACAAATCTCAAAATAAGATAAAATCACTTATTCTAAGCAATAATCTAAGTTTGAAGTAATCTCAAATAAAGCATAAAACACTAATTCTGAGAATAAATTACAATTAAAAATGTTAAAATCTACAGACACATTTTCTATCCAGTTTGAAGGTTTAAGACTTCACTTGCAATAACAGATATTATCTCTGTTTTGAAAAACTGGCAAAAAGTATTTTTCTTTGTCTTTTCTAGAGATAGTATCAATGAGGAGGACAGATGGAATAATATTTTGATTGCTCTTTAGATGGCTCGGCTTTTGTAAACTTTATCTCTATTAAAGATCGACCGATATGGTTTTTTAATGGCCGGTGCTGATACTGTTAATTTCAATCCAGAGCAGCCGATAAATGTGAAATTTTCCACTAATTCAGTCATTTAAATTTACTACAAATTCACCAACAGCTTTTTTTTCATCAGAGCTGTGTAGTCACATTTTATGCAGTTTTGTCTTCACATTTAAGCGTTCAGATAAAGCTTTATGGGTGTTCTTAACGCAGCAGGTTGGTCTAAATTAGGGGTCATCAAACTAAGGCCGGCGGGCCGACTCCAGCCCGCCATGCCCCTCTGACCGGCCTCCCAGCCTCCTACCACTTGAACTGGCCCCATGAGGCAATCCTCAAAAGTTTTTTTAAATTACTTTTAATAACATGTCTGCATCTTGTAGTTTGTTGATTTTTTCAAGAAAAAAAATATTTATATGAAGATTTTATATTTAAATCATTATATGATTAAAATACCAATATATACTCAATATATACTCAAAATACCAATTTTGAGGTAAAAAAGCCTATTTTAAGTGAAATTATCTGCCAGTGCAGTAAGAAATTTTCACGTACCAAGTTTTCTTAAAACAAGATGAAATACGAATCTTGTTCTAAGCAGAAAACACTAGTTTCAAGTATTTCTGGCAAGATTTTTCACCTTATTGGTTTGAGAAGGAAGTTAAAGAGGCTTAACCTGGCTTGATTTAATATAAAAAGTGTTTAGAATAAGTTGTAATATCGAGATAAGATAAATCAGGATGGAATATCTTGAAACAAGTAAAAAAAACTCATCTTCTTAAGTAAAAAAAATCTTAAAATTGATCTTTTAAGATAAATCTGTTTAATTCAAGTCAGTTTAACTATGCTAGAAAATCCTTTTTTGCAGTGCACTAGTAACGATAAACAAATATGTGCAAGAATTCTGTGTTGATACAGTTTTGTGGATGGTTGTGCCAGGCTCGTAATTTTTACTGCTTGTTGGAGATTTAAAGTTATAATAAAGTAAACTAATTGCTCTAACTCATCCTTACTGAAATGTTGGACTTATAAGAAAGACAAAGACATAATTTTGCAATAAAACAAATGAGCTTTGGTTATTTAAAACACTTTACACTTTACAGCAGCACACACTTGCATCGAAAAGTTGGACTTCGTAAACTTTCTATGTAGGTAATATTTACGCTTGGAAGTAAAAAAGTTCTGATCAACATCTCAAAGAAAAAGTAACGACTGAATAATCTGACATGGAAAACTTCAATAACTTTTCACATTTTCTGAAGTGAACTTTGGTGTTGACAATTTTGGGAGTAGATCAAACTCACCTCCCGCTCAGGCCTGCCTCTACCACTCCAACAACAGAGCCAGGGAAGGAAAGAAAATAAAGATTTCAGGGTAGATTCTGGGTCTAACATCCAACATTACCTCCTCAGACACTTCCAGCCCGTCTAAAGCAGTGGAGTCGGCCGTGACAGTGCTCCTTCTCCTCTGGTAGCTTCTGTCTCCCGGAGCCTGATGAGTCCTGACAAACAGTATCGTGCTCTGCTCTCTGGACTTCAGCGAGGAGTTTGACACCGGAGCAACATCTGCGGGCGACAGGAGAACAGAGGAGCCGAATTAGAGCTGACGCGCCAACAAGCTCACATCACACGGGCCTCGGACATGTCTCGTCCAATATGGCCGCCCCGCATGCAGAAACGCAACCGGATAACAGCGCCGGAGGTAGGGAGGACATTTTACCTTTAGTCCTGCTTGAGTCATTTTTAATCGAAGTAACAGAACTTGTGGTTCTTCGTCCCACTGCAAAAATACCCCTCCTGCAAACTAGAAAATAATAATAATACATTTTATTTATTAGGCGCCTTTCTGGACACTCAAGGTCGCCTTACAACAACATAAACAAATTAAGTACGATTAAAACACACAGTTAAAAGCTTTCAGTTAAAGTGGGACAGTATTTAATTGATTAATTGTGTTTAGTATTGTATTTAGTGTTGTATTGTATTAGTATTTAGTAATGTATTAGACACTGTTTGAATTGATTGATTATATTTATTTGACTTACAATTAGTTATTAGCTATTCTCCCTGGAGACCTATGGAACAGGTTTTGGGTTAATAATAATAAAAAAAATCCACTTGTTAAAATGCTCTAGAAACAAGTGAAATGATCTGCCAGGAAATCTTAAAATAAGAAAATATATCTCGGCCTTTATAAATCTCAAAATAAGATAAAATCACTTATTTTAAGCAATAATCTAAGATTTAAGTGATCTAAAATACAGTATAAAACACTAATTTTAAGAATAAATTAAGCTGAAAAATCTTAAAACTAGAATATAAAGCTTGTTATTGACAGTTTTATTCTTGATTTTAGTTCATGAACCTTAATGAAATTCTTTATTTTCTTATTTTAAGACTAATTGCAACTTGGTAACATACAGTTCTGAAAAAAAGAGACCACTGCAAAATGATCAGTATCTCTGATTTTACTGCTTATAGGTTTGTGTTTAAGTAAAATAAACATTTCTGTTTCATTCTATAAACTATAAATGGAACTGTCATTATTCCCCATTCATTCTGATTCATTCAGATGAACACGGACAGAAGAAGACGGAGATAAAAACATTTCCAGCACCAAAATGTCTGGTTGTTGTTGTGTGCTTGTCAGAATCGATATTCTACAGATGGACTAAAGTTTTACTCCCTGATCGCACAAGGATCTGGCAGTCGGACACCATTTGACAAAGTCAGTTTGTTGAGGAAATATTCACGATCTTTTGACGATAATCCTTTCACATGCCTCTATTTAGACTTGCCAGTTTTCCAACACTTTTTAGTATCGCTATTGAGACATGTCTTTTTTTTTTTCTTCTTTATTCTGAGAGTTGCGATCGTCTATCCTGGTGCATCTCTCGCTGTTCTTCATTCCTATGTAAGACAGACATCCTTAGGTCTAAACATTTGCCCCCTTCTACCGGCCTAATATCTCCTTTTTACGTCCTACCACAGAGTTCCAGGCGAAGTTTCTTATCTGTTCTGTGGTGGTGCGGTTTAGTGTCCAAATTGCAATGCGTAGTCAAGCTTGGCTTCTCAACTGCCTCACCTGTACTCAGCCTCACATTTTACTAGGCGTAGTTTTATGTATTTTAGCATGTTTGTGCATGTGTGTGTGTGTGTGTGTCTGGGTTGTTTGGTTGTGTGGGGTCGGGCAGCTGAGGGTGGATGGCTGGAAGGAAATGTGGGATTATTTTTAATCACTGTAACCCATTTTGTGTTACATTTCTGTATGAAAAGCGCTTTATAAATAAAGTCTGATTGATTGATTGGCAGCCACCTAGACGGAATTGATTTGGCCAAAAGAAACATGGGAGGTATGGGAGGGTAAAGTATGAGTACAGTATTAATATTCATGTTGGAACATAGACCATCCATCCATCTTCTCCCGCTTAATCCAGCTGGGTCGCTGCCCAATCCTCATAGCACCTGACCCCCCCTATGAACCCCTCTGCAGGTGGTGAGCCCACAGAACATAGACCATATATATAAATGGACATAGCTAATGCACTAGCCACCACATGGCAAACAGGAACTGCTCCATGCGGCTCTTCCAGCTCCTTCAATCAATCAATCAATTAATCAAACTTTATTGATAGAGCGCTTTTTATACAAAAAATGCAACACAAAGCGCTTTACAGTGATTAAAAAAAAGAACAATCCCACATTTCCCACATTTCTCCTCCAGCGTCCACCCTCCACAAAGCTAAACAGATAAATCTAGAGATTACCATCTGTGACAATCCCACATAAAGCTGAACTAAACAAGTGAGTCTAATTGTAACATAACTATCTTTATTTACTACTAACGGAAACAGGAAGCTATGAGATTACTACCGTGACATACTATCTTTCATAACTCTTTATATCTATCTCTATTCATAACTCTCTATACTAACTATAATAACTATAACTACTACAGAGAAAAAAGGAAAATAGAAGAAGCATCCACCCTTGCCAAGAGCCAGAAGAGAAGAGTCCTTCTGACTCTGGCTCCAATTGACTTACATTGGGATCTTGTGGCTTCTCTCTCTGTAACTGCTGTAGTGGCCTCGTCATTTTGGTCTTAAATGTTCGTATTAACCCACTCTACATGATTTTTAAGCTTGGCTCGTGTGACTGTGAGCATCGCGAGCCTCATTTGAGTGGCACCGAATGCTGTGGGTGACTTTTTTATACAGTCTATGTGTTGGAAAAGCGGCATATATGAAAAATAGTCAAGTGCCGCTATGCCGACAATTTAAAAAAAGTGTGGAAGCAGTGGGGCTCTTGAAAAATAATGTTTATGCCTCTACTCCGACAATTAGACGCCAATGTCTAAATAGCAGTGTGTAACTGTAATGTCTTGGATCACTACTTTGCACTTCTACGTGAGTAATATTGTTTTGAACTCTTACTTGAGTGCAATTTTTGGCTACTCTCCCCACCTCTAAACAGCGCACGACTCTGCACAGAAGCGTCGTCAGAAGCTGCACGTAGAATCGCCGCGCTCTACCTGCCTCGCTTCCTCCCAGCGCCTCCTTTCATTTGGTTTTAACAGCGGAGGCGGCGCACTCCTCCCGTCAGAACGCACATGAGGTGTTGTTCTATTGTTATATTTGTTTGGTGTTCGGTCTGACATCGGTGCGCTCCATCCTTTTCGGCATACAAAAGACGCCTTAGAGCAACCTAAGTGAAGTTTTATGCTGATGACTGGCTGTTTGACAAACACTGGGCGCGGATACGGCGAATCAAATGTCGAAAATAACCTGGGTAATATGTAAAAGCGGGAAAAGAAAAAAACGACTAGAGGAATTGAAGGGTGTGAGAGGACGCGGGGAGCTCATTTATACCCTATAAGAGAGCGTGCGCGCCTAGGGGGGGCTGTAAGTTGTGAAAAATTAAAGGAGACGCATTCAAACTGGCCAATTTCCACTTCAAACAGAGCCTGGGCCGCTGCTCCAGGAGACAGAACAGAGCCGCTCCCACCTCCTCTCTCCAGCCTACAGCGCTTCCCCCGTTACATCGCGCTCCTTTTACCACTTCTCTCTTTCCTCAATAACCCCGCAGTGTAATTCCCCTAAGCACTGCACTGGTTACACTAGCCACTGTCTCTCCCCTGCTTAATTATACCCTTGTGAGTCTATTAATCAACTTGTGAATTATTTAAAAGGGCTTTGACACCGGGAAGACGGAGGAGGAAGGAGGAGGAGGAGGAGGAAGGGGCCCGGTGTTGCCGCAGATACAGGGGAAAAGAAGGTGGGCGGCGGGGAAAAAGACTGGCATAAAAGGAGGAGAGTGCGAAAGAAAGAGTCGGATTGAACCCGGGGTCTGGCTGCCTCCGTCCCCCCCGGGAGCGTACGGGGAGCTGCCAGAGCTCCGGCGCGAAAGTGAAAGCGAAAGCACAGACACATGCACCCGGAAGAGAGAAAGGGAAAGAGAAAGAGGGAAAGAGAGAGAGGAGCCATCAACATGCGCCCGTGTTTGTTTTCGACCCTTGTTTTTGTTGTGTTTCTCTGTCTTCCCACCCTCTATTTCCATGCATAACTTTTCATGATAAACAGGAAATTCATGAATATATGGAGCGATGCGGCGAGTGAAGCCGGATGAGGGGAAGAGGGGAGGGAAGGCGCAGCGGTTCGCAACTCCAGACTCGGAAATGTGGGGAACAATTGTGCAAATTCGCAATGACGTGGGATTATTACTGTCGGGGATGCGCGGGGGTGCTGTGTTAGAGCGTTAGCATTGATGTCAGGTATTATAAAAGTGAAAGTGGTGCTTCGTTCAACAGCGAGAGTGTAAGTCTCTAAGTAACACGAGAATTTGATATTACGGCGCGACCCACGGTGATCATCTGTAATGGTTCGCGGTAAAGAAACGTTTGCAGCTGCCGGGGTCAAGTGTGATTCATTATAGCGATGGCTTATTCAGTTTATCCCGGAAGTTGCTGTGGGAGCTGCTGTCGTCATTCACGTTGTATTATTTCACATGGAGCTGCAGATATTGACAGCAAATAAGGTAAGGTAACTATTTATATAGCACTTTACACAGACGCATTAACAGAGCATTCTTCATTCACTCCAGATCCGGTGGTGGTAAACTACTGTTGTAACTACAGCTGCCCTGGGGCAGGCTGACGGAAGTGAGGCTGCCAAGCCAACCGGCGCCATCCGACCACCACGACCACTCACACTCACTCCACTTTCACCCCTACAGTGCATGTTTTGGGTGTAAATAAGTTCTATATGGACTACAAAGCTGTTTTAAAAGAGCCTATATTGCATAACATGGATTTTTGTGAGATTTAAGACATGTTAGAATGTTGTTACCTCTTCTTAAACAGGCCTGGAGCTGTGTTTCGTTTCATTCACACATGTTTGAGTAATTCTTTATTATAGACCTTTTTCACAACGTCCGGCAAAATATCTGTGGAAATGTCTGGCGTATTCTCCAGCAGCTTCATAAATCTGCCCCATCATCAAATCTTCAACCAACAAGGTCGACAAAGGACAAAGAATTTATCCACAACTATCAAGATAAGAAAGACGAAAGCTTTTAAAGTAGAACAACAACGAGCTTTAGTGAAACTACTGAGCAAAACTAATGGTATGGTCATGAATAAAACAAGTAACTCAGACTACAATTAATTCTACAATTAAAATTAAAAATCAATTTCCTGATGTCAATATTAGCATAGACAGAGAGATTTGTGCATCTTTCGTCTTTCTTACCTTGATAATTGTGGATAAATTCTTCATGATAGAATGTTTATTCTTTGTAAACCTTATTGGTTGAAGATTTGGTGATGGAGCAGATTTATAAAGCTGGTGGAGAGTTCGAGACATTTCCACAGTTATTTTGGCACAGAAAACCATTAACCAGAAGTTACGCAAACCTAAAGTGTGGCCTATAATAAAGGATTACTCAAACATGTGTGAATCAAACAAAACACAACTCCAGTTCTGTTTTTGACGAGGCAACATCATTATAACATGCCTTAAATCTCACAAAAATCCATGTTATGCAATATAGGCCTTTTTAAAACAGCTTTGTAGTCCGTAGATCTGCAGCCCCACATGAAAATAATACGATGTGAAGAACGACAGCAGTGCCCTATTAATCTGTCTCCACAGCTCAAAATGCTCTATTCCACCTTGTGATGTCATATAGTGGTAGTTTTCAGGTTAACAGCTCCTTTAACCTTTAGTTCAGTAGAGATGGCCACTTTTAGGGTTGAAATTATCCAAATGATTCTAGTGTGTGGAGTTTAAAAACACAGTGGAGCACTTGCTGTATTACCACATGACATCACAAGGTGGAACCGAGTGTTTTCTAAGAGAAGAATTGAGCCTAAATAAGCAGTGTTAAACATGTGTCACAAAAACACAAGGTCTGTCTGTGATGAGGAAACATTATTACACTGATCAGAAAATAGAGTAATGAAGGTCTTTTTAAATCGGTGCATTGTAACTTGTCTACTTTACATTAGTTTTTGCAACAAAACTTTTTCAAAATCTCCACTGAAATCAGTGTGATTCCCACTTACCTAGAAGTGCCAACACAAAGAATGTTCCATGTACTTTTGTCCATAGTTTTGGCTCATGCATTATTTTGGACTTTGCCATTAACATTAGATCTCTTGCTCTATTGCCCAATCTCAGAAACTGAAATGAATGTGTTTTTTTGTTTGTTTTAATCAAATGCAAGGAAATACAGTATGTCATGTTTTAACACTGCAATGAGTTATTATTGCAGTGTTAATAACTCATAACACCGTACAAGACAACAGGCCCGATCTGAACTGAGGACCAAAACAAGATGGAGTTTGGGGGGGAAAAGTTCACAGCAGTTCTACCTGAAAGTGCAAGGTAAGATGTGAGGCTTTAGTAGTGTTGTAATCAAGAAGACCAAGACTTTTAAAGGTCGAAGCCGAGACAAGACCAATTTATTTTGCAGTTCTCTTGGCACATGTAGTATATCAAACAAGCGTACGGGCTGCAGTGAGACGCCCGGCGCGCTCACGCCCACCGGTGCGGGTTTATTGCCGACAGCATCGGCCATAATGAAATATAAGTTTCAGATCTTGAATCCGTGACTAGACCAAGTCCAAGCGCCTTCAAGACCAAGTCCAAGCGCCTTCAAGACCGAGTCCAAACACATTCAAAACTGAGACAAGACTAAATCCAAGCGCCTTCAAGACCGAGTCCAAGTACCTTCAAGACCTAAACAAGACTGAGTCCAAGCGCCTTCAAGAACGAGACAAGACCGAGTCCAAGCGCCTTCAAGAACGAGACAAAACCGAGTCCAAGCGCCTTCAAGAACGAGACAAAACCGAGTCCAAGCGCCTTCAATTTCCCGAGACAAGACCGAGTCCAAGCGTCTTCAAGAACGAGACAAGACCGAGTCCAAGCGCCTTCAAGAACGAGACAAAACCGAGTCCAAGCGCCTTCAATTTCCCGAGACAAGACCGAGTCCAAGCGCCTTCAAGACCGAGACAAGACCGAGTCCAAGCGTCTTCAATTTCCAAGACAAGACCTAGTCCAAGCGCCTTCAAGACCGAGACAAGACCAAGTACAAATGCGCTCGAATTTTTTTTGTTTGTTTTTGGAATGTGGAGTTGATATAGTCCTTTAAACAACGTACTTTAAAAGCCAAATCTTTTCTGGGGAGATTTCATGATTTGTGAACACCAGCGTTCAGTGGCCTCGAAACACAGTACGCAGGGAGTAACAAGTCTGAATGAAACAAAACACAACAGCTTAGATTAGTTTTTTTACATTGCGTGTGTGTGCGTTTGCATGTGTGAACGTTTAGAAAGTTAAAAGTTAAAATCACACTTCAGGACATCTCCAACTGAAGCAAAAAAGTAGCTCCAGGTCAAATACGAAACAGGATCATGGAGATGCAAGCTCGCGTACAGTAAGGAAAAATGTTTTTCTGCAATAAAAACAACCAAAAATTAAAAAACACACCTTTATTTAAGTTATTTTTATCATTTTATTTAAGTTACATACTGGGGCTTTCATAATTGCTCTCAGTTTTCACTCATCAAGTCATTTTATGCAACCATTTCCCCTTTATAAAACCACTATAGACTTTTCTTTTGCACCTCTATTAACACGAGAATCATTCAACGGACAAACGAATATATAAAACATTCGATTTGAAACATTTAGACTTCCTCCTCCTCCGTTTACCTGTGCTTAGCGTCCTCACACTGCACAAACCACACACACAAACGGCAGCGTCTTTGCCTCTTCCTGACAGCCTTTCCCGAGGGCCACACCGCACGTTACCCGCCGCCCGTCCTCCTCATCATGACCATCGTTAGCGTCCACGGTCCGCACTCCTGTCCCGGCCCTGCGCTCGTCTTAATGACCCCCATCGACGCCGCGTAACGCTCTCCGCGAGAAACGCCCGATTATTATTTTCATGTTTCCGGACCCCTGGTGGATGCTGCTGCTGGCGGAATCGTAATGAAGCCAGTCTGACAGCGTTTCGGAGAAGTTATTTCAAAGGAGGCGAACCACTTTAGCCGCTGCACCCACGCGGCGGAGGAGCCCTATACGGCAGATATTACACTGGGAGACGGGGGAGGACGTATTCCCAACAGCGCCGGTCTGTTCTATACTGTCTCATGTTTGGATGTGAGAGACTGACACGTGGAGGGGCCCGGAGTACGTTAGCGGCAGTTTGACGAGCCAGCCGGATATTGCTACCCTTTTGACCCGTATTATTCATAAATCTATTCATATTCATAATGTATGCTTCAGGAGGATATTGGAGAGGTGGCCTTGGTGGGAGCTGTCTGCTTATAGTCGAAGAGAAGTAGCATTTTGAAAGGGTGAGGAAAGTTTAAAGGTTTGAAACTGTGCATTATTAAAGGGGACATGTGTAAAATCTACTTTTATGAGTGATTGACCACATACACCCACGGTCCTTCGGTATTAGCATAATTGTGTCATGCATGTTTGAGTGTATTGTCCGGCATTTGAGGCTTGAATGGTGAAAATTTTAAGTTTTCATCTACCCCCTATGTGACAGACTTGTGATTTACTATTAAAATCAGACTCTGTTTCATGTATAGTTCAAAATGGTCACAAACCATTGCGGTTTACAGTGAATAAACTGTCAAATCATCATCTGTGAGTATGTTATAACTATAGACGGTATATATATGAGTGGACTAAGTGAGTGTGACGTCACCCACATGGTTGGTCGATGTCATGGTTACAGGAGCGAATATCTGAAGGCTCCATATTTAGAAATCTGACCAAGAGTATCATAGCAACCACAAGATCCAATTATGACTAAGGTCGTTAAATGTGCCGCCCTTCTCAGAGCGGTGATACTCCGCACCTGCACAGACCGCTGTATGAATGAAGGCGTCTGATTGGTCCGTTATTTACGTTCATATCTTCATTTAGGAACAAAATAGTGAAATGAAAAATTCAGGATCCTGTGTCATGGATTCATATGAACATTTTAAGACCAAAATGACGAGGCTCAGTGCAGCAGATACAGACAGAGGGACGATAAGATCTCAATGTGAGTCAATGGGAAAAAGGGAGAGAAGGAGCCGGAAGAGCCTCCTGGAGCACTTCCTGTTTAGCATGCGGCGGCTAATGCTTTAGCTATGTCCATTTATATATACAGTCTATGGTATATATGAATGGACATAAAACTACAGTACTTTTGAATATCTTAAAGGTGCACTGTGTAACTTTTCAGGTTGGGGGTCTGCTATCATGGAGATGTTACTATTCTAGCTGTAATGTTCCACAAACAAGCACCAGAAATGGTCCCAATCATGTATCCAATCCAATCTACTACTCAAAGTCAAATGTTCTTAATTTAAGTCATTTTAACATACTTAGATATTGTTTTTTCCAGTGTTTATATTATATTTATAACAATTGCTCAGAGATAACGTCTGAAAACATGAATATACTGGGAAAAACAGTCACAATCGGCCCAGAAATATCAGCAGAGCTTATCGGCTATTGGTTTCTCTGAATTCTGTACAATTGGGATCAGTATCGGCCATGAAAAAAATCACAACACCCGAGGATTTCCTCACCACTGAACATTCACACAGAGAAGGTGTTTTACCCAAAGACACAGCAGCAGCAGCACTGGGGGTCAGACTAACACTAATTAGAGTATTTTTTCCACTTAAATAACTGTATAAGAATAAGTAAAGCACATTTCTTACTAGGACCTTATGTTATTTTTTCACCACCACTTGTTTGTGTGTGGAAGTCTTAATCCAGAGCAGGGTTGACAGCCAAGTGTGTTGCAGCTGGAGGGCATTCCACAAGCGCTCGCCCATATCCATTTTTACATTTAGAAAACACAGCTCCAGATTGGTACGAATCTAAATATGTATATGAATCATTCACGCTAAAGTAAACACTAAATAACCCCTCTGCATTTAGTTATAGACGACTGGAGGTTGTTTTGCCTTAAAATGGTATGAGACCAGCAGGTGATTAGAGTTGTCAAAATCGAAAAATCAAATAATAAAACTAGGTCGAAACGAGATACTCATTTGAGAAAATATCGATGCTAGAAAACATAGATTCACAGGACAAAAATGTACCTTTTCTGAATAGTTTCAGAATGATCTTGAGCTGTGTCAGAACAAGTAGAAGAGCACATAGACGAGTATACACCCATGGACCACTGTGGATCCTACCTGGACCACTGAGGGATTACACAGGTATAAGACCACATGGGAAAAGAAAAATCAAGGACTGTGATGTCGCCTGGCGCCCGGCCAGACTCAGTCTGAAAGGACGACGTGGGTCCACCCTCCGCAGACGGGTTCATACGGGTTCGGGTGCGCAGAGGACAGGGCAAATTGCTGCCCCCTTGACCCAGCCCTATGAAACGGAAGAAGATGGATGGATAGATGGGAATGTAAATGCTACATTTTTTGTATGAAAAGCGCTTTATAAATAATCTTTGATTTGATTTGAATATAAAATAAAGTACTATGATATAATGTTGAAAATCACATTCTACTGTTCAAGGAAACAGCTTTTTAATCATCATTGTGGTATCAGAATCAATTCTAATGATGCGTTTTATTATCCGTCCGTCTTAGAGGTACGAGGACGTTTTCTACCAACACGCACTGACACATCCCTTTTCTTCGAACAGCAGAACTCGGAAGAGCTTGGAGGAGACCAAGAATGGATTCCAAGACAGAGCCCAAGATGGCTGCACCCAGTGTCACTTGTTTAGTATGAACGGTTTTTGTTGTGTTTCTTATTTTTATTTATTTGGCTAATTTAGCAGGGACAGTGTACATTAATCAACTTTTCTGTAAATGTACCAGAATTAGTCAGAGAGGCTATTTTTCATCTGCAGTCCCTGGACAGATGGTAAACATGGTCACCCTAAAAACACACCAATAAGAATTATACAAAATGCGCAATTGTGCACAAGAGTTCAATTAAAAAGCAATGAGAATACAAACAGACACTAACAACCATGACCACAATGTGCACAATGTAAAATAATACATACACTCGAGCACACAGACAGAAGAGGGACGCTTTGGTGGTTTAAAGGACCATTTTAATCTCTCTTCCTGGAATTTTTTCTCGAGGTTGTGTAGGTGATGCACAGACTTAATTTGGTACTTGGACAATGCAACAACAACTTTCAGGGTGGGGTTCATATTTTCCTCCAAGTCGGACACGCGCAACATAATTAAGCGCTTTAAGTGTGGACGTGACGTTATATCTGAGATCGAGTAGATTTGCAGAGAATGATAAAACACAGCATAAATCTCCAGTCTATTTCTTAGTATTGTAATCGAGCTTGAAGTTTTAGTATCCTGACAACAGTACAGGTAAATGCTCATTTTTATACAGCGCTTTACCACCTTCAAGTCACTCAAAGCTCTTTACATCAGCAAACCGTTTACGAATTCGCACACAGATTCATTCACAAGGGTACGCAGACCCTGGGGTGGAGGTGGGTTAAGTGTCTTGCCCAATAAGACAACAACAACATTCATCTGTGGAAGCTGGATTCACACTGCCAGTGAATCTGACCGGTCACCCAATGATGTTTATGTTGAGAGCGGGATTTGAACCATCAACCTTCAGTTCAGCGGACAAACAAACTGAACTACTGTCGCAGGTGACACCAACAAAAAAAAGTATTAATTTGAGCCTAAAAACACCTGCAGTTGAGTAAATGATAGACAAAAAAGATTATAGTTTGTTCCCCACAGTGACACAAGAACGTAACAGTTACACACAACCAGAAAACTTACATAGTTTGGGAAGGTCAGGTCAATATCAAAGTTTCAACCACATATATGGATCAAAGACGTATAAGTATTTTCAACAGGTAAATTTTAAAATATAAAAAACATTAGTTTCTATTGAGCATTTTCAAATATTTACAGTGTCAGGTGCATAAATCTGTGTTTACCATTTAAATTAAGCATTTTTAGTGTAAAATGTCATGTGGTGCGACTGAGAATAACCTTAAAATTGTTTTATTTTCTAAAACATGGTTGGGAATCTAAACTCTGTGTAATATGAAGTGTATAGAAACAAACTGTTGGCATTTCTTCGGATTTTTTATGCATATTGATATTTTCTTTTGCTGTCCAATATGACAGTCACCTGCTTGTGTTTAATGAACAAACTACTACCTTGAAAAATGCAGAAAATTAAGAAAAATGCCTAAAGAACCATTCACCTAAGTCGACTATGTCTATTATTCAAACTCCAGCCATAAAATTCCTGCTGTTATTAGTTGCACCACATGATGCACGGTCGCACCACATGACATTTTAACACTTTAAGTACAAAAACCATGCAGAATAAATTTCTGAAAAAAAATGATTTGGTTCCATGGAGGTCAGAGGTGCTACAGAAATGTGCTGAATTATTATGAAATTTGAACCTTTTTAACTGCGGAAACTGCAATTGAACAGAAAATTTTATTATTAAAAAAGGGCCCATATTAATCTATTTTCTAATCTATGTTATAATGTCATTTCCTCATCACAAACAGACCTGGAGTTGTGTTTTGTTTCATTCACACATGTTTAACACACAAACCTTGCAGATTTAGGCTGACTTCCTCTTTCACATACTCTGCTCCACTTTGTGACGTCATGTGGTAATACAGGAAGTGCTCCACTGTATTTTTAAACTCCACACACCTTCACTAGAATCATTTGCATCATTTCAGCCCTGGAATTGCCCATCTATAATGAACTAAAGGTAAAAAATGAGCTGTTCAAGGTGGAATGGAGCATTTGGAGCTTTGGAGATGTAGACAGACTAATAATAAAGGGTTACTCAAACATGTGTGAATGAAACAAAACAAAACTCTTCAAAAAAATACATGGTTTAAAGCTCACAAGAGTCAATTTTTCCATAATATAGGAAACAAAATTCAAAATACCATAGACCCGTGGTGAATGCATGCATGAAAACAACTCGAAATTATGTAAAACTTTTGAGAAATAAACAAATACGCCTATAGCCACTTCCCCGAGCCCTCGCTAATTCCCCGTCTTTGTATTTCCTCAACGCAAACTCCACAATCGAATCCAAACAAGCTCCGGAGCTAAACACCCAACTTATCCGGCTTCATTTATTAAGCAGCGGACAAGTCTTTCTACACAAAGAGCTCAGGCTGTATATGCGTCTGCGTTTTTAAGTATGCAGCCGGCTTCCGTGTGTCTGACTCGCCAGCACGTCTCATTAGCCCGGCTGTTGTTTGAGCTGCGTCCACCTCGCGCCTCTCGTCTCTCTGGGATGTTTATTAAATTAATAAAAAGTTGCTCAAGGCGAGGCGGTAGCGGCTAATGCCTGGAGCCGGGTTGTGATTGGCACTCCGGTCCGGCCCCGCGTGCCTCCCCCGGGTCCCGAGCGGTTGCCTTAACTAACTGGCCGTGACTGAGGAGGGCTGGTTGACATGAGCCCCCCCTCACGTCCACCCACTCCCGCCGCCAGTTGTCCGAGATCCATTAGCTTTGAATTGGGAAGAGGAAAAGACTGTCAAAACCGTCAGCCTCGCACAAATCTGGCCATAAATTTAATCTTGTAAGACAAATGTGATAATTAGGAAGCCAAATCATGGAAATACGAGTCCACAAACTGATGTATCTATTTGCATTTTGGAATTAATCAGAGGACCACGTTGTAGCCGAGGGAGAGGGAAAGTTACCTGAGATTTGAAAGAACTGACTGATTGTTATCATATTATAGACAGTGGAGTTTGGTGTACAGTGGCATAGTTAGTTAATAGGAATAAAGGTCACAAGTTCGATTCCTGGAGCATTTGAGTTTGCCCACTGCTCCAGACGGTTGCTCCAGTAGCATTGAAGGATCATATAGGGCAATAAAAAAATAAATCTTTTGGGGGTCCCGTTCCGGCTGGGCCAATTGACGATCAAGACAGAGCCCCCACCCACGAGTCTCAATCCAGTCATCTCCGCCCCGCCTCGTACACTTATCAATAAACTTCTTTGCACAGTGTTGTTGTTGGCGTGGTTCTTGCTAGTGAAATGTAGTATGATTAAATGAAATTCAAGAGAAGGACCATGCCTCAACCGCCCTCGCCTCCTCACCAGTAAATCACAGACCTCAATTTCCCAGAAGCCTATTTGTAGCAGCCTATCCCGTAATCCCAGTTTCTCAGCTAACTCGACACCATCTTCCCAGCCCCTATCTCATTTGTTTTTCAGACATAAGACGCCTACAAGGGCAGGTCGCATTCCGGCTGGGCCAAGTGGTGATCGAGATGGAGCCCCCACCCATGAGTCTCAACATGGCCTCGTTCAGTCATCAATAAACCTCTTCTTCGCACAGTGTTGTTGTTGGCGTGGCCGTTGCTTGTGAAACATCAAACATGCATGCCTGAGAGGACAATAAAGGTAAACAAGAAGCCTTCAGAAAGAGCAAACCAGTACCAAGGCACTATTTTTGATTTGTAATGGTGAAGATCACACTGACTGGGATCATGTAATTCAGGGGTGAATACTGCTTGCATAGACCAATCCTCTTAGCCACAAGGCAGCACTACTTAACTTAATCACTTATACAGTATCTGGGCTATTTAAATTTGAACTGAACCGCCAACTAACTTCTTTATTTCTGATGCTAAAACATAAACTGCAGTTATTTGTGTAAAATTCCTCATTCGTCTAGGTAGAATCGACAGCAAAGGAGAGAATTACATTTGTCAACTGGACATTTATTTGGTTGAATTTGTTTTGTAGCTCATCAAAGCTGCTTCTTCAATTCTGGTCAGACGCCGGAGGACACTGCCTTAAATCTGCCTGCAATGGGAGGTGTTAGCTACCAAGAAATTACTCTGAAACGAATACCCTACTTGTTTACGGTTTCTGTTGTTAGCAAAGCCTATTGAAATTGCCCTGAGTGTGGGGGTCATATTAGCATAATCATTCAGGGCCTTTGCTACAGGCAGTTATGTTTATTAGGGTGTTTTTTTACATTCTCTCCATTAGAACCCTGCATTTGGTTCCATATCTGGCCAAAATATTTGGGTCCAAATTTTATGCAAATTAATTCATAATTAGAGGTTGCTCAAGACACTTGAAAATTGTGCTATATCAGGTGTCTCCAACCTTGCCAAAGAGCTACTCATTTTAGTGTTCGCAAGAAATTGAGTAAATATCAGAACCTTAGGTGGGGTACAGTCAGATGCCTACAAAACATTTACATAATTATTATCCATTTACTAGTGCACAAAGACAGGCAATGATATGTTTACAGTAGTAATAGGCATGTAATTAAATCAAATTTTAGTTATTCAGAACAATACGAATGATTTAGAAATCCTTTGGCAAGTTACTTCGAAGAGGGTGGAGAGCTACTGTTAAAAGTTAATATGAAAAAGTTAAATTAGTCAATTTCGAGGAAACTTCATGCAGCTTGAGCAACCTGTAAAACATTTTTTTCTCCCAAATGTCTTTCTAAATCATCTTTTGGACGCTAAAACCTAATGCAGGGTTCTAATCGAGGTTTTCTGAAACTTTATTTTTCACGATGCGTTGATGGACCACCCTAATGTTTATGCAATACGCTGCCCTAGCATCAACACAAAACAGCAAAGTGGAAATGACCATGATTATTATGGATATTTATTGACTTTTTTTTCCTTCTTTTGCTTAAAGTGAAAAGTAAATAAATGTAAGATTTGCACGTTTAACACCATAAGATCTCCTCAGAGAAGTAACATAATGATCAGAATGAGAAGCCTGACATCAGCAGTCAGCGAGATGACACTTTTTCAATACAAAGTGAATGGAGCCAGAGAGGATGGATCCAGGAGTGCAGAATTATGGTTTTGTGCAAGATCAAATTTTGTTAAACAGTTGTATTTTCATGTAGGCTGCTGGCCCTTTAAAACTCCTCATAAAGAAACAGGGCAGTGACAACAGCAAGGTCATACTGTATAAATCATTCAGTGGAAGTAAGATGGATGAAAAGTTGGAAAGGCACTTTGTCTAGTATTAAATCACCCAGTGAGGGGCTAATCTACAATGCACATTACCAACATATTACAACGTTCGAATGGTACAGTCACTAAATAGAATTCAAAGGGGCTTCAACACTAGAATCTCACATTTTGGCTGTATTAATAACTATAATTAATTCCATAAACAAATGAGAGAAGGAAAACAAACATTTGCACATTTGAAAGTCTGTATCTACAAAGAGAGAGAAGTGGGTCGATGAATGCTGCTGAATAATGCCTTCTCTGTGTGGAGCTCTTGTTTGGGTTTGTTTAGGGTTCTGTTTGTTTGCTGTTTGGGTTAAGCTGAACTCGTGAGAGAGTTTCAGCATTAACAGAATATATCGAGACAACATTTGGCTTCATAATGTCTGCTGATGAAGACGCTTTGAACATTACGCCCAAGATGTTCATGATGTCTTCTTAGTGCTTTAGGCCCCGTTTACAGGTACACAGATATTTTTAAAAACTAATATTTCCCTCGCTCCATTTTCCGAAATAAAATCGTGCACACAGCATTGTTTTCAAAAAGTTTCAGTTTACATGAACCCGTATAAATACGGCGTCGAACAATGACGGTCATCTCGCCCTCAATGTGAGGACGCAGCAAGTCTGAGAGTAACAGCAGTGATGACCGCGGCATCCTAAAATTTTCACACCACACCGAGACCACTTCATTTTCAAAATAATCCCACCAGACAGCAGTCCACCCAGGTCAGACCCAAAAACGGCGGTGTTGATGGTGACGGTGACTGGATCTTCGGGTTGTAAGGAGAAGAGGGAAAATTGCTGAGCTCCGAGCCTCATTCATCTCTTCATCGATATGAAACATCAGCTGTGCAAATGCAAACACATGACAAGTGTTTGCAGCAGAAGTAACGCGACTGCTGCTCTGATGCTTCCACGATCATCACCAGAGAAAAACGTTAACACTGGTCACACTTTGGCGTCAACTGCCTAAAACGCCGTTTATGTCACTTTACATGCAAACGCAAAGTTTTCCAAAATCTCCACTTTAGAGTTTTTAGAGATATTCGATTTCAAAGGCAAATTCTCTGTTTGCGTGTAAAAGATGGGTACAAACAAAGGGAAATTTCTCTGTTTTTAAAAATATCTGTGTACGTGTAAACGGGGCCTTAACTTCTTAGGTCCTTTTTTAAGACAATGTAGTCAAGTGTAGTTACCTTGTTGACATGTTTCGGCTGTAGCTGCAAGTCATCTTCAGAACTGTCCAACTGTCCACCTACAGGTACTCTTCACTTTGCCCCAACAATAGTTTACCACCAATGGGTATCGAGTGAATGAATAACGAACTGTAAATAATGTTCTGTAACGCGTCTTTGTGACATGTGAATTTTACTTACCCAAAACCTTGACTATTCTCTTAGTTAGGTACACTTAGGTACACAACACCTGAGAGGAAACCTGTCAGGAACAGTGAGCTACTGCCACACAAATCTCTGCACCTCCAGGTCTTAAGCTAGTCTTGGTCAAAGCTGCCTTAGCAGGGGGCCCCCGTCCCCACCCGGGGGGGAAATGAAACTGATCCCACAACCCCGGGAAGCGGTGAGATCCGGGCAGGAGGAAATATAAAGCACACAGCCAGAGCATCGGGCGTCCGCCTCAGAGGAAGTGCACTCGGCGGGGGCCAGCGACACCCGGGAAAGGTGATGCCGCATCAATGCCGGTCGATGCGGGAGAATACCCTCAAGAGGTCTCTTGGGGGTATTCTCCCGCATTGACCGGCCGTCATTTTCCCGCCGTGGTGAATTCCCCGGGCAAACTGAACGGACCCGTTTACCTCTTAACGATTTCACTTCCTCTTAAACTTTCTCTTCAAAGTTCTTTTCAACTTTCCCTTTTGGTACTTGTCGACTATCAGCCTTGTGCCATATTTAGCCTTAGATGTAACGTAAAAACTTACTTTCTATAGAGTGTAAATAAATTAAGGGATTATTTTTTAAAGAAGTAACGAGTAACAAGTGAACACTACTAACTTCCTCTAAGTAACTTCCCCAACACTGTGTGAGTGTTGGTGGTGGCTGGAGGGGCTGATGGTGCAAACTGTTTTTATTACTTATTTTTCAGTTTTATTCTGATGAGTACATTTACATTTATATAATTATGCCTTATTTGACACCAGTTTTTGCTCTTTTTTGCTTATTTTTAGAATTTATAATTACCATTTCTATATTTTACTCTTTGTTCTTAGATTATATTGTGATGTATGAGCTACTGTGTCCAAATAATTTCCCTTATGGATCAATAAAGTTTGTCAGAGTCTAAATTGGCAGCCTTGCTTATGTTTTTCTACCGCAGGGCAGTTGTGGCTACAGTAGGAGTATGGAGTGAATAGTGAAGATAGTTTAGCACTTTGAGAGGCTCCAACAAACCAAACATCACATCTGTAACATCCAAGCTCCAAACTTTATCCTTTCAATACGATACAATACACTGCAGTATTTTGTACAATATTCAGTGGAGATAACACTATTTATTTCCAGTGATTAAATAAATCTTCTCGCCGGGTTGAGACAATGCGAAAAATGAAGCTAATCACAACAACTTCACAACGCCTTTATTTCAGCTGCTGCCATTATGTTCCAATTAGCCACCAAAGCAAGTCGGGCGCGAGAACTCTTCAAGGAGATCTGCCTTTCAGGAAAAAAACAAAAAAACAAAGAGAAAAATTAAAATATATTATCATCTTTTAAAAATCCTTTCAAAAGTAAATAAGACAAACACAAACAAAAGCCGGCACAAAGGGGGCTCTCCGTCTCCGGGCGTCTCCCAGGACCCCGTGCATCCACACACACGTCCACACACACATCCACACACATCCACACACACACATCCACACACACATCCACACACACATCCACACACACATCCACACACACATTTGCATATAAACTGAAGACTGCGGGATTGTCATGGGCGCGCGTTAGAAGCAACCGAGGGGATTTTCATGTGCAAATTTCAGCCAACTCCGTGCATTATTATTATTTCATCAGATCCAAAGAGGGAAGGAAGCCCCAAACCCTACGCGCCGCTCCCCCGCTCGCCCCCATCCCCGCGGACGCTTCAAGAGTCCGTTCGTATCCCCCCGTCGGCACCTCCCCTCAGAGGACCCCCGCGCTGAGTGGATGTTTACACTGCGGGACGCCAGGCTAAAGCAGGCGAGCAGCGTTAGGAAGGTGGCCTCAGGAGAGCGCGGGCTTCTGCTTTGCCGTTCCAGGATAGTATAGAACGGAGAATTATGGGAATTGCTACCGGAAAAACCTTAGACCTGCATGAACAGGAATAAAAAGACACAGCTTTTATGTCACTGAGCAAGGCACTTCAACACTTGAGTATTAAAGTATTTTTACAGGTGCATGTAAACGGGAGCGTGTCTATGTCCCCTCAGCACTATGTCCCCTCATCCCTATGTCCCCTCAGCCCTATGTCCCCTCATCCCTATGTTCCCTCAGCTCTATGTTCCCTCAGTCCTATGTTCCCTCAGCCCTATGTTCCCTCAGCTCTATGTTCCCTCAGCCCTATGTCCCCTCATCCCTATGTCCCCTCATCCTTATGTTCCCTCAGCTCTATGTACCCTCAGTCCTATGTTCCCTCAGCCCTATGTCCCCTCATCCCTATGTTCCCTCAGCTCTATGTTCCCTCAGCCCTATGTTCCCTCAGCCCTATGTCCCCTCATCCCTATAGCCCCTCATCCCTATGTCCCCTCATCCCTATGTCTCCTCAGCCCTATGTCCCCTCATCCCTATGTCCCCTCAGCCCTATGTTCCCTGAGCCCTATGTTCCCTCAGCCCTATGTCCCCTCATCCCTATGTCCCCTCATCCCTATGGCCCCTCATCCCTATGGCCCCTCAGCCCTATGTCCCCTCATCCCTATGTCCCCTCATTCCTATGTCCCCTCATCCCTATGTTCCCTGAGCCCTATGTCCCCTCAGCCCTATGTCCCCTAATCCCTATGTTCCCTGAGCCCTATGTCCCCTCAGCCCTATGTTCCCTAAACCCTATGTTCCCTCAGCCCTGCTTGAGGTCATGGTGCAAAGGACCCTAGGTTGAAATTACTCTGAATCATCCCTTTAAATGTGGTATAAAAATAAAAATGACTTGACTTAGAGTTTCATTTTGATAAAAATCTTAGAAATAAGAACATTTTTAGAAATGAGGGCACATACACTACAAAAAAGGATGTTCTAGCATAGTTAAACTGACTTGAATTAAGCAGATTCATCTTAAAAGTAAAATTTTAAGATTTTATTACTTAATAAGATGAGATTTTTTTTACTTGTTTCAAGATATTCCATCCTGATATATCTTATCTGGATTTTATAACTTATTCTAAGCACTTTTTTATATTGAAGCAAGCCAGGTTAAGCCTCTTTAACTTCCTTCTCAAACCAATAAGGTGAAAAATCTTGCCATAAATACTTGAAACTAGTGTTTTCTGCTTAGAACAAGATTCGTAAGGGGGTAAGTGAAATTTTCTTACTGCACTGGTAGATAATTTCACTTAAAATAGGGCATTTTACCTGCCCTATTTTTTCTGATAGGCCTTTTTTGCGGTGTAGTACTGTGAGACCATTGTGCTGACCCCATGTAGACGGGACAGCAGTTAAGTTCCAATCCTGTGTGTTTATATTCATGCTCCAAACCAAAGTTACTTCTAATTACCTGTTGGGTAATTAGTAGGGGTGTAACGGAGTGACTGTCGACTAAACCAGGAATGAACCAGGTTTAAACCAGATCTAAACGATTGTCATTATAATTATAATAGTTATAATTATTAGTTCTTATTATTAGTAATGATTTTCAGGGTTTGTTTACTACTTCCCTGAGTGTTCAGTATTGTCCACTGTTGTAGCAGACACAAGGTGAGGGGCCATTTGAGGGGAAAGAAGTGCTGCTTTTATCCATCAAACATGTGACATTTTTGCATTTTGCTCCCACACTGCACTGAAAATGAACCGAACCGTGACCTCAAAATTTTTCTGTACCATTACACTCCTAGTAATTAACCATCTGCATCTGACCCTTCCTTCAAGACCACTGACCAACATGACCGGAGCAGTGGGTCAGTACAGTGAGAAGTTGGAGGAAATCCACTTCAATTTATAATTTTGCCATAATATAGAATTCTCTCATTTTTATCCTTTACTCCATCCAGTCCCACATCAGGGACTTGTGACATTAGTGCTGAAGGTGAAATCTTGACTTAATGGGGAATCAAATCCCTGATCTTCTAAATAGAAATAACATTGCAGGACATTGCTCAGCTGATGGCGCAGAATCTATCAGTCTGTCTTTACCACCACAGAGTGCAGAAGAATGCATCAGGACTATGGTATGGTCTGCTTTTTATTTGTACAGGGACAGTGCACAACAAAACATTAACCCTTTTACTACCACTATTTAAAATTTTAATTTTTAATCATTCAAACTGCCCCTGAAAGCTTGAAACGGGGCTTGAAAGTTGAAGAAAATTCAGTTCCTTTTTGGCTTTTTCGTCTTATAACACACATATTTAGGTATTTAATTACATAAGAATGGTAAATACTTGACAGCTCTACTTCTCCTGGAAAAGGGTGTAAATTATTTACACATGGGCCATTCTTTTGACACAATTATTGACAAAAATAGACTATTCAGTTCAATTCCATCTTTATTAAGAACACATCATATCTGGTTCATAGTAAGAAAGTATGTAAAAAATAAGATTAATCATAAAAAACGAAAAAACGAAATATAGCTCTTATTATAGGGTTAAACCAAGACAGAAGTCACAGGAAAGATGCTGGTGCAGGTTATATAAGCATGAACGCTCATTTACAGCTGTCATCCCTGAGCAGGTTGGTGGAAAAACTAAAATACAGATTCAGTGTGTATAGATAAACTGACCAAAAGTAAATTAAAACAGATATTAGAGGCTCGTCAAGTGAAATATACAGCACATATTTTATAATAAAGTCATGCTATGTATATACATCTCCTCTTCTTCAAACTAAATCTAAAACCGGTGTGCACATAAAAAGTTCAAATGACAGTGTGCATATTGTGTTTATTGAGTGCACCATGTTTCCCTCAGAGGAGAGCAGCCGTTCCAGTGATGGTGGTGTTCTAGTATTAATTGCTTGTAAACTGCGAGGCTTGAGGCGTCACACTTTTACTGTAAAGAAGATTACAGCCAATTAGCTGGTCCTGTGAAAAGGCCCGAGCACCAGGGGAATACAGACTGCTCCTTAATGTGGCACAGCTGCGAGCCACAAAGAACACAACGTACCGCTACTCCACACACACACACACACACACACAGGGGATTACAGAGGGGCCGGGGACAGGGGCCCGACCAGCAGGGGGCCTTAGAGAGGGGGGCCACTGGAGAGGAGACATGAGGGCCTTAAAATAGATCAGAGCGAAAAAGGATTAGAATATCACTCAAACATAACCTACAAAAACAAAAACAGAATAAATGCCTTAAATACAGTGAGGAAAGATGGTTCAAATGGTTTATTTTGAAGTAAGTAAGAAAAAAAAAAGCTAAATTCTGATAAGAGATTAGGTTGTCAAATAATGAACAATTGTTTTTAAGGTGTGACCGAGTGGTTAGTGGTTTAAGGTTCATTTAAGGCCGCTACACTCTGCAGGATTTTTCGGTCTTAAACCATTTTTAAACGTGCAACAAAATGCACAGACCGAAGACACAAAGAGAAACTTATGAGACTTAAAATCTCCGATCTCAAACACTGCAGCGGAATCTGTCTGCAGACCACAGGATATAAAGCTGTGAGCGCGATGGCGTCAGCTGTTTCCTGTCTACAGTAAAACCACTCGCTCTGAGACTCTGAAGTGTTCAAAGATCAGAGCTCGCACTTCTAGTTTAGACACAAGTCAAAACTGTGTTATTATTTGTGAAATGTGGTGCAGTATTTCAGATACAGGATTTTAAAAGCATTAAAGCTTAGCGATAAAGACCACAGGAAGTAGAGTCAGTATCGCTAATCTGCAGCTTCACCATACGTCTGTGTAAACAAACATACATGAGGAAACACTGTCTTTTTACTTTCAAAGAAGGCTTCAAATTGGATTAACAGCGCGGTTTTGTGGACTGGATGCCGTTATTTGCGGAGGACATTTTCTATGGATAATGTGGATCAGATGCTGCACTTTAAATGTACCACTTTATGGGAGGTGAGTAATAAAGTCTTTATTTTCGCGATATTCTGAGTTTGTATGTTGCGTCTCTGTGTCCGTTGCTTCTCTGCCCCTGATGCTCTGTTTTATCGGCTGTTTCTGTAGCGTTGTTGATGTTTGGTGGTTCTGATCTGACAGTGACTCCACACACGAGGAGCAGCGGCTTCAAAATCGCACATAGAGACACAAAGTCGGGTCACACCTCCCCGAACTCGGGAAGAAGAAATTGCAGCCAAAATCGGGCGACTTCTCCTGTAGTGTGTGACGGACTTTAGACGAAGGTTATATTTTTTAGCAAAATATTTATATTTGCAATGCAACCCTGTCTTTACAAAACACTCAAAACAAAATTGGCGATATTATAAAATACAGGGTTCCTACAGGTTTCCTCAAGTTAAATTCAAGACCTTTTTAAGACTATTTATATAGAAAACTTAATACCTATTTCACAGCCTTTTTCAGGCCTATTAGACTTACCAACAAAGAAAAACTAAATTCTTTAATTTGTGTTTATTTCTCAAACAAAGGAATCTGGGGAGATGTGTTTGGAGTATTTTGACCTGGGGCTGCGCTTCGTTCTCAATTATTGGTTCCGTTGCTCTTTATTTAGGCAACGTTATTTAACCAAATAATGACGGTTGACAAATTAAACTTTTGAGGAGAAATACGATACAGAGAAGTTACATACTGCATGAATTTTAAGACTCAGATATAAAAATTCAAGACTTTTTCCAGCCTTTTAAAAGTTTTATTTTTAAATTCATAAATTCAATGCTTTTAAGACTTTTTAAGACACTGTAGGAACCCAAAAAATAGAGTATAAAAATGTTAGGCTTGTGTTAAATTTAATGCACTTCATTGATTCTCATAGGGAAATTTCTCTGCATTTAATACATCCTTTAGCGCAGAATGAGCCTCACTTGAGTCTCTCATTTGTGTTGCCAGTTTCAGTGCTGAAATCCAGTTGGTTTAAGCCTAAAATGCCTGAGCACAGGCTACGTACCGCTCCTTTAAGGCTTCTGGCTGGTATCTTACACTTTATATTAACTGCAGCCTCAGTTGAGTGTAAATCTGCAGTATTTATTCCACCTGTGTTGAGCTTTAGTCTCTGCTCGGTAATAAATGATAGCAGGAAGTCCTACAGACGATAAGAGAAAACCATTTTTAGGTCATTGTAGACTTATAGCTTGCCCCGGGGCCAACACACGACTGAATATACATGGTGAAATCTCTGCTGCAAAGTGAGAAGAAAGCCATCGCAACTGAAAGGAAGATGTGCACAGAAGTACTATTACTGCATTAAAAATAGATAAGTACATGAAGGCAAGCAAACACCCCGAAGTATGCTCCCATCCCAAAGTGTCAAAGCGCTCTACAGTGGCTGAGGTAAATACGTTTGAAAAGGTGCCGGGGAACCGTTTGTGCAAAGGCAAGGCTTTTTTCATCCTTTTAAATCAATTTGTCAGCCTCTTTTCCGGAGGAGCGTTCCCCAAAAAGCTCCAGTGTGTTCCGCTGTAAACTGCCATCTTTAATTTCTTTGTGTGACACCCTCGGTTGTAGCGCGACGCACCAGAGATGGAGGTGAGCGCCGGGTTCAAAGCCCCCAAACGGAGCCTTATGTCAGGGGAGAGGAGGAACACTCATCTCCACACGATGGTAATCTGCCAGCGTTTATGGAGGATCGCTTGTGTACTGTTTCGGGGGCTTTTGGTGTCACCTGCGCCCCAGCCTGCTCCTCACATTAGCATTAGCCTGTCTGCAGAGAGCACCTCCACAGCAGGTGTGATCATGTTCAGAGACATGTGCACGATACAGTCTCAAGAACAGCCACACGAGCTCGCACAGGGATTACGAGGCCCTTATAGACGTCTGTGTTAAACGTTAGTGTGGAAAACTTCAGTTGGTGGCATCTATTTTTCTCTTATTGTTTTGGAAACTTTATAATCAGAATTTTTAGATAAAAGACTCCCCCGGTTTGTGGTGGTGAAACAAGTGCGTAATTAACTAAAATAGTTATGTACTCGGCCCATTCATGTGTCAGAATAGTCACATTTTCTTTGTGTTTTGGTTGTTTTTCAGCAGCTTTTCTGTATTTTACCTAAAGAAATGATAAAGCATGCCTGTCTTTACTGTTGGCAGGGATATAATTTGTCAAAAATAGGGACATTTCTTATATAAAACTCAGAAATCTGCTGGGACAGAGGACACAGGGCAGAGTCCTGCAAATTTTAATGAAACGGATGAAAAATGTTGTGCTGTGTCGGATGCGGGTTCAGGTCGGATGCAGGAGAGGGCAGGTCTAATCTGCGGTTTACAAAACATCATGTGCGAACAAAAAACAGGGCTGTATTTTAGTGAAATGCAAAAATGCCATTGTTTTTACAAGATGATTAAATGTAAAATCCATGTTTTTGCCTCATGCGCATTCCCAGAAATCTCTGCCACTTTCATTTCAAACCACACATGCAATGTCTTGCAGGTCAAAATGACTCCCGAGGAGCTGAAAAGAAAATAAGCGAGTGGAGAGTATAAAGTTGTGGCTCGTTTTTGGCTCTCGGACTGATTTTCATTCGGGTGCGGTTCAGGTGTTGGTATGGATTTATAGCAGGTCAGATCGGGTGCAGAATTTTATTTCAATTTTGTCGGAAAACGGGTCGGGTGCGGATTGAGGTATGACGGGTACAGGTGGATACGTTTTGTCAAAATCAGAGCCGTGCAGGACTCTGACACAGGGCTCAAAACTGGGACTGTCCGGGGTAAATAGGGACGCTTGGACGCCCAAGGTAAAAGTAAAGGCAAAAACAACTCCAGTTTGATGTTCCTACATGAGGTTAAGGTACTTTTATTGTCTTTATGTGTCCTCTGCATTTGACACATCTCCAGATCATCTTAGCTACTCTTGGTCAGGATAACCTTAACTGTTTTATCTGTATGGTGCTTGTTTTGGGTTGATGGGGAAACTGTAGTGTCCAGAGGAAACCCACCCAGACACAAGAAGAACGTGCAAACTCCACACAGAAAGGCCCTGGTGGCACAGGAGTCGACCCTGGAACCTTCTTGCTGTGAGGCAAGTATTAGCCTGTCACCACACCTCCATAGAGGATCTCATGAGACTGTTGGGTAGTTTGATGTGTGGTGGTGATGTTGGTGATGACAGAAACTAGTTTTTATGGCGTCTGTGTAACCCCTCTGTCATCTGGACATGGTTTGGACAATTCTGGATTGTCAAATCTTACTACACTGTGTACACTGTGAGATTTTTTGCCCTTTTTGAGACAGTTTGCCACTATTTTGGGATTGGGCTGAGTTTCATTGTGTGTCGTGCTTTGTGTACATGGGGTAGCGAGAACCGATAAAAACCTCACAACCAGCTCCCAGTCATCAATTGTAGGTCGCAAGAATATCAAACCTGTTTGAAATCCAGTCACCTCTCGTGAGAGTTTCGCACAAGTCGTTCGTACAGTGTGAGAACATAAATCATGAGCTGTGAACTTTTAAACCCTGAGATTTGGTCGTACAGTTTGAGCTGGAGCTGAGTGAAACCATTGACAATATCGTACAATGTACGGCCAGTGTTTTTGGTGGAAGGTCTTTCAGCTGTTTCTCAGATATTAATAGAGATCTTATTGCTCTGCTTGGAGTGTTCCACAGTATAGCATTAAAGTGATCTCTTACATTTGAGCCTTTACATGTGTTTTATGGTGTGAAAAAAGAAGTATGTGGTTACTTATGACATTGATGACGAGCTCGTACAAATATTTACATATAGATAAATAAGAGACCCACTCTACATACTAAATGTGTTAGAGACCTGCAATTTGAGTTTTCTTTCTTTTTGTATTGCATTGGATTCATTTTTTTTTTTTTAATTCTGTATACTTGTTTTTTTTACTTAGATGTTTACACTGATGTGAACAGAGAGACTCCTATAGAAACTACTGGCACGGTCTTCAAAGAACAAACCTTATCGGCATTTTAGAGGTTGAGGATTATTCGCCTTTCCACAGATCTGACCTGTAAATTGACCTGGTGCTGTGTCGCGCCATACTGTGGAACATTCCAGACAAAACAATAAATAAAACACTCCACCAGAAAAGTTACACTGTGCACCTTTAATATTTCAAGTTCTTAGCTTATCAAAAAGTCAAGAAAACATTAGGGAGAGGACTGAAATATTTTTATTAACTCATCTGCTACAATCAAGAGCAACTTTTAACAGCACAAATCATCTATTGTAGAATATTTTGATAATTAAGCCTGTTCTTTCTGGTCAGATTTAGTGATGCAGCGATACCCCTTTTTTGAAAACCAATACGAGCACGAGTACAATAATTTCTGCACTTGCCCAAACCGAGTACTGATATCGATACTTTACCAATCTTACAAATGTGCAAGTGCAAAAAATATATATTTAATAAACTCAGAAAAAAATACAAACAATCATGATATGACCTCTCTACACACCAGGATGTCACCCTAAAAAGAACTTTGAACTTTTCTTTCATTTTATTATTATTATTTAATTTAGCTTTGATTGAGAGTGAGAAATGTCATTTCATTTTTTCATATGTGAATTTGAAAATTTTACAATAAACTTTTTGAATCTCGATAATTATGCAGCTTTAATGCGCACATTTGTTTTTGTTTTACAGAAACAAAACTTGAAACTGCACGGTTCATTTTCATACAGTATAAGCTGCGAAGATGTGGTCTCAGTTTCTGTGGGACTAAAGGACACGACTCAGTGGAATATGAGTGTTCTCTCTGTGACAGATGTTCTGCTGATGGTGAGTCTGTTCTGTGCGTATGTCGCGTTGGAGATGGTTCATGTTAAACTTTTCAGAGATCGTACGAGTGCAGCAGCTCTTTCACTCATGTCGCTACAGTCACTTTATTTATGTTGCTCTGGTTTCTCATAACCGGGATTCTGGCTTATCCGGGATACTGAAACCGGGATACTGCAGAGTATGTCGTGTAATAGTGGTATCGGTGCATGGTATCGGCAAATGTTTAACGAGTACGAATATATTATGGAAGTATTGGCACATCCTTAGTCAGATTGTGTTAAAACAAAACTCAAATTAGTAACAGTAGTAGTAGTAGTTAATTTTCTTCAGTCATGTACTTTATCATGTACTTAATAGACTGTTATAAACATTTCATATAAAACTATGACCGAAGCGGTTTAGGCTGAAGTGAAAGAGCTTCGCACGTCCAGCAACGTGAGCAGCAAAAGATCAGTTCAAAGTGCATCATTCGTATTATATAAGAGTAATGGCAGCCGAGAACCAGACCGAATCTAACCAAAGCACCCAAATTTTCACATTGCACAAACCAATCCACATGTTCTCTGCTAATAGCCCGCGGTAATGACCTCATGCATCATTTGTAAACACATTCGCACTCATTTGTTTAACAGTGGTTAGCTTAGCGCGGCTCGGGGGACTGTTTGTTTTCGGTGACCCTCTCAGTGGAGTCAACAGCTGCTTCCAGTCAAAGCTCTGCCCTGACACGTCCATCCCTCACCAAGATGGCTCCCGCTGCAACGCCGCTAACCGCATCCTAATTACGACTAATGACCGCCTCGTTACACTGCAACGCCGCTAATTGGGAAGCGACGCAAGCAGGTCAGGAATTTGCTTTCAAAAAAAGCCATAAAACTTGTAAACCGGGAGGAGGCTGACCACGGAAAGCTGCAAACCTTCTCTTCAAACTGCATTTTTAATTGGAGATAATCAATATTCAAGGCGTACGAATTTCGCAGTTTATAGCCCCATAAAAAATCATAAATACTTAATGCGTCTTAAAAAATGACGAAACCCCAACATTCGAAAATGTATTCCCAGAGTTTATATGGCAATCCAGCAAATCAGAAACTATTAATTATAAATTGGACCATTAGCTTCACAAATTGCATTCATAACCGCAGTCGGAACATGGGTTTGCCTTGGTCTAGTGCGAGGAACGGCGTCTTGGGTTGTGATTTTCATGCAGTGTCCGTCCACGCGCCCCGTAGTTTCATTTAGATCAAAAAGACTGCGGTGAGTGGGAGAGTGGGAGATATCCAGAATGCAAGATGGCTTCTCCTCCTCCTCCTCTTCCTCCTCGCATCGCACCTAGAGCCGGATCAGAGGAGCGCTGGGAAGATCTCATTAAAGCGGAGAAGACGAACGCACCAGGAAGTAGACAACACCGATACAAGAGCTGGCATGGTTAAAGATGTAAGGCAAATAGAGTCTGTACGATCGCTGGAGAGCAATGGGTTTACAGTAAGAAATGTACTAGGGGATGTGGCTTTAAAGTGCACATGACGGGCTGGACTTCTCATTTCACTTAGTATGTGATTATATTTAAGGTTTTATTTAAAAGTTTTTCTTTTTTATTTTGGTGTTAATGATTTTACTCCATGGCTGGACAAATATGACAAACATAAATGCGATTCCATGTCCAAATCACACAGATGGTATATGTTATATGACTTACGCAGTTCTCAACGAAACTTCCTCAGTTGATTACACTTGTACTTTTCTGGTCAACTTTTTCCACAAATTGCCACTTAACTGATAAAACTACAATACATGTTTAACACAGATTCTACCCCACCAAACAAGGTAATAAGAAAAACCTATCATCTGCACTCTAAAGTGGTTTATTTAGTTATGCTGACAACTTCTGCGTAGATTTTGTGTGTGATTGAGTCGCTGACTGGGGTATTTGTTGAAGTAAAGTTGAGGTAAAGTTCACAAATTGTTGCTGTGGGCGCCCTGGCTCAGGTGCTTACTGTGCTCACCCAGCAGCCAGGTGAATAGTGCGAGTCCCGAGCCCACAGATGCTCTGGACTGAGATCTTGACGTTCACATTGGTTGAGACGCAGACAAATCAGATGGTGTTGTTCTATAACTGACTCAGCTGCCACAGGGGCACAGCGAGAGCTGGATACAACAGCCCCAGAAGATACTAAAGAGAGGAAGAGAGTAGAACAAAACCAGGCTGCTCCGCTCCAAGCCTAAAGGTACAAGTTTAAGGTACTTTTTCTGTACAAAAAGTAGCAGCAGGCATCTCTCATGTGGTTCTAGGAGTTTGTCTACAATAGCTTTGTTAGGGAATATTGTTGTTGCAGATGATAATGTAAGATTAAAAGTGCTCCCTTTTGTGCATGACACATACAGTAGTTAGCGGTGTCCTCAGTCCTGCACAGCTCTGCAGTGTTTAGCACAGAGGTACACACAGTCACAGCACATTAGTGCAGAGAGGGAAGATGCCTGTCTGGGACCTGTTCTCTATAAATACTGGAGCTGCAGCCTCGACGGACTCCTCGCACAGCTCACAGCCTCAGGATAAAGCAGGAAATAAATAAGAATGAAAACATATGCCCCCAAACTGCTCCTATTACACGCTGCACACGGTAAACAGGGAAACAATGGAGGCATTTGAGTGCTGATCCAAACGGGACGCACAGCGCTGGCATCTGGGGCAGAGGCTGCGGGGCTGGGAGGGGGCGAGGGCCGAGGGGAGGGGGCGCTCTAATGGGCTCTGGGAGGCCTGCTGGAGGCTCGGCACGGGCCCCCGGGAGCCCCTCGCCCCTGGTCTTGCCTTGGGCGGGCCTGGCCCAGCAGCAGTCAGGTGGGCTGACAGACTGAGGAGCACTCCCCATGTGGCCTCCATCTCCCCCACCCTCTCCAGGTGTGAGGCTGTGGGAGCAACAAGCTACAAGCCAAACAAAGACAGGCCTACATCACTGGCTTTGACTGATGTCTTCATGCTGATCCATCCTCTTGATTGATTTCAGTTGCCCCAGTATAGCAATTGTTGTCTTTGACTGATTCTGAGATTGTTCTTATAATTAGATCTTCATAATGACACTCTTCCAAAACAGTGTGTACTCTACATGTGAGGTGTACAGCTGAGTGATGTTTGGAGAGCAAAATAAGACTTAAGACTGTCACTACTTTACTTGTATCCTTCCATCACCACACTGACTCACAGCTGTGGTTGAAAACACATCACATCCCCCCACCTCAAGTCGCCTCATCGGGGGGACTGGACACCTGACATTTTATATAGTCCCAAGATAAGGAATAGCTGGAAAGATATCATACGCTGACCTACTTTATGCAAACTCAGTCAAGTAACCTGGGTCAGTTTTTGGTTCAGGGCCTTAGCTCATCTAAAACATGCACAGATCACATGTTTAAAGCATGACTTTGCAAAGCAACACTTTGCTCCAGTTTGTGATATCATGTGGTAATCCAGGAAATCATTTGGACGATTTCAGCCTTGGCATTTCCTAACTCTACTAAACAAAAGCTAAAAAGTAGGTGTTACCTTGAAAACTATCGCTTTATGACACCATAAGGTGGAACAGAGCATTTTGAGCTTTAGAGATGTTGGCAGAATATTAATAAAGGGTTACTCAAACGTGTGAATGAAACAAAACATAACTTCAGGTCTGTTTTTGAAGAAGTAACAACATTCTAACATGGCTGAAGCTCACAAATGTCAATTTTTGCATAAACCATTTGCCTAATCCCAACTTTAGCCACAAAATGTTTCCTAAATTAAAAAAAAATAAGCCGCTTCCTAAACTTCAGCACTTCGAATGAGCAATCACAACAGACCGTCCCTCCCGAGCCTACGTTCTAGCATTAACCATACCACATTCTGTAGCATAACATGGATGCTGCAATCAGAATTCTCTCTCAGGAGTGTAGGTAAACGTCAGGATATATTCACGTCCGGGGAGAGTGGATGGACGGCTCTGTCAGACCGTGAGTATCCTACAGAGCTACATTGCAAGAAGAATTACGACTTCCAGCGCACATAAAACCATGACTAACTCCACCCAAAACCCCTCAGCGGCCGCATATTTACCGGCGCAGAGTTTGTTCCTGTGCTAGCCAGAAGAAAAGACTACTCTCGCATGTACAAAGAAGGCGTCTCTCTCAGGCGGGTTGCGTATCCGGTGAACTTTGACCTGCAGAGGCTCCCCGAAGAACCTCTGCACGCCGTACGCTGCTGGAGGCCCCGAGATCAGGGCGGTTCGGGCCCCTAACCCCCCCTCCCACCTCATCTTCATCTGACCGCCGGGCTGTGGAGCCTCTGGCATGACTCTCAGCATGGGAAAAGTACACCTTTATCGCGGCTGCTCAAACATTCACACAAGCTCGCCAGCGTTCCGACGGGAGACAATGGACCCCTTCTGAAGTGCTGGGGTTTGGAAGGAGGAGGTGACAGGGAGATGGCTTCAAAGGTTTCTCAAGCTGCGGGTCGACACTGGACCAAAGACGTTAGCCAAAAAGACAAAAAAATGTAAAAAAAAAACGTATCTAGTCTGGAGGGAGGTCATTACCAGGCTATGTTTACGCCACTCATATCCTGTGCCGTTTTAACATTTGGAATGGACCGACTGCAGGCAAAGTAGTAGCAGTGTTTGTGGGTGGATGCACGCCGCGGAGGGCTAGCGGGACGACACTTTAAAGGGGATTTGCATTATTTCCTGCCAGGCGAGGTGAAGGTCGGCGCTCCCCCGGCGGATCCCCACGTCTCTCCATCCGAAACAGGAAAATAAATACTTCATACTACGCAGCGCCAGGAGAGTTCAGTGCATAAAATGTCCGAGATTTACCGAATCATTTGGACGGATCGGATTGTTATTTTTTAACAGCGGGCGGAGAACTGTGGAGTGTGATGAATTTGTAATGACGATGTATTTTTAAAGGTTTAACAGTGTAATGATGCCTGCTAAAGTCTGGATTTGGAATAATAGCGTTATGACATGAATATGTATCAGACAGAAAGGATTTGGATCATACGCTTACAAATGGACAGCCTGGTTTGGAGAGGCAAATGCACCAGGTGGTACCTTTGTGGTCATCTGTAATACGTACTTTATTCCACTCCAGAACTATCCTGCTTTCAATGACTTAAATATATACATACAGAAGACATCAAATATATGAAGTACGATGTTTGGAATTACACCGTGTTCCAAATTATTAAGCAAATTGTGTTTAAGTGTCATAAAAGGTAAATGTTTTGCTTTATTGTTGAAACTGATGGATGGTTTTGTGTCTCAGGCTCTTTGGGTGAACTCAGTCTCAGACTCCTCTGCCAGTTTGCCAGATAAATCCAATTAAAGGAAAAACTACTTAAGAAGCATGTTCCACATTATTAAAATCAGACCACCACTTTCAAGCAATATGGGAAAGAAAAAGGATCTTTCTAGTGCAGAAAAGCGGGAAATAGTCGAATACCTTGGACAAGTTATGGAAACCTTAGATATTTCACAAAAGCTTAAGCATGATCATCGTACTATTAAGAGATTTGTAGCTGATTCAGAGCACACAATGATTCGTGCAGATAAAGGCACAATGAGGAAGGTTTCTGCCAGTCAGATTAAGAAAGCAGCTGCTAAAATGCCATTACAAAGCAGCAAACAGGTATTTCAAGCTGCTGGTGCCTCTGGAGTCCCACGAACATCAAGATGCAGGATCCTCCAGAGGCTTCAGTTCTGCATAAACCTTCTATTCAGCCACCCTTAAACAACGCTCACAAGCAGAAATGGCTCCAGTGGGCCCAGAAATACATGAAGACTAATTTTCAAACCGTCTTGTTCACTGATGAGTGCCGTGCAGCCCTGGATGGTCCAGATGGATGGAGACGTGGATGGTTGATGGGTGGCCGCCATCAGCAAGGAGGCGGAGTCATGTTTTGGGTCAGAATCATGGGGAGAGAACTGGTCGGCCCCTTTAGGGTCCATGAAGGTGTGAAAATGACCTCTGTAAAGTGTGTGGAGTTTCTGAACCACGTTCTTCCATGGTACAAAAAGAAGAACCGTGCTTCCCATAGCAAAATCATCATGTGTGACAATGCACCATCTCATGCTGTGAGGAATCCCTCTGCATCATCGGCCGCTCTGGGCATAAAAGAATGGCCGCTCTGGGCATAAAAGAAGAGAACCTCATGTGGCCTCATCTTCCCCTGACTTCAACCCTACTGAGAAGTAGGGTGGAGCTCCTCAAGCCAAAGATCTATGAGGGCGGGAGGCAGTTCACAGCCAAACAGCAGCTCTGGGAGGAGATTCTGACATCCTGCAAAGAAATTCAAACAAAAACTCTCCACAAACTCACAAGTTCAATGGATGCAAGAATTATGAAGCTCCAATCAAATAAGGGCTCATATGTTCAAATGTAACTTGACCCGTTCAGATGTTTGGACTGAAACAGCTTTTGATTTCAGTAATATGCTAATGCTTCTAACTGAAAAATAAACAAATTACCTTTTTCAGTTCTTTACAAAAACATGGTTTGAAACTCTGTTTTTATATTTGAAAAAATTCTATTATCATTGGGAAATTTGTTCAGTAACATTTGAATTGTACTCTAAAGGTTGATGACTTGAAAATGATTATATAAATTATTATGTCATTTATATTGACAATTTGGTCAAATCAGAGAAAAATATAATTTGAGTTATTTGAGTTAATTCCATCTAAACATACAGAAAAAAACATGTTATTCTCCTGCATTTAAGAGAACATTGCTCAGAAAAATCCATGTTTTCTTTACTTATTACAGTTTTTTCATAATCAGCAACACAACAGGACTCACCAGCATCACAAGGCCATTTTGAAACAAATGAAAACTCTAAAGGTCTAGACTCTATCTCCAAGATGCACTATGAAACTTCCAGCTATTGTTTTTAGCCTTACTTAAACATTTTTCCACTCATCAGGTCAAGGGCATGTGGAATTAAGAAATTCCCTAGTATGATGTCAAAAAATGGCCAAACTGGGAGTTAAACTGTAAAGCCATTAGTTAAATCTTAAATACAATGATCTTAAGTGTGTTTTAGTCAGATAAATAGTCTAACCTATCATAGACACTTTAAGGTAAGGTATTTTCACAAGAACTTGAACCTGCTCATGTACATACAATAAGTGAAGTTACATTAACCCTAAGGCAGACAGGTACCTACAATTTACCTTCATAAAGCCAATAGCAAATATTTAGTGTGAGGTTGAGGTTCTGAGCATGAATATTGGAATTATTCACTGAAATCACCACCAGTCTATTGTCCTCGATCCGCCCTCTGCTTTGTCTGAGTTTTGATATAAGCCATTGAAGAAAAAAGCTTAAACATCCTTGCTTCAGATTTTCACAGGCTGGAGTGAGGAGTGAGGAGTAATAACAGAATTGCTCAGTATATAAAGACTTTAATCATTTTCAAGCACGTTTTTATGTATTTTGGCTAACCAGATGTCCCCATTTACCGGGGACAGTCCTGGTTTTGAGCCCTGTGTCCCCTGTCCCAGCAGATTTATCCAAAACCAGCGATTTGTCCCAGTTTTACACCAGAAATGTCCCAGGTGTCCCTATTTTTGTCCAATCTGATCCCTGCCAACAGTAGAGAGGCACAAATTGTCTTTTCTTTAGGTAAAATACAGAAAAGCTGCTTAAAACGGACTAAAACACAAAGAAAATGTGACTATACTGAGTTGTGAGTCGTACATGTTAGTCGTGAATGGGCCGAGTGCAGAACAATTTTCCTTAATTACGCATTTATTTCACTATTTTATTATTACCAAACACCACAAACCGGGAGAGTCCAAGTTTTTATTCTGAAAATCTGGTTGTCCTACTGTTGGCGGGTGTCAAATTGGTCAAAATTCAGGACAACTGGGACATGACTTCCAACCAAATCAGTGGTTTTGGACAAATCTACTGGGACATGAACACAGGGCTCAAAACTGGGACTGCCTGGATAGAGGAATTTTGGTTTGGTTCTGTCCTTGCACAAAGTCTGGGCGACACACAGACCTCGGAGCCGGATCTCACAGCACACAGGTATAACACACCGATTCTACTTTTACTTCGCCTAAACCAAGAACTAATGCACTGAAAAAACTTTTATATACAAAGCAGTTTCTCATTCATACACGCTGCTTTGAGAAATTATGCTGATATATAATCATCAGGGTTCCCGTGGTCATGGAAAACCTGGAAAAGCCATGGAAATTGAAAATGTCATGGGATTTTCAGTACAAACATAAAGGTTCCAGCCCAGTAAAAATCTGTAATTTTTGATGTTTTTTTACTCAAAATGATGCGGAATCGTGTTATTAACATTAATGCTGTTGATAATCACCTACAGAAAATAAACCACTGAACCAGGACTAAACCAGGACTAAACCAGGACTGTACCAGGACTAAATCAAAACTGAACCAGAACTGAATCAGGACTGAACCAAGACTGAACCAGGACTAAACCAGGACTAAACCAGAACTGAACCAAAACTGAACCAGGACTGAACCAGGACTAAACCAGGACTGAACCAGAACTGTACCAGGACTGAACCAAGACTTAACCAGGACTAAAACGGGTCTAGAACAGAACTGAACCAGGACTAAATCAGTACTGAACCATGACTAAACCAGATCTGAACCAGGACTGAACCAGAATTGACCAGGATTAAAACAGGTCTAAACCATGACTAAACCAGGAATAAACCAAGAATAAACCAGAATTGAACGAGGATTAAACCAGGACTAATCTTGGACTTGAGAACGAGAGAGAGAACCTAGTACTGGTTTAGTACTGGTTTAGTACTGGTTTAGACCTGGCTAAATCCTGGTTTATATCACCTATGCAGATTGTTTTCACCATAACCAATTGCTCCGGTTTGACATTTAAGTTGTGGCTATTTTATATTTGTTATTTTTTTATATCTCACACTGGGAGAAGTGGGTGGACGGCAAACTTTAGGTCATGAAAAAGACATGGGAAAGTTTTGGGAACCCTGAATCATTTTGCTTTTTAAAAACATCCCAAGAAATCAATGTGAACCAAACTATGATGATCAAATGTTTGTGTTTTCTGCCAATTCCCCTCATGATAAAAGTTGGTTTAATGTATTAACTATTATGTGATTTACTGTTAATGTTCCGTCAATGTGTTTTTTGTGATTTTATGCTGAGAATGGACCCTGGGAAGAGTCTAATGGAGCTCCGTAAATAAAAAAATTAACCCACAACCGTATGTTAGACCTGATTGTCTGTTACCAAGGCTCCATGAGCGTTAATAATGAAGCCCTCACTTTCCCCGCCGCTGTAAATCCCATCTGGCGTCTCCGGCTGGGTAAATAGGTCTGTTTTGCCGCGTGGCTCGGAGGCGCCCGGACGACAAACTGCTCTTAAATTTTGTAAGCGTCGAGAAAGAACAAAGCGCATTAAATGTGCCGTTATTTCTCCAGGTGCCTGCGATGTTTACAAAGCCGCGTCTCCTCTGCTGATCCCGACGACCGGTTAACCCATATTCCGCACTGTTACGGCACGTGTAGCCTTGCGAAACAACGTCCGAGCACGCCGCATCGTCGGCGTCACGCATTTGAATTCGAAATGTGCTAAAGCGGTGCCAAAACAACCCGCCCTCACCGTTAGCCCCGGAATAAGAGTACCATTTCCGCAGCGCTAGCCCCGATCCGCGTCGTCGCCCCCGCCAAGTACACAAGAATAAAAGTGGGAAAAATCGCGCCGTGCATATCATTCATTAGCGGCGAATAAAAGCTTCCCGCGCTAACAGTGCCCCTAAATCCCCAAGCGCTGAGCCGGCAACACAAGAGCGAGAAGAAAGGAAAAAACGAGATACGGAAAAAGCAAAGCCGACTCCCACAAGTGCTTGTTAGGCCCAAATTATTACGGTGATGAATAATTTTAAAAATAAATAAGAAAATAAATAAATTAAAAAGAAACATTTATAGATCTAAGTATTATCAGAGGAGCAGCGGGTCTGTTTGCCGACGCATCCCCCGGCCCGTTTGAAATGCGTCTTTTGTTTTTTTTTCCCGCGTTTTGATCTGGGACAGCGAACCTATCGGAAGGCGCCGTTAGCATCTCGCCGTGCTTCCCTGTTTGACTTTACCCGACTAAGTGGTAATCATAATGCCATCATTATTAAAATCCTTCTAATTAAGATGCAGTGGGGAGCTGAGCTTGTAAATGAAGGCAGCAAGCTGAGCAGAAAATGGTTTTTGCATTTTATTGTTGAATTGTCCGTATACGAGTTGGAGATACTTGCAGTTTGTGTAGTTTGTTGTTGTTTATAGCAGGTCTGTCACAATAATTACTACAGCACTGCAAAAAAGGATTTTCTAGCATAGTTCAACCGACTTGAATTAAGCAGATTCAACTTAAAAGACCAAGTTTAAGATTTTTTTTACTTAATAAGATGAGATCTTTTTTACTTGTTTCAAAATATTCCATCCTGATATATCTTATCTAAATATTCCAACTTATTCTAAGCACTTTTTATATTAAATCAAGCCAGGTTAAGCCTCTTTAACTTCCTTCTCAAACTAATAAGGTGAAAAATCTTAAATACTAACTAAATACCATAAATACTTGAAAGTAGTGTTTTCTGTGTAGAACAAGATTTCGTCTTGTTTTAAGAAAACTTGGTAAATGAAAATTTCTTACTGCACTGGCAGATAATTTCACTTAAAAGTTTTTACAGTTGAATAGTCCGTATCCGCGTAGGAGATACTTGCAGTTTGTTGTTGTTTACAGTCAGGCTGCCACAACAATTACTACAGTATATCGACTTATCGTTCAATATATGATAAATGCAGCAGTCATTTTTGGGGCTCAATATTTATCATGGGTACTTTTTCTTAGTACTAATAGGGAAATTTTTGTTATTTTTCTGTTCTATGAAAAGATTTGAGCATTCTATTGTTGAATTGTGCATATACGATTTGGAGATACTTGTAATTTGTTTAGTTTGTTGTCATTTATAGTAAGCCTGGCATGACAATTACTACAGTATATCGACTTATCGTATATGATAAATGGAACAGTAATTTTTGGTAATTTTTATTGTGGGCACTTTTTCTTAGTACTGATAGGGGCAATGGGGCAAAAGACTGGAGAGTTGTAATTAGTCTGAGTTCAAATCTGAGTCCAAGTTTGGCCAAGATTAAGACCAGGTGTATATATCTTCAATTTTGGCCAAGAGTTTTTGTACAAGTAGGAGTTGGTGTCTTTGTTCCACCAGTCCAATGTTCAGAGTTTTTTCTGTGTTGTAAACCTCTTTAGACGTTGATTTCCTCTCCCTGAGTTCAGAGGTCTGAGTCGTGCTTCTCGCGTCTGTGGTGACTCTACTCACATCTGTGCAGGGTTTTCTATTATACAAATGGTATGTTATGGACAGGGAACTTTTTATTTTTCAGTTCTATGAAAAGAATTGAGCTGCAGAAGGTCAAATACAGGGTGTCCCAAAAAATATCATATAATTTTAAAAGCAATTATCTTGTAAACTACTAAGTAGTTGTCTACCAGATCCTTTAGCGCTACATAAACGTTCCTCTTTAAACTTTTGGTACCAAGTCCAAGTTTGTTTGCCAGTTGGTGAAGTTTTTGTTAATTTTGCATTGAAAACACGGTGCACACTCTTGCGTGACTGTGATGTTATGGAAATCTTTACATAATCATCTTTAATCTTTATGTAGGCACTTATATAAGTAGTGTAAATTCCATAATTAGTGCACAAGTTAACCTCATGATTTATAATCATAACTGAGGGTTCGCTTGAGGAAACTACAACAGACCACTTAGTCATAATATATCTCCTTTAATTATGTCGCTCCATCTTTGTTGATTAAAGATGATTAAGTAAAGATTTCCATAACAGTGACTGTGTGTGAGCAGATTCCAAGACACAAAATGATGTCTCTTAAGGAGTGAACGGCTCAACCTGAAAACAGAACAATAATGCACTGGTAAAAACAATATCTAGGTAAGTTAAAATGACTTAAATTAACATTTTACTTTATTTGAGCAGATTCATCTTGACAAGTGAAATAATCTGCCAGTGCAATAAGATTTTTGTACTTAAAATATGAAAATACATTCTGGCTACACTTATAAATAAGAAAAAACAACTTTTTGAACTTTAAATAAGAAACAAAATCGAATGTTGCTTGAATTAAGAAAAAAAACACTTATTCCAGTAAGTGAAATTTACTCAAATCATGGCAAAACTTTCTTAGTCCAAGTCATTTTAGCTTGACTAGATTTAGTTTTTTTGCAGTGTAAAACATTACATATAAAATCTTGATCTTTTTCTGTGAAAATTTGAGGTTATTTTAACAAGAACTGCCAAAATTATTAGCCTGTGATGTCAATTTTTTGGGACACCCTGTACATAACTTTTAGGACTCATCACAGATACAAACTGACTACGAAAGTGTTTCATTCTGCTGTTTATTTCTTGTCGTTTACGTTTTTTAAGCATATTTAGGATACTTTTTTGAGGCATAATCCTGCTTAAAGTTTGGGTTTTTTTGTGTCAGGGGCATAAGTTAGTTTCAGTATCATCGTTTATCATTTATATATTTACTTCAGTGAATATATGGTACTTCTAAATGTGTTATCGTGACAGAACTAGTTCATAACGGTAAGTTTTCATGAGCGAGAATTTATCTACCAAACCTCAACCCAATTATTAGTTTTTTTTACGAAGTGTCTAGTACAGGTTTGTTCTCCATGGAGAGCTTATTGCTCTGTCTGGAGTTTCCCACAAAATGAACATAAACTTCTCCTAGACAAAGTTACAGGTCAGATCTGTGGGGAGGCGAGCAAACTCACAGAAACAATGCATGGTTTTCAAGCTTTACTTTTAATACAAACCTCCGTAAATGAATAAATGCAAGAAAAGAAACCTTTGAAACCTGTGTAACCTGTGGCTTTAACTTATAGTGAAAGTAAATGTGTGTCTTGCTCATTGGTACAACAAAAAAGCATGCATTTGATAAGGTTTGAATCTACCATCCAGTTAGTTACATTAACATAATTATTCTTTTTAAATGGTTTTGTTTTTCATTTGGGATCAGTAACAAACCTTTATTAGATTGTGATGCTGCGAAGTACAATTTACCTTTTAATTAATATCCAACACTATGGAGAAAAAAACTGCCATTGACCTTTATAGCGCCATAAAGAACAAGACTTACTTTTGTTGAGTTCATTTTTTGTCTTCATTTTATACTTTTAGTTTATGTTTGATCTTTCATCTCTGTTCACTTTCCTTGAACCCATCGCTTTGTTGTTTTAATGACTGTAAAGTTCTAATCAATTGAAGAGATGTCTGAATCCTCCACATCATTAAGCTGTTATTGAAACACCACTGATGGTCTGTTTTGTCAGAAATTTATTCTGCTTTCTTAAGTTTTTACAGATCAGTGTCAATGTTTGTTTGCTGCTTCTGCTCTTGTGTGAGACTGTAGCTCATCTCAGAGAAACACAAAAGACCTACAGGGTCTATTGTAGAGAATGTGCAATTGAAACAGCACATACAGTTGTGCTCATAAGTTTACATACACTGGCAGAATTGATGATTTCTTGGTCCAGAAGCTGCACATGGGACGTACTTGGATATTCCAACATGATCCAAAACACAAAGGCAAGTGGACCTGTCACTGGCTCCAGCAGAATAAAGTGAAGGTTCTGGAGTGTTCGTCTCTTCTGACCTCAGTATCACTGAGCTTTTGGGCAGATCTCAAGCTGCAGTTCAGACAAGAGCCCAAGAATTTACAGGAACTGGAGCCTTTTGCCAAGAAGAATGAGCAGCTTTACCATCAGAGAAAATAAAGAGCCTCATCCACAACTATCACCAAAGACTCCAAGCTTCATTGGGTCATTTGTATAGTTTCTGTTCTCATTATGATTTAAAAAGAGGAAACACAGTTGTTTGATAATTAATGGCGTCACCCAAGCACTAAACATGAATGAAAGAAAGGTTTCTGTGTTATCTTCATATTCTCTGAAAGATGGACAAGAAATCAATCAAATTCTGTCAGGGTCTGTAAACTTATGAGCACAACAGTAGGCTTGGGGAATGTGCAATTATGAATAGATACAAGATTGTGAAGGTCTTGCCTGTAAAGACGGCCTTAAAGGTCCTGTTGGTGTATCACTCGTCGTCATATTTGGTCTCTTATTTATTTCTGTTCTGTGGTGAATGTTTGTGTGGTGCTGATGTTGCTGTGTTGTCCTGTCTTTGTATTAAAACTGTGACCCCCTGTCCCAAGACAAATTTCTCCCATGGGACACAATAAAGGATTATCTTATTTTATTTTATCTTACAGAAGACTGTGACATCTGGACCTCAGACAACCTTAGATCCTGGTACATCTGACTTGACATGGTAACAAATCTAGTATAATGATATATCTGTGATAATATAGTGTTTTGAGTGTCTTTGAAAACCTTCATGACACTCAGACTGTTTGACAGCAAGGAAACACACTGCATATTTCTCTGATCTGACCAAGATTTTAAAACTTATATCAGGTTATTCATTTTGTTTTCAGATTTATGATCTATTTAATAGTTCTGAGACTTTATTATTATTATTTATATAGTTAACCTTTATTTCACCAGGAAAGCCCCACTGAGATTACTAATCTCTTTTTCAAAGGAGTCCTCTCCACAAACACTCCACTTTCATACTGGGCAGTGTGGGTGCCTTGCCTAAGGACACAACAGAAGGTTTATGTGACGGACGCCCCACTGTGGCACCTGGAATTCCCAGTGGTCTCCCATCTAAGTACTATCCAGGCCCGGCTTTGCTCAGCTTCTAATTCTAGTCTAGAGGTTGTTTATTTTAAGATAACTTGTAAAGTAAAATGATCTGTCCATGCAGCACGATAATTTCACTACTTTTAAGTCATTTTCTGATAGATTTAAATGTTTGTATCTTAAGCTTTTTTGCAATGCATTCATCCATTCACACACACGCATTCACCAGTGTGCAGAGATACTGGGAGCAAGGTGGTTTGCTGAAGAACACAACAATAATATTCACCTGAGGGAGCTGGGGTAGAACCGTCACCCTGTGGGTCAGAGTATCTCACTGCTCTACCAACAGTGTTTATGTCAGGAGTGTGATTCACCTTCAGCTCATACAAATGTGAACTTTATTAGAAAAACATCCTGTGAACATAAGTTCCTAAACACCACCCTCACGTCTCCTGTCTCCCTCCACTCCCGCCCTCCATCTTTGTATCCTCTTTCCTTTTTTGCCTCCTCATCCTTTCGTCATGTTGCTCTTGAGTGCTTTGACCTGCGGTGCCCGGGACGTCCTCACCCGTGCGCTCCCAGTGCTCTTGGCCTTTGATTAATATTGTAATGAGTCTCATCCCAACATCCTCCCACCTCCACCCCTCCCTCCACTCCAGCGTGGCTACTCCCCGAGCCCCCGACCGGCTCGCCCTAGTCTGTTTCATCACACTTCAAACGGGCCCTCTCCAATGCAGCAGCCTGGACCGGGGGACGTGAACATCTGCACGGGGGGAGCAGGAGGGTCGGTGGTTGGGGCGGTTGGGGTGGGCGGTTGGGGTGGGCGGTGGTGGTGGGGGCGCTGTTTGGTCAGGGAGGGAGGGAGCAGATGTCATGGGGACCTGAACAGCCGGTCAGGGGGATAGAAGAGCGGGTGCTAGAGGGCCACCCTGCCTGCACCCCGGGCCCGCTCCCCCCTCTGACAGTACAATTAGGTAATTAGTCACCACGGAGATAATAAGCTCATCATGCCCTGTCGGTGTGGGTTTTTAGCGTTTGTGCAGAGGTTTTAATTAAAGGGCATTGCTGCAGAAGGGAAGGCCTTGTTCTACTGTACGCTAAACTGAGGCATCTACAGTTATAGGAATCAATGTGGAGGGCAACACAGGTTTCAAGGTTTCAAATAAACATATCATATACCGTAAAATACCAAATAGTCGCTGGGGCGTTTATTTGTTTCAATCACTTAACAGACCCGGTGTTTATTTGAGACCAGGCGGCAACTTGGGGAGATTAATTCCTTCCTCACAAAAATCTCGCTCAGCAAAACTGGGAAAATCTGGTCCTCAAATTCTTTTAACCAGACGTAGGCAAGTTAACTTGAAATGTCACAACAAAATATCCACAGAGGAGTTTCCGACATTTGAAAGTGACTCCTGAATTATAAAAAGTCCCTCAAATTTTTTTAGCAAGTTAAAACAAATGACAGACACAGCAAGTGTGGAGCAGCAGAGTGAGAACATTCTTTTCTCAACTGTTTTTTTTTTTTGTGGTTTTAGGTTTGGTTTGTGTAGAGACGACGTGAGCATCAGTCCTGCGATCTGTTGTTGCAGCTCGACTTCTGTCTTCAGCACGAACATTAGACTTTATTTATCAAAATATAAACCTGCACCCAGCGTTTAAAGGGGACCTGACGGTTAATTGAAACCCGGCTCTTATTTGGTATTTTACGGTATGCCAAAGACAATACTGATTACTTTTTTTTGAAGACCAACTCAACTTTAAATCCAGAAACGTTTTTGATATTTTCAGGACGATGTTAACATTTTAAAAGTGCACCATGGTCCAAAGAAAGGAACTGCTGAAAATGATTTGTCAAAACGTACATGAGCATGTAATACTGTTGTTGTTTTGTTTTATTCATTTATTTTTTAAATCATTATTATTATTTTTACAATTTTTTAAAGTCTAATCATGATCTCAGACTATATACTTTGTTGATCTAAAGACTCTATGCCCAGATCTTGTCAGCCATAAAATTTTACCCACCCACTACGCTCTAAGTGAGTGACAGCTGGATTCAACCGCAGTGAAGAGTGAATAGCTTAAAAAAAAAATCAAAACAAAATAAAAAAATCATTAGCCGAACATTGTCTTTTTACACTGCAAAAAATCTTGGCCAAAATTTAAGATATAAACACTTAAATCTATCAGAAAATTACTTAAACTAGTGAAATTATCTGTCCATGCAGCAAAAATAATTTTACTTGACAAGTTATCTTAAAATAAACTACCTCTAGACTAGAATTAATCTGATTTAGAACTAGTAAATCGATAATAAATCTGAAAATAAGATGAATAACCTGATATAAATTTTAAAATACATTACTCAATACTAAATACTAATAAAATACAACACGAAACACAATACTAAACACAATCAATCAATTAAATACTGTCCCACTTCAACTGTAGCTTTTAGCTGTATGTTTTAAATCATGTTTACTTAATTTGTTTATGTTGTTGTAAGGCGGCCTTGGGTGTCCAGAAAGGCGCCTAATAAATAAAATGGATTGTTTGTTATTATCAGAGAAATCTGCAGTGTAAATGTTCAAATGTGTAACGTACAAGGCAAAATCCTCCAGCTAAGGTAGTCCTGACCAAGCCTCGCTCAAGATCTGCAGACTGGAGACTGGTCCCCGGGGGCCGCACTGACAGGTCGCCCCAGTGGCATTGAAGAATGGGTCAAATGCAAAGGACACATTTTCAAATAAGGACAAAAAAGCGGGGAACTTCACTAATACAAGGGCAACAAGGCTTCACTATGGAAAATGAAGAGGTCATATAGAAGTGTTTTTGCTTTGTTTTGTTTTTTTTATCTTTTACTAATGTGTTTAAGTTACTTTTAAAACTTTTGGTATTATTTCTATGTATTTATTCACGAGTCCCTCTGCGGTGAACCCAGTAGAATCCATAAATAGACGTTGTTGATCATAGTCTCATTTTGAGCTGCCTGTCACCTCGTAGCCCCGTTTTGACACTTCAATTACATAATTAGTCACAGTGGCACTAATAAGCTAATCATGACTTGTCTGCTTGTCCCTGCTCTCCATTTGAATAGGCTCCCGCGAGTCCCCGGGGCCCTGCTGCTGAGGTGGGGGGGCCCACAATTACCTTTGAGTGTGGGGCCCCCAGTGGCACACAGACAGGCCCCTGGCTCTGATCAGAGCAGAGCAGAGACAGGGGTCAGGCCGGCGCTCACATCCATTAGCTCTGCCAGAGGTTCATCACACACACACACACACGGGTTTAGCTCTGCCAGAGGTTCATCACACACACACACACACCCACTAGAGTCTTGCACGGGTCTGATTTTGACAAACTGCACCCACCCATACCATCATACCTCAATCCACACCTGACTCGTTTCCCGACAGAATTTAAATAAAATTAGTAAGTAACCATCATTTGCACCATTCTGCACGGACCACTGGATTTCGATGATTCTAGAGAATAATAAGGAAACTTTTAGCTTTAAATAGTAAGTTTAAGTCATTGATTTATGTTATATGTTCTATTCCGTGCAAACAATAATAGAGTTGGCACTTTAACAAAATTCACTTTACTTTATGCTAGTTAAGATTCTAGTAATGTTAGCTATTGTAATTGAGATATTTTGTCATTTTATTTCAAAAATAGTCAATCGGGGCAGGAAAGCGAGAAGGGAACTTACTTAGCAGCAAAACGCGCTAGCTGTCAATCAAACCTGTTGCTAACGCTCGGCGGCAGCGACCTCGGGGAATGAAGGCGTCTGATTGGTCCGTTATTTATGCTCATATTTTGATTTAGGAACAAAATAGCTAAATGAAAAAGTCAGGATCATGGAGAGCGGATTCATACGAATATTTTATGACCAAAATAACAAAGCCACAGCAGCAGGTACAGAGAGAAGGGCAATAAGATCTCAGTGTAAGTCAATGGGAAAAAGAGTGAGAAGGAGCCGGAAGAGCCTCCTGGAGCGCTTTAGCTATGTCCACTCATATATACGGTCTATGTTCACACCCTGTGGCATCAGACTCGCTCTAAAGTTTGGGTACGTACAGATAAAATGGTACTGGAGCATAAGAAGCCGCACACAGACGCACACACGGCGCTAACACTTCCCCTGCTGTAATGCGGCTGTCAGTCTGGAGCCAGAACTGTCAATGAGTCATCAAAGGGCTGCTCATAGAACAGCTGTTGACGTCAGCGCCGAGCCAGCGAGCGCTAACCCCGCTGCGTCGCCGCAATGCTAATCACACTTTCATCTCCCACGGCAACATATGGAATCCAAGTGTCGGGGATGTTAGCCTTCGCTGGGAATCCTTTAGAGGGGCACGGTGAAGGAGGTGATACCCAGACAGATCCGATCGTTTATCAAGGTGAAAGAGGCCCGAGGAAAAGTTAGGGTTTTAGGTTTGTGACATTACCCACAGGCAAATTAAAGGACGACGTAGTGACATGGATCAGATTGTGATAATACAGAAGTGTCAGGTAAAGAGAAACACAATGAACCTGAATCAGTCTCCGCAAACTACAGAAAAGGCTTTAAATTCAGTATGTATTTGTATGTATCCCCTAACTTAGGTGGTAAACTAATAAATCTGTTTATTATTAGCACTGTTTTATTTTCTTTTTTAACGGTATAATGTTAGAAACCTTCAAAACACTGATTAGTATAGAATTTACTACAAAAAAACAAAAAAAAAACAAACATCTAATACTATTTGATTTCACCTTGAAATGTGACACAGGGGTTCATGGATTCCTGGGGTAGGTACATTTAAAGGGACAGTTGGGAATTTTGGACATAGGGCTTCATTTCCTCATGAGCCAGAGTGTTGGAGACGTGTGGAGACACTTTTTTAAATATTCCATCCAGTCCTATTTGCAGAGGTTGCTGGTGCTAGGCTAGTGCATGTCAATGGCCATAGTCGTCCTGCCACTAAAAACAGTCTTACCCACTCCACAGAGCACCCGAGGCAAAATTATTATAACTCCAGACTGTCCATGTGAACGTCTGTGTCCACAGAATAATTTTAGAAGTAAAACCAACCTTGCATTTGAAGGATTTATGTCTGAGCAGCAGCAGCGAGTTGTACTTCCTGATAAAAAGCTTGGCAGCGGCAGACTGATATATGAGAAAATAGTCCCTCAACATGCGACGATTCATGAGATGCAAGGTTAGTTTTATTTCAGACATTATTCTCTGGACACAGTCACTCACATGGGCAGTCTGGAGTCAGATGCTCTGTGGAGTGCGTAAGACTGTTTTTAGTGGCAGGACGACTATGGCCATTGACATGCACTAGCCTAGCACCAGCAACCTCTGCAAATACAAGGACTGGATGGAGTATTTAAAAAAGTGTCTCCACACGTTTCCAACACTCACAAGGAAATGAGGCCCTATGTCCAAAACTCTGAACTATCCCTTTATCACATATTAAATAAATATTCTGCTTGGCCTCGGCTCTGTGGTTAAGGATCACTGAATTAGTATATAGTTTGGATGTATCCGAGTATTGATTTTGTTTTACAATCCTCGTATACTTTATGGGCTTTCTAATGACCATGAGGAAACGTAAAATGTCATCTTTCTCAATGTAACACTGGTTGATGATTACATTTCATGGCACAAAAACAAGACAAAACTCCACCTGAAGCTGAAAACACATCGACCACGGTGCATGATGGGATGTTAATTGCTCACTTGTACCAAGCCGTGCAGCGCCTCAAAGCATCTGCATTTATTCAGTTTCTCACTACGACATAACTCGCCTGTTTGTACTCAAACTGCGCTCAGCTTAACAAATCAAAATCATTACAACTCGTTTTGACCTATTATAGAAAATTCAGTGAGGAGCATTTTGTCAGAGCCACAATACCTTTCATAAGGCTTGAAATATGAATTTGGGGTCAATATCACACTGCAGTGTCATGTTATTGACTTTTTTTGGAGTAGCCAGGCCGGCGCCACCTAGTTCCTCCGCTCAATATCATTTCTCTCCAGCGATTATTCAGGAATCAGAATACACTCAACGTTTTGCAAGAACCCCAGAAGTTGTAGTCGGTGCACAGGCCAATCAGCAAAGAGCTGTGTTGGCCAGAACCAACCCGAGTTGTGACAGCAGACTGCAGACGCTATCCACCTTTGGACTTCCTTTGTCAAATAATAAATTAGCATTTTTTATCGTACGTTTAAATCGGAAGTTCACCTCACACAGTGCTCCTTGACAGACATGTTCACACTCTACTTTGTTTGCTGTTGTACCGCAATTACTTGGACACCACTGAGTGTTCCGGCGCATTACATAAGTCACGACCAAATAGCAGCAATTGGTCAAATAAAAAAGGACCCGCCTACCGTCGAGCGAACGAGTCCTAATGCTGCGAGGTCAGTTTCCACAAAGTGAAACTGGCAGATAAATGAGGCGACATTTGGAAACCCCTGATTTAGAAAACAGAATGTGATTTTCAACATAATAACAAAGTACTTTATTTTTTATTCCCAGGTGGTTTTATTTCTGTGTAATCCCTCAGTGGTCCATAGGCGTATACTCGTCTATGTACTCTTATACTTGTTCTGATACAGCTCAAGACATTCAGGAAAGGTTCATTTCTGTACTGTGAATGTGACGTTTTTATTGTGCCTGCTAAGATGAGTATCTAGCTTCAGTACAAGTTTAAGTATCAATTAGCATCTCATTTTTGATACTTTTGGAAACCCTAGGAAAGGCTATATCGAAATACAACCAACACAATCAAGTAAGCTACTGCACAGACTTTGAAAACTATTCCTTTACAACATTTTTCATTAACCCTATTTTTAGTATTGAAGAAACATTTAGACCACTGCAGACTGAACCCTGCATATACTTTTGGAGCGTACCCTGAGAATTAAAATCCTGCATATAGTTTATGCCGGTGTATAAATTAACTTTTACAATGAATAAAACATCTCCTCTTCATGTAGTGGGGGATTTTTAACTACAGAGACAAGCGTCAAAGCGCAGAGAGAGAAAATTAATGTCTGCATAGCTAACAATACATCAGGTCCATAACAAAGTGCTCCACAGAAGCTGCCTTTATTACAGGAGCCGGCTGAATGCATGGTTTTAGCCCGCCGCCCCAGTCAGCACACTTTATCACAGCGCGCTAACAAGAGCTAACCTCCGCTCCACGCCGCATCCACAGCACACATGCATTTTTTATCATACGCAATTACTCAGGGTGTGTTGATATTTCCCATTCATTTCATTGGGGAACATTTGCATGGGATAACCAGGGGCCCGCTGTAGGGCTCACCCAGACGCAGCTGTAAATGACAGGTCTGGACGGAGAGGAGGAGGAGGAGGGGAGCCATGCAAATGGACACAGCCAAGGGTCAGGAGGTGCGCCAGGTGTCCACGCTCCCTCAAGAAAAATTGACGAGTAACTGGAAAAGTTGGTGAAATTTGGGTTATGTTTTTAATAAACATTTTCAGATGGATTGTATGATTCATTTAAAGTATTGACTAAAAAGGAGACACTGATTGATGATGATGCTGAGTCAATCTTTGTAGTCAAAAATGTTTGTCTCCTCAAAGTAGGTGATTTAAATGTAATAAATATGATTAACTTAGGTTCGGGAGCAAGACCACGCCTCAACTGCCCTCGCCTCCTCTCCAGCGAATCACAGCTCACTTCTACCACACCTCGATTTCCCAGAAGCCTATTTGTAACCCAGTTTGTCCCGAAAAACTCAACCCCACCCTCCCAACCCATATCTGTTCGCTTCCAGACATAAGACGCCTACGATGGGGGTCCCGTTCCTGCTGTGAAGATTGAGACTGAATCCCCACCCTGGGTCTTAACCCAGCCGACCCGCCTCGTCTCCATATAATAAACACTTTTCGCTTGGCACGTGTGTTGGTGTGGTCCTTGCTAGTGAAATACATGTTTAGAAGAGGCACTTGACTGGCAAATCCGGTCCAGTAGAATCTCTCTCTTTTTTTTTTTTTTACAAAGAGATATCAGTGTGGTTAGAGACAAACCGATATCTCGTTTGGTCGATATTTGGACTTTTTTGCATATCTGCGTTGGGTCTTAAACCTCCAGTACAGGCCTGTATTTCGTTTTGGTCAATCAGCTGTCCTAAAATTACCCACACTTTAATACAAATAGAAAACTGCACTAAATGCTATACACAGCTCTATAAAACAGAGCCTGTAGTAAATTTAAATGACATCATTTGAGGAAAATAGTGAAAATTGGTCTTACATATCAGACCAAAAATATCAGCAGAGCTTCTCAGCTATCAGTTGCTTTGGATTCTAAACATTGGGCCTTAAAAAAAGAAAAAAAAAACTCTGGTCCCCACGTCATCCCTCCACTCCTTTTGCCGCCCCCTGTGGTATTTTTTTTTCCTTTTCTTTTTCCTCATAAGCAGCCATATTTGCTTTGATACAGACAGACCATGTGCATCCCTGATTGGCTAATCCACCTATCAATCATGCCCATCTGAAAACGGGGAGATTCACCAGTGACCAGACTCACATCTTTGTGAAGTATTGAAGATGTTTGTATTCTGGATCCAAGTTAAGAACAGGATCAAAACAACAGAATTATTGTAGTAATACTGTTATGAATATACTTATTTACTTACTTAATGAAACTGACCATCAAAATGGTGTGTTAAATTGTGCTTACTTCCTGTCACTTGTCACTCTAGCCACTCTTTTATTCACTCTTTTATTTGTTATTACATATTAGGTAAATCAAATCATCACTGGCCAGACAGTCCTGTCAGTAAACGCATGTGGTTTAGAGCAGAGTCCAGACTTTAGAGGAAGAAATGTGTCCGTGTGAAGTGACAAGTCTTGATTTAAAAAGAAAAAAAAAAAGGAAAAATCAACACCCGTATTACATTTCCGTGTGTATACTAGTCTATGTGCTCTTATATTTGTTCTGATACACCTCAAGATCATTCTAGTATCGATAACTGTAGGGTGACCAGATTTTCAAAATAAAAAACTGGGACTTCCCTGGTTTGTGGTGGTTTGTAATAATAAAATTGTTGAACGAGTGCATAATTAAGTAAAATTGTTAGTCATGAATGAGCCAAGTGCATCACATGTGAGTCAGTATAGTCACATTTTCTTTGTGATTTGGTCATTTAAGGAGCTTTTCTGTATTTTCTGTATTTTACCTAAATAAATGACAATGTGTGCCTCTCTTTACTGTTGGCAGGGATCAAATGTGTCAAATATAGGGACACCTGGGACATTTTTTGTATAAAACTGGGACAAATCACTGGTTTTGGATAAATCTGCTGGGACAGAGGACACGGGCTCAAAACTGGGACTGTTCCGGGTAAATAGGGACGTCTGATCACCCTAGATAAATGCTCATATTTCACCAACAAATGTACTGATAATAAACCATCTTTGGCCCTCACTCAAGTGTCAGTGTCTATTTACGTCTTCCAGAGTTCTCATTCTCTTGTCACTACCATCAATCAAAATGGGTCATTTTCATATTTACTTTTCAAATGTGACACACAAAAGCCGTAGCGACAAACCCACAAGTGCATTTTGAGCATCAGAATCCAGCGTTTGATCGATCAGTCACTTAAACGGGGAAATATACCTTTTTGAAATCATCCCGGCTAACGATAGTTTTAAGACACGACTAGCGTAGCGTCACTCATCACTTCTAATTAGCGCTAGTCCTGCTCAATTAGCGCCGGCATGTTGATGGGGAGATGAAAGCCCCTGTGATCAGCGGCTCCCTGACAGTTCGGTAGGTGATCGGGCTAGACTGACAGGCGCGGTTCAGTCTTCGGCGCACCGCGGGCCGAGAGCAGGACTGACGGGTGCGCAGACAGGTGCAGCCCCTCGCCGCTTATGCAGATTAACACGTCAAAAGTACAAATGCAAAAGTAAGAAACGGTAAGCGGCAATAAAGCGTTTAGCCTAAGGGAACGCCATCATTAACGGATTAAACAAATGAGCAAAAAACAAAAGCGGAGGGAGTCAAAGGATTCTGGGCTACGAAGCAAAGTCATTTCCAAGTAAATAAAGAGGAATTTATAATCATGGTGATATTTTTACCTGGCAAGGAGGGAGGAGAAACAGAAGATCAAAAACACAAACCAGGGGACATTACGGTATGTATGAGAAAACTGTGAAGAAAACCCAAAAGCGAGATCACAAGAACGCTATCAATTCCCAGGACGCTTGCAGAATTCCGGGGGTAAGAGCCAGCTGGGAATACGGAGGTCAGAGTAGGAATCAAGCCGCGATAATAACGGATGCGGAGAAAGCCTGGACCTGCGTGGGATATTTTTGACACTAAAAAGAAAAACGCGGCGTCCTTTGAAATCCAAATGAGCTGACTCCAGGTCTGCGGTGAAAAACCAGCGCCACTGCCCATCAAATGATCCTGCAGACTTTGAAGCCCAAACACATGTATTTTTGCACAAAACAGCCCTAACCTCACACTGAACTTTCTCGAGGTGTTTTGGCTTCTAGGTTTTTAAGGAAAACACCGGTGGAAAAGTGTTTTGGTAGAATTTTGAGCACTTTTGTCAGCAATTTGTAATATTTGTAGCGAAGAATGAGAAATGTAAAAAACTGTTTTGACTTTTACAGAATACTAATCACTAAAAACGAATCTGTTATTATACCTCATGCATCTCCTGTCCAAATTCTAGTTTTTCATGGGGTCTTAATTTCAGATGGAGGGCAGGGGGCAATGTTGGGGTTGTAAGAGTTATTGGCAAATCCCATGCACTTGTTTAGACCAAGGGTATCCAAACTTTTTCAGATTGGGAGTCGCAAAATAGCCAGTGACCAACCAGGGATGCCCGTTGCTTAAAGAAATGGTTGTTTCTGATAAAAAATACTTCAAATACAGTGTCAGGATTTTAAAAAAAAGGTATCTTCCAAGTCATCTTACAACTCCCAGCTTATACATCACGATTTCCCGGGGGTTAGGGTGAACAGGCATTATACAAGAATTTTTTTTATACAAGACCTGAGGACGACCAAAGCTGCTGTGGCCCCCATCTCCATCCAGGGGGTCAGTGTGGACGTGGTGGAGGAGTACAAGTACCTGGGGATGTACTTAGACAATAAACTGGACTGGAGCAGGAACGTGGACGTGGTTTACAAGAAGGGCCAGAGCCGCCTCTATTTCCTGAGGAGGCTGAGGTCCTTTGACATCTGCAGGACAAGGCTCAGGATGTTCTACAAGTCTATGGTGGCCAGTGCCATCATGTACGCTGTAGTCTGCTGGGGCAGCAGTCTGCGCGTGAGGGACACTAATAGACTCAAGAAGATCATTAGGAAGGCTGGACATGTTGTGGGGGAGGAGCTGGACTCTTTGACTGTGGTGTTGGACAGGAGAATACTGGACAAAATCTGGACTATTCTGGACTCTCCGTCCCACCCCCTCCACAAGGTGCTGGCCAATCAGAGGAGCTCTTTCAGCCATACACTGCGGCTGCCGCGCTGCTCCACTGAGAGACACAGGAAATCTTTCCTGCCTGTCGCCATCAAACTGTTGAACTCTGCACTTTAAATCACCAACTACTGTATTATCCAATTCCCTGATCACACATGTATATAGTTGTAAATATGTAAATTATTTCTGAGAGGGAACTATTTTTATCTTTTATCTTATTGTATTTATCTTATCTTTATCTTATGTTATTTTTGAAACTTGATTCTAACTACTTGGTCGGTTGCATCTGTAACAAAGAAAATTTCCCCTCAGGGATGAATAAAAGTAATTCTGATTCTGATTCTGAAATGTCCCATGTGTCCCTATTTTTCACTAATCTGATCTGTGCCAACAGTCAAGAGAGGCATAAATTTGTTTAGGTATAATGCAAAAAATCAGCTTAAAAATGACCAAAACACAAAACACAATGTGAAAATGTGACTATTGTGCTGACTCATGTTCGTCAGGAATGGTCTCTGCATAACAATTTTCCTTAATTACGCACTCATTTCACATTTTTATTATTACTAACTGTTACGACTTAGCTCTGCTAGGGACGTGGGAAATAACACAAAAAAAAAAAAAACAGGATTGAAAAATGTAATAAATAAAGTCATTTAATTAAAAGGAATGCACAAGGTAACAAAATAAAACAGGCTAAGATATGTACATAAAATAACCTAAACTAAGAAAGAAAATAACAGGACTAACATTTAACAGGACTAACAGCAAACCTAACTAAATCACAAGTGTCCCAAAGTAAAATCACATAAACCCAGAAACAGAATCAAGTGACAAAACAAAAGGCACAAATCAGAACTAAACTAATCTAACATGAACCAACCACCAAGAAACCGGAGATTTCCCAGTTTTTGATTCTGAAATTCTGATCACCCTACCCGGGGGTGTACTGATGTCCACTTTGGGAACCACTGTTGATGGGATTGTATTCGTTCAGTAGTATTTCAGTCTTATTTCTAATATTTGTGCCCCTAGATATGTCAAATGTGACTGTGTCTGAATCCTGATTTTAAAACATAAAGCGCAAATCTAATTTCAACTGCAATTCTTACAAAAAACACTGTATTTGAGATGTTTTTCTAACAATGGTCATCGTTAAACGTTGCTTCAAATCTCCATACATCAAAATCCAATACATTTTTGTAAGAAATTGCATAGTTTTGCATCAACTATTATCAAAGTACCTGATTTTCTCCCATATCCAGTACAGTATTAAAGAAAAATGTGTCTTGCCCCAGTTCAGACATATTGTATAAGCAGCTCTTAAGGTAAAATTAAGTCAGCCGCATGTTGTCTGCATCTAATTAAAGCGTTTTATTGTCAGATAAACAGGAAGTGTGTGTTAGCATGAAGATGCTGTGACGGCAAAACTCTGAAAGTAGTGAAAAGCGCCTATAAACTCATCGCTGTGAATAATTAGAATGTTCAGAATGCAAAAGGTAAGAGGAAATAACTTTGGACCACGTCAAAATGAACAAAATCAGGTATAGTGCCTTGTACTAAAACAAAACAAGTTGATAATAACGGAATAAAGCATGATAGTGACATAATTTGTCACCTAAATAATGCAAAATACAGAATCTTTAAGCTTGCCATGTCTAACTCCTCTTCTTAAATCATAACAGTGTGAAAAGCTTGGCCAAAATGTAAGATATAAACACTTAAATCTATCAGAAAATGACTTAAAAGTAGTGAAATTATCTGTCCATGCAGCAAGTTATCTTAAAATAAACTACCTCTAGACTAGAATGAAGCAGTGTCAGAACTAGTAAGTAGATAATAAATCCTAAAAACAAGATTAATAACCTGATATAAGTTTTAAAATCTTGTCCAGATTTGAAAAATTTGCAGTGTATTATGTATAGTTGAGTGGAATTTACTCCAATTTTACTCTCAAGCTTCAATTTTTGAATTTTATCCCCAACTTTCAGACATAAACAAACGTATTTCCATATCTCTTTCTTGTTGTCAGTCCTTATCCGCCCTGACCGCAGCGTGATCCTCCTAAGGTGTGGACTAAACTCAGCTGTAAGCCCGGGTACTGTTCCTTAAATTGGCCTAAAAGTGCCCCTGGCCTCAGACACCGGCCTCCCCCGACCTTCGCTCCATCCTCCTCGTCTTATTGATTTCTCTAACTATGTGTTTACTTGTGGCCCGCGCTCTTTGCCGGCTGCTCACGCTCTGGCCTGGGGCGATCGGCGGGGCTCTGCTTGTTCGGCGCTTTGATCACCGTTCAGCTGGAGGATTAACATATGCGCACGATCTTCCACGGCTTTGTCACTGCGGCGATGTGGGCCGAGCCTAGGGGTGTCAGAAGCATCCAAAATCTGATACTAATCCAGACTAAAACTAGTATATTCATTTAAACTGCTATCAATACTAAAAAAGTCACATTCACAGGACGGAAATGAACCTTGTGAATAGTTTTAAAATGATCTTGAGCAAGTATAAGGGCACATAGACGAGTATACGCCCATGGACCACTGAGGGATTACAAAGATATAACACAAATAAAAGAAATTAACATATTTTTCAAGTTGCAAGTTGTGAAATCTGCAGCTGAAAATGGGAATCAAGCAGCAGAAAGAAAGTCTGGAGTGAGCGAGAAACTTGTGTTTGACTGGAGAAAAGTGGAACTGTAATGAAGAAAACGGAAAAAGCTAATCGCGGACTAAAACTGGATTCAGCAGGAGTTGGTGGAGTTGCTCAGAAGTGACATCGAGGATGAAGAATTCAATAGATTTAGTGATTTGGAGTGAGATGGAGAGTTTGGTAAACTTTTTCTGTTGTTTCTGCAAATCATTTCTTTAAGTATGGAGTACAGAAGCTTTCAGAAATATTCATGTGCATAGGACAGAAATCTGTAGCCTGATTCTTCAGCCGGTTTCACTTGGTGGAAAATGTCTGACATTAGGATTCATTCACTTGACTGTAGGCGGGTGCTTTTTTGATTTAGCCAATCGCTGCTGTTTGGTGGTGAGGTCTGTAATGATCCGGAACGCTCAGTGATGTCCAAGTAATCTTGGCACAACAACAAACAAAGCAGAGAGTGAACATGTCTGTCAACGAGCATTGTCGTTTCTGCGAGGGGAACTTGTGAATTAAAGGTACAATAAAAAATGCAGTTATTATTTGACAAAAATAGGAGGATAGCATCTGCAGTCCGCTATTGCAACAACACTGCTTCACTGACTGGCCAGTGTGCCAACTACAACTTCCGGGATTCTTGCAAACCGTTGAGTGTATTCTGATTCCTGACGAGTCGCTGGAGAGAAATAAAATTGAGTGGAGGCACTAGGCACTAGCCAGCCTGGCTAAAAAATCTGTGCATATTTTGGAAATTCATGCATATTTGGCTGTGGTTGAGCATAAAATAAATCTTCGTAAACTCTTGAATGAGTCCAGTCGTACATAAAATGTGTTGTGTGTATTTTATCCATCTGAATACAAATTGAAAAGTTATGACGTCAAGAATTACAACGAAATGAAATGAAATGAAAATTTACTAATTCAGACGCGACTCGACTGTCAAAAATACGTCATCACTTCACAGGCGTTATTTACTGAGCAAAAGAAACAACGATCGCCACATATGCGCCACATACGAACTGAACCAGGAATAAACCAGGACTAAACCAGGACTGTGCACGTGAATATCTCTGAAAACATTCGTACTTCATATTTAAGGTTCAGTTTTTTTGTATTTGGGTAAAATGTGTCTTGCCCCATATCAGAAATATTGTATAAGCAGCTTTTCAAGGTCAAAATAAGTCCTTTGCGTAATGTCTGCATCTAATAAGAGTTCTGTTGTCCAATAATCAGGAAAAGTACGTTAGCATGCTAGTTGTTATAAGATTTACTGTGACAGAAAACGCCACTGGTCTCTCAAAGTTGCAAAAAGCGCTTATAAACTCAGAATGCCTAAAGTAAGTGACAGTAAAATTCAAGTACAGTGCATCAAAACAAGCTGGGACAGAGATTTACTGATTTCTAAAACTCTTAAATCAGCCTAAAATAAATTAAATGACCAATCACTTTAGGATTTTCAACAAATTGCCTTAATTTAGTGCCAATTACAGAAGGTAAGTGGAGGTGAGAGGGCTTCAGCAGTGCAGAGGTTTGTCCTAACTGCCCCCTGTGCTCTAAAAGCCAATTAAAAAGGCTTCAAGCACAACCAGTGACACTAAGATATGCATGGGATTAAAATGCGATATTGATTTAAAAGATGGATTATTTTTAAATGAAACGTTAATTTTAAAATGGCGGGGCTCCTTTCATTGTAAATTGCAGCACTGCCAACTTCCTGTGTCTTTTCATATTAGCATGTTTTTTGTTTTAGAATGAGCGATTTGTTTTGTCAGAAAGAAGAGTTTGTTTATCTGGTTTACATGTGTCGGCAACTTCCTATAGTCTTCCTGATGGTGTAGTGCAGGGGTGGGCAATTATTTTTTCCTTGGGGCCACATGAGAAACAGAAAATATTGTGGAGGAGGGCCAAAATACTTACCTCTGTTGTATAATGACCACCGAGCTCTCATGCAGCCTTACACAGAATAAACTTGAATGCACTGTGTAGTCTGATACATTTAAGGGCCGTATTTTCTGTACATTCACTTTACACGTTTCTGCATAAATAACATGCCACTGCAGTATGTTATGTGACTGAACATGAAGAAGTACTAAATAAAGACCAAAGCACACATTTAAAATATTTTTTTAGTCATTTTATTGAATAATGCGTGTAAAGGGTAATGTTGGAGGTGTTTTTTAGCGCCGTTGACACCTGGGCCTCCTCCTCTGCTCCTCCACTACCGCCGCACCTGATTGGGCGGCTGGATCGCTGTGACCTTTGACTTACGTAAGGACACTTCAGGAAACTCAGCTCCTCTCGTACTGAGGAGAGTTCAGAAGACAGCTCCTGCACCTTCGCGGGCAGTTTCTCAACATCATTCCAAGTGGTTGGAGTCGCCATTGTAGGTTCTTTCAGTTCTTCTGTCAACTTCACATAGGCTTTCCTGGTGTAGGCCAGCTCTCTCTTTAGTTGCATCTGTTCCTGTAGTTTACAATTAAACAGGTGCCGGAGCGCCTTATTTGCGCTCTCTTGGTCTTTTATTTGTGTTTCCTTCTTCTGAAGCGTAGCTGTGAGATTTTGTAACTCCAGGTCTTTTTTCTGCATCTTTTCTATGACTTTTTTAGAGGTGACAAGGTCTTGCTTGAGTTGCACATTTTCCAGCACTTTAGAATTATACTGGCACCGGAACCTGTGATGTGCGTTAACTTCTTCTTGCAGGTGCTTGTTCTTCTCCTGAAGAGTGTCAACGAGGTTTTGCAGCCCCAAGTCTTTTGCATTCTTTTCTGTGGCTCTTTTGGAGATGGCGAGCTCTTGTTTCAGTTGGACATGTTCCTGTATTTTCGAGTTATACAAGTACCGGATCTCCTTATGTACGTTCTCTAGGTCTTTTAGTTGTTTATCCTTATTCTGAAGAGCAGCAGTCAGGTTTTGTAACTGCAGGTCTTTTTCCTGTATCTTTTTCATTAGTTTTTTTTTGAGATGACAGCCTGTTGTTTGAGCTGCACATTTTCCAGTACTTTAGAATTGTACTGGCACCGGAGCTCCTTATGTCCAGTAACAAGGTCTTGGATTTCCTTGTCCTTCTGCTGAAGTGTAGCAGTGAACTCCAAGACCTTTTCTTTGCTCATTGCCTCCTCAGCATTAAGTCTGCAGTCCAAATCAATGTTTCTTTGGACCTGATCTGCCAGCTCGGCCCTTGTTCGCTCCAACTCTTCATACAGTGCACTGACCAGGGCACTGTCCTCCAGGGGTGGAAGTTTCTGGACAAGACTTCTTTCCTCAGTGTTTGAGGAGTCCTGGATGTTGGGAGACACCAGTGTGGTCTCCGCTGGCTTCTCAACACCCCCTTTTGGTGTGGGGCAGAGTAGAGCCTCCAGGTCGAAGTCATCATCATACAGATGTGCGTCGTCTTCCTCTGTGTAGAGGTACCAGGGCTTTGTGGACAAAGTCGTCGAGCTCTCCATTTTCATGTGCGTCTTCACCAGTGTCCTGAGAAGTTATGACCCAAAAGTGTCACTTGAGAACCCTTATATACTGACGTGTCACATGACAGGCCGCAGCAGCCAATCAGAAGTGAGGAGTGTCTCTGTGGTGATACATTCTATATGCAGATTCTATGAATCTGCATATCAGCGTTGTTCAGGGGCCGGATATTACATAACGTATTATGTATGACTACAGGGCTCTACAGTGCGCCCATTTCACTCGCATTTGCGAGCAAATATTTCGGTGTGCGAACGAAGAAAATAAAACAGTCGCTCCAGTGCGAGTGCTTCTGCAGCCACAATAAGGAGAGCTGCGCACAGACATAATGTGAGTGAAACGTTCTACATGTGTCAAACATTAGGGGCGCAGTCACACTAGGACTTCAGAATCGTGCCCAAGCCTGGATCGCCCCTAAAGCGTGGCACACATGCCCAGCGCGAGCCTAACCGATCTGAACCGTGCCCAGGCACGACACTTCCAACCGCGCACGACTCCAGCATATGAGCTCCGCGTGTGGCCGATATCACTCATACGAACAAACTCCGCTTCAAAACACGCCCACATTAACCGAGGAGCGTGCACCGCAGCAGGACCCACCCCTGTCCTACCACTCAATAGACACCCCCGTGCCGCTGGACTTCCTTCTCCACTAAAGCGATCTTGTCTCGGACTCGAGCGCATTTGCACTCGGTCTTGTCACGGACTCAAGGTCTGAATACTGAGTGTGATCATATTTCATTACGGCCGCTACTATCGCCCGTGCGGGACTGCGCGGGACATCTCTCTGCGGCCTGTGCGCTGGAGCCCGTGGACACTGCATGGCACGTCACCACATGCACCGCCAGCGCGCGGCTTGTCCGCCACAGCGCGCACCCTCGTGTACCAGCGGGCATCACAGAGCAGGTTAAACATCCTACCTGTCTATACGTCAGTGCGCCGCTCCTCGACTTTTCACGCTCTCTCCTCCCACCTGGAGCGCACTGAGGCTCCTCCTCTACCAAAGCATATTTCCGTACAGCTTTATTTACACTTTTCTAGTCTGGTTGGATAAATAATTTTACTTTTACGATTTACTCTTAAACTATATTTTTACACATGTAGGCTACTTCAAGACTTTTACTTGGATTTTTAGTAGAGCTGAACGATTTGGGAAAAAATATTGTTTGTGTTTTTTGTTTTTGTTTTTCTACACAGCAAAAGGTGGAGTATTAAAATTGACTCACACAGCATCAATTTTAACATTTTCTCAGAATCCAGTCTCAGAGTTACTTTAACCTTTTTGTAAATGTTAATTAAGTAACAATGGACCAAATTTCCTTTGTAACCACAAAATCAAGAATTATATTAATGTTTTGAGAGTAAACGGATAACACTTTGCAGGGTTATCCTGATTTAGCGAGATGTTTTATTATTACACTTCATTTTAGTTGACTTAAGATGAAATTATGTACAAAGCTGGTTCAAATTTGTCTTCTCTTGTGGGAGTTTGAAGTGGTGGGTGGGAGGTACCAGATTAACACTAAAGGAAGTTGAATTAACTCCAACCAAATCAACTCTGGCAAATAACCCCAACTCAAACCCACATTTAACTTTCAAATAGTTAAAATAACACTTTTTGTGTTAAAAACAGCTCTGAAATATTTTACCCTGAAATTTTAACCCTCCAGTTGTTGCTATGTACAAGCATTGTGAATCTGTTTAGATTCTGGGAGATTCTGTTCAAAGTTCACACTTTAACAGAAGAAGAATTGCCAAAAAGACTGAAATATGAGCTGACAAACTGATACGAGGATCACGTTACATTTCATTCATGTTTGTACAGATCTAAACTACAATGTGAGCAGGTTTTCTTTGCAGGATAAGACAGGAGATTTTGTTGTTTGTGGAGGAAATCATGGTATTTATAGAAATTAAAGCCTGATTTGCTGATTGTGTCCATTTAAATTTCTATTCTGGTTTGATTTTTCTTTTTCTTTTTTTTGTCACTTTCACTTGAGTTATCTGGCCCCCTTTAAATGTACTTTCACTTAGTAACAAAATAGACTACTTCTTGCACCACTGTCTACATCAGGGGTGTCAAACTCATTTTGGTCCGGGGGCCGTATGCAAACTACTTTGATCCCAAAAGGGCCGGATCAGAAAACTCAGTTCTCTCTTCAAGTTATTGTATTTTTCTCCGTGTCTCGTAGTGGTGTTTAAGATTATATTCCTCGAGCAACGCCACTTGTTCCAAACACACTGAGCACAGATTTCCCATTCACCTCTGTCAACAAATAAGAATTAGACTATTTTTCTTGGGAAATCCTGAACTCAGCATCTGCTTTTCTCATTTTTTGACATTTTGCTGATGAGGGTCACGGTCGACAGTCAAAACAATTGTCCTTTAAGAGCGTTTGGAAAGAGGAAAGTCTTCATTTGTGCTGCTCTGGTGGGAGTCGCAATGTACAGAAACGCCGGAGACGCTGCTATGCTAAATGGTGCAGAAAATTAACAAAAATCTGAAAATTTTAAGTATTTTAATAGAAAAATCAGCCGAGGGCCAGATTAAAGGTCTTGGAGGGCCGGATCTGGCCCCCGGGCCGCATGTTTGACACATGTGGTCTACATAAACAACTATCCAGAACCAACCAGTATCCCCTCGGCCGGTAATGTGACTTTAAATAACCCTAATGTGCACTTTACAAGTAGGCCAGAGCAGCCTGGAGTGTGCGTGCTCAGGTGGGCAGGTGGCTCCTCTCCGCTCAGCCCCGCTCGGCTCCCTGTTCACTTCTTATTTATTGCGCCCTAATTATACTCGTATGTCAGTCGCGCTCGGCTAGTTGGCCTAAATGCCGTAAGCTCTCCTGCCCCGGCTCTGGCTAGTCAGTGGACCTTGTTTTTGTGAGCGCTGTAGCGTGTAACGACAGTGTGAACTGAGGCCACAAGCAGTTTGAATGCATAAACAAGGAGGCAATGGCAGGATGAATATAGGTGAAAATAAGCACTATGAAGCCACCACGGATAGAATCTACTATACTGACATTTCTTTACCTGCTAACAGACGCATTTACTCACTTTTACTTGAGTTATAGACATTAAGTTAGAGTGTCCAGACGTTCCTATTTATTTGACTTGGAAAAAAGGCACTAGTTTTGGTTAATGTGTTAGTTTACTTTGGTGTCTCTTGTTTCTGTTACTCTGTGACTCTGTGTTTATGAGACACTCGTTTTGTCATTACTCATTGTTTGGTTATTTGTTTCTTTAGTTCTTTGTTGCTTAGTTCACTTTGCCCTTTGATACCCTTTTTGTTTAAACCGTGTAAATATTGTTTTCTGTATATATTTTAGACGCCCTTTTTGTTAATTTACCTTGTACATTCCTTTTAAATAAATTACCTTATTTATTCTATTATTACATCTTGGTTGTTTTGTTACTTCCCCTGCCCCTAGCAGAGCTCGGATATAACATGTAGTATGTCGTAGTTTTCAAGTGAACAGCTCCTTTTGCCTTTAGTTCAACAGAGATGGTCAACTCCAGTGCTAAAAATCATCCAACTACTTCTAATGAAGGTGTATGGAGTTTAAAAACGCAGTGGAGTACTTCTTGTATGGGGTTTGAGAGAAGAACTCAGCCTAAATATGCAGGGTTTGTGCGTTAAACGTGCATGAATGATAATAAAATAAAACACAAGTCCAGGTCTGTTTATGACGAGGAAACGACATTAGAACATAGATTAGAGAATAGTGTAACATGGGCCCTTTAAATGTGGTATTTCGTGCTGTTTCGGGGCCAGCCTGTGTGCACAGAAGACTCTAAAAATACCAACATCCTGCTGATTTTGCCCATCACAAGTCGGGCCCCATTAAAAACACAACTCACCTCTCCCCCCCAGACCTCCAGACAATCAAGACCCGGGCCCTGTCTCCTCCACACTGATGAGCACATATCAAACACGGGGCACCTGTCCGGCCCACTCCTCCCCCCCTCACGCCGCGCTCTCCGCCTTGTGTTTGAGGTGGATCATGGGTAAATATCGATCAGCACGCGCCCGCTGTAGAAGTGCTCCTGGAGGGGTTGAGGTGAGGTTTTTTCCTGGACCACCTGTCAGAGGAGCCCAGAGGAGCAGAGGAGCTGAGCCGCTGGTTCAAATGTCTCCTCTCATTTGCGAAGAGCGCTGTTACAAAGAGCAGGTGGACTTTGTTGTACATGCAGAGGATGTTACACAGGTACGCTGCTATTAAAACCGCTTCAGTCAAAGGAGCAGACAGTCGAAGTGCAGTAGAAGGATCAGACTTCCATCGCGCACCTCAGAAAGACCCAATCAAATATATAAATGGACATAACTCGCTGCTATGTTCTAAACAGGAAGTGAGCAATGGAGCGCTTCCCGCTCCATCGACTCCAATTCACTTTGTATTGAGAAAATGCCATTTGCTGGTGATTAATAAATGACAGAACAGAAAATAGATTATAATAATACAATTATTAATGTGAATAATAGACTTTTTACACAAGGCCAGAGTGTTTATATAAGATAACTGACCCACGACAACCTAAACCCAGCAGAAGAAACCAGGTAAAAGCTCTCTAGAGTAAAGATTTCCATTAAGGATGTTCCGATCCAATATTCAGTATCAGTATCTGCTCCTAATCCAGCTCTTTTATGAGTATCAGACAGTATCGGATTCAGTCACATGATCGGACCAATCCAGTTTCACATGTTTTTGCAGCATCGACGCGCTTTACGGCAGCCGTAAATCAAAACGTCGCCATGTCGCTGTGTGGGACTTTTCACTACAACAAAACGAGAGTCAAACAGCGACACAATCGCTGCAAACAAACAGTTTCTCATGAAGGAACCAGCAGAGCCACTTTAACACTACCAATTTGATTCGACACTTACAAAAGAATCATCTGGACGAGTTTGAGATTTACAAGTGCAAGACGGCAAAACCACAGCAGCAAACACTAGAGGAGGCATTTCAAAGAAGGTAAGGTCGGTAAGGCTTTTGTCGTCTAAGGGACTTTTTGGAGCTAAGATACGAACTCATTCATGACACTACATTACAGAGACGACGCTATCGGAGCTATAAAAAAGGTGCCTTCAGAAGAGCATCAGTTCTTCTAGGTTTACTTGCAGACAGTTTGTGAAGGAACTGGGCTGGTCGGTTGTTCCAAACATGTTGAAGAACTAAGCTCAGATCTTGTGTGGATGTGGCTTTGGACTTTTCTTTTGTTCGGTCACTTTGCATTTTGTAAATTGAAAAAAAAACAAGCAATGATTATTTATATTTTTGAAAGCATTCTTTGTTTACAGCACTTCACAGCTGCCTAAAACTTTTGCACAGTACTGTAAATAAAGTGGATTGGATTGTTACTTAGCCACGTTACTGTAAAGATACAAAACCTGTCTACTTTACACAATATTTATGATTAGGCAATATTTATGATTACAATAAAATGGATAACAAAACCTCTGTGTAGTTCAATAAAAAAATAGGTTCTTTACACGTAAATTGTTCCTGCATTTTGGATGGAATTTTCATCCAAATTCCATCCAAAATCCAGAATATCTATGTAAGCAGAGGTATTTTTTCCACAAACTGCCACTTAAAGAATGTAAAACTATGATAAATACTGACCACAGGTATTATCCACCAAACCAAGTCATAAGTAGAAACACATGAAAATATAATATGCGCTTCAAGCTCAAAGTTAAAGTTGCATTGCGTAACTTTTCTCCATGGAGATAAGCAGGGTTACATCACCAGGCCAAGTTCCAGGTCAGATTTGTGGAGATGTCAGCCCGCTCACAATAGTAATACATGTTTTTGTGGTAGGTTTGAGAAATAAAAACACCCGTAAAACAATAAACATGAGATATATCTGTTAAATGCCGTACTGCGGAACATCCCAGGCAAAGCAATAACATCACCATGGACATAACACTGCAAAAAACAAAATCTAATCAAGTTAAGATGACTTGAATTAAGAAACTTTTACCAGGATTTGAGTAAATTTCACTTGACAAGTAAAATGATCTGCCAGAGGAACAAGACTTTTTGTACTTTTCTACTACAAATGTAGTGAAGTAAAAGTAAAAAGTGTCCACTTTAAAATCCTCTAAAGTAAAGTACAGATACCTAAAAAAAATGACTTAAGTACAGTATTTTAGTACTTTTACTTTGTACCTTCCATTACAGTCTACACAGCAAAAACCTAAATCTTTTCTAGTTAAAATGATGTGAATTAAGAAAGTTTTTCCTTAATTTGAGTAAATTTCACTTGACAAGTAAAATGATCTGCCAGTAGAACAAGAGTTTTTTGGACTTCAAATATGAATATATGCCTTGTTACACTTAAAATAAGAAAAAAACAACTTTTTGCACTTAAAATAAGAAACAAAATCAAATGTTGCTTGAATTAAGAAAAAAAAAAACACTTATTCCACTGGTAGATTATTTTACTTGTCAAGTTGAATCCACTCAAATAAAGTAAAATGTTCTTAATTTAAGTCATTTTAATTTTGTTAGTGAACCCTCCACCAGAAAAGTTACAGAGTGCACCTTTAAGTGTCATACTCATCAATGTACTTATTTTTCTTTTTCAGTATTTACAAGAACAGGCAGGTTGCACTGTTTTGTTTTTGGGTTTGACGTGGGGACTGACGGGTTTGCGAGTACCGACTTTAATTACCAAACGCCTCGTCGACACGGAGCGCTTTAGGCCACCCGCCAAGTCCCTGTCTGCGGGGAAAGTCCTCCTGAATCACCCCCTCTGACACGACAAGAACCACCGCGCGCTTCCACATGCGCATATTCAGCATCATTTTGAGATGGAAATGCGGGAACGTCCAAAATGTAAAACAGCGCCGAAAAAAAAGAAGAAAAATCTCAAACACTCCGAGACAGACAGGCAGGAACAACACGGAAAATAGGTTATGTAAAAAAAAAAAAGCGAGTGGAATAATGCATGTGATTCTCCAAATTCAAATGCTCTTGGATGGCTCCCAAAGCAGGCCGGGCCCAGCTCCTTGTCTACCGTCTGTCGAGGCCTCTGCGATCGGGAAGGAGTGGAATTAGGAGCGGGGCGTTATTAATTAAGCTGGTGGGCTCGGCGTTCTCCCTGACAGCAGCTCCGGAGTTGCTTCTTGGCGCTGACCTGGCCCAGCAGGGGTGTACCGGGGTATGAGGGGGTGTTTGAGGCGGCGGTGGGAGAATGTGCACTCCAAAAACACATCTACGGGAGTTTAAAGATACGTTTTCACCACCTGCTTTTTTCCACGTCACCTAAATAAGTTTCCAGAACCCCAAAAAACTGATTGCCACAATTAGTTTTAACTTAAAAGTCACGATCTTCAATCTTGGCTGGAATTGCGTTATGTTGATTGCTAAACATAACGGAACGCGACAGTGACATGGAGAAGAAGAAAACCGGGACATTTTCTCATTTTTCCTACATTTTGTGACTTACTATCACGAACAAAGCCCACCGGAAGTTGTCATGGCATGTTTCCAAACGTCTTCCTGGTTTGTGAGTCTACTGAGGTTTATTTAGTTAATGTGACTACACATCTTAACAACTATCAAGGTCTCAGTATGTTTTTTTTTCATGTCAAGATGTGCAAGGAATAAGGCTACGTTCAGACTGCAGGGTTTAATGCTCAGTTTGGAATTTTGTGAAATCTGATTATTTTGCGAGGTCGTTCACGTTTCCAATTAAATGCGACTTGTTTGTGATCTCCGGTATGAACTTTAAATGGCCAAAAAGTGTCCCACATGAGCATTGGAGGATACAACGATGTGACAGCAGCGGGCTCAGTGTTTACGGAAGTTGCCTAAACGTGGACACGAGCATTGAGCATTTGTTTTAAGGAGGAAATCGAGAAGAAGGATGAAGTTTTTAGCCATGGTGTTTTGTGGGGCAGCGGCAACAACGTCCGGAAAAAGGAATGGTAGGTCGGATGAATGTGACCTGGCCGTTCAGAGTGAAGTCGTATGGCAAAAGATCGGATATGTATCGGTTTTAGGAACACATATCCAAGTGGCCTGGGTCGCCTTTGAAAAAATTGGATCTGTGTCGTTCAGACGGTCATTAAAAGATCAGATACAGGTCGCATAGGGGCCAAAAAATCTAATTTTGGTCACTTCAAGCTGCGATCTGAACGTAGCTGAAATTACTCAATGGACAGATACTTTGAAAGACGTCAAAAAAATAAGTAAAACAAACAACGTAAAACTTCGGAACTCAACACAATTCTGAATTCAAGTCATTCTAGCTCATGTAAATATGGTGTTTTTGCAGTGCACTGTGGGATGTATGTGTATGTGGGGGGGTGTTTGGGGTGGTATGGGAGCAGAGACAGAGCGCTGAGGTTGGGGCGAGGAGGGGGCGGTGGAGGTGGCGGCGGTGGAGGAGGCTGGATCAGTGCCGACAGCCAGGCCTGCCACGTCTGCGGAGCCCCTTTGAAGTGTCACCTTGAGGGAGCGAGCCGATGGCCGCGGTGCTGGGAGGGCGGGCGGGTACGGCGAGGAGGAAGAGGAGGAGTGGCACGCTTGGCACGGGCAGACACCGCGCTTTAATATTGCATGGGCCGCCGTCCATCTCGCTGTACGCACGCAGGACATCCCTTCTGCTTGATTCGGTGTGAGAGACGCTCTTTGTTTATGTCCCTGCGTCGCCTCTAACACCTGTGCCGCTCGTGCCGGCTCCGGTGAGCGTCAACTTCTACGGCACTCCGGGCAAGTTTAGGAAGGTGTCACCAGTTTTACACTTCAAAGTCCCAGGCCCAGCGAAGAAAATGCTCCATAATATGTTATTACATTTATGTAGCATTTATTAAAAAGGATTTTTTTTTTTTTTTGGTCCCCCACAAGCAATGTGTGTCTTGCCACAATACACTCAGTCCACTACATCCTGCCTACATCGAATTAGAAAGTATTTTACTGTTCAATGATCAAAAAATGTGCATTAGCATGCTAGTTGTTAGGCAAACCTCTTCACTGATCTCAGAGAGTTGTGAAAAATACTTCTGAACTAGGGCTGTTAACACATTAATTGCGACTAGATTAATGCAATCCATAACGCAATATTTTTTTTTAATCGCGATTAGAGTTCCCCAGCCTTTCGTCCCTTCTAAAAATTATGATTTTTTTTTTTTTTACTCTCGATTAGAGTTTGCCGACTTTTTATCTCTTCTACACTTTCGTAGGCAGCTCCTCTGCTGTTTCGCTTTCAAACTTCAGAGCACCGTGTTTCAGTAAACTTACCGCTGTGATGGAGAAACAGAGGAGCTTTTGGACTTTTGAACTGTTTATTTAAAAAAAACTTGCAGACGCTACAATTTACAAGTTAAGAGTTAAATGCAGCCTGTGTCACGCAGAGTTTCAGCACCAGCGAAGTACGTCTAGTCTAAGTTAGCACCTCCAAGCTAAACCCCCGGGTGCAGCAACCGGAGCGTCCGAACCCAGCAAACCTCAGATCCAACAGACTACCGTTTGGTAGAGTCACCACAGACCTGTGGATCATCACACAGCAAAGAAAATAACTACATCGATTGATAAATGGGTACGAATTGCTTTACATTATTGCTTTAAAACTGTCTTGAAAGGCAAAATAACACAATTTTAAACATGCAAATCCATATGCGATTAATCACGATTAACTATGGAATTTCTGATCTTAATCGAGAAAAAAATTAATCATTTGACAGCGCTATTATGAACTCAAGATGGTGTATAATCAGGAGGCTTTGAATGCATGAAGTTCACTGAGGAATAACTTAAAGAAGGCATGGATAATTATGTTCATTATCATTTGGACATTTTAAATCACAATATTCATCTAAAATGACAAAAACGACTATGCAAGACTACTGAATCCTACACGTATCACCGATGGCGGCGTAAACAGGGCTTTCAACAAAATGGAGTCTTGAAAATAAGCGATTAAAGACACATGCATAAACCACTCAAAATAACACAACTTCAAGAGTGTAAATGAGAAAGGGAAACAACTATAACAGGGTTAAAAGTTGATTTTGTAAAATAAGTCTGATTTAAGACCACTGTAAATGAACTAATTCTGTTTTTCACTATTTTAAGATGGTAATAATCAAGTACAACACCTTTAAATTACGTGTTCAGACAGAAAAAGTTCAGACTTCTTCCTGCTCACTTTCTAAACTGCTGAGATGTATTAATGTACTGTCCGTGTTTCATTATGATGCATTATTCATTTTATTCATTTTTTATTCATCAAAATAGAAGTTATCAAATAAAAAAAATCCTTGAAACATGTGTATTCTCACTGTGACGGATTTGTCTCCATCGTCTCCACGGAGAAAGAAAAGTTAATTGTAAAAAGTTAAACAAGAGGGTTGTATATCTGCTCCACATTTCTATCTTCTGTTATCAATCTGTCACGGCCAACAGCTTTATTTGTAGTAGCATTTTATCTGCTAGTAGCATCTCATCTGCAAAATCTCCAGCACAGCAGCAGAACCATAAGCCTCATCAGCCTCTCCATTTCCGCCTCTTCACCACCAGTTTCTATAGTTCTGAGAGTTTTCTTTTCAAATGCACCACATAATCTAAAAACAACTAGCGTACAAGAAAGAAATGAGGTGAAATTATCTGGACAAACATGAACCAGAATCTACAAACTTAAGCACCACTGGAGATGACACTGAACAGAAAGGCAAAGCTAAAACTCATGCAGATAATTCAAGAAAAACGTCACAAGAATTCATCATTATAATATATTGGATCTGGTGTTTTCTCTATAACCAATCTTTAAACAACAAATTCAAGTGCTTTGCTCGAGTACAAAAAGTAGATTGAACCGTTAACTGCAGCTCTGTACTATCCATGTATGAAACAGTTGTTGCCATTGTAGTTACTGATTTAAAACTAAATATTAATAATAATAATAATAATGCATCAGTTTTATATAGCGCTTTTCAGGACACTCAAAGACGCTTTACAGAGCATTGTTCATTCACTCAAGACCCGGTGGTGGTAAACTACTATTGTAGCCACAGCTGCCCTGGGGCAGACTGACGGAAGCGAGGCTCCAATCTGCACCATCTGCCCCTCCGACCACCACCACCATTCACGCACACACCACTTTCATACTAGGCAATGTGGGTGCTGTGTCTTGCCTAAGGACACGACGACAGTTTTTGCCACTGGCGCCCCCCTGTGGCACCTGGAATTCCCAGTGGTCTCCCATCCAAGTACTAACCAGGCCCGGCCCTGCTTAGCTTCTGAGAGCTGACGGGATCAGGCTTTGATAAGCCGGCATGGCCACAATATTATATCTTCTGAATAGTAAAAAGTTGCTTATAACAGGAAGCTGGTGCCCATACACAGGAGTATTTCCAAACTGCTAAAATACTGGAATACAAAGACCCAGAGATTTTCAAAAGTGAAAATGCCCAGTGAAGAAAACAAGAACAACTTAAATCAAGTTAAACACACTATTCTGGTTTGGGGCATTTAAATGTGGCTATGCTTCAATTGTAGGGAGTATTACACTACTGATGGCGTAGGTCAAGATTTCAGGGACTAAGTTGGTTGTGTACGTGGCACCGAAGTCTAATTCCTTTATCAAAAAGTCAAAATTCAAAAGTTTTAGGCTACGTTTACACGGAAACAGTCTGAAGCAAAAACGCAAAAGTGTGTTTTCGTTCTCGCTCTTATTTACACGAGCGTTTTGGGTGGGGAATTCTGCTGCACACAAAACACAAAACTTGCATTTTGCCGATGTAGTTTGCACACCCAGAGCGTAGGTGGCAGCACCACCAAGACCAAATGCCTGAGTATAACCCTTCTGCTTCTGTACTTCCTCTTCTCCAGCGCATCAATTCAAAACAACATGGTGTGAATTGAAGAATCTTTGTGTTGTAATATTAAGGAGGTTAATGAGTTAAAGAAGCCAACTGTACTTTCAGACATGACCCTTGTGATATTTCCAACGTGGAACTGTGCTTGTTATTGCACTTTGAACATGGACATTATGTGTTTAGATGTGCTACATGTGTATTTATCTATAGCACACGTCAACAAAGTTATGCAATGAAGTTAATATTTGTCAGAATGTTCGGGTATAAGAAGACCCCTTATAAGTGTTGTGAATTTAGAGACGAGAAGCGGGGATCAACTTATTCAAAGGCCTGTACCTGCTTGAGATCTTGTGAATTGCATTACGTCTTCTGAACTGTTGTTTTAGGCGCCTCCAAAACCCGAAATTGACAATGGCGAAGCGTAATAACACCACCCATTCCACGTGGATGGCCTTCTCTGAATAACTCTGTGATCAGTGTAGTCACTTTTTGACATGAGTCCTGTGGCATTTGCAGCTACTTGGGCAAGTTGAAGCTCTCCCATGTTTGTTTTTTTCCCTAGGTGTCTCACTGCAGCCTGTGCACTTGTTTGATGTACATTTGCCAAAATAACTGTAAAATACGAATAAAAAAAATGTTGAAAATGACAAAGATGGTCTCGATTTGGTCTCGAACTCTAGTGTAATTGACATTGCTAAACACATTATCCCTGTAGATAAATATTTGAAGTAAATGTTTGGAGTCAGATCGCAGGCTGTTGTATTGTAAATAGTTTGGCCACACGTCTCACTTCCAGTCGCCTTTTCTTTTTGCATCTCTGTGAACTTCGCTTCTGTGGCTGCACGCCGCCATCCTCCCTCGCCGTGAAAAAGGACATTCTAATGGTTTCACAGCATCGCGGGGGTGTGCCTCTCTTTGGGCCGCTAACGCCGCTAATCATCCGCGCTCTTGCTTTGCCGCTCTTGCTAATTGCTGGTTAGGCTTTGATGGGCTCCTCACATGGCACCTCCCTTGAAGAAAAACGAAACCACTTCACCGGGGATTAAACTTAACTTCACTTTTATGATTTCCGGGCAGCGTGTTTGTCTGACCCTCTGCCAGCTCCGGTGTACGTTACGTGCAATCAAACATGGCGCTTGTTTTCTTTTTTTACCCAACAGTGTTTTTGAAGTGTCGAAAAATGTATTATGAACACGAACTCGGATAAACTCACTTTCCCTTCTCTTGAACAAGCGTCCCAGTTCACAAATAGCAGTTTTAGCTCCCCTGATTAGCTCCGACATGTGCCTCCTTTCATCTCTCCCACCATCTTGTTTTTTTAATCAGATTAACCCAATCGGGCATCCTTTTAATGGCCTCTTTTTTAAGCGTGCCGAAAGAGAAGAGATAATGAAAATAATTAAACCACTGGGACGGGCCTGGCTGCTCGCTGCTTTCTCATCTTCGCCGCGCCTTTTTAAGTTGGTAGGATCGCGCTTACGGATTCAGCGCGGAGAGACTCATCATCCGCCCGTAATTGCATTAAAGTTGGCTCTCCCAGGCCCAATTTCTCCCTGGGAATGGTGCGGCGGACGTGGGGTGGGGCGCGAGGAGAAAGGGTGGGTGGGTGGGGGGGGGGGTCTAAACACGGTCTAAACACAGTCTTTACCCGGCGTGTTTGTTTGGAAGTCCGCTCAAAAGTAGCCCCTCTCTCTCTCTCTCTCTCTCGGTTGGTATCATTTATTCATGGAATTTTAAGCTTTTAATGAGGACAAATGAAGCCGTTTTCCACAGTGTCAGTATGTAGTATGCTTACCAAAAATATTCTTGTTTAGCGGTTCTCACTGGTTTTTCGGTAGTGCCGTGAGTCCGGGTGGAAAACATCGAAATGCGAGCCGGAGTTCCAAAGTGAGACTTGCTTAGATGTTGGGGGTGCGTGTATTTTTAGACGTCCAGATCTTGATGTGATGATTTATTTATAATTATTAAGTATTTCTTAATCTTGCGTTTTTTACCTTACAAGTGGGATTTCCATCAGATTAAAAAGCAGATAATTCATGTTTAGAATGTAATTTCTGTTGAACAGTATGTAATCTTTGTGATATCGTCATTTATAATCTTTCTTTTATAATCGTCTGTTTAGTTAGCTCTGAGATACGCAAAACATTTTATTGTGACTTCAGGTAAAAAACTCATTTGTATAAAGTTTACATGGTGATAAATATACAGGGTGCCCCAAAACATTTGTCATTATTTTGCAGGTCAATAATTTTGGCAATTCCGACTGAAATAACCTAAAATTTTCACAGAATGTATAGAAGCAGATCAAGATTTTATATTTAATGTTTTATTTTTGTTCTGTTTTCAGGTTCATGCCCAAAGAGAAGTCGTTTGGAATCTGTTCACACACAGTCATCCAAGACTGTGCAGCCTTCAATGCAAAATTTGGATAAAACTTCACCAATTGGCAAAGTAATTTAGACTTAGTACCAAAAATTTAAAGAGGAAGGTGCTTATGAAGGGCTAAAGGATCTGGTAGACCAACAACAACATGAGAAGAGAAGTGAACGATATGGATACTGTCACTGTCAGTCATTGTTTAGAAGTGACAAAAATATCATGTCAGGGGAGTGCAAGTCAGTACAAATCGTTGCTGTACTTCCGTGTAGATTTTTATGCACCTTTAAAAGAAAAAAAAATATTGTGCAAAATCAACTTTTTGAACCTCTTTTGCCCAAAATTTAACAGATAAACTATAATATAATCAATCAGAAAATGACTTAAAAGTCGTGAAATGATCTGTCCATACAGCAAGATCATTTTACTTGACAAGTTATCTTAAAATAAACAACCTATAGACTTGAATGAAGCAGTCTCTGAACTAGTAAGTCAATAATAAATCTGAAAACAAGATGAATAACCTGATATAAGTTTTAAAATCTTGGCCAAATCTGCAGATTTGCAGTGTACCAGTTTTAAAGGTTGCAAGAATTTATGCAGCTAAAGGAATAATAGTACAGTGGTAATAGGGATCTGATTAACACAAGTTTAGTTCTTCCACACAATATGTATAATTCAGAAATCCCTTGGCAAACAATCCAGGAAAAAACATTAACATCTACATAGAGTCCAGTAGGTGGCGGACCCTCTACCAGGAAAGTTAAGTAGTGTGCTTTTAAAGGACCACTAAACACCAAAAGCACTTTTTTTCTACTGTTTAGCTGTGTAAATGAGTCTAAAATAAAAGTGTACACCTCTCCCTGGTCTTATTTTGGCATTTTTGTCCATATTTGTTAAAAATCTGGCTTTTGGGTCAAAGTCATGTCTGTAACGGCCTCTTTAGGATCAACCATGGCCAGAACATTTGAATTTACAGGTTGGATTAACAGTCAACAATAAGTTAAATGTAGGTTATTACGTGACGGGCACAGCCACTGGGGTCTACCATGAGGACCCCTCTCAGCCCTGCCACTACCGAGCACCACAGGCCACCACCATGTCCCGCCATGACTGGAGACAAGGGAAACGGTGTGATCCGAGCACAAACGTCTGCTCTGTTTCAAAGTCCGGAGCACACTGATCCATGTCGTGTTGGATTGTTGTGGCTGTCTGTCAGCTGTCAATCATGGTTCCAGAGCCCGCACCACACCTGCTCGCCCCAGCCCACCGGCACCGCCCACTCTGGAGGATTGTTCAGATTTTGCTTAGGGGCGGAGTAAAGCTTCGGGAGGGTGTTTAATGGCTCTTTGATAAAGTTAAAGGGACAGTTCGGAATGTTGGACATAGGGCCTCATTTCCCGGTGAGCCAGAGTGTTAGAGACATGTGGAGACACTTTTTGAAATATTCCATCCAGTCCTTTGGAGAGGTTGCTGGTGCTAGGCTAGTGCATGTCAATGGCCATAGTTGTCCTGCCACTAAAAACATATAACTCCAGACTGTCCATGTGACTGTCTGCATGGATAAAAACTAGAAAAAACTAGCCTAACTTTACATCACATGAATCGTCACATGTTGAGGGACTATTTTCTCATATATCAGTCCGCCACTGCCGAGCTTCTATCAGGAAGTACAACTCGCTGCTGCGAGACATCAGACATAAATCCTTCAAATGCAACGGTTGGTTTGACTTCTAAAATTATGCTCTGGACACAGACATTCACATGGACAGTCTGGAGTTCTAATAGTTTTCCTCGGGTGCTCTGTGGAGTGGGTAAGACTGTTTTTAGTGGCAGGACGACTATGGCCATTGACATGCACTAGCCTAGCACCAGCAACCTCTGCAAATACAAGGACTGGATGGAATATTTCAAAAGTGTCTCCACACGTCTCCAACACTCTAGCTCACAAGGAAATGAGGGACGATGTCCAAAATTCTGAACTGTCCCTTTAAGGTACTCGTTATTGTCCCCGTAAGGAAATTTGTTTATGTACTATAGACATCATGGTCCGCAACAGCAGCACGTTTCTCAGCTCCCATTGGGCCTCACAATTTTCTATCCTGGAAGTCCTCAGATGTGTTACATAATGATCCACATTTCTATACAGCAGACAAAACCACAATAGGTCTTGTTTAAGAAAATAATCTCACTGTATCCGCCCTTAACAAGATCAAATAACTGCACGGACTGTAGCCTATAAGCCGTCGCTCACACGTTCTCCCAGTGTCCCGCATTGACCTTTAGAATCTGATTAAAATTACCGACACATTTCCCGATCCAATCCAGCCTGTTATAGATCTGCGCCTGTGCCTACGGGCGTTTCTGATAAATGGATCTCGCAGACTGGATAATACGCACCAGCAGGCTTTAAGAGCAGATCAACTGTAATGCTTTTTAATGTCATTTTAAACCTCGGTTCGAACCGTTTTAAGGCCGTATGCAGACTACCTGGAAACGCCACGTAACTGCGCGTTTATCAGCTCCGATCAAACCCAGGATCTACATCCCCGATAACAGTGCAATAGAAAAGTGAATGTGTCTCGATGCTGGCTGCAATAAGAAGTTACACAGTCAGAGTGGCATATTGTACATAATAGTCTTGTAGTCTTACAGTTTTACACTTAAGGCCACCACACACTACAGGAGAATTTGCCCGATTTTGGCTGCGATTTCGGCTGCGATTTCTTCTTCTCTGAGTTCGGGGAAGCGTGACCCGACTTTTTGCCTTTATGTGCTATTTTGAAGCCGCTGCTGCTCCTGGTGTGGAGTCAGTGTCAGATCGTAACCACCAAACATCAACAATGCGACGATAACAGACAATAAAACAAAGCGTCAGGGGCAGAGGAGTGACAGACACAGAGATACAAGATACAAACTGGGGAAATAGCAAAAATAAAGACTTTATTACTCACCTCCCATAAAGTGGTACATTTAAAGTGCAGCATCTCATCCACATTATCCATAGAAATTGTCCTCCACAAATAATGACATCCAGTCCACAAAACCGCACTATTAATCCAGTTTGAGGCATTCTTTGAAAATAAAAAGTCGAGATAGTTCCTCACGTGTGTCTGTTTACATCCACAGAGTGCACGGATCAAGGTGAATCTGCAGATTAACGATACTGACTCTACTTCCTGTGGACTTTATCTCCAATATTTTATGCTTTAAAAATCCTGTATCTAAAGTACTGCTCCACATTTCACAAATAATAATAACACAGTAGTTTTGACTTGTGTCTAAACTAGAAGTGCAAAGCTCTGATCTTTGAACACTTTACGTTCTAAAAATAACAAGCAATAGGTGAAATCCACGAAGTACTCAGCTTTATTTTTTACAATTATTATATATGTTTTAAGGCTGTAAAACCACTCACTAAACACTTCAGACACTGTTCCCAAAAGGGCTCCACGATCTAAACTGGGGAGCGTGCCACCTTCGATTATGCGAAACAGCCAGTCAGGGCATAGAAGATAATGCACGTTTTACGCTGGAGAAAGAAAGAAAAAAACGTGCAAAATTGCACACAAAAAAAAAAAAATCCGCAAAACAGTTATAGTTATAGTGAGGGACGATTGCATTTGTTGTTCATTAAAAGGGAGCTGTGTGCACTACCAGTGAAAAGTTTGGTCACATGGTCAGAACTTGGTCACAGCTTTTTTCATGATTATTTTTGATTGATTATCTTTTATTCTCCTGCTGTTCTTGTACTCAAATACAGGTTATCTTGTCTTGTAAGAGAAATCACTTTGTAATGCACTTCACAAACTTGACATGCCTCTCAAATAGTGGGGCAAGAAGTACTTTTTGTGTTTTGTGACTTAAATAAAAGTACAAGTAGGAGCAAAACTAGAGTAGAAAACTAAAGTAAAAGTATTTGCTTTAAAATGTACTTAAAACGTTATTTTCCACAGATTTCCAGATCTATTAAAGCTTGAGAAGGATTTGTTTTGAATTTGGCTAAACAGAAACAACTGATTAGATTTTTTTCTAGCTGTTTTTATTTGTATATTTTTGTTTATTTGCTCAAGTTATGAACAAACCCCTCAGCCGGTCTCAAATTATAATATAAACAGAGAAGGCGAAAGTACAGATATCTTAACAATACAACCGAAATATTGTGATATTGTATCGTCAGAAGTCTTGCAATAATATCGTGGACCATCACAATATATCGATAAGTTTCTTTGCTTAAATTCATAGTTATGGCGCAAAATTGACTAAAAAAGAACAACAGAGGGAACTACATATCCCATGATCTTTTGCTTTGTTTCTGTCCACTCTACAGGATGAAGTCACTATTATTAAACACTTTTAACTCTTCATTATTTGGACTTTGACAGAAAAGTAGCATATTCACAGTTGTCAGCCTCCTTAAAATGTCACTGTAAATATTGAACTGTGAGGTGCAAATCGTATCGAGAGAACTGGATATTGTTACATCACTACTTCTCTCAAATGCATTGATGCAAAAAAGTAAAAAGTAGTCGCTTTGCAGTACTTAACCACTTTTACTTTGTTATATCCCATCACTGCTCTTGAAGTAATATACTGTCGCCACTGTTCAGCCACTGTTTATCTGATGGAAATCTGCAAGTCTCTTTGCTTAAATGAATAGTTCTGATGCAGAAATAGCTAAAAAAAAAAACAGAGGAAACTACACAGACCATGATCCTTTGCTCCGTTTCAGTGCAGACTACATGAAGAAATAACTGTTCTCAGCACTTTGAAATCTTTATTCTTTGGATTAAGTCTTCTGAAGGCATTTTTAGAGGAAGAAGGAGCAGATTCAATTTTGTGAGACTCCACAAAATATTGCAATAAATCTGGTACGGTGAGATGTATATGGTGAAAATATGAGAGATTTGGATATCGTTACATCCCTAATGACAATAAATGTACCAAATGACTGGTCAAAGCATTTTAGAATGTTATTGTTATTATGTAGAATATCGTAATATCGTGAGCTTTCCCACGATATCGCAAGAAATATTGTACCGTGACGATTTCATATGGTGAGATTTGGATATCGTTACATCCCTACACACTGCAAATTTCTCTGATCTGGCCAAGAATTAAAACTTATATCAGGTTATTCATCGTGTTTTCAGATTTATTATCGATTTACTAGTTCTGAATTGGTTGTATAAGCTTAAAAATTGTCACGGATATAATCTTCAATGACTCAACTAGTCAAAAATCTTAAATTTAGTCAATAAATGTTTAAAAGAAGGTACAATCCATTTACCATAGTTTTCCCCTGCGACACTTGTTTTTAGATTCAGTGACACAGAATTCCTTGATACTCGAGTTTGTTTATCTCAGATTAAGCATCTATAAACTTATTTGCAGCCCCATGAACACTTACAGACAACTTCATTCTAGTCTAGAGGTTGTTTATTTTAAGAGAACTTGTCGAGTAAAATGATCTTGTTGCTTGGACAGATCATTTCACTACTTTTAAGTCCCTTTCTAATAGATTTAAGTGTTTATATCTTAAATGAAATTAAAAACGCTTTTTTGCAGTATGGGTGAAATGTGTTGTCAAAGGACACAACCACAGATCTAAAAGGGTCAAACAGCAACAAAATCTCCCTAAAAATCTACCCTTTTCACAAATAAAACACGCAATAAAACAAAAAAGCCCAGCATCTCCTCAAAACTACCGATAACAATACCGTAATCATTCGAAACAGAGTCTTATTTTGCTAAAACAGATCTTTTTTTTCCATTTTGGCGGCACGTAAAACATTTATAACTCGACACTCCAAACATCTCCCTTTCCCTTACCTCTCTGCGGGCCACAGCTCCGGTTTTCGCGCCCTCACCAGCCCCGACATCGCGCTCACTTACACGGTTAAACATCTATTCCAACTTTGGCTGCAACTTCTCCGATCGCCTATTAACTTCCGCGTTATTGGCGGGGCCCCACTTTGACATGCTAATACTTAATGCTCCCCCTTTGGAAAACTTCTTCTGATAGCGACGTAGGTGTCCTTAACTTTGGAATAATTCAAGACGCCGCCGCCTTCAAACCGCGAGACTTTTATTTGTCACTTTCGCGTTTCATGCTAAAGGAAGCAGACGGGGATCCTCGGCTTTATCAATAACCTCCTGAACTTGACAGCCAAACTGCTTTGTATCAATTATTCATTCTTATACCCGTGTCTAATGCATTCCCATTCATTTCAACATGTGTCGCGAGCTGCTTGCATCTCCGCCAAGACAGCAAAGCCTCTCCCACTTCAACGCCGAATTATAGGTGTACATATCTTGAATATTATAATTACACTAGCGCTTCAAACTTTGCTTCCTGTCAGAAAAAGGCTAATAAATTCTTGAGTTTTTCCTCTCTTTTTTTTTTACCCAGGAACATCTCGCTCGCCGATCGTGAAGTCTTCCCCTCTTCTTCTCACTTCTGTAGGCTCAGATCGCTCCTCGCCGTTATTTCAACCTTAAAAATAAACCAGAAAAGTTGAACCGAACAGAGAAAAAAACCCCAGAAAAAGTGTGGATATTTTTTTTATTTATTTTTTTTACTGGAAATGCTTAATATTTCTGTTTAAATTTTCATGCCATCTTTGAGAACATTGAGCAGCGATTTCACATTTGCACTGACATCTAATTTCTCAAGTCGAGTCGGAAAACACAAATTGCCAAGGATTCCCTGTGTGCCCAATTATCCGGCATCAATTTCCTTGACCCTGCGGAATGCTGTTAAATTAATCATACAATTTCTTTCTTTCGTTTTTTTTTCCTTCTTCTTCTTTTTCTTCGCACTTTCTTTTTTTCTGTGTAATTTTGATACATATGCGCGCGTTTGATAAACTCATAATACCGGCTTGGTTTTGTTCGTGCGAGCCGGTTGGAGGTTGGGTGGACAGAGGGGGTGATGCTGCGGGGATAAAAAGAAAAATGAAAACATGCGGTGAACAGTCCGGCCAATTGAAAAAACGTTGTATTGGTTTGATAGAAATGTTAATTTGTGCGTTAATTACAGAGATTCATTCCATTTAATCTTAAATCTAAGTCCGTGGTACGTGTGTTGAAAGCTACTGAAGATTGTCAAAACTATCGGAAATCAGACAGTATTCGATACGAAAACCAGTATCGAAACTAGATACTCGTTCGGGCGGGTATCGATACTGAAAAAGTCGCATTCACAGGACAGAAATGAGCCTTTCCTGAATATAAGACCACATAATATTGCGGGTTAATGTTGAAAATTGCATTCTACTACTTATTTTATTTAAGTTTTTATCGTCACTGTGGTATCAGAATCGGTATTGAGTATCGAGTAGGGTAGTCCAAAAAAAATTTGTTTAGATTTTCTACATTAGAATCCTGCATTTGGTTCCATATCTGGTCCAAATTTTATGCAAATTAAGTAATATTTAGAGGTTGCTTAAAAAATTGCCCTCTATTATAACATAACAAACCAAATAAATAAGGCCTATTCGAATAATTTGTCATTTTATTCTCCAAACACAAACTAAAATTTGCATAAAAAAGTCCATAAAAGTTGCTTCGAACGTTCATAAAGTCCATAAAAAGTTACCTGAAAATGCAAAATTAGTCAATTTTGAGGAACATGCAGCTTGAGCAACCTCTAAAACATCTTTTTCTTCCAAGTTTCTTCCTAAATCATCTCTTAGACGCTAAAACCTAATGCAGGGTTCTAATCAAGGTTTTCTGAAACTTTATTTTTGATGGCCCACCCTATTATTGAGTCTAGCGATGTGCAAAAACATTGAAAATATCGATTATATTGAATTGTTTAATGTGATGGTCCAGTGCCGATATCGTGAGCTGCTGTATTGATATATCGCCAAGAGTATTTTTTTTATATTTTACTAAATTATTTTGTTATAGAGCTACAGTTTTGTTGCTTGTTTAGAGGAAGGAAACTCATTTATTCAACACATTTGACATATTCACTGTTTTGATGAGTAAAATGACGTGTTTCATATGGTTTAACCCTTTTAGCACCATAATAATACCTATATTTATTGAAACACCTGGTCTTTTTTTTGTTATTATTATTATTATTATTTACATACTTGCTCACTATGAACCAGATATTATGTGCTCTTAATAAAGATTGAATTGAATTGAATAGTCTATTTTTGTCAATAATTGTGTCAAAGAATGTCCTGTGTGTAAGTAATTGACACCGTTTTCCAGGAGAAGTAAAACTGTCAAGTATTTACCATTCTTATGTAATTAAATACCTAAAAGCCCAGTTTAAAGTTTCACAGCTTTCAGGGGCAGTTTGAATGATTAAAATTGCACCAAGTAGTGAGGAGTTATGGTTAGTTATTGAAATAGTGGTGTCACTGGTGATCCCTGTGGTAGTAAAAGGGTTAACAAACACTTTTAGTATCACAGCCATGATTTAACCATTATTTTTTTATCAAACCGTATCAAATCTTTTTAAAATATATCGTATTGAACCGAAAGCGCACTGTACTGAGTTATGTATCGTATCGGCAACTTCTTAACGATACCCAGCTCTAATCAAGTCTATTCCTTACTATTGAAATCGAGTTTCAAATTGTCTCAAAATTGTCTCAAAAACAAGTCACAAGTCCAGTTACAAGTCCAAGAGGTTGTACGAAGTGAAATAAGAAGTTTAAGCAGTCAGCATTCAGACCAGTTTAGTACAACAACAAAAAAAGTATAATCATATATAATAATTACATGCATTTATTAACCTCTGTACTAATATTACAGCTAAAAGTACTTCTGCTACGATTAATTTGTAAGTTAAGAATATTTTGGTTTTAATAAGCCTAAAATGATTCCTGAAATGATTTCTGAAAATAAATTAAAACAAAAAAGTCAATGAATATACTAGCACTTCACTTTACTTAATAAACGTTTTAATTATGCCAAAAATATCAAACGTTTTAGATTTCATAACGTGCCCCAAATGCAACGTTTTGGTCAAATAAAGAGATAATTGTTGCAGATACTTTAAAAATGCTTTAAAATGAATCAGGGAGGATTATCAACAGAAGTGACAAAAGTGCATTGGTGAACAGTTAAGGTGCAGTTACATGCCTAAAAAAAGTGCTAAAAAATGCCAAAATTGTAACTTTGAGTAGGATTTTTCATGGATACTTTTTACTTAAGCACAAAATACATAAGTTTAATACAATTTTTGCAGCTTTTTACATCTATATCTGCAAAACAACGCATTGCAGTGCTGTTATCTGCGTTATATGTACAGTATTCAGCAACTCAGTCTATGATTTTAAATGCCAGGGTGAAAAATAACTTAAAGTACTTGAGGCTGCTGCTTGCTTGTACTTTTTTTTAGTAGATTTGTTTAAATGTTTTTTGTCATTTTTTCATGTAATTGTAATCCGTTTCATTTAAATTATAGAGTAGTTAATGAGTAGAGCACAAGTCTAAACCAACAAACCTACATAATAGTGCTGCTTTAAACTGTTAAATAAAAAAATAAAAAAACTGTTTAAAACGCTGCTTAAAATCTGCTTAGTGCTTTGAGCAGTATTTTTCACGTGTACTTCTTACTTTTATGTGCAGTACAATTTTGGCAGCAGCACTTGTGTTCACTAATTTTATTGTTTTAAAGCATTTATTTTTAACATTATATTATTATTGTTCTTACTATGTATTTGTGCAGCACTTTGAGAGTTTGTTTATGAAATGTGCTATAGAAATAAAGTGGATTTGATTGGATTGGATTCATTTGCTGGACTCTTTCGACTATTATTTAAATCCAACTAAATACAAATACAAAGTACTCAATGAAAAGTATGTGTTGTGTACTCCAAAATGTATTATTATCTCGTACCTGAACCACTGCAGACCCACGCAGAACCTGTTGATCTCTTGGATATTCTTGTACATGGTTGATCCTCAGAGGAGCTGCAGTTTCTGAGCCAAGGCTGCCCTCTGCTGTCTGCACGGAGACACAACTTCACTTTATTTTATTTAATAATATTACAAATAAAGCAAAAGGGGCTAAACTATTATTTTTCATATTTAGCTATTAATTTTAATTTTAATTTTATTTTAATAGATTCAGATTATTGGCTCATTAATGCTTTTTAATATTGTCATCATTGCTATTTATTTTTATTTTTAATCTACCATTAAGATGATATTAATTTTAAGTGGTAATAAAATAAAAAGTTATAATAAAAAAATATATGCACATGTACTTTGACTTATGTGGAGGGGGGAAAAGCACGGAATAAATGGTAAATTAAAAAAGGAAAGAAAGTGGCTAAAATAGGCTACACGTTAGCATATATAACTCTAAAAAGGTAGCATATGTTGATAAAGCTAAAAGTTTAGTAAAAAGTATAGCTAGTTTAGCGATGTTTCAATGTTTAATGTTGTAATATCTAAATTATAATGTTGTTAGTGTGTTGTTTTCTGTATTTCATTAATAAATATTAAAACTAGTTTGTTCCAGATGTAAACTAAAACCATTAGCTGCTAACTAATAAGCTAGGTCATATTGATGCTAGGTGGCTAAGGCTAAAGCTATGTGCACGTTTTACTACAGAAAAGTACTTTCTTGCAGCTTAAGGTGATGTTAGAACAATTGGACATTTTAAAATAGGTTTCAGTGCATTTTTATGTACTTACCCAACTTTAGCTCGCTCATGTTCCAGCAGATTTATCCAAAACCACCAATTTGTCCCAGTTTTATACAAGAAATGTCCCCGGTGTCCCTATTTTTGAACAATCTGATCCCTGCCAACAGTAAAGTGAGGCAGAAATTGTCATTTGTTTTGGTAAAACACATAAAATCTGCTTAAAAAGAGGCAAAACACAAAGAAAATATGACTATACTGACAGGAATGGGCCGAGTGCAAAACAATTTTCCTTAATTACACACTTGTTTCACTATCATTTATTGCTTAAAGGGCCCATACGGAATTTTCTGATCTCTGTTATAATGTTGTTTCCTTATCAAAACATATATGAAGTTATGTTTTGTTTCATTCACGCATGTTTAACACACAAACTGCATATTTAGGCTGAGTTCGTCCCTGTCCCTTCCATGTCATCCTACAGGAAGTAATACACTGTAATGCACTGCGTTTGTAAACTCTGTACACCTTCACCAAAATAATATGGAAATTTAAGCTCAGGAATTTCCAGTTTCTACTAAACAAAAGGTAGAAGTTGGCTGTTCACTTGAAAACTATGAATTCATGACATCACAAGGTGAAACAGAGCATTTTGAGTATTTGTAGACAGGTTTGTAGACAGGTTTGAGGTTTTATAAAGCTTCAAATGCAGTGATTTTGATAAAGATTTGTGCTGAATTTTGTTGAACAGAAAAAAATAAATGTATATTTTCTTCTAGTATATTGTTGTATATTTTGTTTGTTCAATCTACAAAAGTGTTAAAAAAAATAACACCCTGAGGCTTCCAGTAGGTCTCAATCAATCATAAAAAATACTTGTGTTTTAAGTCTTGTCCTAAGATCCACTTTTATTCTCTGGTTTTTAACACCGCGTGAGTTGTGTGGTCCTCTGTCTTATTTATTTTTATTTATTTATTTTTTATTTCATTCTTTCTTTTTTAATCCATTTTAGTTTTAAGCATTTTAACACTTTTTATTTATTGTTTTATTTAGAAATTACTGTCTTTTATTGTATTCATTTGTCTGTGCAACTTTTAAATACTTTCAACCTGGATTAACTATTTTACCGTGGATTAAATGAACTATCAGCACTAACTGTGTCATCCTGAACTATTTACACAAACAGCAACCACTGGATCATATTCGTCATCATATTTTATTTTGTTTGTTCTTGTCTTTATTTGTTATTGTTGGTTTATTTATTTCAATAAACAAAAACTCTACTGTCTGGTGTCTGTTCACTCAGACTCTGGCTCTGTGTAGCTGTAATCTGCCCCACAGCCCTAAATTGCATTATGTTTATAAAATGTACTATATAAATAAAGTGGAATGTGGATTGGATTGAAAAAGTATCCCTAGTAAAGTACAGATATCTAAAACATATACAGTGCTTTACTACTTTTACTTTAGTTTATGAGTTGCTTCAAACTTGTATTTTGACCTGAAAAAAGCCAAAAAACATAACTTCTACCGAGACACTACAATCCAAGGTTCCCACTCTTTTCCACAGTGACGCAATTTCAAAACTTTTCCATGACTTTTTCATGACCTAAAGTGAATTTTCCATGACTTTATGGCACCTACATGTGTAGAATTGAGCATAAACTTACACTTTTAGAGCTAAATATGAAATGTGAACCCTTTCCACTCACCTTATGGTTTGGTTTTTATAGTTTAACATTCAAAATCCTGTCAGTGCATTTATTATCGTCTGTTTTAAAACGAGCAGGTCGGATTAATGCGACCTGCATGTTCAGACTGAAGTCGCACGTCATCAGATATGTATCGGTTTTAGGAGCACATATCCAAGTAGCCTGGGTCACATTTGAAAAAAAAACGAATTAAAAGATCGGATACAGGTTGCATAGGGGCAAAAAAATCAGATTTGGGTCACTTCAGGCTGCAGTCCGAACGTAGCCTTAGTGTGTATTGTCCTGTTGGAGTGAAATAATCATAATAGCCTAATGATAACTTCAGTTGGGTGAAAGAAACACTAAAATTCCATGACTTTTCCAGGATTTCCATGACCGTGGGAACCCTGTCTTTAGCTTGAGTCGCTTCAAACTTGCATTTTGACCTGAAAAAAGCCAAAAAACATAAGTTTAATCGATACTCCACTACTACAATCCAAGCACAGACTCCCCGCGGAAGCACACACCACTACAAATGAGACGAGCCAGAAGATGTAGTGCAAAACATTGAAGACGATCTTTATTGTTCACAGTTAAACACAAGCCACTGCTTTTAAGAACGCTCTATCCCATGTGTAGTCCCAGATCTCCGCCATGGCTCTGCTCTCGGTCTGTCTCCTTTACATTGTGCTGATTGTACCTTCAGTCCTGGTCGGCTGCGAGTTACTACGGTTGGCATTTTAAAGTGGATTGTTGAACATGCTGTAGTTAGCGAAAGGCAGGGGTAGAAATGACAGAAAGAGCTCCCAGTGGACAACAGGATTCCGAGTTCGACACTAGACCTGGGGGGGAATGTGTGCTAATGTTTCTCTGTATGCGAAATGAATTAAGTCTGGGTTGGCGCGGCGCTTAGGAGACGAGCGAGGCGGCTAAACGCGAAAACAAGCCAGATATGCGCCCGCCGCCAGCACCCTTTTGGCTAAATACATGTAAATAGCGGCGAGATATTGCATTTTTTAAGCGGATTAGCATAGGAGCGTGTTATTTTGAGCATAATTTAGCCGAGAAAGTGAAAACAATATTGACGAAAAGTGAAATCTCTGCTTGTTCGAGTTAGCTGAGACAGGGACAGCAAATATGTCAATTTTATCAGCTTTTTTACAGCTTTAGTTTAGTGCATATTAAAGGAGGACTATGTAACTTTTCCGGTGAAGGGTCCTGTCAACATGGGGATGGTATTGCTTTGCCTGGAATGTTGCACAGTATGGCATTAAGAGCTGCAACTCACTGTTTTTTTTTTTGGTTGTTTAGTCAAACAATTACTTCCGGCTTTGAGATTTTGAAATAAAATAAATGAAAATAAAGACTGAAACGGGGACTTTTGGAGTTTTTGTGGAATGTTTGAGTCAGTATGGTTCAGGTAACAACTGCGATTATCAAAATACAATTAAGATTATTTTAATAGCCAATTAGAGATGCACCAGTCCAGCTTTTTCCGATACAAATTTGGATACTGTGGATTTAAGTATCAGCCGATACCGATCGATATCAGTGCAGAGGCTGAAAACGGCATTTATTTCCTTTAAACGAAAATAAAATGCAACAAAACTGACCTAAATGTGTTATGTAGCTGTTATTTATCGCACAAGTAACTACAAAAATACTTTCTGTGCCAAATATAACAAGTAAATCGTCTTATTACCGTATTTTTCAGACTATAAATTGCACTTTTTTTTCAGGGTTTGGGCGACTTATACTCAGGTGCGACTTATATATTCCATTTTTCACACTGACAGTCCATAGACTAAATATATGAATCATGTATATGAATCACAAATGAAAAAAAAAGTTCTGTTTTTTTCATTTTGGTTTTAGAGATAAATAATAAAGAGAGGTTTTTTTTAGTTTTCTTATTTTTGGTTCAAAAAAGAGTGATACACAGATTGTTCTGTATTCGGTTGTTTTTATTACTATAACTTCTATAACTCGCCTTTCAAGATGAAATGTCGATTCTTGGTCTCTAATTTTATAAAATAAATGACCCCAAAAATGTATTTTTTGGCTTTTTTGACTTATAGTCCGAAAAATACGGTACATTAACTGATCTGCCCGAACAGGTCATCAGTTGAACCAATATTTAGAAACAAATACCTGATTCAGCAGTTTTTCTGGATCGGGGGCAATATCCGATACCAGAATCGCTGCATCCCCGTAGTGTACAATGACCAGGTTTTCAAAATAAAAAACTAGGACTCCCCGGTTTGTGGTGGTTGGTAATAATAAAATTGTGAAACAAGTGCGTAATTACGGAGAATGACTAAAATGAGTCAGTATAGTCACATTTTCTTTGTGTTTTGGTCGTTTTTAAGCACCTTTTATGTATTTTACCTAAACAAGTGACAGTTTATGTCTCGCTTCACTGTTGGCAGGGATCAGATTGGTCAAAAATAGGGAGATTTCTTGTACAAAACTGGGACAAATCAACAATTTTGGATAAATCTGCTGGGACAGGGGAGGCAGGACTCAAAACTGGGACTGTCCCGGGTAAATAGGGACGTCTGATCGTCCTACTGCAGTGGACTAGTCAGAACTATTGCAATTAATTGTTCCAGACCTCCATCCATGTAGACCAAAATTTTGTAACTCAAACATGAGAGATAGAGAAGCCGATTACCAAACATTTTAGTCAACGCAATAATAATTTACACAGTCCGCCTTTAAAAGTAAAGAAATGTATATTAGCAGCGACTCCAAATCAAAAAATGTGGAATGTTTAAGCCCAAGAAATTAACCCAAAGTGCTTTTACATACATTTTAAAAGACAAACACTCTGCGTTTGTCAAAGTCGAGTCTAAGAAATGACGGCAAACATTGGACAAGCTGCTACAAGTTGTTCCGTGTGTTTGCGATGGCCGAGAATCGCGTTTACGTAGGAATGCGGCGGACAACCTGTTTCCAGATCATCAACACAGCCGTTTGCCAGCGTCGTCAGGTCTGAAACGATTCACTGGTGGACCTGGCTGCTTCTTTTGTTATTGGAGAGGAAAGCGGAAATCTTACCGTCTGCTTGCCTAGCGCTAAATCTAAATAAATAAATCCGGCGAGATCCAGGTTGGTGTTTTTCAAATTGGAGGTAATTCCATTCAAGGCAAATACAGCGTTTAAAAGAAAGGCTTGTACGGTTTAGATAAGCTCGTGTGGGGATGACAACGTGTGTGGTGAGTAAATATAGGCGAAGTAGCTCAAGTTTGCCTGGTTTTGTTGATTAGTGTTTAGACATATGCCGAGACTGTCAAAGCAACACACCGCAGAGTGAAAAAGTGAGATTAAAATCGTGTTTAGTGCCGTCAAGATAGTAAAATTTCGAACTCAATTTCAATACTGATTCCGATACAGCGATGATAATAAAAAAAAAACCCCACACTTTCTTTAAGACAATAGATCTTTTTCACAATGGTTGGAAGTGCGCCGCTGTAGGTTTGCAGAACTTGTGGTCTGGTTTTCTGTGGCAAAATGTCTGTGGAAAAGTGGAAATGTCTCACGTATTCTCCAACAGCTTCATAAATCCCCAAATCTTCAACCAACAAGGTCCAATTTATCCACAACTATGAAGATAAGAAAGACAAAAGCTTAAAGGCGAACAACGGCGAGCATTAGTGAACGACTGAGCAGAAACTAACCTTACAATATCCTAGAGATGTCTCGCATTCAAACTACACAAATCTATCTACGCTAATATTGACATCGTGAAATAGTTTTTTAATTTTAATTGTAGAATCAGTCTGAGTGAACAATTTACTTGCCCCTAGTCCTCCGTATGGCAGACTTTATAGATTCTTTTAGGGCGGAAGTGATTAAAAAAAAAAAAAATCTGCACACGCATTTTGGCGACGGAAGTGTCATTGTTCCCTGTTCATTACGATTCATGGAGCCTGAACACGAACAGAAGATGGAGATAAAAACATTTCCAGCACCAAAATGTCTGGTCGTTCTGTGTGTGGTTGTCAGAATCGATATTCTACTGGCGGATTTACGTTTTAAAAAAAGATCTTAAATACTTAACACTTGTTTTGCTTGTTTTATGTGCATTCTAAGTAGTTTATAGACATAAAAACTAAATAAGAAAACAAGTCATATTTTCTTGAAATAAGCTTAATAATCTTAAATATTTAGCCTATCATTTAATCATTTAGTAAATATCCCTTAAAACAAGATAAATAAGATTGTCTAGATTTAAAAGAATAAATCTTGGTTTTATGAAATTTGCAGTGATGAAAGCGACAAAAGTGTTATGCGACAACATGAAATGATTTGAACATTTGCGTTTCTTCCAGCGCTCCTTCAAATCTGATTGAGTTTGTCTTATTTTCCTGTCTGTCTTTTGAAAACACATTTTGTGCTGATTTGATGTTTTGTCCTTTATTATCATTCACACGTTACTCTTTAAAGGGTTCATGTTACGCTATGTTCATGTTTTCTGATCTACTGTATGTTCTAATGTTGTTTTCTCGTTACAGACCTGGAGTTGTGTTTTGTTCCATTCACACATCTTTAACACACATAATCTGCATATTTAGACTGAGTTCTTCTATCAAACTAAATCCGCACCACCTTGTGATGTCATGTGGTAATACACAGTGCTCCACCGTGTTTTTAAACTCCACACACCTTTACTAGAACCAGCTGCATCAATTTCAGCCATGGAAATTGTCACTTTTTACTAAAAAAACATACAATTTTACTGTTTACTTGAAAACTACCGCTTCATGACATAAAATAGAACAGAGCATTTTGAGCTTTCCAGTTGTAGACAGTCTAATAATAAAGGGTTACTCAAACATGTGAATGAAACAAAACACAACTACAGGCGGACTAAAGTTTTAAAGTTTTACTCACTGATCGCACAAGGATCTGGCAGTCGGATGCCGTTTGTCAAAGTCGGATTGTTGAAGAAATATTCTCGATCTTTTGATGATAATCCCTTCGCAGAGCTCGACAAGCTGCTGAGTTCTGCCACACTTCCGCTGCCAAAATGCGTGCGCATCCGAGCCTACGTCATCACTAAAAGAGTCCTTTAAAAAAACAGCTTAAGACATTGCTTTTTAGACACGCTTTTAGTTGTCTGCTCTGATCTCGTTTATTCCTCTGTTCTTGACGATGTTGTTCTTTGCACAGTAAAGCTGTGAAAGGTGCTATATAAATAAAGACTTACTTATGTTTTATTCATGACCATCACGTTAGTTTTGCTCAGTAGTTCACTGATGCTCGTCGTTGTTTTCCTTTAAGCTTTCGTCTTTCTTCCCTTGATAGCTGTGGATAAATTCTTCATAGGAGAATCTTTATCCTTTGTCAACCTTGTGGGTTGAAGATTTGGTGATGGGGCAGATTCATGAAGCTGGTGAGACATTTCCACAGACATTTTGCCACAGAAAATCGTTGTGAAAAGGTCTAAAGAATGTGATTTTCAACATTATATCATAGTTCTTTGTTTGGTATTACCACGTGAGCTTACATCTGTGTAATCCCTCCATGGTCCAGGTAACAAAGGTTTTCTGTTTTATGCTTTTGAGGACATTATTGTTGCTAAACTAATCCGTTTATAATAATGGGATTTCAATTTTTTTTAAAACGAGGGCACATTTTATTATTTTTTTACTTTGCATATATTATTCTAATCCAGTAATATGAAATGTGATTTAAAAAAAAAAAGAAAAAAGAAAATAGTTAATATCCCCAGAATAGTAAAACGTTCTGTCGTCTTCATGGAATTTCAAGTTAATGCGAGGCCGGTTTCAGCAAACTAGCCACTTCTTACTTTAGCTTCTTGCCTGGTAATACTTTATAACATTCTTTTGGGGGGAATGAATGAGTAAAAGTGGACCTAAAAAAAAAAAAAGAATCTAAATCCTGTTGTCCACTTTGAGGAATGATACATATAACACTGAATTGCTGACGTTACTCTTTTAGCTCAATTGTAGCCATCTTTGTCCAAAAAAAGTCTCTGTGTCATTACCAGATTTGGATCCCTACCCGATTTGTAATCTTCAAAATGTTTCTAATTTTCTCCTTCGGCTGTAACATCGAGAAGTTCAGAGCGGACTGTTATTTTAGTAAGTTTAAAGGAGAAAAAAAAAAAAAACAACTCTCAAAATATCATAATCGTATGGAAGCCCATTTCTGCCAGTAAACAAAAAAATAAAAAACTCACAAAGTCATAATTGTGAGATTAAAAGTCATAATTATGAAATTAAAAGTCATAATTACAAGATTAAAAGTCATAATTATGAGTTTAAAAGTTATAATTACAAGTTTAAAAGTCAAAATTATGAGTTTTAACCTCATCCCGTTTGGACTAAACCAGCTCCGTCATTCATATGGGATTTGTGTGGTTTTCTCTATCTTGTCTTTTTTAAAACATTCACAAGTGAACGAGGAAATGGAGCAATGTGGAGACGTCCTGAGCTCCTGGAGGACGACCTCCAGAAAAATGACCGAGTGCTTCCACGACAAGGGCAGATTCAGAGTCAACCTTTAAACTCATAATTACGACTTTTAAACTCATAATTATGACTTTTAAATGCATAATTATGACTTTTAAATGCATAATTATGACTTTTTGTGAGGCTTTCATTTTTATTAACTGGTGGAAATGAACTTCCATAATAGCAATCTGAAGTTAATTACATAAAAAATATTATTAAAAGGACTGTGAAAATGAAATAGGAAAAACGCAAAAAAAAAACAAAAAAAAAAACATTGGCCTAAGTAGTGTTACCGTAGCAACTTGTGCAAAAATATGGCAATTCAAAAAATCTATCCAAATCGAGCAGGGATCCGAATCCAGTAATGGACCCCCCTGATCACGTTTTAACTGTGCTCATGATGCGTTTCGTTATAGTCCATGATCTTTAGCTGCTGCTGCCGGGGTCGAACGCCGTGGCCGCGCCCCCCCACCGCCTTCCTCCGCGGGCTCTCCTGGCTCCCCGCTCTGGGCCGGGCCTGCTCCGACGCGGGCTCTTTGGCGGGCTCTTTTGCGGGCACAGTGACGGAGGAGGCCGCAGGGGAGGCGTTGGGTCTGGGGGTCTGTCCGGAGCAGGGCGACGGCTCCACGCACATGTCTGTCTTAAGGGTGTGGGCCAGGCCGGAGAGGCGGGGCTGCGGAGGGGGGCTCTGGTCGTCGTCGCACTGGCTCTCGCTCTTGTTGCGGAAGAGCTCGCGGGCCCTCATGCCCAGGAAGCTCTTGGCGCTGGGGTAGGAGCCGACGGTGAGCGGGGCGTCGCCGTGGGGGCAGGGCAGGGACGAGGGCTCCACCAGCAGGGGGGGAGGCGGGTGCTGGTGGAGCGTGGGGTCCTGGCTGCCATTCATGGAGCTGGACAGGGCAGTGGAAGAGATGGTGGTGCAGGGTAAAGTGCTGCCGTTGCCTCGCGGGGAGTCGTGTGGATGCGACGGAGTGGTTTTCTCAAGGCCACGGCTCTGACCTGCTCTCTCAGGCACCAAGACACTGGACAAGACAAGAAATCATCATCAGACAGTTAGAGAAAGTCACAGTAGGCTTTAAAAATAAATAAATCGAATGTGCTGTCTTTTTGGACCTGGAGTACAACTGTTTTTTACATGCAGATTTCATTTCATGAGGTTGTCTGAAGCCTTCACTTAAAGAACTCTGGCACGTTTGAAGCTAAAGTCCGTTGCTAAAGGAGGTCAAACACTGTCAGAAGCCAAAAAACGGCACAGATCAGTGTTGCCTCAGTGGAGATCTCACTGTGGCAGTGAGTCTGTCAAGACAACAAACTAGTTTAGTGATGGGGGCAAGTTCTTAACCTCCAACTAAAATGCCAATTTGCTTCACACTGAAGAAGCTTAACACCACTTTAACCCATCTTACAACAGCCACGAGTCTAACAAACAAAACGCTCTGTCTGGTTCACTCATTCGTGTCTGGAAACGTTATAGAACAACTTTATAAGCAGCCTTACACTTCCCTCTGTTGATTTCCCACTGCACATGTGAAAGACCAAAAGACTCGATCGCCGATATCGTTTCTAATCCCATTTATTTATGAGTGAATTATATTTCTTGAAAAACGCTGTGGTTAGGTATTTAAATCATCACCACAATATTGCAGAGCCTGTAACAACATGAATAAACATTGGGTAGTGCTTTCTATCCTTCTGACCCCAAACTGAACCCTCGCTCTGAAATAACATGTGAGTTTGTTGTTGCAGGAAGAGATCCTCCAGAAGCAACAAGTAAGAATCGATTACTGACGGTGAAGAAGAGAAACTGAAAGTTGTTGAAAAAAAATGGTTCGGGAATGTATTTTTTAGCATTTTTCAAAAAATATAATTCACTCGTAAATAAATGGGATTAGAAACGACATCAGTGATCAAGTCTTTTGGGCTTTGGCCTGTGCAGTGGGAAATGAACAGAGATAAGTGTAAGGCTGCTTATAATGTTTTCTAATGTTTCCAGACGCTAATGAGTGAACCAGGCAGAGCGTTTTGTTTGTTAGACTCGTGGCTGTTGTAAGATGGGTTAAAGTGGTGTTAAGCTTCTTCAGTGTGAAGCAAATTAGCGTTTTACGTGGAAGTTAAGAACTTGCCCCCATCACTACACTAGTTTGTTGCCTTGACAGACTCACTGCCACAGTGAGATCTCCGCCGAGGCAACACTGATCTGTGCCGTTTTTTGGCTTCTAACAGAATTCGACCACCTCTAGCAACGGACTTTAGCTTCAAACGTGCCGGAGTTCCCCTTTAGTAAAGGGTGGGTTCAGATGTACTGCAATATATTTGACCAATGCTAGTACAGGTTCACTGCAGCCAGGAGGAAGGCCAGAGACACATAATCCAAGTGTTCAGCTGAAAGACTGCTCAGTGCTGAGAACCCAACGCAAAGGTGTAATAAAGTGGAGCCTCTTTAAAAAATCAGTCCAACAAGTTATTATAGTAGAGAGAGCAGTTGGCAGTGGTGCTGCGCTCACCTAGAGTCAGCTGGAGTGTGTTTGGCTGCACTGCCCTCTGCTGCTCTTTTGGAGGAGGTGCTGGTGGGAGTGTCCATCTCCACACAGCTATACAGCTGCAGCAGTTCAGTCTGAAGGAGCTGAGAGATCCTCCTCTGAGCCTGGTACCTGCTGTCTGAGGCCTGCAGCTCAGTCCTGGAGAACAAAGAGGCAGAAACAGAGGAAAAGATACAATTAGGACCAAAGACGTTTGTTTGACTCAACCAAGGACAAAACAGAGAGGAACAGAGGACATGATGGTGGCTCCCCAAAGTTTAAAACATGCTGAGGAGCAATATGGTGCTGCATTTTATCAACACATAAAAGTAATCACTTTAAAATGTTAAAAGATGCCGGCCAATTTATTTGCTGACTAGGATATCGGTTTTCCAAATATCGATTTAGCTTGATATCCTGATTGGACATAAACAATTGATGTAATAAAACTGCTTGTAGATGGCCCAGAAATTAGATAAGTTACATTTTTATTTATAAAAATTGTCCATCCATCCATTTTCTTCTGCTTTATTTTAAAATTGTTGTGTAGTAATTTAGAACAGCCAGGGTCCTTAGTAAATACTGGATAATGAGAAACTGCATACTAGGGCGCGACCGGTATGGATTTTGTCGCGGCCGATATGATACCGATAAAATGGGAGTTGGAGCTGTCGATATAATCGCCAATATATTTATGATGCAAAAATTCACTGTAAATCATCAATTGTTTATAAAACTTAGGTTTGGCTCTATTGGATTTTCAGTTGGGTTTATTTAGGTGACATTTATTGTTATTCTGCCTCTTTACATCATATTTAAAGACAGTCGGTCGGCCTAATGGCAAAGACAAAAAAGTGCTGTAAGTAAACTACCGCTATTAGCTTTTAGCGGTAAATGCTTGTGCGCCGCGGTAATTAATGATCTGCTAAATGCTGATAATTCACACCTCTATTCACAGCTCATTTACATATCAGTGCGTGTCCAGTAACATATATACGGCCACTATAGTCACTTTACAGTCGCTAATAGAAGAGAAAACCGCCTGTTTATGTGTGGGAGCTACAGCAGCTAATCGCTAACCAATGAGAAGGAACCAAAACGAGCTTCAAAACCGACACATTTCCAACACTCAGCCTCACACAGGCTCCTCTCAGATCACAAGTCTGCACTAAGAACTGTCCTTTTAATCCAGACTCACACTGAGCATCCAGAAAAAGAAGAGGATCTCAGTGGTGTGCAAGTGGATCTATGCGCACGGTGTAAACAAACCCACATGGGGGTGTATTCGTATGACATCACAGACACAGACAAATGACTCCTCAGATAAATCCTTATGCGGCGCCACATATTAGGACATTTATCTGTCTGTAAATTGGATCAAAACAGCATAAAATAGAGCGTCTAAAGTTTATAACAAGGTAAAACATGTCCATGCAGAATATTAGCCAATATCAGCAAGATTTAGGCCAATAGCCGATATGTTTCCAAGTGCCCATATCGACCAACCAATATATCGGTTGGGCCCTGAAGCAGCCGATAATGTAATAATGGCCAATAATGTAATAACTGCCTATACCATAATAATTTTTAATGGAATAAAGCCAATAATGTAATAACTTGCCAGTAATGTAAGAAAATGTCTGAAACAATAATGTAATAACCTGATGCCAGGTGTTCATTATTTGAGAAGACTCACATTTAGATTTCATTGTACTCTTTACATGTGAGTAATACTTTGAATATGCAAACATATACATGTATAACAGTAGAAGCTGTAGAAACATACTAAGAGAAAGTGTAAGTCCTTTGTGTAAGTGATCAGGTACATAAGCAGCTCTTTGAAAGAGACAAAAGTAACAATATATCTCAAAGTGTGACACTTTAAATTTAATTAATAAATCTTAAAGGATTAAAGAAACAGCATGTAAGTTTGTGGCCAAAGCTGGTACTGCGATCATGTATGAAATACTGCAGAGCAGAGTATTTCCTCTACCAGACAAGAAGTCGCCAGGTAGGCTGCAGAAATCAACAGGCCAAAACACAAAATATACACATAAAGACAACAAAACATAAGATGAGGGCTGCAGTTTATATGGGAAAGGGAATATTCAGGCTGGATTACTGTTGTCAGTGATAAAAGTATTTGAAATTATCATGATTCTTCAATGTCTGTGACCAGTTCTTTTAACAGCTATTTGAAAGAGACAATAGTAACAATATATTCTAATGTAGTGTGGCACTTTTAATTTAATAAATACATCTTTGATTAAGTGATATAGAATAAATTATTACATTAGTGGTTGCAGTTATTTCATTTTAAAGATTTTTTTCATTAAACTAGCCAATAATGTAATAACTAACCAATAATGTAATATGTTACTACATTATTGGCATCAGGTTATTACATTATTGTTTCAGACATTTTCTTACATTACTGGCAAGTTATTACATTATTGGTTTTATTACATTAAAAATGATTACGTTATAGGCAGTTATTACATTATTGGCCATTATTACATTATCGGCTGCTACAGGCCCTACTGCATAGTGTCATTTCTTTAGATTTTTTTTTTGGACTTTTGAAAAATATTGACATATTTTTAGTCCAGTAAAATCTACTTTCAGCTCATTTTGACGTCGAGTCTTGTCTACAGTCTAATATCCGTCTGTTCAAAGTGGAGGTTTGACCTGACCTTGCTTGTCCTTTGACGTCTTCCAAGAACTTCTTCTGCTCTGCGATGAGGTGCTCCTTCTTGGTGAGCAGCGTCTCCAGCTCGGACACTCTCTGCTGGGCGGCCTCCAGCTTCTGTCCCTGCTGCAGCAGACTGTGCCTCAGCGCCTCCACCTCTCTGCCACAGGACGCTGCCAGCATCTGGGCCTCCTGCACCACAGCACACACCAGAGAACATCAGAGCCCTCAAAGCAGGCACGCTCATTAGACCGGGCTCCAACTAAGACCACGGAACCCACACACACCACGAAAATGATTTAGTAGAGCAAAGCAGTGCAATGTTTCCTAGTTAACCTTTTGTCCTTCAGTGCACTTAACACACACAACTGATTTAGCGGTGGGATGTGCAAAATAAATGTGGGATGTGCACCATTTTGATTGGTTATGTTGTAAGATGGCATTTGCAACACTAAGAACTGACAGTGTGACATCGTTCGTGCTTTTTTGTGCTGTGACAATTTTCATTTGTGCGAGTTTATTTCTAAAAATATTCATTATTATTTCTGTGGTAATTATAGGACGTCATTTCCGCTCAGCTGACGGCGACAAACTCCACAAAACTAGTGAAGATAAACGATCTGTGGAAAAGTCTGTATCAGTCTTTAGTAATTTGTTTTTGATTCATATTTTATATAATAACACAGACTTTTCCACAGCCTGAGATCGTTTATCTTCACTAGTTTTGTGGAGTTTGCCGCAGAAATAATAATAAATAATTTTATAAATAAACTCGCACAAATTAAGATTGTCACAGCACAAATGAAATACAAATGTTTTCTATAATTTTCTGCCTGTTTTGAGGCTATTTAAAATTTTGAGGGGCTGAATGACGTCACCGGCCGAAAAGAAAACTGGAAATATCTTAAGAACCAGAATCCCACAAACGAAACGTTTTGCAGCACAAACGAAGCACAAACGATGACCCCATTTTGAGCGTTTTAGTGCATTTTGAAGCTTCCTAGGAGCTGACCCCAATTTGACCTATAAAAGAATCGTTAATTTCTCCAAAACTAAAGAATCACAAATGAAAATTTTTGCAGCACAAACGAAGCACAAACGATTGGCATAGTTTTTGTGTAGGTTTGAGTTTGATGGGGTGCAACTTCACGCTGGTCTGAACCCCACATAAGAATCCCTCCCCTCGTCTTTGTGATCACGTGTCCTGTTTCAGATGAATGGTCCTGGTAATGTGTCCTGTTTCACGGGAGCAGAAGCAGCTCAGGCGTGTCCTGCTGTGATCATGTTAGAGACAGGAGACTGTTACAGCCCCGGACAGGCTCATGTGGGACAAACACAATAAGTGCTGCTGTTGTCACCTCTGCAGTTGCCGACTCTGTGTCCCTGTGTGGGCACTGCAGAAAAGGACAAGGCAACTTCAAATGACTACAACTCACAATAGGAAGTTTTTTTTACTAGATGGAGCTCCACTTTTCAGCCTGTTATATTTTTTTCGACAAGTTATTTGCAAATGGAATAAGAAAATTGTACTTCGCACCACACTATCCACACACTATCCAGACAATCAATATTATAACTAATATCAAAACTAGTTATACAAAGAAGTGTATTGACACTGAAAAATCTCATACATAGAACTATGTTGGCCCAATCCTGAACAATAGTTTGAGGTCTTGTATGATACTGGTGTTTTTAATTTGTTATTTTGTCTGGAAAAAAAAAAAAAAAAATCCTATTCCTAATATGGAACTAAGCTCAGAATTTGTGTGTGCATCAGTGTATGTTTGTGTTGTCGGGACTGGTGTGCTGTACCTTTGTGTGTGTACATTAGTGTGTGCTAAGGTTGGGCGGTATCCAAATTTTGATAACGTTAAACCTTCTCAGTATTTTCCCGGGGTATACAGCATTACCGTGACTAATTAAGAATTATTTTGAAGCTGCACCTAAACCCTTCAGAAACAGAAGAGCAGTTTTATATTTGAAGATGAGGCACAAATTCTGATCAAACCAAACTTTGCAGCACGTTTGATCGCATCAGCATCAGCGCACGAGCTGTTTTTATTAACGCTTATACTGTATGCAAATGAGCCATGCGGTTTTAAGTTAAGTTTGTGTAAAATGTAAACAAATGTGCACAAAGCTGCATTAAACACATTATTCCTCAAAGTCTATAATGAGTGGAGCAGTGGAAATGTAGAGCGGTGGAGAAAACCAATCACAGCCCTTATCGTCTGCGTCGTTTTGAGGCGTAGTTAGAAAGTTTCAGAGGTGCACGGCAGATCTCCTCCTTGAAAGTCTGACTTCGCCCTCAAGCGGGAACTTTCTCCTCTTCAGCGCCTCGTCTCCTCTCGACTCTCGGTGTTCAATAAAACGTCTCCATCACAAACTTTTGGGCTCAACGTCACACACGAAGCGTCAGTCAGGTTTTTTCTTCTTCCTCGCTGCGTGTGGATGGAAATCTCCAAGCGTAACAATGTTTGAAGAGGAGAGAGAGCGGAGGGGAGAAAGTCCTGCTGTGGTTTTAGGTCCTTATGCAGATTTTTTTAAATGACGGTAATGAAACTGATACTGTTGCTAATTGTTGATACCGCGGGATACCGGATTACTGCCAAACACTAGTGTGTGCGTATCTTTGTGTTGACAGGAATGGAGTGTGTTTAAGTACCTTTGTGTGTACATTAGGGTACATACCTTAGCGTTGTCTCCTTGTGTGCGTGCATCAGTGTGCGTACCTTTGTGTATCCGTACCTTTGTGTTGTCGGGGCCGGCGTGCTGGAGCTCCTGCCTGGCCAGCTTATGGGCCTCCCCCAGGAGCAGCAGCTGCTTGTTCAGGAAGCTCATCTGCTGCTGGGTGCTCTCACTGGTGCTCAGCTGAAGGACACGCAGACAGACAAAGACGACAGAGGGCAGAGCGGCAATTAGGCGACAAACCAAAGGAGCGCGAGCATTTGGGACTACAGCAGGCACACGCCGCTTTCAGACTTAATGATCACACGCTGGAGACGACAAAGGATGCTTAACTGACAAGTCACCTACAGGAAAACTTTCAGCTCAAACTTACCGGCACATTTGGAGATAAGGAAACAATTTTTTAATAACGGGGAAAAAATCTGTTTCTATAAAAATCAAGCAACTTTCGGCACAATATTGAGAGAATGTACGTTACAAAGAAAAACTCACTCATAGTCTTCATTATATTACCTTGCTTTCACTTAAAGAGGGGGTGTTATGCAAAATTGTCTTATAAAATTGTGTTACAACGTTGTTCTTCCCTCATCAAAAACATGCCTGAAGAGATTTTATATGTCATCCATCTATATCTATATCTATATCTATATCTATATCTATATCTATATCTATATACATATATATCTTCATTATTTAAATCATTTTTGGCTTCATGCATTTTAACACTTTTAGTTAATGATTTTTCTTATGATTTACTGCCATGTTTGTAAAATGTGCTGTAGAAATAAACTGGATTGTATTGGATCATCCATGTTTAAGTAATCTCGTGATCTCTCCAGGGCACGATACGTTACGTACCTCAATACATAGGCCCCGATACGATATGTAATTCGATACATAGGCCAGAATACGATACGTACCTCGATACATAGGCCACGATACGTACATTAATATATAGGCCACGATACGATGCGTACTTTGATACAGTGAACTTTCGATTTGATACAGTTCAATAAAAAAATCAAGGCAAAAACATGGCTATGGTACTAAAAGTCTTTGTTAAACCACTTCTTGTGCAAACACATCCATTTTAACCATCAAAACAGTAAAAATAAAGAGTTTCCTTCCTTCCAAACAAGCAACAAAACTGTGCTGCGACAAAATTTTTTTGTTAAATATACCAAAAAGTACTATATTGATACAGCAGGCCACGATATCAATACTGTATCATCACATTAGACGATGCAATATACAGATTTTTTTATATTTTTGCACACCCCTAGCTAGCAGTAGAGCTGGGCGGTATGACCAAAAATTGATATCACGGTATTTTTTTAAATTATCACGGTATCACGGTATTTAACGGTATTTTTGTCTTTGGCTAAGTGGAGTGTGATAGAGTTGGTAATATCATTCCGTTTGCTTTTCTTGTCATAGACGGTCCCTTTAGGCGGAGAATACGAAGATTGCATGAAAGTAAAATCTGCATCTTCTCCCCAATCTCTGCGTAACGTTGGCAGTGCAGCACAAAACACTACACAGACGTCCCTGGTAGGCGCGTTTGCTAAAGGGACCGTCTGTGTAGTGTTTTGTGACACGGCTCCCTTTTTCGGAGAGCGGGAGTGCGCGGAGCCGTGCCCGGGCGAGAGAGCGTAGAGCGGGAGTGCGCGGAGCCGTGCCCGGGCGAAAAGGTGAAGAGCGGGGCTCCGCGCACCTGCGCTCTCGCTCGGGCGCGGCTCCGCGCAGTCCCGCTCTACGCTCTCTCGCCCGGGCACGGCTCCGCGCACTCCCGCTCTACGCTCTCTCGCCCGGGCACGGCTCCGCGCACTCCCGCTCTCCGAAAAAGGGAGCCTGTGTCTGTGTCATTTTCTTCGTCCATGCTCACCACTCAACTCGCTATCCTTACCTGGCTTGTTGGCTTGTTTGGTGTAACACTGAAAAACAGCCCCCGCTCAATCTACCACTGTGCGACGTTCCGCCGCTCTGTGTTGCCGACATATGCGCGCACGCACGGTATGGCGGTAAATAAAAAATTCATATCATAAAAATAAAAATTACCGGTATACTGGTTCAAACGGTATACCGCCCAGCCCTAGCTAGCAGTACAGTCATTTTTCATAAATATACAAGAGCAGAATCTAAAACAATACATTACAACTTCACAAACCTGCACACTGACTGTTTTTGATAGCGCTGATGGAGGAATAAAAGGGAGGGAGAACTCAAAAGCATCAAAAATAAAACAGAAACATTTTAATATTCTGTTTTGTGCAAAGATAACATTACATAAAAGTCCAATGCGTTAACAAATAATAGCCTAATAGAAGTGCAACACCCCCCTTGAAATACAAGGCTAGATTTGACTGTACGGCCTAACTTGACAGACCTTTATATTTGATCTTAGGAGTCATTTTAATCACATTTGTAGCTGAAACGCACTCTAGTGCCACAGACGCCTCAAGCAGCCCGTTGTTTTCCAGGATTTCTGCTCAGTCCGGGTCAGCCAAGGCGAGAGAGGCCAGACGAGCCCCGAGACGCACCACAACACCCGGACCCCCCGTCCCGCTGACCCAAAAATAGAGACACCGTCACCACGGCAACCGGCCCTGGGCCTGTCGACAGTTCATGCAGACGGCGAGAGGCCAGAGCTGGCAACTAATCACGAGTAAAGTTAGAAATAGGGCCGCATTTCTAACACTAATGAGGCCGTATTTGGGTTTTAAAGGTAACAGAACTGACTCCTGTGAGATTTTAGCCAAGTTATAATGTTGTTACGTCATCACAAACACACCCGGAGTTGTGTTTTGTTTCATTCATGCGTGTTTAAGTAAACCAGCATCATTAGGCTCAAAATGCTCTGTTCCATCTTGTGACGTCATGAAGCTGTAACTTTCAAGCTTTCAACAGCTTTTACTTTTACAGGGCAGGGCTGGGCGGTATGGCTGAAATCTCTGTCATGATATAAGTGTTTCATATCGGTCGATATCAATAATTATCGAAACACTGTATGACCTATTCAAAATAAAGACCAGGAGGGAAAAATATTAATTTAAACATTTTTATTTTAAACTTGCATGTGCATGTCAGCGAGAGACAAGAAAAAGGTGCCTGGTGTTCTGTGCACATGGAGCAGACATGTGAATACTGGAGTTTCATAGTTCTGCATTGAAACCACACAAACGATGCTCCAGTATGAATGAGACAGGCCACGAATCAAACACGCAAAGACAAATCTTCTCACCTGGACGGAAACACATCCAGAGCATCAGGTGCTCCTCGCTCCATGATCCAGGAGCTTTAGTTCCAAACTCCACTAAAAGTTTCTATGTGCGGTAAATCCTGTGAGTGTGTGGGTCATTTCAGACAGGTCCTAAACAGTGCACTTTAGTGTAAATAGCAAAACGGAGGGTGATTTTTTACACAAACAGAACCGCGTGTTCGTGAGGCGCCTCCGCAGATACTACGGCTGCTGCAATGGAGCGTAACACGTGAGTTTTAATGTGCGCAGGTTCGGAGTCGAGTCCTAATCAAAGACTGTTTATATTCTTTATACTGTCCCTGGTCCCAGTATTTGCTAAGCACCAGAGGACAAGTGCCTTTGCTCATGCAACCAAGACAAAGATTTAAGGCAGAGCTAAACCAGAGAGGGCTCTGGCTAAACTTATGCCAGTTTCTTAAAAAAAAAAAAAAAAAAATCGAAATAGACCGCATTTTGTATTGATCAAGTACGCGTCTATCGAGATACATATCGTTATCGTTTTATCGCCCCGCCCTATTGAGTAATCCAGCATCATTAGGCTCAAAATGCTCTTGTGACATCATGAAGCTGTAACTTTCAAGCATTCAACAGCTTTTACGTTTACAGGGTTTCCCCAGATTTCACTGTCCCAAATTTAACACTTTTTTAGGACTTTTTTAAGACCACGTAGATGAAAATAAAGACCATCGCACCCATTATGCGGGCAAAAAATACCAGACCCAATTCTAATAATCATTATCACTCACTGCTTTAAATAACAACAAATATTATTATAATTTATGATAAAATCTCATTCAGAACTCATTTATAGTCATGTGCATTTCTGTAAAATGGCCAAAAAATTATTTATAACATAACAAGAAGAACTAAGCTTTCACGTCGTCTTGTCTCACATTGCACTGCAGTGTGGTGAGTTTACAAAAAATAGGGTAATGAAATTTAAAACCTTTGTGAAAAAAATAAGACTTGGACAACATAATTTAAGACTTTTTAAGGCCTTAATTTAGGAACATGAAATTTAAGACCTTTTTAAGACTTTTAAGCCCCCGTGGCGACCCTGCTTTAGTTTAGTAGACAAATAATTCCAGAGTTGAAACGATGCAAATGATTGTTTTATGAGGAAGAGCAGAGATAGTGTCCCGTACCTTGATGGTCATTTGGTTGAGGAGGTGCCCAGTGTGACAGACTTTGTTATTGGATCTCTGAAGCTCTGCCTCCAGCTCGTCCATCCTTTTCTGACATTCCTGAAGTTTGCTCTGGACACAGACACAAACGGTATGTTCATAGCTTTGAAAGTGATCTGAAAATGTGGAGCGTCATAATCTGATTGGTCGAAGTGTCACAACAGCAGATCAAGCCAAAAAAAAAAACAAAACTTAAATCCTGTTGAGAGAAAAAGCGCAGACATCTTCTCTGTCCGTAAATGCACAAAGCTCTTACCTTCTGCACATTTTTCACACTAAATTAAATAGTCCTGTAGTACTGACGCTAAAATAAGCTGTTGCCATGTTTGTTTTGGTTTATTTGGGGGTTTTGCTTTTGGCTTTCATACAAACTTCAGCGCTGCCCCGTCATTGGTCCACCAAGACTGATTCTCATGACTTTATTGTCCCTACAGAGACATTTGACCCATCCTTCAATGCCATTTGGGCAAACAATATATAGAAAGAAAAGAAACCATTCATTAAACTTAACAGAACAATTTAAAATACTTGGGGAAACAACATTAGAGCTGCAATTAACTCATTTTAGAGGTAAAATAATAAATAATGAAATACTGCTGATGTCTTATGGGTCAATGTATAAGTATTTTCAACAGGCAAATTAAAAAAAAAAAAATTTGTTTCTATTGAACTTTAGCAAATATTTACAGTGTCACATGCATAAATCTGTGTTTAACATTTATATTAAGCATTTATAGTGTTTTTTTTTAAATCTACATGAATTGGCTATGACCTTAAAAAATGTGCAACTGAGAATAACCTTAAAATAGTTTTATTTTCTAAAGCATGGTTGGGATATTAATCTAAGTTCTGAGTAATATGAAGTGTATAGAAATAAACTGTTGGCGTTTCTTTGGATTTTTAATGCATATTGATATTTTCTTTTACTTCTACCCTGTAAAAATGCATCAAATGACGAAAAATGCATAAAGAATCCCATTCCTCCAAGTCGACTTTGTCTGCTATTAAACTCCAGCCATAGAATTCCTGCTGTTATTAGTTGCACCACATGATGCACGGTCGCACCACATGACATTTTAACACTTTAAGTGCAAAAAACATGAAGAGTAACTCATGATTTCTGAAAAAAATGTATTTGGTTCCATGGAGGTCAGAGGTGCTACAGAAATGTGGTGAATTATTATGAAATTTTAACCATTTTAACTGAGGAAATTACAATTGGACAGAAAATGTAGGCGTCCTGTCATTGACCTGTATATTAAAGGTCTTTTGGTATCAAGTCTTTACGATTACGATGATAAACAATCTGATGAGCTTGAGTGTAATGTTTGACTAAAGAATAGAGATCCTGGACGTGCTTGCAGAGTTCCTCACCTGGAGCTCCTGGTTCTTGGTGTAGTAGTCGTCGCGGCCCTGCTGTAGCTGTCGGATCTGGCTGTGGAGCTGTGTCACCACCTTCTCGCGGTCGTCCCACAGCTGCGTGTACCTCTGCTGCTCCACGTGGAGGCTCTCTCTGAGGGAGGAGATGTCCACGCTCTGCAGGTTCAGCTGGTCTTTCTGCAGGCGCACACACACAGACACAAAGAGGCTTAGATTTCAGGAGGACATAAGGAACATGAGAAGGCTGCGAATCTGAAAGGACAGAAGTGGCATTGAAATAACAGAAGAGAAAAGAAAGGTTCACAATTTCTTTTTTTGTCTCTTCTGTTATTTCAGTTCACATGTGGCAAACAATAAAATGTATAGAGAATATTAGAGATGCACTGATTACTTTTTTTTTCATTCTGATACCCAAATTGAAACCTTCTGCTAATACTCACACATACATATACACATGTGCAGTACAAAACCTTTCTGGTGGAGATTAGGGTTCACGCGCTTGTCGATGACAAGGCTCAGGTCTAGAGAGGTGCACAAGGAGCATTGCAACCCCAATTAAAAATGTTTGCACCTCATTTCAGGCGTGTAAAATGACACTTAAAGGGGAACTCCAGCACGTTTGAAGCTAAAGTCCGTTGCTAGAAGTGGTCGAATTCTGTCAAAAGCCAAAAAACACACAGATCAGTGTTGCCTCGGCGAAGATCTCGCTGTGGCAGTGAGTCTGTCAGAATCAGAATCAGAATCAGAATAGCCTTTATTGTCATTGTAACAAAAGATACAACGAAATTGACTGGCATCTCCCTTTTTGTTTTAAAAGAAAACACACAAAAAATAAATAAATAAATAAATACAGACAAACACAAAAATAAATACAAACACAAAATAAATACAAGATTAAAAAAGATTTAAAGGAGGTAGATATAGGACGATTATTGCACATGATTTGAAAAGTGACCAGTGGTGTAAAGTGCAGATTTAGTGAATTGTCAGAGTGAGTTTGAATATTGTAAATTGAGTGCTGTGACAGCTCTTGGATAGAAACTGTCCCTGAATCTGTTAGTCCGTGAGTGGAGTGACCTGTAGCGCCTGCCAGAGGGCAACAGGGCAAGAAGGTGATGGCCGGGGTGAGAAGTGTCCTTGACAATGTTCAGAGCTCTCCTGAGGCAGCTGGAGTTGTACAAGTCCAGAAGAGAGGGCAGAGGGCAGCCGATAATCTTCTCTGCTGTCCTTACTACCCCTGTGCAGCCTCTTCTTCTCTGCCTCAGTGCAGCTGGAGTACCACACCGTGATGGCATGAGGTCAGCAGACTCTCTATGCTGGAGCGGTAGAAGGTCACCAGCAGCTGGGTGTTCAGGTTCTCCCTCCTGAGAACCCTCAGGAAATGAAGCCGCTGCTGGGCTTTCTTTACCACTGCCGCAGTGTTCACAGACCAGAGAGAGGTCTGCTGCGATGTGGACTCCAAGATACCTGAAGGACCCTACCCTCTCCACACATTCGCCGTTGATGAACAGGGGTGCAGGGGCAGCTCTGTTCTTCCTGAAGTCCAGGATGAGCTCCTTGGTTTTGGCAGTGTTCAGAGTCAGGTTATTCACTGAACACCACTGTTCCAGTCGGAGGATCTCATCCCTGTAGGCTGCCTCATCCTCCCCTGTTATCAGGCCCGCTATCGTTGTGTCATCAGCAAACTTCACGATGATGTTCTCCGAGTGGGCGGGGCTGCAGTCGAACGTGTAGAGAGAGTAGAGGAGAGGACTCAGCACACAGCCCTGAGGAGAGCCGATGCTGAGAGTGCGGGTGGATGAGAGGTGTGGACCAAGTTTTACTCTCTGGAGGCCGGTTGGTTAAAAAGTCCTTAATCCAAGCGCAGGTGGAAGGAGGGATCCCCAGGTTGGACAGCTTGGGGACCAGGACGTCTGGGATTATTGTATTGAAAGCAGAGCTGTAGTCAATGAAGAGCAGCCTGACGTAGTTGTTCGGTGCTCCAGGTGGCTAAGTGCTGAGTGGATGGTGGTGGCTATGGCGTCCTCTGTAGATCTGTTGGACCGGTATGCGAACTGATGTGGGTCTAGGGTGGGGAGAGACAGTCTCTGATATGGCGTAGAACCAGTCTCTCGAAGCACTTTGTGATGATGGGGGTCAGTGCTACAGGTCGATAGTCATTGAGGCTGGTTGTGGAGGACTTTTTGGAACTGGGATGATGGTTGCAGACTTCAGGCAGATTGGAGTGACAGCTTGGGCCAGAGACAGGTTGAATATGTCTGTGAAGACCTGAGACAGCTGAAGAGCACAGGCCTTCAGCACTTTCCCAGGTACTCCATCTGGACCAGTTGCCTTCCTTGGGTTCACTGATCTGAGTACCCGTGTGACCTCCTGTACTTCTACGGTCAGTGGGGATGCTGGAAGCTGGAGGGGAGTGCAGCGGTATAGCAGGGAGCTGTGTTGGAGACACAAAGCGTGCAAAAAAGCTGTTCAGTTCTTCTGCAAGCCCGGCATCTGGGTCACCTGATGTCATGACACAGCCCCTGTAGTTGGTGATGGTCTGGATGCCCTTCCACACCTGCCGGGGGTTGTTACTGCGGAGATGATCCTCCACTGTCCTTTTGTGAACAGCTTTGGCCTCCTGATGCCTCTCCTCAGGTCAGCACGAGCGGCACTGTAGAGAGCTCTGTCACCAGACCTGAGGGGCTGCGTCACGGGCCCGGAGGAGCATGCGGACCTGGTTCGTCATCCAGGGTTTCTGATTTGGATATACCCGTATGGTCTTATCCACAGTGACATTCCCAATGCAGTACTTGATGTAATCCAGTACAGTCTCTGTGAATACAGCCAGGTCCACATGGTGAAATGCATCCCACTGGGTGACCTCAAAGCAGTTTTGAAGTTGGAGGAGGGCATCCTCAGTTGGAGGAGGGCATCCTCAAGGCAACAAACTAGTGTAGTGATGGGGGCAAGTTCTTAACTTCCACGTAAAATGCCAATTTGCACAAAAGAGGCTTAATACCACTTTCTAACCCATCTTACAACAGGCACGAGTCTAACAAAACGCTTTTCCTGGTTCACTCAGTGTCTGGAAACCTTATAAAACTACTTTATAAGCAGCCTTACACTTCCCTCTGTTGATTTCCAACTGCACAGGCCAAAGCCCAAAAGACTCAATTGCAATTGCAAAGTGAGGATCGACTACTACAATGAAGAAGAAGAAGAGAAACTGAAAGTTGTTGAAAGAAAATGGTTCAGGAATGTATTTTTTAGCATTTTTAAAAAATATAATTCACTCGTAAATAAATGGGATTAGAAACGACATCGGTGATCGAGTCTTTTGGGCTTTCTCATGCGCGAAACAGAGGTAAGTGTAAGGCTGCTTATAAAGTTGTTTTCTAACGTTTCCAGACACTAATGAGTGAACCAGGCAGAGCGTTTTGTTTGTTAGACTCGTGGCTGTTGTAAGATGGGTTAAAGTGGTGTTAAGCTTCTTCAGTGTGAAGCAAATTGGCGTTTTATGTGGAAGTTAAGAACTTGCCCCCATCACTGCACTAGTTTGTTGCCTTGACAGACTCACGGCCACAGCGAGATCTCCGCCGAGGCAACACTGATCTGTGCTGTTTTTTGGCTTCTGACAGAATTCGACCACCTCTAGCAACGGACTTTAGCTTCAAACGTGCCTGGAGTTCAACTTTAATATCTTAAGTATTATATTTATACCCCTCTGAACCTCAAATGCACCCTCAGTCTCTCTGGTGAGCAGCTGTGCCTGAGTATGACAGTAAAATGATCCTTCTCCAGGGAGAGAATCAGCTGATACCTCCAGACCAAGATATAGGTCAGATTTATAAAGAAGAAATACCTGTAATTGGATATTGGATTAAATTTAATGGCATACTGTCAGACTAATGTTGTGAGACTTCATTAAATGTGTGTAATCTTTCATTTTTGGAGTAATGCAAGTAAAACTACTAATAATATTCTTTTTTTATTCATGATAATAAATTTGGAACTTTCTATAAACTATGTGAAAATGAAGAGGAACAAGTCACAGTTCCTCTGATTAGTTAACTTTGCGCCTGCCTTCACATGACATTGAAAAACTCAGCCACACACATACAAACACGCACACAGGCACTTCTATGTGTTTTTCCACAAACATTTCCCAAATATCTCATATAAACTCATTACTCCCGCTGATTCCTGTCTCAATAGCAGTGAGATGGTCTGTACGTTTCCGTGCTGGAGACTGTTTGATTTGTTCAGCTCCAAACACAACGCCTGCGCTTCATTTGTCTGTAGTTCTGAGCAGAGGAGGCACAGATGACTCTGCAGCTGCTTTCTCACAGATGCTCGCGCTTCACTGAACTGTGGATGCTTCTGTGTGCAATTCTTAGTGGTTTTCACACAAGTTTTACTGCGAGGAGACAAATACCGCATAGGAGCACACACAGAATATTAGTTATAGCTATAAAACAGATAAAAAATTAAACCAATAATATGAGCATATGCAATTAGACAAAAGGATTGCATGTTGACAATGATGAAAAGATGTTTGGTTGAGTGTAAAATTAGTGTGGTCCCAATTTGTCTCGTTGGTCTGTTGCTGCAAGCTAATGGCTATCAAAATTTCGACTTTTACAACAAATAAAATGATGAAAACTGTATGAGGACCCCATACCACAAGATAAACCAAAAGAAAATTTGAATTTAGAAAAAGATCATGCTTAAATGAGTGAGTAGAGCAGTTTTTTTTTGTTTTTTGGGGAGGTTTTTTTTTTTTTGGTTTTAAAGCTACCATCTGTAATTTGACTGTCTTACTCGCCCATGTTGACATTATTATTACTACCACAGAGCACAGGTGAACTTGAACAAAGGCCAGGTGAAGAGAGAGAAGAGAAATGTCACATCTACCATCTACTAGTAAAGAAAATAAACAATAAACAAACAAATTTACAGATGGTAGCTTTAAAGAGTACCGAGTGTAAGTAAGAGGGTCAAAAAGGACTAAAGGCCACTACACACTACAGAATTTTTGGGTCTTAAATGATTTTTAAATGTGCAACAAAAAGTGCAAACACCACAGACATAAGGAGAATCTTTTGAGACTTAAAATCTCCAATCACAAAGACTGCAGCAGGATCTGTGTGTGGACCACAGGATATAAAGCTGTGAGCACGATCACGTCAGCTGTTTCCTGTCTACAGTAAAACCACTCACTCTGAGACTCTGAAGTGTTCAAAGATCAGAGCTCTGCACTTCCAATTTAGACACAAGTCAAAACTGTGCTATTATTAGTGCTGTCAAATGATAAATTTTTTTAATCAGATGAATCACACTTTAGAATTTTGATTAATCACGATTAATCGCAGTTAATTATTCTTAAAAAAAATATATATTTTTGACAAAAATGTTATTTATTATCAAAAAGTTATATTGACATTTTTCACTGGTAGTTTTGTTGACACCATTGCCGTTGTTTGTTGTGCTCAGCTTGTACAAGTAACGTCGTTGCTGCCGCTGAATCAAACACGTGTTTTGCTTTAAGATGGTATTTTAAACTAGTTGTGCTTCTGTGGAAAGAGAGTTCATCGCTGTAACATCTGCAAACTACTGTAGTTTGATCACGTATGGACAGATCTGATCACTGACCTAATAACCTGCTCTGCCTTTCAGGTCACCATCCGCACTTTCCATAGAGGAGAGTTCAGAATAAACTGTGTGATTAATCTGCGTTAAAAAAAAAAAACATTAGTGCAATATTTTTAACGTGTTAACACTGACAGCCCTAGTTATTATTTGTGAAATGTGGTGCAATACTTCAGATACAGGATTTTAAAGCATCAGAGATAAAGTCCACAGGAAGTAGAGTCACTGTCGCTAATCTGCAGCTTCACCTCGATCTGTGCGCTGTGTGAATGTAAACAAACACACGCGAGGAACTATCTCGTCTTTTTACTTCCAAAGAACTCCTCAACCTGGATTCACAGTGCGGTTTTGTGGACTGGATGTCATTATTTGTGCAGGACTATGTCTATGGATGATTTGGATGAGATGCTGCACTTTAAGTTGGCCACTTTACGAGAGGTGAGGAGTAAAATCTTCTCATTATTTTCGCTATTTCTTGAGTTTGTATGTTACATCTGTGTGCCTGTCACTCCCCTGACGCTCTGTTTTATCGGCTGTTACCGTTGCGTTTCTGATGTTTGGCGGTTACGATCTGACAAAGCAGCTCGGAGACTCAAAGACACCGCACACAAGAAGCCCAGCAGCTACAAAATCGCACACAAAGACACAAAGTCGGGTCACGCCTCGAACAACCAAAGAGTGTCAAAAAAGACTAAAACAATAAACACTGGTAGCAACATGATGGATGGAGATGGAAATGTTAAGATTTTACCAATAATTGTTACCGTTATAGTGTTAAATTTATTTAATCTCTAATTACGCTCTTTTGAGACTCTAAACTCTACGCTGTGGTTGTATTTTTGTCCACTGAGCACACACGTGTCCGGGGTGATTACCATGGCGTTGTTCTGCTCCTCCAGGGCAGTGGCGTTGATGATCCTCCGGAGCAGGCGGCGGTTGCGGACAGCGTGCTGCTCTCTCTTGTAGCGCTCGTACAGCAGCTGGTTGTGGAGCAGGAGCAGCTGACTCCGCACAGTGTGCAGCTCGTCCAGAGGGGCCGATCCTGGGAGCACACATCAGACCACAGTTAACACGGGGGCAGGATCACCACAAAGCACAAAGCATAACTATTATTACACACTACGGAGAGAGTATTCACTATGATTGAGGTAAATCATTCACATGCTCAACACAGTTAAGTTTAGACAAAACAAAATCAAAGGCACTCCAAAAAAGTAAAAGTTGCATGGGCTAAAGTATAGTTAAATGGCCTTTTTTTTAAATAGTCAAAGTCAACATGTTTTGACCATGACCAGGCAGGGCTGTCGCGGTAACCGTAATATTGCAATACTGCGATATTATCAATCACACCGCACAAGGGTTCACATTTTATGCATTTTAATGAGGCTCCAGACAGATGCCCGACATACTTTAACTATTCTACCCTGAACCAATTCATGTTTATGTGGTTCTAAACAGATGGGTTCAAATACTAGGACCCCACTTAACCCTGTGCACGTTAAAACTAACGTGTTGCGCACCACTGCAGCTCACCATCCGGGAGTGTGCCTTGAGAAGACGTGGTTTTGTTTGCATCGTTTTACCATTTACACTACAGTGCACCGTTTAGGTCCTGTTTGAAATGGCCTAAGCAATCCTTGAACATATTGAATATTAATATATTGCATATACCGCACATTGAGGCTTTTAGTTGAGTTTATGACTAAAGTGTCTTGGTCTTTGCACTATGTTTGTCTGTATGATTCATGACCTGGCTCATTCATGCTGGAGTATTGTTTGTGTAGTTTCAATCAGTAGGTATAAAACTATTCATAACGTGTCTGCTCCGTGCGCACAGGACACCATGCGCCTTTTTCTTGTTTCTCGTTGTTTTCATTTGGGGATTATCGCATAAGGACTAAAGTTGTCTTCTTTGTGCAGGTAATATAAAAGTTAACGGTTAATTCGCAGTTTGGTGTACAGTTTGGTCAGTAATCAGCGTGGCACTCCTCCATGCCAAACTTGGGACATCCTTTTTTTTTTTAACCTTTATTTACCCAGGAAAGTCCCATTGAGATTACTAATCTCTTTTTCAAGGGAGTCCTACCATGCTCACATCACTTTTAGGTAATGTGGGTGAAGTGTCTTGCCTGAGGACACAGCGACAGTTTTTGTGACTAGTGCCCCCCTGTGGCACCTGGAATTCCCAGTGGTCTCCCATCCAAGTACTAACCAGGCCCGGGCCTGCTTAGCTTCTGAGATCTGACAGGATCAGGCTTTGGCAAGCCGGTATGACCACATTTAGATTCAGTGTGGACATTCATAATACAGACTGAAGTTTGAGACATTTCTTCTCGTCATTTACGCACCTGCATTTAAAACGTACGGGCCAGACTTATCCCACTCAATGTTAGTTTAGCATCATAACTTATTTTATCACACGCTGTAACTTCTGTTAACCGCACAGCGGCGCTTTCTGCACTCAGGCTACGCACATGTTGGTAAACAAATAATCCACCTTTACCGCACACACTGTAGACCGCGGTGCAGAGACACGAAAAGTTACTGCAAAGGAAATTCTTGAACAGTGACAGCCCTATGACCATGAGCCCTAACTTAGCCCTGATGAAGACCAGTTTACTTTCCTGGAGTGCCTGGATTTTGTCTCAAATTTTGATCCTTTTTCCAAGACCTTTACCTGTTCTCACCTTCAGCCAACGACCACATGTTTGTTTTTGTGTACAGAATGAGTTGGCATTTCCAAAATATAGTATATAAGAACATACAAACAAACTATTCAGATTCAGCGGGTGAGAAATATTCTAAAGGAAAATCCCAAAGTGTATATTTTAGAGTTCATTTCATTTATTCACTGAGACAAAGTACAGTTGTATAATGCCTGAGAGAAAAAAGTGCTGATTTTTGGAGAATCAACAATCGAATCATCAAACTCTTATCATCTATTGTGTTCTGAATGAGACAAAAAGAGGATTTTCACCGTCTTTTGTCCGATTCCAGTCCCTTCTGGATTCGAACAGAATGTAGAAGGGACTGGCTGCTCAGGCAAATGTTTTGGCCAATATACATCCATCAGTTCTTCACTTCCTCATTCCAAAAACCTACAACATGAACTACAAGTCTGAATCCAAACACCATGACTCGTATCAGTCTAATTCGATCAGCTCGTCATTACAGCGCTGGCAGAGAGCAGTGACACAGACAGCCGGTGCAGAAAATGTGACTGGCGCTCTGCTCTGAGGTAAACACACACATACAGACAGACTCTGTGCTCGGGCCCGGGTTCAGCCGCTCTCAGAGTCATGTGACAAATACGGCCGCTCAAGCTCAAATACACTTTTGTCTGGGAGCGAGCGAAAAGAAGAGCGTTACCTCCAAAGTGTGTCCAGTCAGCTGACTTACTTGGCAAAGGTAATCTGTGGAGAGAGACAGCAGTTTAAAGTTGGAGGACGGATATGGAGGTTCAAGCAGATCAAGTTAAATTTTACCAAAAAACAACAAAAAAAAAAAGACAAAACAAATGCCTTACAATTAAATGGAACGTGTTAGGGTACTCGATTATGGGTTAAATGTAGTATACGTTGTGCTCATAAGTTTACAAACCCTGACAGAATTTGACTGATTTCTTGTCCAGCTTTCAGAGAATATGAATGATAACACAAAAACTTTTCTTTCACTCATGGTTAATGCTTGGTTGAAGCGATTTATTATCAAATGCCTGTGTTTCCTCTTTTTTAAATCATAATGAAACAGAAACTACACAAATGACCCAATGAAGCTTGGAGTCTTTTGTGATAGTTGTGGATGTGTTATTTTCTCTGATGGTAAAGCTGCTCATTCTTCTTGGAAAAAGGCTCCAGCTCCTGTAAATTCTTGGACTCTTGTCTGAACTGCAGCTTGAGATCTGCCCAGAGGCTCAGTGATACTGAGCTCAGAAGAGACGAACACTCCAGAACCTTCACTTTATTCTGCTGGAGCCAGTGACAGGTCCACTTGCCTTTGTGTTTTGGATCATTATCATGTTGGAATCTCCAAGTACGTCCCATGTGCAGCTTCTGGACCAAGCAATCATAAATTCTGCCAGGGTCTGTAAAACTTACGAGCACAACTGTATGAATCACATCTAAATGTCAGTTTATCTGCAATACAAAAACTGCTTTTAAATAGTGACAAAATCTTTATGGTCTTTCGTTCCTTTGAGTTTCAATTAAGAACGAAAAACAATAAAATGAGAAAACAGTTTGTTATTTCATTATTCTGTTTTAATGTCAAATAAAACAGATTTCGACTAGGGGTGTAAGAAAAAAATCGATTCAGTGATATATTGTGATACTTCGCTGAACATTTCTCGATTAAAAATCCATCTGAATTGATTTTTTAAATAATATTTTTCACTAAAATGAGTTACATTCACTGTTCTCATGATTTAAAAAAAGATAGTACATTATATTCCATACAATTTGGTTCTCGTGAAAGTGTGGTTGACTATATTATTATATTAAGTAATTAATAAATTGCAATATATCATCCATTGTTTTGGTATCGGGACATGGATATCATGATATGCATCGTATCGTCAGACTCAAGGGAATGCATTAATTCAACCTCTATTTCCAGTATTTCATTTAATGTTTATTTCAAAGAACATCGTCATCGTGCCTATTTCAGTTTTGATGGTTTATTCTCTTTGGTTTATTTGCCCCGGAAGTTCTGCCGCTGGAAGGATTTATCTGAAAAACAGCTGCAGTTCTGTGGACAAACATGTTGTCTTCTTTTATAGACGTGATTACTTGCACGTTTACTTTCACATCTTAGAAAGTAATTGTTGAACTCCATGATGAGAAACAGGAAGCAGCGATAAACTCTCCTGTGTTAAATTGATACTGGATTCACAGGCAGCACTAAGCAGCAGGACTTTTGTAGCAAATAAACCAAAGAGAATAAAATATCCAAATTAAAATAGGTGCCGAGATTGTTTTTTGATTGGTGTTATTTGAAATAAACTTTAAATTAAATACTGGAAATAGAAGATTAAATCTGTTTTTTGGTTGACACTAAAACGGAATATTGAAATAACAAACTTTTCCCATTTAATTGTTTTTCGTTCTTAACTGAAATTCAAAAGAATAAATGGTGCACGGACCCTTTATCTGGGGACAAAGATCAGGAAGTAATTCACAGTCCCGTTTTAATGCTCTTAAAATTCAAGCCATGGGTGTGAGCAGCCTCATTTAAAATGATGCATTTTGATGTTTAAAAATGTTTTATTTAAAATGCACTATCTAACTCACTCTAATCTAACTTTTATAGTGGAGGGTCTGACACATGCTTGTCTCATTACTGCTTTTCTTTTCTTTTTTATCTTCATTAAGACAATGGCCACGTTTACATGATGTTTTTAATTCCGAATTAATTGTTCTGAATTAAAATATTCTCCTTTGAGTTTACATCGAAATAAAAATTCTGAATTGAGTTTTCCATGGAAAACACGTTAAATCGTCTTTATTTAATTCGGCTCAGCGTCTGGGGGTGGGGAAGGTTCTGATTGGACAGAGACACGAACGTATTTACGTCTTTGGGAAAAAAACACACACAAATCCAAAGAGCAGTGGAGGAAAGTCTGAAGAGACGACTGGTGGAGCTGGATCGTCCGGATCGCGTCAGAAGGACGACCCAATGAGCATGAACGACCGGGATTATTTTTAAGAAGAATAAATATTTACATGATCGAGGAATAAATTAATTCAGCTTTAAAATCTGAATAAACCACCCACTTACTGTGGAGTTAAGTTTAATTCCGAATAATAATTTTCATTATGAATTGTTTACATGGTCTTTTTAAAATGGAATTCATTTCTATTCAAAATTAAAGCTCTCATGTAAACGTGGCAAATCAGGCTGTATGGCTGCAAAAGCTGCAATTTCCATCATTTCTTTCTCGATTTAGGGAGAGAGGGTGATGTTTTTTCAGTAAAGTCAGTAACCAGAGCCCAAAGAAACTATTTGAATGTGGTGGCTAAATATAAACAACCATTTGCATATACAGCCTATGGTAATGAAGCTGTTGTTAGTAATAGATTAGACACGGAAACGGTTATTTTTTTAACTTCCCGACTGACCTCTTGAGCACTTTATCGTGAGCGTCGCTTCCCTGCTGCACCAGTCGGTCCAACACCTCCAGGGGCGAGGCGGACATGACCCCCTCCTCGTCCCCGTCCTCCAGCCCCTCCTCCCTCTGCAGCACCCTCTCGATGGCCGCCTTGTGCACCGCCTCGGACGTCTTCTTGCCCACAAAGAGCGAGGCGGCGCGGGGCAGGGCCAGGTCGAAGAAGGACTCGTACGGGACGGGGGCGGGCGGGGTCTTGCTGCACGGGCTGGGGGAGAACATGCCATACTTGGTAGCGTCGTCATCAGGGGCGGAGGGGCTGCGGTGGAAGTGGTGCTGGATGGGCGTGAAGCCGGACTGAAAGGGCCACGACTGATCCAGGTTCGGGGCGCGGCTCTCGGGGGCAGAGTTCATCACAGCGCCGTCTGGGGATGGCAGGATTATTCGGTAAACGGATAATCAGGATTATTCAGGTCTCAGTACTGATTTGTTTATTTCAGTCACTGGTATATTCAGACATTATTCCAGAAAGTATAACATTTAAAGTGCATGACAGTTTAAAGTACATAATTATTCGTTAATCATTATATTTAAGACTTTATTAAAAATCTTGCTTTGTGAGGTTTTCCAATGTCGATGACGTTTATAGTTTACTTCCTAGTTGGACACGGGCAGCAGATATGACAAATGTAAAGGCAGTGCTGCACCTGAACGCATTCACACGTTCATGAACCCGTTTTTTACCCGTTATTTTGGGGGGGGGGAGGCGAACGTGAACTGAATGCGCTGTAATACTATGGCAAGCCAAAGCTGTGAACGTGTTCATTCTGTTGTCAGCCAACAGGCTGCTCTATCTAATTAACTTCATTCAATAAGATGCCAGATTTCTTTACCATTTAGGCGAAAACTCTGCTAAAAACACCTTAAAGGACCCTTAATATTTAGTGGAACAACATTAAATCTGGCAACAACACGAGCCACCAGTGTCACATCACCACATGCGTCATCGAAACAAGACAAAACAAAAAAAGCAGCATAGAGGCGATTGCAGCAGGAGCAACAAGGACTCATTATATGAACATTTTAAAGACTCTAGGACAAGGTCGGTGAGGAAGAGAGTAACGTCACATTTATGTACAAACTTTGTCCACCGGCTTTCAAAAGGAAAACTTAAAACGACAGACTGAACTGAAGCACCCGGAAATTATATTGCAAAATAATCTTTCGCGGCAACGCATTGGAAAAAAAAAGAAGAAATATGAACTAGTTCATTTTTTGAAACTGTAAATGAATTATTAACTATAAACAATTATAAACTATGAACAAACTAGTTCAGTTTGAAATTTGTGAACTGAACTTTGAATTAATTCACATACAAAATAAACTTTCCCAATACAGCATAAAGGTAATTTCACTTCTGTTAAATAGTGAAGATACTGTAAACATGAGCCAAAACTAAATCACACAATAGTTATGATTAGATAAATAATAACAGATGGTAAAACCTTTGTCAAATGAAGGCTTAAACTGCCAGAAAAATGTAATTCTTGCATATAAATTGTCTGTTTTTTCTGTGTTGATCACATAGGTAGGACTTCCTGTATTTATGTATTTATCTTCTAAATTGTTTTTTTTTTTGTTCACTTAACTGGTCTAAAACTATTATAAATATTCACTACATATACTATCCCACCAAAACAAGTCAGAATTTTAAGACTGTCACTGCTGTTTGGTCACAGGACCTAAAATGTGATGCGTTTCCATCCATACCGACGTCGAGCTTGTCTGGGGTGGAGTTGGAGAGGTGCGGGTCTCGACTGGAGACCCCCGCCTGGGCGTTGGAGAGGGTTTTGTCCTGGCAGCCCGTCAGCGTCTCGGTGGTGTGGTAGAACGGGGAATCGAAGCCCCTCATGCCCAGCGGCTCCTGTTTGTCCTCCGTCAGCTTCCGTAGCTCTTCGGTGATGGCAGCTAAACGCAAAATAGCTCGTTTATTTTATCATTTATTGCAAGGATTGAACAAATGATGCCCCAACTTAAACTGGATCTGATTCTAGCACTCTGAAAACGGTGAAAAATACAAGTTGTTCATTTTAAATAGTTTGCAGTGGTCTGAAGTTATTCCTATTTATGCATTTTGAGCATCTTAATCATTCACCAAGATGAGTTTCTAAGCACTTTTCACAACTTTCAGAGGCCTCTTAATGCTATTTTGCACTTCCTTATTATATTCATTAAAACTTTAGATGCTTAGATGATGATTTGATGCAAACAGGACACAGTTAACATATTTTGAAACTCAAGAGCTGCTTATACAATATATATGTATTTATATCAGACAAATTGTCATGCACAGGGCCTTGAATTTGGTTTAACTTTTCTTTTAAATCACTTCTTAAAACTAATTTTTATCGGTTGGGCTTCCTTTAACTGGTTTTAGCTTGATTTTTATTTCTTTTTATTCTGTTTCTTTTTATTTATTTATTATAATTACTTGAATTGTTTGTCAGTTTTTGGATGCCTTATGTTGGCTGTTTTTATGCTTTTTTATTGTGTTTTGTGGCTTGTACAGCACTTTCTAAACCTTGTTTTAACAAGTGCTTGATAAATAAAGATAATATAAATATAGATAAAGAAACGGAGCAAATGATCATGGTCTATGTAGTTCCCTCTGATTTTTTTTAGCTATTCCTCCATCAGAACTATTCATTTAAGCAAAGAGTCTTGGGATTCGATATATTGTGATGGTCCGTGATATTATTGTGAGACATTTTGCGAGATGATATCACCATATTTCGGTTATTGTTACATCTCTACTAAATACGTCCCATTAGGAGATGAAGTCATTACTAAATATCAAAGATTTAAATAGGGCTGTCGCAATAACCGCAAAAATGAATCATTGTGGTACTAAAACTAACAACTGACTAACAACTAGGGAGTAGCATAGTGATGGAATTTTAATTTTGTATTATGGCATTATTCATTTTTAAACAGATATCATACTTATTTAATAAAAAGAAATCATCATTATTATTTTATTACACCTAATTACCACAGTATTTAGGTCATGCTGAAGCAGTAAGCATGTGCACTGAACAAAACAGGCTCCTCACCCTCCTCTTTCTCCTTCTCTGGTTTAAGCTGGAGCTCCATCTCCTGTTTCTTCATAAAGACCGACAGCTCATTCAGAGTCATGGACACATTCTCTTCTGCTCCTGCGTCTGACAAAAAGAAACATGACATTTCAGGGTGGGTAAAGGCGCCAGGCTCAGTGCGGCGGTAACAGTAATGCCTCTAAATGTAACCTTGGCTTGTGGAGACCTCTGCACTCTTCTCTAAATCCTTCACTTGTTCTTGGCGCACCAGGGCGGGTTTGTTGTCTCCTTGTTTTCGGTCCTAAAAACAAAACAAGGAGAATCATTATGAGCTTTCTTGGCTTCTTTCCATCCAATTCCACAAAATGTCCCCATGTTCAAGTGAATTAACAAAATAACATTACTACTTAGTCTATTTAACATGAGTTCACTGCCAAAAAAGACCCATTTTGTGGATTGCCAATATTTTGGTACAATGGTTGACACTGAAAGAAAAGCTAAGCAGAAGAATTGCATTTTAAGCTGCATTTGTTATTTTGGTAGCTGATAGTGACATGACACGGTCCAGTTGCAATTTCCTCAGTTAAAAGGTTCAAATTTCATAATTCAGCACATTTCTGTAGCACCTCTGACCTCCATGGAACCAAATCATTTTTTCAGAAATTTTTTCAGTTATTCTGGGTGTTTTTTGTACTTAAAGTGTTAAAATGTCATGTGGTGCGACCGTGCATCATGTGGTGCGACTAATAACAGCAGGAATTCTATGGCTGGAGCTTAATAACAGACAAAGTAGACTTGGGTGAATGGTTCTTTAGGCATTTTTCTTCATTTGATGCATTTTACAGGGCAGTAGTTTGTTCACAAGCAGGTGACTGTCATATTGGACATCAAAAGAAAATATCAATATGCATTAAAAATCTAAAGAAATGCAACAGTTTGTTTCTATACACTTCATATTACTCAGAACTTAGATTAATATCCCAACCATGTTTTAGAAAATAAGGTCGTAGCCAATTCATGTACATAAAAAACACTAAAAATGCTTCATATAAATGTTAAACATAGATTTATGCACCTGACACTGTAAATATTTGAAAAAGTTTAATAGAAACTAATATTTTTTTTATATCTAAAAATTTGCCTGTTGAAAATCCTTATAGGTCATTGACCCACGTCACCACCAAGACCAGGGACAGTTGTGAATCCAAGAAGATAATGGTAGAATTGGAATATACATCCTTATAAATTCAAGTGTAAAGTCACAGATCTATTTTCATTCATGTTATTTCTTAGCTTATTTCATAGTGTATCCCATGCTCACCTTCCTGGGTGGACTGGACTGGACCGTGTTGGCGGGTAAGGAGATTATGGGGAAGTCGTCTGACAGGGTGGGAGGGGGAGAGGAGGTGGCCGGAGTGCTGGAGGCTGGAGTGCCCTTCCCTCCTGGAATCACACACACACGTTATTACACAAGTCAAGACATAAATCTACTGATACCTTACTACAACACCTACTACAATGACTCCTACTCCAACAACTACTACTACTACTACATGTCTGTGTAATTCCTGAGTCATCCAGGTGAAATGCAAAAAAGCTTGGCCAAAATGTAAGGTATAAACACTTTAATCTATCAGAAAATGACTTAAAAGTAGTGAAATTATCTGTCAATGCAGCAAGATCATTTTACTTGACCACATATCTTAAAATGAACAACCTCTAGACTAGAATGAAGCCATCTCAGAATGAGTAAGTCGATAATAAATCTGAAAAAGAGATGAAGAACCTGATATAAGTTTTAAAATCTTGGCCAGATCAGAGAGAAAATTTTATTCTGTCAACTGGATAAAATCTGTTTCCCAGTGAATACGTTTGGTCACTTGTCCAAGATTTCCACCTTAGATCAGTCTGATGGGAGGAACCAGCTACACTGAAATTAAGGCTATGTTCAGACTGCAGGACTCAATGCGGATGTTTTGGTGAGGTTGTTCACGTTTCCAGTTAAATACGACTTGTCCGTGATCTCCAGTGTGAACTTTAAATGCCCCAAAAGTGTCTCACATGAGCACTGGAGGACACAACGACATCACAGCAGCAGCTCAGTGTTTACGGAAGTCGCCTAAACATGGGCGCTGCATTGAGCAACTGGAGATTTTAAAGTTGCTGTCGTACCACTCACGCGGGAAGAAACACGTCTTCGGCCTGTTTCAGTGACCGAACATGTCGACGTTGGGCTGTATTAGCTGTATGTATTGGCTCACAACAGGAGCTTGTTACAGCACAATAGCCAAACTCTCACTGGCGATGACGTGTAGGCCGGATGTAGGTCGGATGAATGTGACTTGGCCGTTCAGACTGAAGTCGCACGTCAAAAGATCGGTTTTAGGAGCACATATCCAAGTGGCCAGGGTCGCATTTGAAAAAAATCAGATCTGTGATGTTCAGACGTTATTAAAAGATCAGATACAGGTCGTGTAGGGGCAAAATAAACTCAAATTTGAGTCACTTTAGGCTGTGGTCTGAACGTAGCCTATGTCACCTATTAGGGACTTGAACAATCATGCAAAATGTTACTTTGTTAAGTCCATTAATCTACCCTAAGGTGTGAACTAATAACTCCTTACTGTAAACAACTGGGGTGTGTTAGTTTCACTGCTTCTCCCTCCCCAACATTTGTACTGTTGACAGAACTTCTTTTTTAAACAATATAAGTAAAATATGCCATGAATTATTTAATATCAGTATGTTTTTTCTGAGTACTCGTTCTCGGAGTACCTGATGTGCAGTGGAAGCGGCTGGGCAGGTGGGAGGAGCTATGTGACAGCTCCAGATTGGGCGACATGCCTCTGGACGATGGGGGCGTGGCCATCCCGCACATGGAGGAGGGGCTCCACAGAGGGTCCTTCCCACTGCAGGAAGAGTTCAGCTCACCGGCCGAGTTCTGCAACGAGCAAACAAGCAGAGCAGAGATAAATCACTCGTACAGAAGAGGGCAGCCATTTTAAAGTGGAACTCGGGCACGTTTGAAGCTAAAGTTCGTTGCTAGAGGTGGTCGAATTCTGTCAGAAGCCAAAAAGTGGCGCAGATCAGTGTTGCCTCGGCGGAGATCTCACTGTGCATGCAAAAGCCCAAAAGACTCAATCGCCGATGTCCTTTCTAATCCTATTTATTTACAAGTGAATTATATTTTTTGAAAACGCTAAAAAAATTCATTCCCGAACCATTTTCTTTCAACGACTTCTAGTTCCTCTTTGTCTTCACCGTCAGTAATCGATCTTCACTCGTTGCTTCTGGCAGCTCAAGTCTCTCGACGCCGCTGGAGTCGACAATCGAGTCTTTTGGGCTTTCGCATGTGCAGTGGGAAATCAACAGAGGGAAGTGTAAGGCTGCTTATAAAGTTGTTTTCTAACGTTTCCAGACACTAATGAGTGAACCAGGCAGAGCGTTTTGTTTGTTAGACTCGTGGCTGTTGTAAGATGGGTTAAAGTGGTGTTAAGCTTCTTCAGTGTGAAGCAAATTGGCATTTTACGTGGAAGTTAAGAACTTGCCCCCATCACTACACTAGTTTGTTGCCTTGACAGACTCACTGCCACAGTGAGATCTCCACCGAGGCAACACTGATCTGTGCCGTTTTTTGGCTTCTGACAGAATTTGACCACCTCTAGCAACGGACTTTAGTTTCAAATATGCCGGAGTTCAATTTTAAAGTGATATGACTGTATTATTTGCATTTGTTGCCATTGGGGATGAGCGGTATTGACAAATATGAATATTTTTGTTTTCCCTTCGCTTACAGAACTGTTAAGTCTAGAACATTTCCAATTCCACTATTTTCTTGTGTGACTGAAAGGTTTAACCAATCAGGTCCATTCATAAAACAAACTGCAAAATAAAAGTTAAAAAATGCATCGCACTCTCAGATGGCCGATTTCCAAAACCTTATTTTAATTTCAAAATTACATTTTGGCCAAAAAAAGCTTTCGTCAGATATTTTGTCTTGCTCTGTACCCCAGTACAAGAGCAAGTGCACTATGCGTTTTATTTTTTCACTTTTATTTTGCTGTTTGTTGCATTTGCATCAAGAACTTTGCTGTGCGTTTTCTGCTTCAATTGAAAACAAAATCAACAAGCGGATCACTAAAGTAAATTACAGACTTTGATTTGATTCTGAATGATCTGAGAATATTTGTGTTTATTTTGTTAGGGTTAGGTTTTTCTTTCAAACTGCAGTTAAACCTTAGTTTTCTTTGCCGCATTTTGGTAATAGATGACATAAACAATATCCCATTTTTGCATAACTTCAAAACAACTTATCTTTGTCAATGATACAGTATATTTCCCTCCTCTAGTTCCACTTTAAAAATTGTCTGAAGAGAATATCATTTTCTTCACAATACAGAGAAAAAGAAAGCACTATTGTCTGAGTAATAACTTGATCCTATGTGTGTGATAACAAATGTAGCTGTAATTCCATTAGTCTGTTGCATAAGTCTGATTTAGTTTGGAACATGGGGTCAGAAACAATAAGAGTCTAAAAACAGCCCAGGCTTCCTCCACCACATGCGGCATGCTAACAGAGCTTTATTTAATATCATGTGGTTTCAGATAACTAGTGGAGGCATTCTGTCACAGCCGGGCTCACGTATCATCATCGGGAAAACAAAATAGGCTTAGGGATTCTGGGGATGGGCCGATATGGATTTTTTTTTTGAGCTGATATCCGATGTTCACAAATAAACTTTTCATATTTGGGATATAAAAGAATTAGCTACATGTTTGTGTCAACATACAGTTAGGGCTGCTCGCTTATAGAAGAAATCATTATTTTGTTCAATATTGAAATCACGACTATTCAAACAATTTTATTTTTTGTTACATGATGCATTTATTCAGCATTTCTCTCTCTCAAAAAAAAAAACACTTTGTTATTGTTAATTTAGGCAAAACTTTCAAATTGAAAATAAATATAGGCTACAAATACGTACCTTAGAGCGGTTTTGCGACGTATAAAACAAAATAAATAAAATATATTTGAACATGAAATGAGGCATAGAAAAACATAAATGTATTTGCACCAGGCAAGAAATGAATAATGAAGAAGAAAAAAACATGTATAAGTCGCACCGGACGATAAGTCACATTTTTGTGGGAAATTTATTTTATAAAATCAGAGACCAAGAACCAACATTTCATCTTGAAAGGCAAGTTATAGAAGTTATAGTAATAAAAACAACTGAATAGAGAAGAATAGTTTTCAATATAGAAAACAACTCTTTTCTTTATTATTTGTCTCTAAAACCAAAATGATAAAACGGATATTGATTTGTTTTTTCATTTTTGATTCATATATAGGAATTGGTCTATGGGCTGTGAAAAACGTAACATATAAATCCAGGACCACCTAAACCCAATTTATAGTCCGAAAAATATGGTATATAGCTTATACTTATTTAGATAAAAAATATCCCAAAATAAACTTTGTTAAGCTTTTAAATCATTTCAACTCGATTAGATAAGTTTGAAGATCGAAATCGTGATCAAAATTGACTTAATTGCACAGCCTTATATACAGCTATAAAACACTGCTCTATTTCCATTTGGACTCATTAAGCTGCTCAAAAAGGGCTCATAGAGAATGGGGCAAGTACCAAACATATACTGGTATCGATCTGGTATTGATATCGGCCGATACTGGAGCCAATACATCCACATTCTCAGGTTAATTCTTCAGAACAGCTCCAAAATCAAAATGGAGACTTGTCTGCGCCTCTTCAGACACGAAAGCAGCCGGAGCCTCCACCCGCCCCATGAGGCTGACCCAATAACAGGCATCTCCACTGCAACCGTCCCAGGGGAGGGGAGCAGGGGCCAAAGTGTGGGCCCCGGTGACTTTAAGACAGTGGAAGAGTTTTGTTTGAGAAAAAAGCCGGTGCCGCGTGAACAAGTGACAGATGATCTATGTGAAGTAAACAAGCGTAGTGAGAGGCAAACACAGGCTTAAGCCCCGCTCTCGCCTCCGTCATCATTTACAGCCAAATGCGGCGCCTCCTGACAGGCCGTGAGGGCGTTATGGATGCTCTTACCTGGCGTCTGGAGGTTTGCGGGCTGCGGTAGGAGGAGAGTGTCCCTGAGAAGGGGGGCAAGGACAGGGGCGGGGGCTGCCGTGGCGTGGAGAACGGGGTCGAAGAGGAGCTCCCTGTTGTCAACAAGACAAACAGTGGTATCAATCTTTAAACACATACACACACACACGTATACACACACTCCACGGCCCGTTAGGTGTCCTTTAGGCCGTGCAGAAATGATTTGGGGAATACAAGGGCAATGCAAGACAAGAAATGTAAAAAACATGGAGTAGGAGCACAGTTTGGGAACTTAAATCTGCAGAGATCTTCACACAGAATGGTGAAATTAAATGAAATAGATGATCTCGTCTTCAGTGTAGAAATGTGCACACGATCAGTCAAAAGGTTTGTCTTTATTTTTACCGGTTTCTACATTTTAGAAACAGAGGAAAGACACAGAGAAAGAGAAAGAAAGAGAGAGAGAGATAGATAGATAGATAGATAGATAGATAGATAGATAGATAGATAGATAGATAGATCGATCGATCGATAGATAGATAGAGTGATAGATAGATAGATAGATAGATCGATCGATCGATAGATAGATAGAGTGATAGAGTGATAGAGAGACGGAGCAATAGATAGTGATAGACAGTGACAGGTCGATTATAGAGCGATAGATAGAGAGAGCTATAGAAAGAGATAGATAGAAAGAGCTATAGAGATAGAGCGATACAGCGATAAAAAGATGGAGCAACAGATAGAGCGATAGAGCGATAAAGAGATAGAGCAATAGAGAGATAGAGCAATAGAGATAGAGCAATAGAGCAATAGAGAGATAGAGCGATAGAGATAGAGCAATAAAGAGATAAAGAGAGCAATAGAGAGATAGAGTGATAAAGAGATAGAGCAATAGATAGATAGAGAGATAAAGAGATAGAGCAATAGATAAAGAGTTAGAGCAATAGATAGAGAGATAGAGCGATAAAGAGATAGAGCAATAGAGAGATAGAGTGATAAAGAGATAGAGTGATAGATAAAGAGTTAGAGCAATAGATAGAGCGATATAGAGATAGAGCAGTAGTGAGATAGATAAAGAGATAGAGCGATAGATAGAAGATAGAGAGATAGAGCAATAGATAGATAGCGAGATAGAGAGAGCAATAGACAAAGAGATAGCGCTATAGCGATAGATAAACTATAGATAGAGCGACAAAGATAGATATATAGATATAGCGATAGAGAGAGAGATCGACAGATAGAGCGATAGAGAGACAGAGATAGAGTAAGATATATGGATTGTGTAGCAAAGGAAAAAGTAATTAAACAGCTCAATCTTTTTTCCTCAACTCAGCTTCATAATGAAGTGAACTAAAATAGTTTAAAATTCACATGTGCGTCTTACCCGTCAAAAGCAGCCTTTAAAAAAAAATCTCACATCTAAAATCAGGTTTAGAGTTATTTTGAGTTTGCTTTGCTTACTACATTTCTTACATGTTCATTCATAGCTGAGAATCTATGATGTAAAGACTAAAATATAGAAACAAATCGTGTCCAAATCTTTGACTGGAAGTGTACTATAAAATTACCTTTTTATTAATCAGTAATAACCTACCAAAGCAAAGTAGTGTTTAAATATAAAGCTGAAGATGTCTGTTTTGCAAAGACGGTCAATATGAGACAATGAGAGATTTAACATTCTGCAGCACAGACATGACTCAGCATTAAAACTGGAACAATATTAGCTTTGGTGTAATATTTAATACTAAAAGTCCTTGATATTATTGTGTACTTTTGGTTTAAAATCAGGTTTTTATCATTTGCAGCTTTTATCCAGCTTTTTAAGCTTTTTGACCAGTCATTTGAGCAGCACTTTGGAGACTGTTTATGAAATGTGCTATAGAAATAAAGTGGATTGGATTACTCTTATAATATGAACCAGTATAAATTCTGCACATAATGTAATATAAAATGCTTTGTTGCAGCGGTAAGGAGCAGAAGAAATAGAAACAATGATCCTTTGCTCTGCCAGTGCCACCAACAGAAGTATATATATATAGACTTTCAGATTATACGTGGCAAATTAGGGCTGCAAGATTAATCGCAGTCCCATCGAAAATCACTCAACCTTATGCCTGTAACAATCTGCTATTTTGGTCCATTTGTCCTTCAGTGACTCACCATTTCTGTATTTAAAGGGCCCATCATACGCCATTTTCTGATCTGTGTTATGATGTTGTTTCTTCATCACCTGGAGCTGTGTTTTGTTTCATTTGCACATGTTTAACACACAAACCCTGCATGTTTAGGCTCAGTTCTTCCCTCAAACAGAACACACAAACACGGAGAGCATTTTGAGCTTTCAGACATAATGCAGGATGACTTAAACATGTGAGAATGAGACAAAAAACAACTCCAGGTATGTTTTTGTGTTTTCAATGAGGTGACAACATTTTAACACGGAGAAAAGCTCACAAGAGTCAGATCTGAGTCCGTATTTTTCAGACTATAAGGTGCACTAGATCATAAAGCGAAATATCGATGAACGGGTCTATTTTCATATATAAGGTGCACCAGATTATAAAGCACATTAAGTGAGACTGATACTTTAGCCCGGGCACCCACGATTCATCGGCAGATCGTCGCGTAACTCGCCCGGTGTTGCCTCCCTGTCTTGGTGAATGTGTGTTCACCTTCTGTCGTCCAACGCTCCGGCGCAGCTCAAGATTTAACTCTGAACAACCTGTTGACACCAGTATCTAGCGGTTGGAGTTCTTTGCCGGGAAGATGGCAGCACAGAATTAGTTTCCTTCACTTGGGAGTGTAAATCAGCATGTCTCTGAACTAGGGATGTTAACCGGTAACGTTTGACTCTCAGTTAAATGGAACCCTAAGTAATCGTGCTTAAGAACAGCACGGTTCTACAGTACAAGTGTGAGTGCACCCTAAATGATCATAGACAGGCGCCTAAACACATTTTTTATGTGACACGAGGTCTCGTTGCTCAAGATGCGAGGTTCACGTCATCGATGATGCTTCACCTAAAATGCGACACCCTCAAGCCTCTTCTACAGGTGAGAAAAGCAAACCTACATGCTAACTATGCTAACCGTGCTAACTTGACTAACACCTTTATCTTCAATGCTCTCACATGGGAGAGCCGGCGGCAGGTGCAGCTCCAGTCCAAATGCACGTTATTCCAAATAGTGATCAGATTTAGAATAGATTTTAAACTAAACAGTTAACAGATTTTAACCGGTAAAGGAGGCTTAGTGGTTGGTCCTGATTTTTTTTGTTTTCGCCATCCCTACTCTTAACAGGTGCAATTTTGGGGTCCTTATACACACACCATAATATTATGTTATATTATGCGCAGTATGTATTACTCTGTGAGGCTCCTGACTACGGGAATCGCTCCGATAATCCATCCAGCTTCAGCTTTGTAGCTTACCAAAGTTGTACTAAAACATTTTGACAGATTTTTGAGCGTTGTGTACCACATTAAATCGGTTCGAGGTCAGTAAACACAACATGAATTAATACATAAGGTGCACTGTCGATTTTTGAGAAAACTAAAAGGATTTTAAGTGCACCTTAAAGTCTGAAAAAAATAATATAAGAGAGTTTGTGAGTGTGTGAGTGCTGACCGTAGCTGCTGTGGAGGTCCGTGTAGGGGCTGGACGTGCACTCCTGGGGCCTGACGTGGACCTGGGGGTAGAAGTTCTCGGGCATGGTGGCGTAGCCCTCTTCGCACGACGCCTCCTTTGGGTCCAGGGACACTTTGGCACATTCAATTACTATGTCGTGGATTTCATACTTTTTCCACCTGTAAAAAGCAGGAATCAAAGTGAAATTTCTTGAGTCAAATATTTGGAGAAGTTAAAACAATCCTTCTCCCCTCTGCAACACGAGTGAATTTTTAAGTAGGTATGTTTAAAGAGCTAGAAAAATCAGATGACTCGAATAATCAGATAACCCAATATTAGATCTGACTTTCCATGTTTACAGAGAAATCTGATCACCAAAAACAGCTGGTAACATGTGTCAGTGAATCAATGGATTTTCAAAGGAACTATATTTGTAAAGGCCACCACACGCTACAGGATTTTTCAGTCTTAAACTGATTTTAAACGACACGAGGAGAATCTTATGAGAGTTAAAATCTCCGATCTCCCAGACGGCAGCGGGATCTGTGTGTGGACCACTGGATATAAAGCTGTGAGCGTCTACAGCACATGTGTCAAACATGCGGCCCGGGGGCCAGATCCGGCCCTCCAAGACCCTTAATCTGGCCCTCAGCTGATTTTTCTATTTAAAATACTTAAAATTTTCAGATTTTTCTGTTAATTTTCTGCACCGTTTAGCATAGCAGCGTCTCTGGCATTTCTGTACGTTGCGACTCCCACCAGAGCAGCACAAATGAAGACTTTCCTCTTTCCAAACGCTCTTAAAGGACGATCGTTTTGACTGTCGACCGTGACCCTCATCAGCAAAATGTCAAAAAATGAGAAAAGCAGATGCTGAGTTCAGGATTTCCCAAGAAAAATAGTCTAATTCTTATTTGTTGACAGAGGTGAATGGGAAATCTGTGCTCAGTGTGTTTAGAACAAGTGGCGTTGCTATAATAAGAATATAATCTTAAACACCACTACGAGACACGGAGAAAAATACAATAACTTGAAGAGAGAACTGAGTTTTCTGATCCGGCCATTTTGGGATCAAAGTAGGTTGCATACGGCCCCCGGACCAAAATGAGTTTGACACCCCTGGTCTACAGTAAAACCACCGCTCTGAGACTGAAGTGTTCAAAGATCAGAGCTCTGCACTTCTAGTTTAGATACAAGTCAAAACTGTGTTACTATTATTTGTGAAATATGGTGCAATACTTCAGATTCAGATACAGGATTTTTAAAGCGTAAAAGATTGGAGATAAAGTCCACAGGAAGTAGAGTCACTTCCTAATCGCTAATCTGCAGCGACGATCGCAGCGGCTTCAAAATCGCACATGAAGGCAAAAAGTTGGGTCACGCCTCTCCAAACTCAGGGAGAAGAAATCACAAAAACACAAATTCTCCTGTAGTGTGTGGCGGCCTTTAGACACAGTAATTTAAAAGGCCCATATTACACTCTTTTCTTGTCTATGTAATAATCAAAAACATACAGGAGTTGTGTTTTGTTTCATTCACACGTTTAACACAAACCTGCATATTTAGGCTGAGTTCTTCTCTCAAACAGAAAACACTCCAACTTGGTAACAGCTACAATTTACCTTTTATTTAGTAATAATTCTAGAGAGGGTGTACGGAGTTTAAAACAGTGGAGCTTGACATCACAAGGTGGAACAGTTGAGAGCATTTTCTATCTCAGCCTAAACATTTTCTATCTCAGCCTAAATATTTCTTTTCTAACTTTAATTGTGTAATTGAAACCAAACAGTGCAATACTTATCGGGTCTTATAAAAAACAAACATTTTTACTTTGTCATCTTTACTTTCAGAAAAGCCATAAAGATACTGTATTAGGAAAGAAAGACACTTGAATCTGATTTGTTAAAAACTTGTACATATATTTAATTTGATTTATATCAATCATACATGCATGTCTTGTCAGTGAAAAACGTACCTTGTCGGATCTAATTCATGGTCCTTAGTTCCGGTCACTAATTCTGGGTGAATACGAACATGTTCAAGCATTGGCTGAAATGAAAAGAACATAGACATAATAACTCTAATAAATAAGGCTGTAGTCACCAAAAGAAATGATCTTTGCACCGATTCATCAACTTTCAAAACCCTCAGAATCTGCAGTGAGACTACAAGATGCCAGGACTTTACAAATACAATGCATATGTGGACAAAAATGTCTTTAGATTGTCTGAAAAGTCTGGAACAGCACGTTTTCAGGAGCTTGTGATAAATACAAGCGTTCATGGTTCTGTTTAGGAGTTTGATTTTCAACAAAAAGGTGAGTGTGACTAACTAGTCTTATGATTGTAATTCTAAGTGTGAGAAACTTGTTTAGCAGCTGGATCTACAAAAAGGGACGCTGATTAGTCCTAAATCAGTTCTTTCTGGTCAGATTGCGTTAACTACTATGAAACTACTCTGAAACTAATACCTTACTTGTTTACAGTTTCTGTTGTTAGCTTGGCATAATGAAAGTCCACTTAGTCCACTTCTATAAAGTCTATGCTAATGACCCCCAGCCCTAGTGCGTTTACCTTGACCACCTCCTCAAAGGTCTCCATGTTTTCCTTCATACTGTAATGCGAGCGCAGGTAGGACACAAAGTTACAAGGGTACATGCCGTAGAGCCGGTGGAACAGGGAGTAGACGCTGGCATGGAGATGGATCAGGTACACTTCAGAAACATGGCCTGAGAAAACAAAATTATACGAGAAATGAAAGTGGACAGGGACAATCGCGTCACAATGAAAGACCTTGGGAGCTCCTCCGGCTCAGACTACATTTACTTTACATTCTCTGTCCCACTGTTGAGATTGATCTGGAGTAAAGCATCAAAACATCAAGTATTACCTCAAAATTTAATCTTCTGGATCTACGATGCTTTGTTTTGTTGCAGTAGCACAGTGAATAAAAAACAGCACAAACCCTAATCTGTTCATACATTTCAGTGCAGTTATTGTGCCTGGATCTTTAAATGTGGCATGAATTACAGCTCTGGGAAGCAGAGCATTTGTACCACATACCACAGATATAAATAATATGGCTTATCATACAGACAAAAAAGGGAGGCATTCTGGATATACACTCTAGGGACTCTGGCTTGGAAAGGTCTCCTGAAGATTTTGACCAAAGACCATTTTTGTGACTCAAAATGTAGGGTTTTGCGGTATCCAAATTTTGATACCATTAAACCGTCTCAGCATTTTCCCAGGGTATACAGTATCATCATGACTAAGAATTATTCTGTAGCTGCACCAAAACCATTCAGAAACAGAAGAGCAGCATTATATTTGAAGATGAGGCACAAGTTCGGATCAAACCAAACTTTCGAGCGCGTTCGATCGCATCAGCATCAGCGCACGAGCTGTTTTTATCAGCGGTTTTAAGTTTCATTTCTGTAAAACAAACAAATGTGCCAAAGCTGCATTAAATACATTATTACTCAAAGACTATAATGAGCGGAGCAGCGGAAATGTAGAGCTGTGGTAGAGAGGACCAATCACAGCCCTTATTGTCTGCATCACTTCCCCCTCACTGTCTGCGTCATTTTGTAGTAGTAAGAACGCTTCGGAGGTACGTTTTGATGCAGAACCATAAATTGGGCTTTACGTCTCCTCCGTGAAAGTCTGACTTCGCCCTCAAGCGGGAACTTTCTCCTCTTCAGCGCCTCGTCCCCTCTCGACTCGGCGTTCAATAAAACGTCTCCATCACAAACTTTTCAGCTCAACATCACACACGAAGCGTCAGTCAGGTTTTTTTCTTCTTCCTCGCTACGTGTGGATGGAAATCTCCGAGCGTAACGATGTTTGAAGACGAGAGAAAGCGGAGGGGAGAAAGTCCGCGCTGTAGATTTAGCTCCTTATGCAGACGGTAATGAAACTGATACTGTTGCTACTTTTTGATACAGCGGGATGCCGAATTACCGTATTACTGCCCAACCCTAGTGCCTACATTGATACTTCCATGTCTGCAAAGCTGATGCAAATATTATGGTCTTCTGCGTTTTATTTGCACATAAATTATAAATAGTGTAAACACTTTTGGCTGTGGTAAACCAATACACCACTTTAAAACAGAGTCAACACCTGTTTTGTACTAAAGATTCTATTCAACAATTGTAATAAAATTTCTTAGATTGGGACTGATCATATGATGGGTCAGGAGACTAGACCTGGGCATATACACAATATAACAGATGTGAGACTTAAGCTTTCATGTCTGAAGAAGGGCTTGGCCCGAAACGTCACATTGTGGTGTCATTGAAATAAAAATTTGGGAGCTGTAAAGAACTGCAGTGTGAGTGTGGGCAAAAAAAATTGGTTCAAAATAAGTTGGCAAGTCAGATCGATTTGTTTTTTTTCCGGGAAATCGATATTTAAGATTTTTTTTCATACACCGCGTACATTTTGCATTTCCCAAGTCTTCCTATAGGCTTTCCGTAGTCAGTTCCTGCATCTCTCACTTTCCCCCGAGAACAGCACAAGCACAAACAAATCTCTGTCACAGAGAGAACGCTCATATTCCACTGAGTCGTGCCCTTTAGTCTGACAGAAGTTGAAGCATCAGCACAAGGAAAGAGCTGCTTTTTTCAGCGTTTACAGTTTATGCAAATGAGCCATGTGGTTTTAAGTTTTGTTTCTGTAAGACGTAAACAAATGTGCCAAAGCTGCATTAAACACCTTCTAATCTCACCAGGGCAGTGATGGTTTATATGTTGTAAAGTTGAGTTTATTTATGCAGAGTACCCGTAATAATAATGATGATTATTTTAATATAAAAACATTCATGATGAATTGATAATCGATCGTTAAGTCTCCCGGCGATCGATTAAGATAATTTAATCAAATGCCAATCCCTACTGTGCACCATATGAAACGCTTCCAATTTATTCGGTGGAGGAGAGAGGTTTTCATAACATGGTGAAAGTTTTGGATGCTGCTGTACGGTCAAATCGAATCGTGAATCGAGTTTTTTATTTTAAAAAATCTAAGATTTAAGAAGACATTCATGGTTTTGAGTTTCCGCTTTATGGAACCATCCTGAGTACTTTTCACCATTCAAATATCACTGCGCAAGACAAATTTGAAAAAGGAATATATTTTTCCTCATATTCATTTGTTTAGAAGGAGAGGAGGAGGACCTTTCCCCATTCAAATAGACATAATACTTTAGTTTGAATTGTGTTATTATATAACAACAGAGGACATAGCAACAGTGCTTTTTCCCCCATCACTGAGAAACCCATGGATAGCCATAGTGTACTAAAACATTTAGAATATTTTCTCATTTACATGGGTAATTTAATAAGCTTCTACTAGGGATGCACCAATCCATCTTTCTGATTTCGATACTACAGCTTTAAGTATCTGCCTAATACCTAAGACTAATTAATACCACTGCAGCGACTAAAAGCAGAATTTATATCCTTAAAACATAAATCAAATAATGCATCTGTTATTTAGCTCTTAAGTAACTACAGAACAACTTTGTATACATTTTAAAAAGCGTAAATAGAGCCCAATTTAAAAAAGGGAGAAAAAACATTATGAGACTTTCTCGGCCCACAACAACCAGTAAATAGTTATATTACATCAATATTTTTTGGAATGTTTGGAAGCTGATATCAGACTCAGCAAATGTTTCAGTATCAGCACTGAAAACCATTACCAGTATCAGACCAGTGCAGCCATAGCTCCTACCAAATTCTGAACGCCACAACCTTTCAAAGATATCAGTAAAGCCTGATTCATTTCACTAGAATTTGTCTATCTTTGCAAATGGACGGCGACAAAAAGTTGGCAGTGAAATCAAACGTGAGTAGAATTGCGTTAGGAAAGACCAGAGCAGGAAACCATGAACTTAACAATGAGCTCGAGTTCCTCACCAGGGTTCTTGAGGTTCCAGGAGGCCAGACGTCCAAAGATGTCGAAGTACTCCCAGAGGTGTTGCTTTCCAGCCTGAGGGATCATGGGGAGCAGCGTGATGAGCACCAGCACCCCAGTGATCAGCACCACCACGTCTGTGTCCGTCTGTCAGGGCAAAACCACACGCTCTCACTGTAGAATCTCATTATTTCTTACATAAAAGACACTAAAGTCACTAAAATGGCAATGTGAATAAATGAAATGCATGGATACAATGTGGAAATGTCAATAACTGTTCAACTTTGTGATTAAATGACACGCAAAAATAAGATTGTAAACGGTACGATACAACAGAAGGGAAAGGGAAGTTAATATGTTTAAGTGCCATTCAGGACCTGGACCACGCCTCAACCTCCTCCCCAGCCAAACACAGCTTATCTCAACCACGCCTGCAATTACCCAGAAGCCCCATTTATACGGCCATCTCAACATCCCCGTCTGTGATTGCTCTCTCGACCCCATCCCACCCCGTATCTCTCGCCCATACTTCAAGGAGGGTGACCATTTTGGATTGGAAATTATGCCCCCACCCTGAGTCTTCCCCCAGGCATCACATCTATCCACTGTCAGTAAATATTGTTATCATTCCATTGCTGTGGTGTGGTCTTTAGGGCTGGATTCCAAGAATCCGATTCTCAAGATTCAGAATCGATTATCACGATTCAATCTGATCTGCTCCGATCTGGATTCGGGTTAGTGTTGTTAGAACCATTTTTGAGCGGTTCCCTGAGCCGTTCCAAGTGGTTCCTGAGGTTGGTTATATTTTTACTTCACCTCCATTTGGCCTTCAAATCGCTTTGCTTCTGTCAACTGCATCTTTGTCTTTATTGTTTTTGAACCCGAAATGGTGCCAGACAGAGCTTTGAGTGTTTCTGGTGTCGTCAAAGTCGGGACTTGGCTAACGTTGCCACTAGTGTTCGACGCCATGTTCACTGTTTTAATAGTCAGACCACGCACCATAGAGCGTATATATGAGTGAACTAAGTGTGACGTCACCTACAGCATTCAGCATCGCTCAAATAAGGCTCGCGATGCCACGGTTACAGGAGCAAATTTGGCACCAGACTCCATCCATTTTCTCCCGCTTAATCCAGCTGGGTCGCGGGGCAGATTCCCAATCCTCATAGCACCTGACCCCCCTTCATGAACCCCTCTGCGGGTGGTGAGCTCACAGGAGGGGGAGCCAGACTCCATATTTGGAAATCCGATGGCGAGTATCATAGCAACCACAAGTCATGACAGAGGTCGTTAAATGCCGCCCTCCTCATGGCAGAGCGGTGATACTCTGTACCATTCTGCATGGATCACTGTATGTCGGTGATTCTTGAGAATAATAATGAAACTTTTAGCTTTTATCATCAAACTTAAGTGTGTATATATATATATATATATATACACACTTATGTTTTGAATTTGAACATATTCATGAAACTAGTGGGGTTCAGTACCTCCAACAAGGTTAAGAACCACTGCTTTAGATACAAGAGCAAATATAAGATATATATAAATATAATATAAGATCTGTGGAATTATGAAGTAAAGAAAATACTTAAATACATACAGTACTGTGCAAAAGTTATAAGTGGGTGTGGGGAAAAAATTGTGTAAACTAAGAACGCCTTCAAAAATGGAAGTGTTAATCATTTATTTTCATCAATCAACAAAATGCAGTGAATGAACAAAAGAGAAATCTAAATCAAATCAGTATTTGGTGTGAGCTTTGCCTTCAGAAGAGCATCAGTTCTTCTAGGTTTACTTGCAGACAGTTTGTGAAGGACCGCGGCTGGTCTTTGTTCCAAACATGTTGAAGAACTAAGCCCAGATCTTGTATGGATGGAGTTTCCTCACATCCTTCTGTCTCTTCATGTTAATCCCAGACACACTCCATGATGTTGAGGTCAGGGCTCTGTGGGGCCAGACCATCACCAACATAACTACTTCTTCTCTACGCTGAAGATCGTTCTGAATGACTTTTTCTTTTGTTCGCTCACTTTGCATTTTGTAAACTGATAAAAACAAACAATCATTATTTATATTTTTGAAAGCATACTTTGTTTACAGCATTTTCCATAACTGCCTAAAACTTTTGCACAGTACTGTATTTTTTATATTTTATATTCAGGTTTCTCAAAGTATCGACCCTTTGTTTTGTCAACAGCGCTGCAAACCCTTGGGCTTCTCTCAATGAGCGAAATGGTTTTCATTTTAACTGTGCCTCAGGGTCAAGAAAAATCATTGCTCTACACAGTGGTCAAAGCAGTGGTTGACAATTGTAAATTATACATTCTACGTTTTGAGTTATTTTTGTGTTTATTTTTTGTTTACTACCTCATTTGTATTTTTGAGGCTTGCAGTGAGAAGTGTAAAATGCAATGAAAATGAAAAATGAAATGAAATGTGCCCAAACTTCGAGGTACTGTACACATTCTAAATTATTATAGTCTTAGTGCAGCTTTTCAGGCCTACTCCACTGCCCTCTCCTCGTTTCTTGAGGCCACCATTACCGCAGGAGCGCCAGGTGCTTCTCCTGTCTTTAGTGTGTACCCGCCGTCGTACCTTGAGGCATTTGAGCAGCGACAGGAGCAGGGGATAGCGGGCAATCTTGTGGATCCAGGACGGCTGTCTGCGGATGACGTGGCCCAGGAGGGTGAGGGTGGGCAGCCGACACGCCTGTTTGGTCATGCACTCGTTCATCTTGTCCAAAAGGTGCTGCAGTGAGAACAAGCAGAGGTCATTTACATTTACAGGTCATTATTTTGATTTTAAATTTTGTAAATTTGTGTCTCTGGATGCAAGGTAAACATGTTCAAATCAGTATCAGAATCAGGACAGGACGTAATAGCCAAGTTGTTTATGTTAGAATTTGGTGCAAGATGATTATCCATTCAGAAAGCAGAATGAGCCTCACGTGAGCCAGTTTCAGTGCTTAAATTCGGTTGGTTTAAACTGTAGAGCGTATATATGAGTGGACTAAGTGAGTGTGACGTCACCACAGCATCAGCGTCGCTCAAATGAGGCTCCTGATGCCACAGTTAGAGGAGTGAATCTGAAGCCAGGCTCCATATTTGGAAATCTAACCGCAAGTATCATAGCAACCACAAGAGCCAATCATGACTGAGGTTGTTAAAGGTGCCGCCCTCCTCAGAGCAGTGATGCTCTGCACCTGCACGAACCACTGGATTTCAGTGATTCTTGAGAATAATAAGGAAACTCTTAGCTTTTATCATCAAACTTTAAATACCAAGTTTAAGTAATTGATTTATGGTATATGTTCTGTTATGTACTAGGGTTGGGCGGTAATACGGTAATAAGGTATCCCGCGTATCTAAAAATAGCCACGGTATCAGATTCATTACCGTCATTAAAAAAAAAATCTTGCCCTAAAATATTATTAACTATAATTGATTTAATGCCTAAATAAAGAGTGTTTTTTCAGCACTTATGTATGTGTGGTTGTGTTTGTTAATTTAATACTATTACAGTTTAAAACGAATATTACTATGTTATAGTGTAATTTTGCTCTTAACTGTTGACATTCGATGAAGTTCCTGGATGTTGCGTAGTCACGTGACATTACCGCTCCGAAAGGAGAAGGAGAAGGACAAGACAAGATGACAGGCCGCGCTGTGTTGGTCCCAATGAAAAACAACGTCTGCAATTTGGCAGCATTTCGGATTTCGCCAAATGACAAGGGAGAGCCAGGCAGATCCGGTCGGCACAGTAGAGGAGCGAGCAGAAGCAGAGACAACTGCATATTGTCGCGAGCCTGATATTCCGGGAGAAGAAGACCCCCTTCTTTGGTGGAAATCCAATGGAGTCGGGCGCTTTCCTTTAATGTCGCGGGTTGCCCGAAAATACCTGTGCGTTTGTGCCACAAGCTCTCCATCGGAACGGGTCTTCAGCACCGCGGGCAAAGCTGTCAACCCACAACGTGCCCTACTCAAGCCCGAAAAAGTGAACATGCTGGTTTTTCTGGCGAAAAACATTCAATAGCTTAATCATTTTATTTTCAATAAGGAGTGGCTTTTTCTGACGTACAAAAACGGTTCGAAATGTTGTATAGTTGTACTTTTAATTTATTTGATTCATGGTAATATATTTTAAAAATATACAAACGAGCATTTCAGCTGCGTTCTCATATGCACATTTTCGGTTATGTCTTGTTAGCTAGCTTTAGCCCATAGACAATTTGTTATTTCGTTCTGTCGGTTGACTGCTGTATTTGCACTTTTTAAACATTTGTTAATAAAAGTTACTAATTTTTTACATGTTTTGTTATGTTTTCAGTATCATTAGGCCTATGTAATGCTTGCTTTTCTGTTTCTAAACGGTATAAGTGCAAGCTGCCATTTGGCCAGCGGACTCCACCTTAGTGCTACGAAGTGTGTGTGTTTTTGTTTTTTTTTAGCCTTAGCAACGGTAATACCGTATACCCCGGGAAAATGTGGAGACGGTTTAACGGTATCAAAATTTGGATACCGCCCAACTCTATTATGTACCAACAACAATAGAGTTGCAATTTAACGAAATTCACTTTACTTTATGCTAGTTAAGATTCTAGTAATTTTAGCTATTGTAATTGTTTGATTTGCCATTTTATTTCAAAAATAGTCAATCGGGGCAGGAAAGCAGGAAAGGAACTGACTTAGCAACAAAACGCACTAGCAGTGACCTCGGGGAATGAAGGCATCTGATTGGTCCAATATTTATACTTATATCTTGATTTAGGAACAAAATAGCAAAATGAAAACTTTAGGATCATTTAGACCGGGTTCATACAAACATTTAAGCCCAAAATGATGAGGCCACAGCAGCAGGTACAGAGAGAGGGGTGATAAGATCCCAATGTGAGTCAATGGGGAAAAAGGGAAAGAAGGAGCCGGAAGAGCCTCCTGGAGCACTTCCTGTTTGGCACACAGCGGCTAACGCTTTAGCTATGTCCACTCATATATATATATATATATATATATACAGTCTATGGCAACGCAGGTTCAATTGTGTTTGAAGAAATTACAAATGATCAATATATTTCAGTCATGTAAAAAAAGTACTCTACACATTTCTATAGCTGTTTTGTGGGTTTATTAATTGTTGTTTGTATGGTGTTTTAAAGCACTGTTAAATAAAATGCATTATTATGAAGTTCAGTGGGGGCTGACATTGTTAAATTTGAGTGTAACAGTGCTGCAATAGTGGTTGTACTGTTGCTGGGGGCAGTAGAGGCAGATTGGGCAGTAATCATTAATGAGAGTGAATGATTGACACAGCAGCTTTTTACCAAACACATTCATAACCAACCAAACTCGACAGTCCATTCTGCTGCAGGTCTGTCTCTAAACCACAAAAACTACCACTTTTGAGTTTTGTAGGGGTTGTTTTAGGCACATGAAAGCTATAAACAGTCCAACTATCAACTATTAACATGAATTTTTGTGTGTTTTGTATGAAAAAAAGAGCTGCTCACTGAAGGCTTTTTGTTTATTTGTGCGTGATGTCTTCAGGAATAGTCAGCTGTGGGAAAAATACTGAGAATTACAACTTGTGTTCTCAGATTCTTTTATGACTTGAGAGCAGTCTATGAATGGAAATGAATGGAGTACTGTAATGGAAAATCTGGAGTACCTCATTTTATTCTTGTTAATAAGTACATTTTGTTGTTCTCCTGCTTCACTTCTGTCTGAAGGTTGTGCGTGTTGCTGAAAATTTGTGCATGTGAATATGACGAATTTGCCGACGGTTAGTGTGAGCTAGGAACTGGTTGGATTCACATATTTCCTCCTTTCACAGTTTAAAAATGTAGAGCAGTTTTAAACAAGATACATTACACATTATGTATATTGTTATTGGCCTTTAAAGGTGAATTTTGTGACTTCTTTGGAGGGGGTCTGCCACACGGCTTGTCTCTAAAGAGATGTTTTTGCTTTACCTACAATGCAGCACATAGCAGGCTCTCCTTTTCACAGATCTGACGTGTAACTTGGCCTAATCGCAACACTTACTTGTTTCAAAAGAGATAATTTTAAGTTTAATGTCCTACTTTGGTGACAATCTAGTCAAAGTAATAACATCTCCATCACAATCAGGTGCCGGACCCTCCACCAGAACAATTACACTGTGCACCTTTAAATATGAACTTAGATTGAGTATGAACGCAAATATCACGTCCTGATCTGAATGAGTCTGGAAATGATTTACCAACTTTACCTGTGACGTTACAATCCTGGGAATAGTAAAACTGAATGCTTTTTATGACTGCCCAGAAGGACACTGCAGCAGATTACTGCAACAACCATAAATGAGATGAAATCCAACTTTAGGTCTGAGTTGATGAGAGAACTGTGTTATAACATAATGACCTTCAAAAAGCTCAATTACACTGATTACATTTCAAATTATTAACAATTTGGGTAAGTACACAACAAAATTAAATCAACCGCAGAGATTTTCTGGCGATAATACTGAAGTGACTCATATTCTGTGTAAAAGGCTTAAACAGTTTTTGTGGAAACATTTTCATCAAGATTAATTTCACAGTGCAAAGAAACAGTAGCAACATTTTATATTATATAATACAGCCCTGGAAAAAATGAGAGACCACAGCATTTTTTTTTTCTGAAATCAGCATCTCTACATGTGTGATGGCCGATTTATTCCAGCGTCTGTTGAATTCCAACACAAACAACACCTCATTCTGCTTCATGAGGCACTGATGAGATCACCTGAACCAAATCTGATTTAAGGAGGAAAAGGAGAAAAACCACTGTGAAAAATCAGGGTTATTCCAGCAAATATTGATTTCTGAACTCTTAAATATTACAAACATTAGTATTGTGTTGTTTTAAAATGAATATGATCTTGTTTTCTTTGCATTATTTAAGGTCTGAAAGCATTTACTCTTTTTTGTTATACTGACTATTTGTCATGTCATTTTCTGCCAATAAATGCTCTAAATGATAAGATTTTTATTTGGAATTTGGGAGAAATGTTGTCTGTAGTTTATAGAATGAAACAAAAACAGAAAAAACAGAAACTGATAATTTTGCAGTGGTCTCTTATTTTTTTCCAGAGCTGTACAAACCGCTATAATCTGATGGCGATAAAGAATCTGTGACAGTCGAGCGTTGCCTTCACATTTCTAAGACTAACAGCTAGCATACTGTCATTTTAACAACACTGGAATCAGGAAATCTGAATAACTTCAGTGCCAAGATTCAAACAATGAGTGTACTATTCATTTTTGGATAAGAGAGTTTCCTTGTGCGATGGCTCAGAGTTCAGGGCTGATCTTGAGGCGGCTGCTGCAGTTAAAGTTTAGACTGTAGACGGTTTTCTCACACCCACAAACTGAGTGACACTTTCTGCTTCATCAGAGCAAAGACAAACTGTTGCACAAATGGTTATAATGCTAATAGCTCACATGACTATGTGCCGCTGTTCAAAAAACAATTTTAGCATTTTATCAAGTTACAGGAAAGAGATTTGTAACCGTACCAAACAGATGTGCAGGCTAAAGGAAACGCAACAGCCCTGCTAAACAGATGGAGCAGATCAGGCAGATTTAAACAAGCTCATTCACAGCAGCAGTCTCTAACTTTCAGCTCATATTTTTGGCGGAAAAAAATATTGTTATCCGATTATCTGAGAGCCCGGTAATGGTATTGTTAGCGGTAACTACACACAGAGCTTCACAGCGATCAGTTACATCTGTCACTCACAGCAGTTCATTCTCACAAGAAATTTAACTCTGCCTCTACAATATCAAAATGCCTTACTCATTATTACTGATGTTATTCATAAATTCAGTTGTTCTATAAACATATGGTCTGGTCACAATCTTGCCGATATGGGCCGATATTCCACATGGACATGTTTTACCTTGTTATAAAGCTCAGACTCTCTATATTATGCTGCCCATTTAATCCAATTTACAGACAAATAAATGTCCTAATATGTGGCGCCGCATCAATATTTATCTGCGGAGTCTTTTGTCTGTGTCTGTGACGTCGTCCTGCCCCTAAATGTACCCCCAAGTGTCTTTGTTTACACTCGCAGCCACAGATCCATGGGCACAACACTGAGATTATATTCTTTTTACGGAAGATCAGTGTGAGTCTGGATTAAAAGGACAGTTCTTAGTGCAGACTTGTGATCTGAGAGGAGCCTGTGTGAGGCTGAGTGTTGGAAATGTGTCGGTTTTGAAGCTCGTTTTGGTTCTCTCTCATTGGTTAGCGATTAGCTGCTGTAGTTCGCACTGATAAACAGGCTGTTTTCTCTTCTATTAGCGACTGTAAAGTAACTAGTGGACGTATATATGTTACTGGACATGCACTGATATGTAAATGAGCTGTGAATAGAGGTGTGAATTATTGGCATTTATTATATCATTAATTACTGCGCACGCATTCACCGCTAAAAGATAATAGCGGTAGTTTACTTACAGCACTTTCTTTACTGGCTAAAATATCATATAAAAAACACCATTAGACCGACCTACTGTCTTTAAATATGACGTAAAGAGGCAGAATAACAATTAATGTTGCCTAAATAAAACCAACTGAAAATCCAATAGAGCCAAACTTAAGTTTTATAACCAATTGAAGAATTACAGTGATTTTTTACATCATAAATATATCAGTGATTATATTGGCCACAACAAAATCCGTATCGTTCGCACCCTAATCTAATAGACAGTAGGTTTTAATATTAGAATAATATTGCCTTCTGTAGTGCGGGTTTATGCTTGTTATTTCCTCACATTTGCTGGTATGTGCAGTCCGTTATTATTACACATGTGGTGTCTGTTACCGTTGCTGGTATCATTTTGTATTTTTGCATATGATGATAGGTATGTTACAGAGCTATAACAGTGACTCTTTGTCCTCACGTGTAAATAGTTCATACGGTCTCATGTAAAATGTCTGATGAACGCAAAAGAAAATTTATTATGTTAAATTAGAAGAGTGGGGGTGGGATTAAATAAGTTTTCTTCTTCCCACTCAGTTTTGGGGTTTTAAATTTTTTTTTTCTTTTTCTGTTATTTCTGTTATGATTTCACTAATATATGGATAATACGTTATTCCATTGTAAACAAATGTAAATTGCCTACTTGTCCAAAATAAATAAATAAATAAATAAATAAAAATCAATTATTATTCTGTATCATTGTGCTGCCTGAAAAATTAATTTCCTTCAGGATAAACAAAGTATTTTCTATCTATGCCATGTTATTTGACTTGACAACACATAGTGTAATAGAATAATAATAGTTTTATAGTATATTTCTTTTTGTCATATATTTTATTCATGTGTAACCAAATATAGATGTCATTCAGACAGTACATGTACACACACTTTTTTAATGTCTTTTGCAGAAAGAACATAACTTACAAAACTATCAAAAACAAATCAGTCAAACCTTGAAGAAATAAGAATACGAGTAGAGTCATATAATATAATAATAATAGAATAGTAATAAATACTATACTACTATTATTAATAACAAATATAATAAAACTACTAATTAAATTTAAAAATACATAAAAAATACCTTTAAAAATACCTAATAATAAAATAAAATTTAAATAAATAAGAAAAAAATAAATTAATAAAACGTGGGGTGGGGTTGGCTTAGACTGTTTCAAAAAAGTCAATAAAATGTTGCCACTTTCTAAAAAAAATTGTTTATGTTCCCATTCATGGAGTACCTAATCTTCTGTATTTTCAGAAAGGACATAACTTCATTAATCCACTGTGTACATTTCTTTTTAATGTATTTTTTTTATTTTGTAACTCATGTTCATGTGTATGTGATTGCTTCATGCGACATGTACAGACCTGTCATGTTGAGTTGGTTTATGATCTGGCTTGGGGCTTGAATATCATCTCCACTTTTATTTTTCATTCATTTATGTTTAGTTTTTATTATTTTACAAAAATATTAGGACTTTTAATCAACATACATATCTACTTTTTGTATTAGACAGCAACAATCTATTTACTTTTAGTCATAGTTTGTCTTTATGATTAGTTTTTATTTATATCTTAGTCGCATAAAACAGGCCAATAGGAGGAATGGGAGGGGAATCGGACAAGAAACAGATTGTCAGAAACACACAATTTAGTTTTTATTTTGTTTTTTGTTCTGTAAACTTCTCCCTTAACCACATTTTGAACAGTGAAGCATTGTCCGGACGATGTGAGTGGTGCAGATTTCCACTCACCTTGTCATGAGGCTCTCGCACAGAGCAGAGGATGTGCAAGGCCTGGGTCGAGTTGGTTTCCAGATAGTAGTCCACTAACCCATTGAGCAGCATGGACCCTCGCTCTGGAAGGACAAAGGGATGAAGTACAAAAACAATAAACACACACTAGAGAAATACGCTCCTCCATTACAGCACAGACTCTATTTCAAAAGGTACAGTAACACATCACCTGCATGACTCCATCCATGGAAATAAAAAGTTAAAACAATACTTCTGAATGTTATGGTGGGGATGCACTGATCCAGCTTTTTCAGTTCTGATACTGATGCTTTAAGTATCTGCCGACACCTGATATTAACCATAGACCGTATGTATCCTTCCTGACAGCCAAACAGGAAGTGCTCCAGGAGGCTCTTCTGGCTCCTTCTCTCCCTTTTTCCCATTGACTCACATTAAGATCTTATCGCTCCTCTGTCTGTACCTGCTGCTGTGGCCTCGTCATTTTGGTCTTAAAATGTTCATATGAACCCACGACACATGATCCTGAATTTTTCATTTCCCTATCTTGTTCCTAAATCGAGATATGAACATAAATAACGAACCAATCAGATGCCTTCATTTCCCGAGGTCGCAGCCGCTAGGGTTAGCAACAGGTGTGATTGACAGCTAGCACGTTTCGCTGCTAAGTAAGTTCCCTTTCCGCTTTCCTGCCCCGATTGACTATTTCTAAAATAAAATGACAAAATAATTCAAACAATTACAATAGCTAAAGTTACTAGAATCTTAACTAGCATAAAGTAAAGTGAATTTCATTAAATTGTGACTCTATTGTTGGTCACACGTAACAGAACATAAAACATAAATCAATGCCTTAAACTTACTATTCAAAGTTTGATGATAAAAGCTAAAAGTTTCCTTATTATTCTCAAGAATCACTGAAATCCAGCGGTCCGTGCAGGTGCACAGTATCACTGCTCTGAGGGCGGTGCATTTAACGACCTCAGTCATGATTGGCTCTTGTGGTTGCTATCATACTTGCAGTCAGATTTCCAAATATGGAGCCTGGATCCAGATTTGCTCCTGTAACCGTGGCAACAGGAGCCTCATTTGAGCAACGCTGACGCTGTGGAGACGTCACACTCACTTAGTCCACTCATATATATGGACTATGATATTAACCAGTACAAGGGTAGGGACTGGAAATTACTTTTTTCTCTCAAAACACTGTTAACTTATTACAAAATGAATCCATTTGTATTATGTAACTTATTTTTCCTGCTAGTAACTACTGAATTGTATAACAAAAATACAAACTTTATGAAATGTCTGAGGCTTAGCAGCCAGTTAATACTTATTACATCCAAATAATGGTCCGACCAGGATATCGGCTCCACCATTATCATATTCGATATTCGATACCAGTATCAGTGCATCACCAAGGCGATAGATATGCTTTTTGCCACTGGGAAGGGAACAACATTTCCATGGAAAGAAGCAGGAGGAGGTCCTCCTTCAGGTCAAATTAGTCAGGTTTGTGGAGACGAATGATGAAGCAAGGATGTTTTCAGTGTTTTTTAGTGCAATAAACACAGACATAAAAAACAACAAATTTTTGAGCTAAAAGTTGCATACTGTGGCTTTAACATTACATAATGATGGGTCTGTGAAAATAATGATGTCAGTGCCAAAAAAAAAAAAAAATGATGTCAGTGCCATAAACAGTTTGTTACCGGTGCTGAGCTGCTCGTTGATAAGGCCTCGGATCTGGTCGAGCTGCTGCAGGTCGGACGTCTCCAGGTGGGGCAGCAGGTCGCCCACACTGGGCTGCTCCCGGGACATGGTGCCAGTGCTCTGTGAGGGGGGGTCCACCCGGCAGCCCCGCCCACGCTACAGTCTGCACGCACCACTGCAACACACAGGGCAATTAAGGTCAGCAGACTCCCACAAGGCCCCGGGGAGGAGGAGGGCCGGACAAGACAGGCTCATCACAGATCACAGGGGCCAGGGAAGCACAGTTTAGGAAAAGTTTAGTCTACTCAAACTGCAGGATTTTTTCATGTACAGTGACACAAGTGGCTCCATGAGACAGGAATAATGTTATAAATGTGATTCATCTGCGTATGAGCAAAACAGGTCTGTACAGTGTTATATCACTCCCGGCCTATTCAGGCTCTATGCATGTCAAGAGAAAAGATTCTGTTTCACACTGTGACATCATGAGGTGGTGCCCTCCTTGTCCGGGGACTCCTCAAAGCATGAACTGCTACTTCTAACTAGCAGTAATTGTTTGTAGTTTTATATACCGTATTTTTTGGACTGTAAGTCACTCCGGAGTATAACTCGTACCAGCCAAAAAATGTGTAATCAAGAAGAAAAAACATGTATAAATTTCTTTTATAAAATCAGAGCCCAAGAACCGACATTTCATCTTGAAAGACGAGTTATAGAAGTTATAGTAATAAAAACAACTGAACAGAGAAGAATCCATGTATCGTTCATTCGTTTTTCAATATAGAGCCAGAAATAAGAAAACAAATTCATTCATTCTTTATTATTTGTCTATAAAACCAAAATGAAAAAACAGACAATTTGTTTTCTTCATTTTTGATTCATATGTAAGATTCATATATTTGGTCTATGGGCTATCAGGGTGAAAAATTTTATATATAAGTCGAACCTGAGTATAAGTCGCAGGAACCACCCAAACCCTGAAAACCCTGTGACTTATAGTCTGAAAAATACAGTAAACTGTCTCACTCCTTGTGCAATCTGCTGGAAGAGAAAGAAATAGCCTTTTATACTAACCCTTTAATTTATGTTGAAAATATAAATATGCAAATTCTGTAAACACTAACCAACAAACCAAGCAGAACCAGTGTTTGCCACACACCAGTCACTGTTCACCATCACAATCACCATCTTAAATACCTCCAGGTCTCTGTTGTGTTTACAGCACATCTGTCAGCATTCATGTGTGTGCAGCAGCAGCAGCAGCAGCGGGGAGAACGTGGTAAAACGCAGCTCTTTGTTGATTGAGGGGAGATCACAGGCCTGTCCGGGCGGGGACATGGCTGTTATTCACAGGGACACTGGGGACAGGTCAGAGGCACATACAAAAACAACAAGGAGCAGTGCGCAAAGAAGGGCTTTATGAACCGCTGCAAACTTCCACTGGACTGAAACCTCCAGACCTGGTTCAAAACAAGCATTCCACACACTCACTACCCGCTATTGTCTACCTGTGTCCAAGTGGATGCCTCACAACACTGCTCATGTCAGACTGAAACAGAGCGACGCATTGTTTCATCCGCAGGACCAAACAACACTGGACTAATGTTCTCACCAAGCTAAAACTGCAAACTCCATTTCTAACTATTATTTGCTTAGAGAGAAGGTGGGCTGTGTCTTAGAAACACACTCCTAGTGTTTGAAACAGTACAATCCCTGAACAACTTTTACACTCAAGCAAATAAATGCAACAGAGCTGGATTATTTGCCCAAGGACAGACGCAGTAGTGAGGATCAAACCACAAACACTCTGGGATCAGGACTCCTCTGTAAATAAGACAGTCTTTCATTCAGAATCACACACAATAATCTACATTTGATGTTGAGGTGATGCACAATGTTTGCATCTTATTTGCAATCCCACTGGTTTGCATTACATTGGTGCCAAACAGGAAGTCACTTGGGATTTTTTTTTTATTTCTCTGCACTATGAGAACATTTGTTAATCTTCTATGACTCATTACAGCGACAGACCAACAACTAAGTGTTTCATTCTGACATTTATTAATTGCAGCTCATGCTTTTTTTCCCCCCTCACCATATTGTACAGAATATTTTTTTTTTATTATTCTGCTTTAGGATTATAGTAGGGATGCAGATATCTGATACTCTTATTGAATATCAATACTGAAAAAAATACACAGCTACAGCTACATAACACATTTAGATAAGTTTTGTCTTAAAAGGATCCCGGCTACTTTAACATGCTGGTCTTATACATTGACCGTATATATGAATGGACAGAGCTAAAGCGTTAGCTGCCGCGTGCCAAACAGGAAGTGCTCCAGGAGGCTCTTCCGGCTCCTTCTCTCCTTTTTTCCCATTGACTCACATTGGGATCTTATCATTCCTCTCTCTGTACCTGTTGCTACGGCCTCGTCATTTTGGTCTTAAAATGTTCGTCTGAACCCGCAACACAGGATCCTGACGTTTTTATTTCACTGTTTTGTTCCTAAATCAAGATATGAACATAAATAATGGACCAATCAGATGCCTTCAGTCCCCGAGGTCACTGCTGCTTAGTGTTAGCAACAGGTTTGATTGACAGCTCATATGTTTCATTGCTAAGTAAGTTCCCTTCCTGCGTTCCTGCCCCGAGTGACTATTTTTGAAATAAAATGACAAAATATCTCAAACAATTACAATAGCTAATGTTACCATAGTCTTAACTAGCATAACTTAACTAGCATAAAGTGAATTTGGTTAAATTGTGACTCTATTGTTGGTCACACGTAACAGAACATACAACATAAATCAATGCCTTAAACTTACTATTTAAAGTTTGATGAACAAAGCTAAAAGTTTCCTTATTATTCTCAAGAATCACTGAAATCCAGCGGTCCGTGCAGGTGCACAGTATCGCCGCTCTGAGTACATTTAATGACCTCAGTCATGATTGGCTCTTGTGGTTGCTATGATACTTGCAGTTGGATTTCCAAATATGGAGCCTGACTCTAAATTCGCTCCTATAATCGTGGCATCAGGAGCCTCATTTGAGCGACGCTGATGCTGTGGTGATGTCACACTCACTTTGTCCACTCATATATACGCTCTATGATCTTATATGATTAACTTTGGAATCTGTTATAAATATGCAATACCAAAAAGCTCAAATATGTTAATTTGTAGTATTTGTTTTTATTAAAAAAAGGTGAAGATATGCTCGCTAGTAGGTCGCCATATTTGTTTTCGTTGCATAGCATTCTGGGTCGATGACGTCACAAGGTTGTTGTCGTTGAATTCAACTAGTGCAAAACTCTGTGTTGCTAACGCCCACAGTTTATATAATGCCACACTGCGCTCAGGTTCACGGGAAACAGGAAAGGCTGAACAGAAGCCATGTTCATCTTGCCAACACGATCTTCAGAGACGGCAAATCCAAGCAACCAAATATGGCGACCTACTAGCGAGCGTTTTTTTCACCTTTATAAAAACAAATACTACAAACAAACATATTTGAGCTTTTTGGTATTACGTATTTATAACAGACTCCAATGTTAATCACATAAGAGCAGCCTGTTAAAGTAGCCGGGATCCTTTTAAAGGAAATAAATGCTGTTTTCAGCACCGGTATCGGTTGCAGATACTTTAAGCTACAGTATAGAAATCCATATCAGAACTGAAAAAGGTGTTTTAAAATAATTAATTTATTATATCTTCCAAATTAAAATGGATACAAGGGCAAGCCACCGAAGCATGATCCATTTACAACAACACTTCCATATTCTGAGATCTTTGGGCAAACTTCTTCATGCCAAATATGTTTTTTTCACACTATAGAATAATTTGATTTCATAATTTCAGATGCATCGGCAAGGGCCTAAACAACCTAATAATAGCAGAAAATTCATCTGTTGAACCTTCTCATTATTTGTTTGGGATTGGCTCCACAAAGCTGCCATATTAATCTTATGTCTAAAGTCCTTTCCACTGCCAGCATTCACATTTTGAGGGCTGAACAATTGCAGTTTTCACATTTGTTTATTGATACTAGCAGAGAAGACGCTGAATTGTGCACCAGTCTTTGTTTCATGCTGATAGACCCAATAACTACAGAGATATGAAGTTTAAACCAGCTCCAAAAATCTGCAATCTCACAGTTAAACAGCAAATTCCACCACAGTATCCTGCCCCATCCTCCAGTTCTGCTTTAACTACGGGAATTCTGCAACGTTTTGATGTTACATGAACCCAACCTGACCTGCAGATTTTAGACTCTGTCAGAACGGCTCCACATTAAATCTCAAAGCGCAGCAGATTTGGATGAAGATTTTTGTGCATGTTGAACTCTGATGCGATTAGTGCGGCTGAGTCATGGTACCGACGGGGCATGACGAGGCAGAAAGTCATGCACTGTCACCTCTGAGAAAACTCTTGCTCTAATGGGAGTAACTAATGTATTTCCACGTGTAAGGCCGTTTACCATGAACTCACAGATGCACTGCTGTGTCTGCTGAATGGGACTGATAAATCTATTTAGAGAGCAACAGGACAGGGGACAGTGAGGTACTTTCCTGCCATACCAAGTAGGGTTGTTCCGATACAGATACCGCACATTTTTCAGGTATCGTATCAGCGAGTACTCAGCCCAAATCACTGATCCAATACCACGCAGGTTAAATAAGACTGCGGAGGCTCTACAGAATCTTAAAACACGCCAATAATAGCAGAAAAGACATTTGTGTTGAAGTACAAGTGCTTAAATCAGCACTACTTATGGTCAAGATCATTATATATTTGACTCACTTAGTTCTCAAAATCTATCTTATTCTTCTAGAGTTTCTTTAGAGATTTTAGCCTTTTAAAAGTTTTATTTATTGCTCTTGTACTGTAACAAAATTGAGTAGGCTTAGTCTACTTCTTGACACTATGTGGTATCGGACAAGTATCGGTATCGGCGGTAGGGCTGGGTATCATTAAGAAGTTGCAGATACGATACATACCTCGATATATAGGTCACGATAAGATACGCTTTTTGATTCAATACAGTATGTTGGTCAATGATGTATAAGGATTTTCCACAGGCAAATTTTAAAATATAAAAAATATTAGTTTCTATTGAACTTTTTCAAATACTTACAGTGTCAGGTGCATAAATATATGTTTAACATTTATATTGAGCATTTTTAGTTTTTTTTTTATGTACATGAATTGGCTACGACCTTATTTTCTAAAACATGGTTGGGATATTAATCTAAGTTCTGAGTAATATGAAGTGTATAGAAAACAAACTGTTGGCGTTTCATTAGATTTTTAACACATATTGATATTTTCTTTTGCTGTCCAATATGACAGTCACCTGCTTGTGTTTAATGAACAAACTACTGCCCTGTAAAATGCATCAAATGAAGAAAAATGCCTAAAGAACCACTCACCCAAGTCGACTTTATCTGTTATTAAAACTCCAGCCATAGAATTCCTGCTGTTATTAGTCGCACCACATGATGCACTGTCACACCACATGACATTTTAACACTTTAGGTACAAAAAACATGCAGAATAACTCATGATTTCTGAAAAAATGATTTGGTTCCATGGAGGTCAGAGGTGCTACAGAAATGTGCTGAATTATTATGAAATTTGAAACTTTTTAACTGAGGTAATTGCAATTGGGAAGAAAAATTAGGCTTCATGTTATTGACCCATATTTGAAATCAATTCGATGTTTCAATGTAAAAAAGGTTATATCATGGCTGTGATACGAAAAGTTTACTAAGTCCACAGAGTTTGTAAAAAGTTAATATGAAAAACACCCACTTAACTCATAAAAACACTGAAAATGTCAACACAAATGTAGCTCTTACATTAAATAATTTAGTGAAATAGACCTAAAAATAACTCTTTCTTGATATATTGATACAGCAACCCATAATAGTGATTTTGTATCATCGACTTAAACGATATATCAATATTTTTGCACACCCCTAATTAGCGAGTACACTAAGGCCAAGTATCGTATCTGAAAGGATCTAAAAAAAAATGGTATCAGAATAACACTAATATAGAATGACCAGATTTTCAAAATTTAGAACTGGGACACACTCAGGTCGGTATAAATAAAATTGTGAAAAAAAGTGCGTAGCATTGTCCATTTTAGAATCGGTTTTCTGTATTTTAGCAAAAACAAATGACAATAAATCCTTTTTTTACTCTTGGAGGGGATCAGATTGGACAAAAAAAAGGGACACCTGGGACATTTCTTGTATAAAACGGACAAATCATTGGTTTTGGATAAATCTGCTGGGACAAGGGACAAAGGGCTCAAAACTGGGACTGTCCCGGGTAAATAGGGACGTTTGGTCCCCTGACACTAATACTAAAAGTGCCTCTGTCGTGACAAAAAACATGCAAAATCAAAATCCACAAATTCAGTCATAAACTGAACACAGAGAACTTTTAGTCAACTAAAGACTGTCGCCCTGATCGGATCTCAGATGGAAGCTGCCAAATGTTAAATATATTCCAAAAGTTAATATTAACACTTTATTTTAAGTACTAGGCTGTGTGCAGCGATTCTAAACACGTCAATCCTGGAAGGGTCTGTTTGTTTGGGACTGGCTCCGCAAATGGTCTGCATCTAATTAGAAAGCATTTAGTGTCAGATAATCAGGAAGTGTTGATCCAAAAGTGATACCAATATTGGGCCTGTTCAGTGCAGCCAACGTACAAAAGATTACGGTTATCAAACACATTATTCTCATTGTTTCAGGGGAAAACTTGCATTTTTACAGAACAAGTATACAGATAAAATGGGAGTTGGAGCTGCCAATATAATCGCTGATATATTTATGACATAAAATTCACTGTAAATCTTCAATTGTTTATACAATGTTTAGGTTTGGCTCTATTGGATTTTCAGTTGGGTTTATTTAGGCTACATTAATTGTTATTCTGCCTCTGCCTATGTCATAGTTCAGCCTAATGGCATTTTTGTGTGATATTCTAACCAGTAAAGAAAGTGCTGTAAGTAAACTATCGCTATTAGCCTTTAGTGGTAAATGCGTGTGCGCCACAGTAATTAATGATATGCTAAATGCTGATAATTCACATCTCAATTCACAGCTCATTTACATATCAATGTGTGTCCAGTAACATATATATGGCCACTATAGTCACTTTACAGTTGCTAATAGAAGAAAAAACAGCCTGTTTATGTGTGTGTATATGTGCGCACATGGATCTACGACTGCAGGTGTAAACAAATGCACATGGCGATACGTTCAGGGGCGGGATGGACACAGACAAATGACTCCTCAGATAAATCCTGATGCAGTGTCACAGATCAGGACATTTATCTGTCTGTAAACTGGATTAAATGGGCATAAGAGAGTTTAAGCTTTATAACAAGGTAAAACATGTCCACGTGGAATATCGGCCCATATCGGCAAGAATTTGGCGGATAGCTGATATGTTTCCAAGAGCCCATATCGGCTGATAATATCGGTCAACCGATATCGGTCAGGCCCTAGTATAAACATGGAGAAATAGTCAAAAGACTTACCAGAGAGCATGCAAAGTATAAAAACACAATACAAGGTACTGGAGTCAAAAGAAAGAATAAAAAGTGCTGGCCAGTTTTTCATTACTTCATAAGACGCACAAATGTTTACTCCCCAACAGCACATCTAACTAGGAATGTAACAATATCTTAATCTCACTATATTTATTGCAATATTTTGGAGGCGCTAAACCACATTTTAGAAACTACTTCTGCCTTTCTAAAAGCAATGGCGAGCCTTTAGTGCCGTCATATTCTAAGAGAAGAAGATTCATATGGTCCGCACGGAAACAAATCACAGAATATTCTCTATGTTTATCACCGTTTTTAACTTTTATTGCAATAAAGCTGTGCGTTTAAGTATAAAATGTGATAAATTAAGACAGCACTTAATATTACTGTAGGACAATATGACAATATATTATCACTATATTTCAACATCCTTACATCTATCAGGCAAAGAGTCACTTGGAAAAGAAGCACTGTTCCCTGAAACGCTGCTCTACACTCATTAGACTTTTATAGAGCATATATATACACATTGTATACTTATACACCGGCTATAATGGACATAGAATGACTCCATTTGATGTGTCTGCAGTCTTCATAAAGCCTGACATGCTGCTAAAACAGTCCGAGGAAAATAAACGCTCACTTGTATTTTGTCAATGACCACTCCTGTAGCATTAGATGTCAAATATTTGCCATTTTAGCTGTAATCACCACTTTATTGCATATAAAATGTTCTTTTTACTTAGCATAGGTTGACTAGACATCCCTATTTACCCGGGACAGCCCCAGTTTTGAGCCCTGTGCCCCCTGTCCCAGCAGATTTATCCAAAAGTATCCAGTTTTATACAAGAAATGTCCCTAGTGTCCTTATTTTTGACCAAGCTGATCCCTGCCAACAGTAAAGAGAGGCATACATTGTCATTTGTTTAGCTAAAATATACAAAAGCTGCTTAAAAACGACCAAAACGCAAAGAAAATGTGACTGTGCTGAGTCACATATTAGTCATGAATGGTCTCTGCATAACAGTTGTTCTTTAATAAGCACTCCTTTCACAATTTTATTATTACCAACAACCAAAGAATGGGAATCCATCCATCCATCTTCTCCCGCTTAATCCGGCTGGGTCGCGGGGGCAGCTTCCTGCCCAATACTCATAACACCTGACCCCCCCCATGAACCCCTCTGCAGGTGGTGAGCCCACAGGAGGGTGGACGTCATGGTCCTTGATGTTAGTTCATAGGGGTGCAAAAAATGGGAATGTCACAGTTATTTATTTTGAAATACTGGTCACCCTATACTACAGGTCTGACATCATTAGTTTATAATCTGTTTTGCCAACATGTTAATGGTGTTTTTTTTTTGCTGAAGTGCGTTGCCTTTGGCTCCGTGTGCAGAGAAAGCCTGGACAGGAGGCCACCCGGTGTAGGGTGACCAGATTTTCAGAATTAAAAACTGGGACATACTTGGGTTGGGATGGTATAAATAAAATTGTGAATAGAGCGCGTAACATTGTCCATTCTCAACTCACTTGTGGGTCAGTCATAATCTGAGGGACTGTTTGTTCATTTATTTTATTTATTTTTCTGTATTATAGTCAGTTTCAAGCATGGTTTCTATATTATAGCTAAACAAATGACAATATATTCCTCTCTTTACTGTTGGTGGGGATAGGGCGACAGTCTGAGAAAATAAATGCTCATTTGCATTTGGTCACTGACTGCTCCCAAAGCATTAGATGTTAAATATTTGCCATTTTAGCTGAAATCAGCACTTTATTCCATATAAAAATGTTCTTTTCACTTAGCCTAGGGTGACCAGACGTCCCTGTTCACCCTGGACAGTCCCAGTTTTGAGCCCTGTGTCTCCTGTCCCAGCAGATTTATCCAACACCAGTGATTTGTCCCAGTTTTATGCAAAAATGTCCCTGGTGTCCCCAGCTGTGACATTTCTTGTACAGGGTGTTCCAAAAAAATTGACATAATTTCGCAGGCCAATAATTTTGGCAAGTCCTGTTGAAATAACCTCAAATTTTCACAGATTGTAGAGAAACTAGGGGTGTAACAATATCCAAGTCTCACAGTATGATATTTATTGCAATATCGTAGGGTGACTCACGATATTACGATATTATACATAACAAGACTGACATTCTAAAATGCTTTGACCAGTCATTTGGTACATTTATTATCATTAGGGATGTAACGATATCCAAATCTCTCTGTATATTTTCACCTTATACATCTCACCATACAATATTTATTGCAATATTTTGTGGAGGCTCACAACACTGTGAATATGCTACATTTTCACAGAGACTTGTGAAAAGTGTTAACAGGAATCAGCTGGACAGTCCCCATGAATTATACCCTTAATGAAACTGTTAGTTAATCTATATACATATTAGGGATGCAACGATAGTTTCCCCACAATTTGGTTCATATCTCAATACATGGGTCATGATATCGATTCAATGCATTTTAAGACGCAAAAAAACACTTATGTAATTTTTTTCCCTGCTAATTATGATATTAATGTAAAGTTAGAGTTTATATGCAAAGGGTTTTAGTTCATTTGGTTCAATGATTTACAGCTCAGAATTCAGTTAAAATAAGAACAGAGCTTTCTCTTTGGAGAAATATGCTGGGACAGGGGACATAAGGCTCAAAACTGGGACTGTCCCGGGTAAATAGAGACGTCTGGTCACCCTACACTAATACCAAATGTTCCTCTGTCAGAACAAAAACATACAAAATAAAATCCACAAATGTTAGCATCACGGTTGCTACTCCACACTGGAAAAGTGCTCATAAACGGGAATCAGCTGGAATGTCCCCTTGGCTGAAAGGTCCCCAAGCTGAGCTGGAATGTCCCCATGAATTATACCCTTTATGAAACAGGTAATTTATATACATATTAAAGATGCAACGATACAGTTTTCCCACAATTTGATATGTATCTCAATACATGGCTCACAATATTGTTTCAATGCATTTTAAGATGTACAATTTTTTCTGCTAATGAGTATTATATAATAACACTATGATATTAATGAAACAATACATTACAACTATTGTAAAGTTATAGTTTATAGTTTATTTGCAGTGTTTTAGTTCAGTTGGTTCAATGATCTAAGCTCAGAATTCAGTGGAAATAATAACAGAGCTTTCTCTTTGTATAAATCTGCTGGGACAGGGGACACAGGGCTCAAAACTGGGACTGTCCCGGGTAAACAGGGACATCTGGTCACTCTAGCCCGGTGTGCACTGACCACAGCCTCCTCCAAAGCCTCTATCGCCGCTGCTGCTTCTTGTCGTAAACAACTCGCAGAGAACAATGGGCAGGGTTGGCTTTAACGCTGGTTTATCCGATTACCCAGTCCCGTACATGCACCGGCTCCGGCATACCGCCCTGAAACCCCCGCACACACCGCATTTAGCGCCGAAACATGCGGATAAAACCCCCGACATCCCCCCGATTCAACCACTGGCTCTTTCCAAAAACACCCCGCTCCAGCCTCCACCGAGCGCCGAGACGGAGCTAACGTTAGCTGAGCGGGACCCGACTCTCACCCCGCATGACAGCGCCCTCTCCCCGTCCAACAAACAACCCCAACGCCCCCTCGTCCCCAACCGGGATTATACGCGCTCGCAATCGGTGACAGAAACGGGTTTGTTATCTGAAAATCGGGAGCTGTTTACCTGTTAGAGTAGCTGCACTCCATAGGGCGCCGCCATCTTGAACACCGCACAACCCATCCCACCGCCGTGTCCCTCCGCCGCGGCTCTGAAACTAATCCCCCCGCGAGTTCGCTCCGCGTGACGTGTCCGCGCGGTTTAACGGCACGAAGCGGTGGGGGGGAATTGGTTAACGGGCGCGGGGGTGGAGGGCGGTTCCGTGCGGGGTCGTGTGAGGCCCCGGCGTGGCTTTGAGCGATGCGCTGCTGTTGTTTTTCTCCGTTTTGGTGGAAGGTGAAGAGGGTAATGCGGTTTCGCGTGACCCACATGTGAAGAGCGCACGCGCAAATTAAGGTTTCTAATCAGGTAGAGGCGCGTGCGTTAAAGAGTCGTAAAATACACTTTAGTTTAGGGAAAGAGTACATCATATTAACTGTAATTTTTTATTTAAAAAAAAACAAACAAAACAAAACAGTAAATAGTATTGTTTTGACAAGCTGGTAAGACTGGTAAGAGTTTATGTTATGACTAAGCAATGAAAAATTAAGCTTGTGTTAGGATAAATAACTACACTTAGCTATTTTGTATAACCACTTCGTAGGGATGTAACAATAACTGAAATATGGTGATATCGTATCGTCAAAGGTCTCACAATAATATCGTGGAGCATCACAATATATCGAATCACAAGTCTCTTTGCTTAAATGAATAGTTCTGATGCAGAAATAGCTAAAAAAAAAAAAAAAACAGAGAGAACTACATAGACCATGATCCTTTGCTCCGTTTCAGTGCAGATTACATGAAGAAATAACTGTTCTAAGCACTTTGAAATCTTCATTTTTTTGGATTAAGTTTTGTGAAGGCATTTTTAGAGGAAAAAGTAGCATATTTGCCACAAAATATTGCAATAAGTACAGTGAGATGTATATGGTGAAAATATCATACAGAGAGATTTCGTTACATCATTCCATCCCTAATGACAATAAATGTACCAAATGACTGGTCAAAGCATTTTATAATGTCAGTCTTGTTATTATGTAGAATATTGTAATATTGTGAGCTTTCCCACGATATTGCAATAAATATCGTATCGTGAGACTTGGATATCATTGCACCCCTAAAAAATAGTAATAATACATTCTAAATAAGTAGCGATAGTCATGTGGTAATACAGGAAGTGCTCCAAACTCCATATACAGTCACTAGAATCAAATGGATGATTTAAGCCCTGGACAGACTAATAATAAAGACTTAGTCAAATGTGTGAATGAAACAAAACACAACTCTGGGGCAACTTCGCCTCACTGATGAGATAACAGGGTTTAAATTTCACAAGAGTCAATTTTATGTAATATAGGATGATTAAGGAGAGGAGGAAAAACTACTGTATTTCCAAAGGTTCAAGTAAAGCATGGTTTAGTCCTCAGATCAAATGTTTTGGCGCTCAGGCTTCCAGGTGAATTGGCCCATACTAGCAAAAGTACTTTTTACTACAAGTTTTTGAAATCTACCTTGATCAAGCAAATTCAGTGTGTCCTTTTGAGGGTCTAAGCCTGAACAAAGGTCTGGAGGGTCATTCAAACCTGTTATAAATGCACAGATTTGAATTACTCACAGTTTCGACCACCATATGACCCTCGATTGGCCCTCACACCGGTCTGTGTTTTTATATGTGGCCCTCGATGAAAAAAGTCTGGACACCCCTGATTTAACTGGAAAAAAACACTTCAAATAAGTAATGGGACAGTTTTTGTTTGGCTACTTGTCGGCAACAGTTTAAATGTCTGTTGAGTTTGATCAGTCATCAGTATGAGGGTAAGTAACAGCAATTTCAATAAAAAAGTAAGTCGTCCAAGTCTCTGGGTAAACAATAACGACCACGTTATAGGTCCAAATCCAAGCCTCAGAGCCTGGTCCTCAGATTGTTTTAGCCTAACATCCTACAGTTCCTCATGAACATTGTAGATAATTAAGCCGAGCATACAAATAACATGAGGTGCTTTTTCCCCAAGGCACAACTGACTTACAAACAGTCAAAAAGGTCCCGCCAGACCTAAACTCAGCAGTGGGCTTCCTGTATACTGCAAGATTTACAAAGTTCAGTAGTTCACGAGGATTCACCACAACGTCAGGCCCCTGGGCTGTTTGTGGTTTTAGTAAGCTGCAGTTAATCAGTTGAACAACTTTTTATCATAAAGCAAACATGAACTGCAGGAGCCTGAGGCGGTGTGTGAACAGTTGAGTGTGTTTTACTGTGCTGCTGCCTAAAATACAAACACACAAGTGCCAGAAAAGCCCATCATGCTTCACTGCTAAGGGCTTATAGGCACAAACTGTTCACCCAGTGTCTGAATTTTGATTACGTGCAATTTCAACACTATAATATTGTCTTTCCTCTCATATTGTCTTAACCTGGCATGTTCAGGTCTGCATTTGTTGTCTACAGAGTTCAGGAACCGGCAAATCTGTACAAAACTGCACTGTTAGAAATGTACAGTAAATTTTACAGGAACTTCCTGGCTAATAGTTGCCGTAAATTTACTGTAAATGGTATACAGGACTGTTACTGTAAATTTATTACAACAAGGTACTGTAATTAATTACAGTATCATCATGTAATTTTACAGGTGTGTCCTGTAATTTTACAGGATAGATTACTGTAAATATTACAGCAAAAGGTTACATTTACAGCAAACCAGTAATAATAATAATAATAATAATAATAATAATAATAATGCATCAGTTTTATATAGCACTTTTCTGGACACTCAAAGACGCTTTACAGAGCATTATTCATTCACTCCAGACCCGGTGGTGGTAAACTACTATTGTAGCTACAGCTGCCCTGGGGCAGACTGACAGAAGCAAGGCTGCCAATCTGCGCCATCGGCCCCTCCGACCACCACCAACACTCACGCACACACCACTTTCATACTAGGCAATGTGGGTGAAGTGTCTTGCCTAAGGACACAACGACAGTTTTTTTTTTTTGCGACTGGCGCCCCACTGTGGCACCTGGAATTCCCAGTGGTCTCCCATCCAAGTACTAACCAGGCCCGGCCCTGCTTAGCTTCTGAGATCTGGACGGGATCAGGCTTTGACGAGCCGGTATGGCCAGTAGCTAGGAATTTCCTGTATTTTTAGGGATTTATTGTAATTTCACAGGACAGCATGTTGTAAATATTACAATTACATGCTGTAACTTTGATAAATTATTTCAGACTTCTACAAAGAAAAACAAAACAAGCAGCATATTTGTTGTTCACACTTTTCTTTTTATTTAAAATTCAGCATTGTGGCCACTATTATAGGTTTAACAATTTCACTAAAAAATAAAAACATCAGCCGACCAGTCTACAGGTTTAACAATTATTATTATAGGTTTAACAATTGAATTAAAACAAATAATTAAGCATCAGTTGACCAGTCTATGGACTGGAGAGGGTTATAACGGATTTAAAAAAAATCTGAGCAGTGCTGATCCTGTATGTGCTGTGAGGTGGATATATAAAGTGTGTGTGTGTGTGTGTGTGTGTAATGACCTGTTTGTGTTGTGTGGTGGTGGCTACATCAGGTATGTGCAGTAGTGGCTTCAGTAGCATCTCCAGTGAGAGGGGTCTGGCTGCAGATGCATGGGGAAAGTGTACCTCCACTCCACAGACCGGAAACACGTGACCTCCACCGGAAACACGTCAGCGACGACCGCCTTTCCCTCTCCCTCTTCAGCCTCAGACAGACTGAATTGTAATCAGAATTTGCCGATTGATGAGTGGAGATTAAAGAGTCTTCTTGAAGAGAAAAAAAAAAGATTGAACGGAGGTAAAACACTTGGTTTATCTATTAGTTTATCTATTTAGTTTATCTGTAGTTATCAGGTAGAATACAATACTTTTTTAGATGCAAAGTACCATATCAGGTGATTTCATAGCAAATGTGGCAGTGCTCTAGTTTTGTAGAGAATATAGACGATTTATAAATAGTTTTTACTCTCATCAGGGATGTTGCACAGAGTCTAGTGCCAGCAGCCTGGCTTGAGCACACTGGGATGGACATTAAGGTATTATTGAGATTAAGACAAGTGGGTATACACATTGTAACATGCAAACAATTTGTGAAGTATTAATATTCAATTTCAATTTATTTTGTAGCGCCCAAAACAACAACAACAACAGTAGCCTCTAAGGGCGTTCCAAGATATGGATGAGCAAAACATACACACAGACATATCAAAAGAGGAATAAACAACATTCATGTAAAGCAGCAAATGAAACATCGTCCAGTCATCCCCTGTCCTTAGACCCTCCTTCTCAGCAAGGATAAACTCCAAAAAACCCAGGGTCCTGGGAAACAGAAGAAACCTCGGGGAGAACTACAGTGAAGGAGGGATCCACTCCCATGGACGGACAGACTATAGATGTCCAGGCCCGTGGGCCAGTTCGGTATGGCCACAGCTACCCAGGTGGGGAAGGAGCCGGGCGAGGAGGGGAGGCCGGGCGAGGAGGAGGAGCTGGGCAAGGAGGAGGAGAGGGGTCCAGCTGCCATCAGGCGTCTGAAAGAGTTCCACTCCACAGGGGGAGTGGGACAGGGGACAACATGTGAATAGCAATGAACGAGCTACAGATGAGAACATAGTAAGTGATGATGATGAGAAAATAGGAGGAAACAGAGGACAGTGCTCAGGTTGCCACACTTCCCCCAGCTTCTTATCTCCTGCGGCAGCTTATCTTAGTGACATCAACTAAGTAACCTGGTCATTAGCTATTCCGAAGAGGAAGGTTTTAAGCCTGGTCTTAAATAAAGAGACTGTGGAGCCTGTTTAACATCAACAGGGAGTTGATTCCATAACACAGGAGCTTGGTAACTGAAGGCTCTCCCCCCCACTGTACTTTTAGACACTCTAGGAACCACTAATAATCCTGCATTCTGAGAGCGAAGTGCTCTATTTGGCTGATGGGGACAATGGCATCCTGAAGATATGATGGGGCCATATTGTTTAAGGCTTTGTATGTCAGGAGGAGAACTTTGAATTTAATTCTAAACTCGACAGGAAGCCAGTGAAGTGATTTTAACACAGGACTGATGTGATCACGTCTTTTAGTTCCTGTTAGGACTCTGGCCGCTGCATTTTGGACCAACTGGAAGCTTCTTAAAGTACCTTCAGCGCAGACGGTGAGCAGAGAATTACAGTAATCTAGTCTGGATGTAACAAATGCATGGATAAGTTTTTCAGCATCATTTTTAGGCAAAATATTTCTGATTTTAGTTATGTTTCGCAGGTGAAAATATGCAGTTTTACAACCTTGGTTTATATGAGCTGTGAATGAGAGATTTTGGCCAAATACGACTCCAAGGTTTTTTACAGTAGAGCTAGAGGCTATACTCACATTGTCAAGTGAGATTATCTGGTTGGACAGAGAATCTCTCTGACCTTTAGGACCGACAACAATGACCTCTGTTTTTTCAGGGTTAAAGAGCAGGTAATTCAGGGTCATCCAGGTTTTGATGTCCTTCACACAGGCACTGAGCTTATCGATTTGATCGGTCTGATTTGGTTTCATTGATAAGTACAGCTGAGTGTCATCAGCATAGCAGTGGAAATTAATGCCATGTTTTCTGATAATGTTACCTAATGGCAACATATACAGAGTAAACAGGATTGGACCATATATGCCTTTCTTTGAAACAGGGCCTTCCCCAACAATATTATGGAATAGACTGTGGAGTTTTCATGATCATGGTATGATTTACATAACTTTATTGACAACACACACAAATATTGTAATAGTGAACATTATTATAAATTTTGACACGTGCATATTAAAGATACAGACTCATCACATCCTCTCTATATTGACAGTAATCGAGGCACATAGTCATGGAGGCACCATTTGATTTCTCCATTATAAGTTCAGTCATATAAATATGGTTAAGTATATATAATTAAGTAAATAACTCAGTTGTAGTGTTCTGTGTTTCATTTCTAACTCTTCTCTGTATTGTATTGTAACACTAATCTTCAGCATGACATGCCGTACCTGAGGAGGTGGTGGTGCAGAGTGCTGGTGGAGAACCTTAAGATTGAAGGGTAGGGTAGGAGGGTCTGAATAATGATTTTTTATTATTATCATGCATTTCAAAATGAATACATGTACACTGCAAGGTCAGGACATGCGCTTGTAAATTACAGACATGGTAAAAGATTTGCCCATTTTACTATCGAGGGCAGACAGATGGGCGAGGGGAGGCTGGCTCCTGTCTTCCGTGTACCACACAAAAGACAGAGTGACACTGAGGTAATAACATATGGAGATATAAGGTGAAAGTAGCATGTGTTTCTGTGATATAAATAGTGAACATAACACGTTACCATGTTTTAGACACACGCTCACACACCTGCAAAATGTTGCAGAGATCATGGGGTGGCCCCTGGAATTTTGCAGGTATGCATTTAGAATCACTTTTGTCTTGATAGAATAGTCATGTAAGGACTAAATCATATTATATATCAACAGCTGCCTGAGGATTTTGAAGAGGGTTTTGGTGTTGGTGGTCCTCCATGATGGTGACCCAGCAATCCTTCGCTTATCTGTCACCTGTAGGCTTTTTCACCAAACTGTCAGCCAGAAAGTTTTCCGGGAGGAGGCCCATTTCAGCTGGCTAGACAGTAAATATATTATCTGACTCTATAATAAACTTTATTGTATTTGTTGACTGAACTAATTATTATCTCTTGTCAGGCGTAGTAACGGTGGAACAAACTTTCATCCAGCCACCGCCAGGAGTACAGGACAATGTACACAATCAGCACATGTCGTAGTCAGACATGCAGAGAATTGTTTAAAGACTGTGGGGCTGGCTACCATGGCAACGGCAAACTGGGAGTGCTGTGGGGATTTTACTCGTCCAATGATTACCCTGGCTACTGCAGTGTTAACTGTTTTTTTAATGATGGAGGCCTGGAGGACTAATGTTTAATTTGTATATTAATAAATACAAGTACATAAGTGATGTCTGTCAGTTTGTTTTTCTGTTCATCACCCAGCAAAATGACGAGGCTCACTGCAGCAGTTACAGAGAGAGGGGCGATAAGATCCTAATGTAAGTCAATGGGGGCCAGAAGCAGCCAAAAGGCTGTTTCTTGTCATCTTAGCCCAAGGAGCATCTAAACAGCTTGATCACTGAGGAAGTGTCCCAGGATGAATGTGACCTTATATGACCTTAACAAGTGTGCAAGTCAAAACATATAAAAACATATAATTTGCTCATAATAAGATTATCTGAATGTTTTTCACTCTACTGACATTTGATTCATGATGAAATGTGCCAGTTATTTGATGTCTCTTTTCATAGTAACTATACTTACATGTACTATAAGAATAAACTACTGTATTGCAGTTACTATAAGAATGTACTATTATACTGCAGTTAAGCAGTGATATTCCACCTGATCATATTTGACAAAGATAAATATCAGATAAATTTCATTTTGGATTGTCACCTGCTTTAGCAAAACGGGAACAACTATTTGAGAGTACACTGACATACAGCTGTTTGTGGAATAAGTGTTGTTTTTTTTTTTAATTCAAGCAACATTTGATTTTGTTATTTGTTTTAAGTGCAAGAAGTTGTTGTTGTTTTTTCTTATTTGTAATCTTTATTTTTAAGTGTAGCAAGATGTATTTTCATATTTTAAGTAAAAAAATCTTACAGATAATTTTACTTGTCAAGAGAAATTTACTCAAATCATGATAAAACTTTCTTAATCTATTTTTAGCTTGACTCGATTTTGTTTCTTGCGGTGCATTTATTCCTACTTCAGTAAAAAAAAAAAAAAAGCTGTATCATGAAATCCTTGATGCATTCTTACGAGTGTCCACAAGATGGCGCCATTGCACTTTAGACCGCGTCTTATCTTTAGTTCTTGTCCAGATAAACGCTGTAGATTGAAGGCCCATGTGAGAGCGTTTTTAGATTTTACCTTCACCTACAAACACACGGGAACATATAACAACTATTCAGACCCAGTGCGCAGTTTGGAAGGCAACTAAATTCATCAGGTTTACGTTTATTTTCTTTGGTAAAACTGTAAATCTACTTTTAGAGTAGCTTTCAGACTGCAATCTTTTATTTGAGCAGGCCTAGTTTGAAGTAACACTACTCTTATTTGAGTAAAATAAGTAAAATATTTTGACTGTTACGTTTCTTGTGCTGTTCCTTCATATATAGTTTTCTAATTTTTCGGGTCTTATGTTACATTTTGTGCATTATTTAATGTTTTGTCTTTATGATATGATTGAAATTTGAAATTACAGATCAAAAGTGGCGTTTTTTTTTTTTTACTTTTTTTTTTACTTTTAACTATTTTGTTTTTGAAGTCAAACTGAAAATCAAATACCTTTGCTAGCTTTTAAATAACGAGTTAGAAAGTAATGGGTTTAATATTCTTTCTTAATTCTTCTTAATTCTGAGTATAACCGTCAGTATCTGCTCATTTTACGCACGTATTTGCTGTGCGCATTGGCTCTCCATTTGGATATGTCCTGCAATCTTTTACGCACTCATTACTAAGTGAACTGTGGCGACGTTTCCTCACTGTTCCTGCGCTTGATTTCGTCAGACGTGCCCCTTTTACGCAAATATGCACCTGCAGCTCGACCTGTGATTGGCTGAAAGCGCCGTCAGATTCGGCCTGCGCACTTATCAGATTGTAAATCAGGGAGGAGAAAGACACGGCCACAAGTGGAGATGCGCCACGCACTGCTTTGACTTTGGCACACTTGGGGATTTGGGATGCACTTTGGAGAGCCACTATTTTTTGTGAATTTGCGGATTTTTATTTCAATTTGTGGTTTTATTTATTTATTTGTTTGATTTCTAAACTAGGCCCTACACGGTGAGTAACTTTTATAGATGCGGTTTTACTCCAGCAAGAGTCTATTTCGTTGCTTAAATTAAAAAAGTATCGTGGCATAACCAAATACGAAGTGAATTTTAAAGTTAATCACGTTGCAATAAACTACTAAACCAAGTAAATATGGCAAAAACTGACGTAAATTGAAATATTCTACGAGTTAGAACAAATAGAAAGCAACGCCTTTATTGACACTGAAAAAGTTACTGATTTAAAATGTTTTCCAGAGCTTTTGGTAACCCGTGCGTCCTGCTTTAGTGTCTCCATCATGCCTCGCTCGTTCCTGGTGAAAAATAAGCGCTGTGCGTCTTACAACGTGCACCGAGAGTACAGCCCCGAGTCCAAGGCCTTCACCTGCGCAGGTAACACGGGAGTGCACTATGTCTTCACATTTTAAAACCATTTAAAACGGAATAATCAGGAGTTAAAATGAAGGGCACGAAATAAATAATCTCGGTCTATTGATTTACCTTTCCAGAGTGCGCAGTTTTTAGGGCAGTAAAGCGGTAAGAAGCTTTCTGCCTTTCACATATTTTCATAAGTTCAAATAAATTAATAACAAGTTGACCTGTTTTTTAGGAAACTTTATCTGAAAAAGGTCACAATAAGCCTGTACCCTGCTTATAATACATCAGAGTTATATTTCCATATGTTACCAGGTTATATGAAAGGTTTATATTTCTCATTCCGCACTCTTCTCTCTAACTCTCTAATTTAAAGTCTCTATTTTTAAATGTTATGATGATTATTTACGTTTTGACTTGTTTGTATTGTGATTTTAATGTACTTCCTATTCTGTAAAGCACTTTGAATTACTTTGTGTACGAATTGTGCTGTACAAATACACTTGCCTCACTGCAAAAACGGATTTTCTAACGTAGTTAAACTGACTTGAATTCAGCTGATTCATTTTAAAAGATACTTTTAAAGAGTTTTTTATTTAATAATACAAGATTTTTATACTTGGTTCAAAATATTCCATCCTGATATATCTTATCTTGATATTACAACTTATTCTAAGCACTTTTTATATTAAATCAAACCAGGTTAAACCTCTTTTCCCTCTCAAACCAATTCTTTTCTCTAAGATCTGTACCTCACTGTCCTCAAAGCCTCCCGTGGCTTTTAGGTGCAGATGTGCGGCATTTCTAAGATGTTGGAAAAGTGGAAAATGTGACATTTCAATTAAATTTAATATTTTGTCTTATTTTAAGAAAACTTGGTAAGTGAAAATTTCTTACTGCACTGGTAGATAATTTCACTTAAAATAGGCTTTTATTACCTCAAATTTAGTACTTTTTTCTTACTTTTTGATAGGCCTTTTTTGCCGTGCTTGCCTGTAACCTATAATCATCCAAAACAAACACGTTTTTGGTTGTTGGGTCTAGCATTATTTCAACCTACATAATAATAATTAATCCATGTTATTATTATAATATTGTGGGAGAACTGCAGTCCCTTTGAGCCTCTAGTGCTGTAATTATTGTCATATTTAGATTGTAGCCTATAATAAAAGATAAGATAAGAGATTTTTATCTTGTGAAATGTCAGTGTATTGGTGTTTGGGCTTGGCAAAAAAAGTGATCAATGCACTTATTTAGTCTGTTTTCTACGGTTTTCCGCTGTTTTCCCTTTTTCACCAATTTTGAACTCTGCTCCTGACCACATTCTTTACTGACAGAGGGCACCAACTCACCACTGACCACTAGAAAACAGTTTGATTAATTGCGCAGCCCATTTTTTATTTGCAAAATGACACGTTTGAGGGAAAAAGGATAATTATAAAGGATTTATTCTATCCCTATTAGGCCTACATAAACTCTTACATAGATGTTTTTTTGTGTTCAGATGTGGTTCCAAAGGTGGAGATCTCAGAGAAGTTCTCCAGGCCACCCCCAGAGGAGAGACTGTCGAGGGAGAAACTGTCAGAGGAGAGACTGTCTGAGCAGGACCACAGCTCTGCAGAAGAGAGCCAGGTTAAGCTCCCGTGCCGTGCCCCTATGCAGCCTGAGCCCTCCACACCCCCGACCGCCAACACCTGCTACCTCACAGGTCAGATCACGCCCCACACACACCCCTGACACACTCCTGACACGCCTGCAGCCGGGATAGACAAAAAAACACAACTGGAATGATAACTAACAGTAAATTGACAGTTTTTTTTAATTTTTATTTTTTTTACATACGTCGGGTGGAAAGTGAATAAGAACAAATACTTAAGTTACTGTAATCGAATAGAATTTGGATTTTTGTGCTTTTGGAGTTTTTCCAAAGATGTGAACTTTTAAATACCGTATTTTCCGGACTATAGAGGTACCGGTATATAAGCCACATCCACTCTATTTAAAAAAAAAAAAAAGTATATACAAGCTGCAATCGGGTTATAAGCCGCTGATATCCATGTTGAAAAATGAGATATTTACTGCTTCTACAGAACGATTTTGTACTGTAAATGTACATTTATGTACCTGAACAGATTCTTTCTGAACAGTGCCTTTTAACACGGCAGCAACTGCGCTGATTAAAACGAGGTCAAAAACAGAAAAGAACCGGTAATTGACCTTCATTTCTCCCGTGCAGTGAAACCACAAGTCACTTTAATCATCTTCCTGAAACCATTGACCCAAGCTTACGTGCAGCAGCACAGTAGAGGTCTGCGCGGGACACAATGTTCAGTCTCGCTCCCGCCCGCTCCCGCGTCGTGCAGTCGCGCTCCCGCCCGCACCTGCAATAAGCTTTCAGAATATGCCCCGTGCCGCACTGTTTTGTGTTGGGTCCCGCGGGTGCAGGACTCTACAGCGGTTTGCTTCCTGGAGCAAGATCGATGCCTTCAGCTTAAAACTTGCATCATACAAACTCCATCGTGTGCTTTTCATGATGAAGGGGTGAGGATTTGAAAATAATTACCAGTTAGTAATTTGTTGTGCGTGTTATATCTGCTAAATAATAAGCAGCGTATTCTTTGCATTAATTTTCCGTCTATCTTGTTTGAAATTCCGGTTAGAGCGCCCCTAGCGGTGGAAGAAAAATCCACAGAATAGCCGCACCTTTGTAAAAGCCGCATGGTTCAAAGCCTGGGAAAAAAGCAGCGGCTTATAGTCCAGAAAATACGGTACTAAGAATCGGCTTTAATCAAATGCACTCGTTTACGCACATGCGATGCGACTCCTGATATACGCGATCTATTTCTCAGACTCTATCTCATAAGTTTTTGTCAGAAAACTCTCCACTGAGACATTTCTATGTAATATAACATAGTTTTAGTGTCCAGGGGCAGGAGGGCAGGAGGAGGAGCTTCTGTCTGTCACTGCTGGAGGGACACATTATTTATTTTTTTATGTTTAATTATTAAAGAACGGGATACAATATAGACCTAAAACACTATGAGTTATACGTTTCACATTTACTTAAGTACACACGGGTAGTAGTTCTGTGCTTCAGTATTATGTCAATATAGAACAGGATAGGTACGAACACACAAGATTTGTATAATGTACAAATCTACATTGTCTGTATGTCACTAAGTTTGTACAAACAGACAAGGCAAAGACATTTTGCAGTGAGTAACAAGGATGTTTTGCACAACATGGAGAAGAGACTACAGTCATTTTGTGCAAAGAAACTACTTTAATTTTTTTTTTTTATCTGATGATACTAACTATACTTACTGTATTTTTTGGACTATAAGCTCTGGAGTATAAGTCGCACCAGTCAAAGAAATGCATAATGAAGAAGAAAAAAACATGTATAATTCGCACTTTTTGAGGGAAATTTATTTTCTAAAATCAGAGACTAAGGACCAACATTTCATCTTGAAAGGTGAGTTATAGAAGTGATAGTAATAAAAACAACCGAATAGAGAACAATCTGTGTATGATTTGTTCATTTGTTTTTTCAATATAGAACCAAAAATAAGAAAATGAAAAAAACTCTTCTTTATTATTTGTCTCGAAAATCAAAATGAAAAAAACAGATAATGATTTGTTTAATAATTTTTTATTCATATATACGATTCATATATTTGGTCTATGGACTGTCAGTGTGAAAAATTTAAGATATAAGTTTCACCTGAGTATAAGTCGCAGGACCCAAACCCTGAAAAAAAACGTATAGTCCAAAAAATACAGTACATTGTCATATCCAACAATAAAAGTGTGTTGTTTATTGTAAATACATTGGGATATCTTGGTTTGTCATGATAATTACATTTAGAGACCAATTGATATGCTTAAAGGCCGCTTAAAGGCGGCTGTCATTATTTGCAGAGGACAATTTCTATGGATAATATGGAGATGCTGCACTTTAAATTTACCACTTTACGCGAGGTGAGGAATAAAGTCTTTATTTTCGCTGTTTCCTGAGTTTGTATCTTGCGTCTCTGTGTCCGTCACTTCTCTGCCCCTGAGGCTCTGTTTTATCGGCTGTTATCATTACATTGCTGATGTTTGGTGGTTACGATCTGACACTGACTCCACACATGAGGAGCAGTGGCTTCAAAATCACACACAGAGACAAAAAGTCAGGTCATGGGGAGAAGGAATCGCTGCCAAAATCGTGCAAATTCTCCTGTAGTGTGTGGCGGCCTTTACGATGCGATACTCTGCTGATATGTTTCGGCTGATATGTAGGGCTGGTTTGTTTCACACCACGGACTCTTACCTCTTCATACTTCCTCCCTCCGCCTCAGATCCGTCAGAGTATCCTCCGTACTACAAGCCGGCGTACTGGGTCTGCGGCTCCTACGACCTGCGACACCTGACCTTCAGCCCCACGGTGCTGCAGCACACGGGGCCCCTGTACGGCCCCGTGTCCCCCCAGCAGAGGAGCGGCAGCCCACCCGCCCCCCAGCCTCTGGACTGTTCCACGCACTACTCACCCTCCTCCAACACCTACCACTGCCTCACCTGTGACAAGGTACCATACATACATGCAGTTTTCACTTAGTTTTCTGATCTACACTGCCTGGCCAAAAAAAAAAGTCGCCACCTGGATTTAAATAAGCAAATAGGTACGAGGTTGCTGCAGTTGGTCAGGTCCAGGTTCAGCAGCAGTGTGTACTCAAAGAATGAGGTCAGCTGAACCTGAATATACTGAAGGACCAGGTTATTCCATCAGTGGATTTTTTCTTCCCTGATGACACGGGCATATTCCAAGATGACAATGCCAGGATTCATGGAGCTCAAATGGTGAAAGAGTGTGCCACCCTTTGGTGTCCTATTGGCTCAGTTTTTGGTACAGATCATGCACAATGTCACTAAACGCAAAATATGATCTGGAAAAATTCATATTTTTATTGTGAACTACCCTAATGTCTATGGAGGAAAGTTTGGCAATGCACAACACATTAGCAAATACAGCCTGATACGTTTTCAGATAAATACAAAATGGATTTACACATTTTGGTGAGCCTCTGATTACACTGACTCTGGTGCTGTGTGTGTGTGTGTGTGTGTGTGTGCATATGTGTCAGGTGTTCTCCACTCCTCACGGGCTGGAGGTGCACGTGCGACGCTCTCACAGCGGCACTCGGCCTTTTGGATGCAGCATCTGCAGAAAGACGTTTGGACACGCCGTGAGCCTGGAGCAGCACATGAACGTACACTCACAGGTAACACCGCCAAGACCACACTGGGACTCAACCAGGACTGAACCAGAACTACAAAAAGACTAACGAAGGACTAATCAGGGCTAAACCAGGTCTAAATCTAAGTCTAGGCAAGTAATTCAAAGTGCTTTACAGAATAAGAAATACATTAAAATCACAATCCAAGCAAAACAAAACATAAATAATCATCATAAAGTTAAAAAGAGAGAGAAACATTAAATTAGAGAGTCTAAAACGGGTCTAAATCAGGACCTCATATTGTCCAGCTTTAAATAAAAGTGACATAACAATAAATAAGTAGCAAATTCTGGTATTTCAGAAGTAAAATGTAGGGTACAAGAAATTCTAACCTGTATTGTTATTTCAAAATGCCACAACCTGAGTAACTAGAACATATTTTGTGATTAAACAACCATTTTACAATCACAGTTTTAGAATTCTTCCAGACCACACCTTGGCTAATCCTGCTGTAAATATGCTCTGCTGCAGGAGAAGAGCTTTGAGTGTAAAATGTGCGGTAAGACGTTTAAGCGCTCGTCCACTCTGTCCACTCACCTGCTCATCCACTCGGACACTCGGCCCTACCCCTGCCAGTTCTGCGGGAAGAGGTTCCACCAGAAGTCGGACATGAAGAAGCACACGTACATCCACACAGGTGAGACACGGCAACAAAAGAGCTGCGGTCGTGACCTGTAATAACAAACATCCTGCAGCCAAGTCGAGAAACTGTTAGTGTTTAGACAGTAAAGTGAAACCAACTCGTCTGTTTACCGTACAGTCTATTTACCGTGTATTGAAATGCAAACATGCAGTAACTCACTTATTTGTAGACCAGAGACGCACAGTCTAAACACTAAAAAGTTACCAGAACTCAAAAATACTGAGGCCATCGATTTCCTCAGTTATTTTAAGTTGATGAATTTAAAAGCCACAATCTTCCTGAACTTAAAAGACTGGACTTGCTACTTGTACCTTTTGAAAACAGCTCATTTGCAGTTAATATGACTCATTGTTTTCTGTTAAGGTAACTCAATCATTTTGATTTATTATGACTTAAAATTGGGAGTTTTCAAACCACAGTTGACTTATTTGGTGAATCGCTTTGATATTGTATTGTATTTTATATAAAAATACGTTTTTTTTAATCATCCCTATTTGAAACAATAGAAATAACAGGACTTCATCATTCCCAGTTTATGTAAGTTGTACCTCATCCATGCTTTTAAGTCTTTAAAACTTCTACCCACAACCATACATTTAATCAAAAAATATTAGTTAAAATTACTCAAAAAGAAGAAAATGTTACAGCAACATGATATAATTAAGTTAGCAGGACTACTTCTAAAACTTTGAGTGTGCAGAACTTAATGTATTTAATTTGGTGCTAACAAATGATTAAAATATTTAATCATTTAATTTTTTGTCCCTTAAATCATCATTTTAATGCTCTTTTGTTTTTTTGTTTTTTATTGCAAACCAAAAAAATCATCAGTGAGACACTTTGTGCTCTGCAACAGTATGAGTGAAGTGTCTCTTCTGTCTTTAGAACAGTCACATAACTGGTGAAATCATGTTCTGTGACCTGAGGTAGTTGTCATCACTTAGGAACATCCAGTGATCTGCAGTTAGTCTGTGTTTGTCGCCTGAACACCTGTTGAACAAGGGGCACTTGCGCTGGGACTTTTGGGCCGTGCTCAGTTGCCTGGAGTTCTGCGGTCGCACCTGCCGGGCTGTGGCCAGGGCGTTGTCGCGCCGCACAGCTGGTGGTTTTGGTGGAGATGGTGGGTCCAGCAGCCTGGGGTGTCTGTTGCGTGGTGGGGCAGTGTGAGTCCTGCTGCGGTGCCGCTCCTCCGTGTGTTTGTGTCGCTGTCCACGGTCCTTGTCACCGATTCACCGTTTGTTTTGAATCGGACTTTGTTTCATGAAGTCCTTGTGCGGGTGTGTGCAGGTGTGCCGTGCTTTGGCCCACCTCCTCCAACTGGGACTTGTCAGTTTCGTTTCATTTTCTTTCCTGTTCTAACTTTACAGCAGTGGCCACAGCAAAACTGGTCCACTGAGTCACAAAGTGCGTTAATCTCACAATAAAAAAATTAACACCGTTAAAATTGTTTTGAGTTAATGTGTTAATAGCATGATATTTTTGACAGTACTAATTTAATTACTTTGAACTTTCAGGTTTACAGTGCACTAGTATTATCATTTTCATAATTCAGTGAAAAGACACAGACAGTTTTCTGCATCACTGGAACTTCAAAACTACCATTATGTGTCAAGTCCACAGGGTTCCCACGGTCATGGAAATCCTGGAAAAGTTACGGAAATTGAAAGTGTCATTTTGAAAATCTGGTCACCCTAGAGTAAAGGCATGTTCTAAATAAACATAAATAAACTTTCCGTCGATATTTTTTCACTCGGGGTAAACACCACTGAACACTCCAGCTTCCACACGGCTGTAGTTGTGGTGGTGCTTTCCAGGCGCACTGAAGCCGCTTCCAGGAGCTATATAACTGATAGATGCTGATAAATCACACAGTCTGAAACAAATTTTCTGAATCATTTGCCTATCTGCTGTTCCTGCCTCAAACACAGCTCTGTAAAAGGAAGTGCTCCAGGGACATGGAGCCGCAATAAATGTTTAACAAATCTGTACAATAGCCCGATTCTTCAGCTGGAAACATGGACCCTAACTGTACAGAGATAACATTACTAACTCAAGCTTAACTCTTCTGCTTTTCTATACAAACAACTACGCCCGGATTCTTAGCTCCACCCCATCAGTCATGATAAACAGGACTGGCAGGTGGATTAGCCAGTCAGAGACCAGCGTAGTCTTTTGTGTGGGGAAAAATGATTAAAATAAAATAAAGTAAAATAAAACAAAGAAAAAATGCATTGGTTATGACATAGTCTGAAAATATGCATGAAGAATCATTAAACATATAGACATATAGGGTCCCAAAACATATCATTTTAAAACAATTATCTTGAAAACTCAGATCAGATATTTAGTTGAAAAAAAAAATCATTTTCAGACAGTTTCCAGATTCAGTTAGTAGTAAAAAAGATAGTCATGTTCACCCGTTTATCTTTGCTTTGTGTTGCATTTTCTGTATGAAACGCGCTCTATAAATGAAACTGAAACTGAACAGTTTACGCATTGAACATCATAGGTTTATTATGGCACTATGTTTACCCATTGGTGAAGTTTTTCCAAATTTTGCATTGAAGGCTGCACAGTGTTGGGTGACTCTGTGCAAGCAGAGTCCAAGACGCAAAAAAACGACCTGAAAACAGAACAAAAATCCATCCATCCATCCATCTTCTCCCGCTTAATCCGTCTGGGTCGCGGGGGCAGCTTGCTGCCCAATCCTCATAGCACCTGACCCCCTCTGCAGGTGGTGAGCCCACAGGAGGGCAAAAATAACACATTAAATATAAAATCTTCATCTGTTTCTATACATTCTGTGAAAATTTGAAGTTATTTCAACAAGAATTGACAAAATTACTGGCCTGCAAAATGATGTCAAATTCTAAATTATAAAGACTTTTTCCCAATGTTATGGGAAGCTGTGGTAGAGTGGAAGTCTAATAAACAGAAGGATGATGGTTCAATCCCAGCTTGTTGGTCCTCGGGGAACTCTCTTCATTCACCTTTCCTGTATGAATATCTGTGTGTGGGATTAGTGGTTAGTGGTAGTCAGAGGGGCCGTTGGGGCAGTTTTTCAGCCACATCTTTGTCACGTTCAAGGAAGCTGTGACTTCAGTGCCAAGAGTGGGCTGAGAAAAAAAAAGAGATGTGAAGAATATGTTCAGATGATTTTATTTCAAGGTTTTGCAATGGGTGTCTGCCACCTTTTTGTCTCCATGGTGTTATTAACTTCACCTGGGAATGAATTTAGCCTGCATTTGTGTGTAAAATGCCTCCGTCGTCCAGGTAAGAAAAAGCCAGGCTGATGCCACCTAGTGCCAGTCAGGAATCAGAACGTACTTGGCTGTTCGCTAAAACTTCGGAAGTTGTAGTGGAGCACTGGCCAATCAGTGAAGCGGTGTGTTGGCCAGAATCAACCCGAGTTGCAACAGCAGACTGCAGATGTTATACAGACACGACCAAATAGCAGCGATTGGTTAAATAAAAAAGTACCCGCCTACCATCGAGTTAACAAATCCTAATGCTGCGAGGTCAGACGGTTTCCACCAAGTGAAACTGGCTGATGAATCAGGCTAGTAGAATCTATGGCAAAAGGAGAAATTCAATTTATCAGCTGGATTTGGGATGGGGATTCAATAAAATTTTCTTAATCGATCGTCCTATATTCAGTTTGTCGATTAAAATGAATGTTGTTATCAATGAAATTCTTAATGATCAATTATCGATTAGTCGACTAATCATGGCCATCCCTAAACTGGACAAAAGTTTATTTATTTATTTCAATAGGCCTCGACAGCTAAGAGAAACTGTAAACAAGTAGGTGTAGTTTCAGAGTAATTTCACTGTAGTTAAGGCAGTGTCCTCCAGCATTCTGACCAGAACTGAAGAAGCATCTTGAATAAGCTGCGAAACATATTCAACCTAAATAAACTTTTGTTCATTTGCCAAAACTGAACTTCTCATTTTGCCATTAGCTTGCAGTTATTCAGTTAAAATGTTTTTATTTTTTAATGAAAGAAAAAAAAACATTGTATACATACATTTTTACTGTGTGTGGAGCCCTAGTTGTTTCACCTGATCATTGTCCAGAAAAATAGGTGTGTGAAATGCCATAGTGTGGAACATTTCAGGCAAGCCACTTACATGTTCATGGAGACGAGCAGGTGGAAAGGTGGAATTACTGGGAAATTAACCTTTGCAATGCCAGTGGGTTTCAAAATGGGCTGTGCTCTATATCCTTTGATAACATGTGGTCTTGTTTCCGTAGGAGAAAAACCGCACAAATGCCAGGTCTGCGGGAAGGCGTTCAGCCAGAGCTCCAACCTGATCACCCACAGCCGTAAACACACAGGCTTCAAACCGTTCGGCTGTGACATCTGCAACAAGGGCTTCCAACGCAAAGTGGATCTGCGGCGCCACCACGAGGGCCAGCACGCCAAGTGAGGAGCGACAAAAAGACTGAACCATGTGTGCTGTAGTCCCACAGTCATACAGGGGAGGTCCAGAGTGATCCAGAAAACTATTGAGTTTCTGAGTGGTGGACATTTCATCGAGTACGCTTTGTCAAGTCTGAAACAAAGCCTAAACTTTACTTTTTCAAATTGTTGTTACCATAAAGGCCAATGCACACCAGAGCATCAACAAACCCCGATTAAAGGGACAGTTCTGAATTTTGCACATAGGGCCTCATTTCCTCGTGAGCCAGAGTGTTGGAGACGTGTGGAGACACTTTTTTAAATCTTCCATCCAGTCCTTGTATTTGCACAGGTTGCTGGTGCTAGGCTAGTGCATGTCAATGGCCATAGTCGTCCTGCCACTAAAAACAGTCTCACCCACTCCACAGACCTGAGGCAAATTTATTAGAACTCCAGACTGTCCATGTGAATGTCTGTGTCCAGAGAATAATTTTAGAATTACACTACAAAAAAGGATCTTCTAGCATAGTCCTTTTTTAGAGATTTTTTTTTACTTGTTTCCAGATATTCCATCCTGATTTATCTTATCTCGATATTACAACTTATTCTAAGCACTTTTTATATTAACTCAAGCCAGGTTAAGCCTCTTTAACTTCCTTCTTAAACCAATAAGGTGAAAAATATTGCCATAAACACTTCAAACTAGTGTTTTCTGCTTAGAACAAGATTCGTATTTCGTCTTGTTTTAAGAAAACATGAAAATTTCTTACTGCACTGGCAGATAATTTCACTTAAAATAGGGCATTTTTACCTCAAAATTTGTATTTTTTTCTTATTTTTTGATAGGCCTTTTTTGCGGTGTAAAACCAACATTGCATTTGAAGGATTTATGTCTGAGCAGCAGCAAGTTCTTCTTCCTGATCAAAAACTTGGCAATGGCGGACTGATATATGAGAAAATAGTCCCTCTACATGCGACGATTCAGGCGATGCAAGGTTAGTTTTATTTCAAACATTATTCTATGGACACAGACATTCACATGGACAGTCTGGAGTTATAATAGTTTTCCTCAGGTGCTCTGTTGAGTGGATAAGACTGTTTTTAGTGGCAGGACGACTATGGCCATTGACATGCACTAGCCTAGCACCAGCTCCTCTGCAAATACAAGGACTGGATGGAATAATTAAAAAAGTTTCTCCACACATCTCCAACACTCTGGATCACCGGAAAATGAGGCCCTATGTAAAAAAGTCCGTGCAAAGAGGGAGCATTACACTTCTATGGGGTATTCATTAATACATAACATATTTAGATCACCATGTTTCATTTTTGTTCGCTCAGTCACTCCCCCTTCCGAGCGCTATATATATGAGAACTACTGCACATCGCATCAAGTTTGTGAAGTTGTAGCATATTGTTTTGAAATATGTTTTTGTGTATTTATGGAGAATTGTCATGTGGGAGTGTGGGTGACATAGGTTTGTGGGCTGTGTATTGTACTGACTCTTTAGAGCTACCCGTAAAGAAGGCTCTGAATAGGGCTCGGGAGATGACATGTGAAACCACTTAGGGCATATTTTCGTGAGGGAACAAATTATAACATGGTAGAAAGATCCAAAAAGCACAATACGGCCTCTTTAAACGTTTGCATGGCATCTCTCACATTTAACACCTAAAAGGGACCAATTGACTACTTTCAAATGTCTAATTTCAAAACTACTTTCTGAGATTGTGCTAGTGAATAATCTTAATTCTATCATGCATCAATTTGCAGATCAGTTTGAAATTTCTGTTTATTTATTCCTGAAAGCACTAAATATGGAATACAATTATATGAAGTGTCTTTAAAGTTGAACTCCGGCAAGTTTGAAGCTAAAGTCCTTTGCTAGAGGTGGTCGAATTCTGTCAGAAGCCAAAAAACAGCACAGATCAGTGTTGCCTCGGTGGAGATCTCGCTGTGGCAGTGAGTCTGTCAAAGCAACAAACTAGTGTAGTGATGGGGGCAAGTTCTTAACTTCCACGTAAAACGCCAATTTGCTTCACACTGAAGAAGCTTAACACCACTTTAACCCATCTTACAACAGCCACGAGTCTAACAAACAAAACGCTCTGCCTGGTTCACTCATTAGTGTCTGGAAACGTTAGAAAACATCTTTATAAGCAGCCTTACACTTCCCTCTGTTGATCTCCCACTGCGCATGTGAAAGCCCAAAAGACTCAATTGTCGACTCAAGCCGCCAGAAGCAACAAGTGAGGATCGACTACAGACAGTGAAGAACAATAGAAACTGAAAGTAGTTGAAAGAAAATGGTTTGGGAATGTATTTTTTAAGCATTTTTTCCAAAAATATAATTCACTCGCAAATAAATGGGATTAGAAACAATGTCGGCGATTGAGTTTCTTAGGCTTTCACATGTGCAATGGGAAATCAACAGAGGGAAGTGTAAGGCTCCTTATAAATTTGTTTTCTATTGTTTCCAGACACTAATGAGTGAACCAGGCAGAGCGTTTTGTTTGTTAGACTCGTGGCTGTTGTAAGATGGGTTAAACTGGCATTAAGCCTCTTTAGTGTGAAGCAAACACTAGTTTGTGCCTTGACAGACTCACTGCCACAGCGAGATCTCCGCCGAGGCAACACTGATCTGTGATCAGAATTCGACCACCTCTAGCAACGGACTTTAGCTTCAAATGTGCCGGAGTACATGTAAAACATTTACAGTTTTAGTGTAAAGAAAAACTATTTTAAATTTTGGGATTTTTTACTCAATGTGTCTATTTAAAATGTATTTATTGTTACTACTGAATGTATGTATGCGGGGTTGGGTCAGAACTATTATGCAATTCCTTTTGGACCAAAGATTTTATTGCCAAATGTAGCCTTATTCTTCTGATGTAAAAGTTATATATGAAGAATGTTGTGTTATTTATTAAAAGTATTTCTATGCATTTCTATGTGTTAATGCTTGTGCTACTGACACAAAATAAAGTGAGTTGTAAAATCTGTTCACAAAGGATCCTTGTTGCTGAGGGTAGAGCGCTGTATTAGATAAACACGGTGTGCGCTGTCAGTTAGAACAGGATGTGCAGAGTAAATCCCTTCAGGAGGAAACCAGGAGGATGTACAGACCAGGTGTGAACTACATACATCCCAACATCTCTCATATACAATAAGTATACAAGTATTCAGAAAGTATTTGAACATTGGAGTACAAGTAGCAGATACCAACAGGGTGTAAAGTATCTGTAGTATAAACAAGGTTAAAGGATCTGTAACCATTTCTAAATATACTTAAAGTAACACCATGTAACTGCTGCATGATTCCATGAAAATAAAACATTAAAACCACTATTCGCGGAACATTCTGCATGGAGATAGATATGTTTTACGCCATATTGTGGACTTTTATGGGGAAAAAGAACAATATATCAATAAAAGCAAGCAGGAGGAAGCCATTCCCTAAGCCACATAGTCAGGTCAGAAGTGTATGGACATGTTTATTTTTATTTTTTTTTTAGGTCCATAAAACATCCAAAATGAAAAGTAACACACATTTATTTATTTATTTATTTATTTATTATTATTATTATTATTATGATGATGATGATGATGATTATTATTATTATTATTATTATTATTATTATTATTATTATTATTATCCATCCATCTTCTCCCGCTTAATCCAGCTGGGTCGCGGGGGCAGCTTGCAGCCCAAGCCTCTTAGCACCTGACCCCCCCATGAACCCCTCTGCAGGTGGTGAGCCCACAGGAGGGTGGACATCATGGTCCTTGATGTTAGTTCATAGGGGGTGCGGGCATGTTTTAGGTTGATGGGGAAACCGGAGTACCCGGAGGAAACCCATCCAGACACGGGAGGAACCTGCAAACTCCACACAGAAAGGCCAGGCGACCCAGGGATCGAACCCGCAACCTTCTTGCTGTGAGGCCTGAGTGTTGCCACTTATTATTATTATTATTATCATTATTATTTATTTATTTATTTATTTATTTATTTATTTATTTATTTTGGCATGTGTTGGGGCTTTAAATAAAATAAAAAGTACAGATTTTGACACGCAGTTAACAATGTCATATTTAGTCCTACAGAATTTTTGTGAGAAAAAATCTTACAAGACCACCCCATCAGATAAAATCATATTTTTACTAAAACATTCACATTTTATTATTATTTTTTTCTTCATATTTCTCTCTTGGAATGGAAATATAATATACCGTATTTTCCAGAGTATAAGTCGCACCAGCCAAAAAATGCACAATGAAGAAGAAATAAACATATATAAGTCGCACTGGACTATAAGTCACATTTTTGTGGGTAAATTTATTTGATGAAATCAGACTCCAGGAAGAGACATTTCATCTTAAAGGCGAGTTATAGTAATAACAATAAAACAGACAACAACAGGCTGAGCATGTGTCTGTTTTTTTCATGTCACATATGAACAGTTATTCAGAAAACTAGAGCAGAAACAACAGAAGAAGTTTACCAAACTCTCCATCTCACTCCAAATCACTAAATCCACTGAATTCTTCATCCTCGGTGTCACTTCTGAGCAACTCCACCAACTCCAGCTAAATCCAGCTTTTATCTCTATGAGCTTTTTTGTTTTCTTCATTTCAGTTCGAGTTTCCTCCACTTTTCTCCATCAAACACAAGTTTCTCACTCACTCCAAACTTTCTTTCTGCTGCTTGATTGCTCCTCTCTACCACTGCTCTACAGACGTTTCCAGTACTTTGCTCAATATATACACTGAGTAATAATGTGTTTAATGCAGCTTTGCGCACATTTGTTTATGTTTTACAGAAACAAAACTTAAAACAACATGAATCATTTGCAAATAGTGATAAAAACAGCTGGTGCTGATGCTTCTGTCAACTAAAGGGCCACATTCAGTGAATTATTCACTGCCTGGACAAAAAAAGTCACCTGGATTTAACTGAGCAAACAGGTTTGAGGTGCTGCAGTTGGTAAAGTGACAGTGGTGCAGGACGAAGAGCAAGAGGTGGAGCAGAAGCCTAGAGCGCCCTCTCATGGCCTCGGTGTGAAGATGACCAACATGTAAAATTATATATTTTACATATAAGTCGCACCAGAGGATAAGTCACAGAATCACCCAAACCATGAAAAAAATTAGGCTTATAGTCTGAATAATACGATAAGCATTCATTGGGGAGTTTAAAAAAAAACACATTTGCAGTGACCCTTGTGGAACTCCGTTGAAGCCTTAACCCATTTCTGTCTATAACTAGCTCTTGGCTGATCATTTGTACATGAGTTGTAGAAGTGCTAGCCTGTTACATAATTTGTTCGTGTGTGTGCTGTTACATTTCCATATCACCCACCACCTGCAGCGTGTTTGTTCTAAATAACAGGAGAGCATGCAAAACCAGAGCCAGTGCGCACGGGAAAACATTAAGCCAGTTTATCATTTGTTTAGCTATCATAAAGTTATCCCTGATGTTAACAGTATAATCTCAGAAAATCAGGCCTCCACACACTTTCATTGCACTATTATGATTGCCGCTCACACCCTAGCATACACGCCTTCACATCCAGCCAAATCTCCAAGAGGACAGAGCAGGATTTGATCAGAGGCTGCAGGGAGGACGTTGATTACTTTAGCTAACCGTCGCCGCGCCCGGGGATAAACATTTGGATAGATTTAGTTTGACAAACAAGCAGTAGTCCCACACCTTTCCCAAACACAGGAGCAGGACAAGAGGAGCTGGCAAATCACACCAGCACCTCCCTGCGCAATCCAACACCTCAACCAGGATGCACAAACAAAACACTCAGAGGTTTTGAAGTTTTCCTGAGAACAGTACAAAGAAACAACAGATACTCACATACTGTATATGCATAACAGACATTACCATGACAAAAATACAAAAATTAGTAAAAAAAATTTTTTAACTAAAAGTACCAGCTAGTGTTAATTTTCATCCATCCATCCAGCCATTTTCTTCAGCTTATCCGGGGCCAGGTCGCGGGGGCAGCAGTCTAAGCAGGGACTCCCACACTTCCTTCACCCAAGACACTTCTTCCAGCTCCTTCAGGGGGACCCCGAGGCGTTCCCAGGCCCCAAGTCCCTCCAGTGTGTCCTGGGTCTTCCCCGGGGCTCGATCTTCCACTGTGCATGCGAAAGCCTAAAAGACTCGATTACCGACTCCAGTGGCGGCGAGAGACTTGAGCCGCCAGAAGCAACAAGTGAGAATCAACTACTGACGGTGAAGAAGAGAAACTGAAAGTTGTTGAAAGAAATTGGTTCGGGAATGTATTTTTATAGTGTTTTCAAAAAATAGAATTCAGTTGTAAATAAATGGGATTAGAAACGACATCCGCGAACGAGTCTTTTGGGCTTTCACATGCGCAGGGGGAAATCAACAAGCTAATGCTAAAGCTACTTATAAAGTTGTTTTCTAATGTTTCCAGACACTAATGAGTGATCCAGGCAGAGTGTTTTGTTTGTTAGACTCGTGTTGTAAGATGGATTAAAGTGTTGTTTAGTGCCTTCAGTGCAAATTGGCGTTTTACGTGGAAGTTAAGAACTTGCCCCCATCACTACACTAGTTTGTTGCCTTGACAGACTCACTGCCACAGCAAGATCTATGCCGAGGCAACACTGATCTGTGCCGTCTTTTGGCTTCTGACAGTATTTGATGACCTCTAGCAACGGACTTTAGCTTCAAACGTGCCGGAGTTCCCCTTTAAATGTCATGTTGTGATCTCAGAACATCTTGTATAGAAAAATGTTTTATAACCCTACAGTTTGCTTCTCCTGACATATGACTGTTCCAGGTGACAGGTGCAGAAACCAGGGTCCCCATGACCGAGGAGACGAGGGCTGATGCATCCAAACAAATCTCAGGTCTGTTGTTATTTCCATGACATCAGTGAGTCTCCCGTTGCTACAGTTGGAGCTGCATCCTGTTGGAGGCGCGGGGCTGGCCAATCAGGAGCCTGCACAGGTACAACACACCTGTGTGGAGGAGACGGGGGCGGGGCTAAATCACAGCTCCGGTGTCTGGGACTGGACCAAGGCATGGTAGTTTAGCCTGGAGTCAAACGGGAAACAGGATTTATGGAAGTGTTTGGGGAAACCACGATTCTAGTGAAAGTAATTATAAAACCTGCCTGGAAATAAACTCTGGTTTGTAATTTAATTTTAATGGAACTGGAATAACATAATATTAAAGCCTCACGGAAAAAACAATATCTAGTTAAGTTAAAATTAAATTAAGAACACTTAATACTTTATTTGAGTCGATTCACCTTGACAAGTGAAATGATCTGCCAATGGAATAAGTGTGTTTTTCTTATTTCAAGCATAATTCGATTTTTTTCTTATTTTAAGTGCAAAAAGTTGTTGTTTTTCTTATATTAAGTGTAGCAAGATGTTATTTTCATATTTTAAGTACAAAAACTTTACTGCACTGGTAGACAATTTTACTTGTCAATTGAAATGTACTCAAACTTTCTTAATTTAAGTCATCTTAACTTGGCTAGATTTAGTTTTTTTGCCGTGCACTGTTTGTAACTTTTAGCTAAAACATAAAAACATCTCTGAGCTTGCAGTTCCATAAACCTGACTCTTATTTGGCCTAGAGCAGAGCCTCCTCCTTCTTCTTTCCTTGGAAATGTTGTTCCGCTTATCATACATGTGTGGTTTAAACGTATTGTCATAAACTCATGCAGGTGGTCTCCCTGCTGTGCTCTTATGAACCAACAGTCTCTCATTTGGGTTGACAGTTACAATGCTTAAATTAGATTGTTTAAACCATAGATTGTATATTTAAATGGACATAGCTAACCCGTTATAAGCTTTAACCGCTGTAGTGAGCCTCATTATTTTGGTCTTAAAATGTTCATATTAATCTGCTCTACATAATTTTGGTGTTTCATTATTTTGTCCATAAATACATTCCTGGTCCTAATATGAAGCTTAGTCCACTTTTTTATACAGTCTGTGATTTAAACCTAAAATGTCTTTCTCTGACGTGAATATGACATGGTATAGACGTGGTTTAGACCTGGTTTACACCTGGTTTTGATCTAGTTTAGACCTGGTTTAGACCTGGTTTTGACCTGGCTTAGACCTGATTTAGACCTGGTTTTGACCTGATTTAGACCTGGTTTAGACCTGGTTTATACCTGGTTTAAACCTGGTTTAGAAAGACCTGGTTCAGACCTGGTTTGGACTTGGTTTTTACCTGATTTAGACCTGGCTTAGACCTGATTTAGACCTGGTTTAGACCTGGTTTTGACCTGGTTTAGACCTGATTTAGACCTGGTTTAAATAGACCTGGTTTAGACCTGGTTTGGACCTGGTTTGGACCTGGTTTAGACCTGGTTTAGACCTAGTTTTGCACGAGTTGCAGCTCCTCTGCAGGGAGTGAATTCTGGAGGTTCTGAGCATTCACATGAGGCCGAGAACGAGAACAACTTGTATGTGTCCTCAATGTGCAGGTTAAGGTAGTGACTTTTTAAAACCGCAGAGCACAGGCTACAGTTCCTTTAAATCTTTTGATTTACACAAGCATCTGTCAGCAAATATATAAAACCTGCCACTGATCATAACCTGTCCATGCTCCCCTCCTCCTAACTGTGCTTTGTCTATCTTTGACATTCCTGGCAGCCAGCGGGACTCTTATTTGACTTGCAAATGTGTTTTATGCAAATGAGCAGAGGAGGGGGCGGAGCTGGCCTGGTCCTCCTGCCCCGGGACATGTCTGTGTGTGTGTGTGTGTTTGTGTGTGTGTATGGTCTACATGAGGGAAAATCCTGCATCCGCCCTGTCAACAGCCCCTTTGTCTCTGCTCCAATCTCCAACTGATTCACGCTCTCCCATCAGCTGATGTTCCACTAAGATTCCCCCCTTTTTTGCATGAACCGTAGCAGATTTCACCAGAGCTGCTTATTAGTTTAGATTTGTGTATTTCTCTGGAACCTACGTGTCACAGTCTATCCTACTTTGACTTGCATATAACTTTAAAGGTGCACTGTAACTGTTCTGGTACTTTCTTGTGTCCATGGACATTACTACGCCTTTTGTGCCATTAAAATGCACATGACTTCTCTATTTTCTCTAATGATCTCTCTAATGTTTTGAACCCGCCAAGAAGCAATTTGTGGAAAAAAGTTGAAAAAGTTTGCCACAATTTTTACATAAGAAACACAAATTTTACATGATTTCAACAAAATAAAGCTGCTTTCTTCACTTTTGCAGCTCTTGAAAGTCCTTAAAATGCAGATGTGGGTGGAATTTACTTGTTTAAACCCACTTTAAACTACTCATTTGTTGTTTATCTCTATATAAATGTCTTAGTAAAACCTAAAAGTGCATAGCTGATTGAGTTATACCAGCAGACAGTGGTTGAAAATGGCTTCTGGATGTGAGTTGTCCATATGACCTGCAAGATTAGAAATTAGGGATGCACCGATTTGATGCTGTTAGGGTTAGAGTCCCCTTTAAACGCCCTTTAAACATCGGGTCCTCTTTAAACACTGGGTCCCCGTTAAACACCGGGTCCCCTTTAAATGACAGGTCCCCTTTAAACACTGGATCCCCTTTAAACACCAGGTGCAGGTGTATATGTTCATAAATAATCGCCGGTTCCAAATAAACGCAGTATAAAGTACAAGCTGAATCATGCACCTCAAAACTGGAAAAATCTGGTACTCAAATTCTTTTAACCAATATGACTATAATTTAGGCAACTTTCTATACAGACGTAGGCGAGTTTATTTGAAACGTTACAACAAAATGTCAACAGAGCGAAGAGTTTCTCACATTTGAAAGCGACTCCTGAATTACAGAAAGTCATTAAAACCCGTCTACAACATGCAGGATTTTCTTAAAACAAACGACGGACGCAGCGAGTGTGGAGCAGCAGAATGAGAACGTTCATCCACCGCATCAGGAGGAGCGAACTGTTTGTTTCAGCGCTTATAGTTTATGCAAATGAGCTGTGTGGTTTTAAGTTTGGTTTGTGTAGAGACGACACGAGCATCAGTCCTTTAGTGGTTTAAAGTGGGCTTAGAAACCACATTTCAAGCGCTTTCTAGATCTGCAAAATTGAAGAAAGGACTGATGCTCGCGTCGTCTCTACACAAACCAAACTTAAAACCACACGGCTCATTTGCATAAACTATAAGCACTGAAAAAAACCCCAGCTCGCTTCTTGTGCCCTGATGCGGTGGATGAACGTTCTCACTCTGCTGCTCCACACTCGCTGCATCTGTTGTTTGTTTTAACTTGATAAAGAAATGTCTGCACATTGTTGAATGTCAATTAAATGTGGGGAAACTCTCTGCTCCGTAGATATTTTGTTGTAACTCGCCTACATCTGTATAGAAAGCCGTCTAAATTATAGTCACACTGGTTAAAAGAATTTGAGTACCAGATTTTCTCAGTTTAGTTGAGCAAGATTTTCATGAAGAAGGAATTCATCGCCCCAAATTGCCGCCTGGTCTGTTAAGTGATCGAAACAAATAAACGCCCGGGCTCTTATTTGGTATTTTACAGTAAAACCATTCACACCTCTGTGGTTAAACAAGCTATCATTATTTCCTCTGTTTTGATTTAGGTTCGAGGATGGTTTTCTAAACAGGAGATCGATGATGTCTGAGGCCTCCATTTCTCTTTGAAGATGGATCGTCTTTCCTCACAAAAACAGCCTCTTAAACTCCTTTCTCAAACTATTTTTCTGGCTAAAATCTCTACCTTGATCTGTACGTTGTGTAATATGCAACTTTCCCAACACTAATCCCAACTAAATAATGAAAATAACTTAAAGACAATCTATTTTGCGAGGATATAAACACAGCGAGCACTAGTCACTACATCAGTGATTTCCTGTGGCCTCCTCCCCTCTGCAGGACCAGTGCAGGCCTGATACAGCCCCGGCCTGTGGTCTGAGGCGCACTGATAACCCCACGGCTGTGACGCTGCAGCAGGCCACGCCCACACATGTCAGCCTGAGTGACACAAACAAGATTTCACTGCGGACTTCTGGGAAATATGACACATGAGATTATGGTGACTATTATTAAACTGGCATACAGAGCGCCCATGTTTGCAGACGGAATTTTTCACAGAAGACACTGAGTTGTTTATTGCTCGTAAATAAGTCATTATACTATTTTACCACTTTGGAAATTAGAAAAACAGATAAACGAATCTATTTTAAACAGTTGAATAGGTCCAAAGTTATTCCTCACTTACCTTATGTATTCTCAGCGATGAGTTTACAAGCACAATGTTCAGAGGCAAGAGTGTCGCTTTTCTAACAAACTAGCAAACTAAAAACGCTATTTCCTGGTTCTCGGTTGATAAAAAAGCTTTAAAAGTAGTGGTCTGTGATCTCATGTTGACATTATATCTGTATTGAGGCATTTTACTTGAAAATGTTTATTGAACTCATGAAATTTTGTGTTTTTTCAGTGTATGTACAGTATATGATTGCATGAAGGTACATGTTTTGTCCCCAGTGTCCTCTGGATTTGACCCATTCTTCAATCAGCGCTGCTGCAGAAATCTGTCAGGAGCAGTCGGACCCATCTCCAGATCTTGGGCTAGTCTTGGACCTTAGCTGGAGAGGCTTTGGTGTACAGTATAGAGCAGGTTCTAGACTGCTACGTTCAGACTGCAGCCTGAAGTGACCCAAATCTGATTTTTTTGGCCCCTATGCGACCTGTACCTGATCTTTTAATGACAGTCTGAACGACACAGATCAGATTTTTTCATATGCGACCCAGGCTATTTGGATATGTGCTCTAAAACTGAAACATATCCGATCTTTTGACACGCAACTTCTGTTTGAATGGCCACGTCGCATTCATTTGACCTACACGTCATCAACAAGCGAGAGTTTGGCTATTGCACAGTAACAAACACCTGTTATGAGCCAAAAGTGTTTTTGGACAACTCCCTTTTGCTTCTGAAGCAGGTCAGCTCACACATACAAGAGGTTTCAACACTGCAGCATTTTCTAAAGCTTTAAAACAGCGATTGTTCAGTGGTTAAACAGGTCACCATGTTGAACAAAGCGGCATCTTTATATTGAGGGGCTGTTGGTTTAACTTTTGACTTCTACCTTGCTAATACTTTACATATAGAGAGAATATGATATTTGTTAAAGGGACACTCTGGAATTTTGGACATAGGGTGTCATTTCCTTGTAAGCCAGAGTGTTGGAGACATGTGGAGACACTTTTTATAAAAATATCTCATCCAGTCCTTGTATTTGGAGAAGTTGCTGAACAATTTTAGAAGTAAAACCAACCGTTGCATTTGAAGGATTTATGTCTGAGCTGCAGCAGTGAGTTGTACTTCCTGATAGAAGCTCGGCAGTGGCGGACTGATATATGAGAAAATAGTCCCTCAACATGCGATGATTCATACGATGCAAGGTTAGTTTTATTTTAGAAATTCCTTTCCCGAGGATTTGACAAAAAAAGCAAAGAATCAAGTATTAGTTCTGCGTAGAAATTAGTTATCATCTTAACAAGTTCACAACTCTCTTTTCTCTTTCGTTCAGTGGAGATGAAGGGAAATGATCAAAATTATTCTAGTAAAAGTGAGTTTAAAAACACTGTGGGGCAATTTGTGTATTACCACATGACGTACACATCATAAATTGGGGCAGGATTTTCTGTTTGAGAGTAGAAATCAGCCTAAATCTGCAGGGTTTGTGTGTTAAACTTGTGTGAATGAAACAAAACAACTCAAAATAATGTCATATTGGACCTTTAAACTTGCAGCCCTGTTCTTTGCGCTTGTTCCTTCACAGCGAGTCTAATATTCAAACATTACTCAAACTCCTCTGGATACAATCTGTAATTTTTGCATTTAGCCAGAGATTACCTGCGCGAGGAGGAGTGGCCCCGCTCCGCCAATCCCGGCCCTCCTCTGCTCGGCTCCTGCCCCAGCTGTGGAGCGCCGGGGCGGGCAGGACTAGGGTGCAGGAGGGGGGGTGAATCTGAGGAGCACAGCCTACAGTGCAGATTATGCTTATCAAGCAGGGACACGCTGTAACGGCTGGACCCGGGCTCGGAGCGACGAGGAGGGGCAGGGGGCTGGCGAGGGAGATAGGATGAGGGTAATAGTGTGGGTTTGAGACAGCAGGGCAAAAATATAACTGACAAATCATAAAGTGACCACAGCACGCAACAGATTGTCAGTCACTGTCTGTCACATGAGAGGAGACTGAGGAGCAGGCTGGAGAGTGGAGTCGAAGAAAGAGTATACAGTTTCTTTCAAAAATACTCTGACATGACATGACTCCTAAATTTTCTGTCTAATTGCAATTTCCTCAGTTAAAAAGTTCAAATTTCATAATAATTTACCACATTTCTGTCTTACCTCTGACCTCCATGGAACCAAATTCATAAATCATGAATTATTCTACATGTTTTTTGCACTTAAAGTGTTAAAATGTCATGTGGTGCGACCGTGCATCATGTGGTGCGACTAATAACAGCAGGAATTCTATGGCTGGTGTTTTAATCACAGACAAAGTCGACTTGGGTGAGTGGTTCTGTAGGCATTTTTCTTCATTTGATGCATTTTCCAGGGCAGTAGTTTGTTCATTAAACACAAGCAGGTGACTGTCATATTGGAGCAAAAGAAAACATCAATATGCATTGATGGCAGCACGGTGGCTGAGTGGCTAGCACTCATGCATCACAGCAAGAAGATTGCGGGTTTGATGCCCGGGCCGCCCGGGCCTTTCTGTGTGGAATTTGCATGTTCTCCCCGTGTCTGGATGGGTTTCCTCCGGTTTCCCCCATCAACTCAAAACATGCACTGTAGGTGTGAAAGTTGTGTGAGTGAGTGTTGGTGGTGGCTTCGCAGCCGCGCCTCCGTCAGTCTGTGCCAGGGCAATGGAGTGAATGAAAAAAAAGCCCTGTAAATTGCTGTGTAAAGCGCTTTGGGGACATGTGTCTGTGTAAAGCGCGATGTAAATAAACCTTACCTTACCATTAAAAATCTAAAGAAACGCAACAGTTTCTTTCTATACACTTCATATTACTCAGAACTGAGATTAATATCCCAACCATGTTTTAGAAAATAAAACAATTTTAAGGTTATTCTTGGTTGCACCACATGACATTTTACACTAAAAATGCTTCATATAAATGTTAAACACAGATTTATGCACCTGACACTGAAATATTTGAAAACGTTCAATAGAAACTAATATTTTTACACGTCATTGACCCATAAGTAAAACGTAGTGATAAACAAATGGTGAAAGTTAAATGTTATTTCAGTAGGTGAAAGCCATGTATAGTCAAATTTTGCATGTTTTATTTCCAAGGAATAGAATAAAATCAGTGATGTAATGTGACAAAGTACTGTGCAGACTTACGCACAACTCTTAGGTATGAATACTATATCAGTACTTCATACTTTACTTTAGTGTGGGTACTGTTTACTTTTACTTCACAATGTTTAAAAGCAGCACTGCAAGAAACAAAATCTAATCAAGCCAAGATGACTTGAATTAAGAAAGTTTTATCATGATTTTAATAAATTCACTTGACAAGTAAAATGATCTGCCAGTGGAGTTTTGTACTTAATATATGAAAATACATCTTAAAATAAGAAAAAACAACAACTTTTTGCACTTAAACTAAGAAACAAAATTAAATGTTGCTTGAATTAAGAAAAAAACACTTATTCCACTGTCAGATCATTTGACTTGTCAAGTTGAATTGACTCAAATACAGTAAAATGTTCTTAATTTAAGTCATTTTAACTTACCTAGATATTGTTTTTTTCCAGGTATCTGTACTATTGGTCTCTACACTACTTTTTTAAGCACACAAAGTACTTTCCACATAGTTTAAGTGGTTATTTTTGTAGCTACCTCATGGTGACATCCTGACTAAAGATTTTGAGCTCAAGTCCCACCTTTAGCAAATATTAATCCTTAATTGTATTTGAAAGGGTTTTGAAGAGCCGTTGTTGACAAATCTGCACAATTCTTCATCTGTATCTCTACATTATCATCATTTATTTGGGCTTCAGGCTTTATTAGACCGGACTGTGTTACATGAAGTGAGGGTGAAGAAGAGCAAACTGACAGAACAACAATGTAAGTTCATTTTTTTTGGCAAGCTTATTTCCATTTCCATTTTTCCTCTTGGGGATGAATAAAAGTAATTCAAATTCTGATTTTTAGTACTTTTAGAAATAGTAGTTACAGATCAATTTGAAATATTTTGTAATTTCTTGGTCAAACATAAATTAGCTAGTATATTTTCTTTCTTTTGGTAAATTAACATAATCATTAATCATATTACAATGATTTAACACAGAAATGATGCAGCACACTAAAGTTATTTTATAGATTGAAGGAGTTTAAGCTGAAGTTTTAGCACTTATTTTGCCAAATCACCATATTAACATATAGAAGACGATACAAGATGGCAGAACTATTTACAGAAAACAAAACAAAACTCATCTTTTATGAGTAAGGAAAGAATATCTACTTAATTCTTTTGATATACACAATACAGATGCACAATCCAATACATGTCGATGTTCACATACACACAAACACACCCAAAGACACTGATCCATGTACACATTAGTATTCAAACCTATTGGTCTATAAATAAATACACATGCACAGATTGATGGTTATAGTTAATCTGTAAATTCCATAAGGTAAGCGACATGATTTATTGTATTTCTCTGTATTTCCCTATAATTCTGGTCTTATAATATATATTTTTAAATGTGTAAATTGTTTTAAAGCCTTTTAATGTTTCGTCCAGACTGTTCCACAGATTAACACGTTTGATGGAGACGCATCGACTTTTCAGTCTGGTCCCAACATGAGCTTTCTGAAAGAGTCGGTCAATCAAACTTTCAAAGCTTTAACCCTTCTCAAATTAGGCAAGATAAGATAAGGCAGGTTTATTTGTACAGCACAATTCGTACACAAAGTAATTCAAAGTGCTTTACAGAATAAGAAATGCAGTAAAATCACAATACAAACAAATCAAAACATAAATAATCATCATAAAATTAAAAAGAGAGAGTCAAAGTAGAATCTGTCTCACGTGTTCCAGGTTTTAGCTGCATGAATATGTATGACATTCTTTTTACTCTTAAAGTACATTTTAAATGGGTTTAATCCGTTTACTTGATTTAATATGTGATACTTTTACTAACTTTATATTTTCTGAATCAAAAAGTTGTTAAAATACAAATGATTACAACAACTCACCTCTTTACGCATTTTGTGTTCTTGCATGCATTTTTAAAACAGATTATTATTATTATTATTATATTTTTGTTAGTTTTTTATTTTATTTTATTTATTTATATATATATAAATATTTTATATATATATAAATATATATATATATATATATATATATATATTTTGACACTGATCTGAGGACACTGACACCTGATCGTCAGTGGTTTAAGTGCAAATTGTTGTTGTGTCCTCAGGCAAAACACTTCCCCCACATTTCCTAGTGTGAATATGGTGTTGCGTGAATGTCATTATTACTCATCGATTATTATTTTTCTGACAAAACATGCAAGAAACAAATTAAATCAGGGAATTGCAACCACAACCTCTTCACTCCAGTTCATCACTTAAAGCTTACAAGGACTCATAACCACTCACTAATAGCTGTGTAATGTGTTGACATGACAGGGCCGGTGGAGATAAACAGGAGCCAGGGACAGTCAACAGTTTCGTCTCTGCCCCGGAGCTGCAGCAAAAGAAGCCCAACTAGAACCAGAGTCAACACAGGGCAGAGGCTCCTGGATCCTCGCGGTGTGTGCTGATCTGCTCTGATGTTTGCTCTGATGGGAGGGTCCGACCGTCTCCTCACATCCTCTTCACCCATCTAACATTAAGGAGTCGAATCTAGTCACGACAGCCCCGCCCTGTGCCCTCTTCATCTGATTAGTACGGCTTTTTCACTATAATCCAGGGTAGAAATATACTGTTTATGGGATTGTGAGAATGAAGTACAATGAAGAAGCATAAGAAGAGGCCTTATCTGTGACTTTGGCACTCATAGGTGGGTCCCAGTAGGTGCTTGAGATACTCGGGTAACTACACTGAAAAATAATAGCCTGGTTGTAATGAATAAAATAACAATAAAATATAAATGGTGATTAAATATAATAAAATGGCTTGTGGCAATGTAATGCTGAAGCCTGGATACCAAGTGCAGGTAAATAAGCCTAATGTTAACAAATAATACAAATAACAAATAATACGAGCAAAACAGAATTTTAATTTGTGATATATAGAGAGAATAAATACAGTTTTGGTTTGTAAAATTAAGAGATTTTTCAAAGAAGACCAAAAAGTTTAAACGAGGCCTAAAACACAAGTCATACAACAGCGCCCTCTGGTGACTAAACTGGTCAATATGTACAGTACAGTCAATTTTATTATTATTATTATTATTATTATTATTATTATTATTATTATTATTATTATTATTATTATTATTATTATTATTATTTTTTATTTTTTTATTGCCCTATATAATAAAACAAAATCCGCATCAATATGTTATATGTTATTGGATATTTACAATGACAAGGCTTAAATAATGTATGAATGAATGAATGTGTCATAATTAAGCCATTAAATATGGCCTTCTACATTTTATCGATTGAAAAGTGCAGTGGGGGAAAAAGCAAAACAAAACAATTAAATAATCCTTGCATTCTTCATTCTCATTTTGCTTATTTTGATATGATCATAAACGATAAACTTCTTTGTCTTCTTTATCATTATTATTAATTTGTACGACCAAAAAGGGTTAAAATTATATTTAGTATGCATAGTATGTAATTTATTTTGCTAAATGTTTGTAAAGTTCCATCGTCAATGTACAGCAACCACACAATTTTTTTAAAATTTTTGAAACTATGTCATGAACAGGAACAGTTAATATGTTTTTTTTTAATCTTCCCACTCCTTTTCTGTTGTTCACAATGTGTATGTAGTATGCAAATGATTACTGTTTTTCTCAAACGCGAAATAAAAACGAAATCAAACTAAAAACAAAACACGCGGAACCTTTGTTTTGAACCACCGCACTCCACTCGGGTTTATTTTGCTGTAGGACCGCCGTGGGAAATCGTGCCTGAAAAGCGTCCGTGTTTGCACTTCCCGCATTTTAATCAAACTACAGCTCTTCTAATTTATTCTGGTGGGGTTTTACGGGTTGAAAATGTCTCAGAGGGGACCGAAGGTGGATCTGAGCCTGAAGGAGTTGTCCCTGTCCGCCCATAGCCCACAGATCCCGGGGAACTGCGCCTGTCTGCCGCTGCGAGGGACCCGGCTAGTGTGTGTGGAGTACCCCGCCGTGATCCAGAACCTGAACCGAGCCCTGGAGAGCCTGGGGGGAGAGCAAGCCGTGTCCAAAGTGAGCATGGAATAATAAAAACTATATATATATATATTTAAAATGTTAGCAGATAAATTAAGTAATCTTCCTTTAATGGAACCAACTAGACATGCTTAAGTCATATTCCAGTGCTATTTTTGTATTGCAAGTTCAGATAAATTACAAATGCATTGAAAATTTCTCATGTTTTCATTACATACTTAAACTTAGGGTTACCAGACGTCCCTGTTTATTTATTTTTGAGCCCTGTGTCCCCTGTCCCAGCAGATTTATCCCAAACCTGTGATTTGTCCCAGTTTTATACAAGAAACAACCCAGGTTTCCCTATTTTTGACTAAATTGATCCCTACTAACAGTAAAGAGAGACATAAACTGTCATTTATTTAAGTAGAATATAGAAAAACTACTTGAAAATGACCAAAACACAAAGAAAATGTGACTATAATGACTCACATTATTCATAAATGGGCCAAGTGCAAAACAATTTAACTTAATTTTGCACGTGTTTCACAGTTTTATTATTACCAACCACCAAAAACCAAGAGCGTCCCAGTTTTTGATTTTGTAAACCTGGTCACCCTAGTCAAACTCAATATATAAAAGCTTGTAAAACTAATATTTAGACAATATACCACCAAGCTAATCATGGCAATCTATCTGAAATCTCTTAAAATACCTGTAAATGTCTTCGTTGAAGTTCAAAGTGTCAAACATAATAGAAATGGACTAAACGAGCCATAAAGTGCAAATTTGTTTTATTTTTTTTTTTATTATAAATGGGCCCTTTCTGCAGGCTTTTTACTAGTTTTTCTCCAAAACAGTGATTGCAATATTAATGTGTTACTTGATTTATAATGAACATATAAATGTTTCTAAAATACTTTAACATAAAAATTACAAAATGACAATATCAGGGCAGGTGTCTGCAACCTTTTTTTTTTTTTTCTGGTGAGCTACTTTTACAAAACAAACATTTCAGAGACTACTGGTTTTAGTGATCACAAGAAATTTATTACACAAAAAAGACACAGCAAGAAGAGTTAGATGCCTATAAAATATAGATCATTGGGGCAGCAGTAGCTCAGTTGGTAAGAGCGTTTGTCCACTGACCCACAGGTTGTCGGTGAGATTCCTACCTCGCCCCTAGTGTCTGTGTACACTGGTGTATGAACGTGTGTGTGAATGGGTGAGTGGTTCCTTGTTGTAAAATGCTCTGAGTGCCTTGAAGGTGAAATTAACTCCCCCCTGACCTCCAGAACATTCAATCATTACCAGTTTTCAAATCTCAACTTAAGACCCATCTTTTCAGAACAGCCTACCCCACTTAATTATCTCCTTGCTGATTTTTATTTTATTTTATTTAATCTTTATTTAACCAGGAAAGTCCCGTTGAGATTAAAAACCTCTTTTTCAAGGGAGTCCTGGCCAAGAGGCAGCAGTAAATTCATACAGTTACAATATTACAGACGAATACAGAGGAGATAAAAACAATGATGTAAAACAAGTGCGTGTCATGGAGTTGGTCTCTTAGATTAGACTTGAAAGTATCAGAGAAATGAATTTAACCAAGTCCTGTCCAGTCCTTCTGCAACATGTTCCAAGATGCAGAGTAGACTTTTCTGCAGAGTGACTGCAAGACTTTTCTGTTTCAAAAAGCACATTCATGAGACTGCCACCTTTTTCACTTTATTTTAATTTTATTTTAAAATTTATACATTTATTTTAGTTATTTTGTGTGCTTTTAAAATGGTCTGTATTGCACTTTGAGAATTGTTCCCAAATGTAAAGGGTGTTATAAATAAATTTATTATTATTATTATTATTATTATTATTATTATTATTATTATTATTATTATTAGACAAAAGCTTTTTGATCGGGCATTTTTAATCATATTGCTTTGTCCAATTTCTTTGTGTTGTACTGTATATATTTCCTGTTTTTAGTTAATTGTCCTTGAGTGTCTAGAAAGGTGCCTCGAAATAAAATGTATTATTATTATCATTAAAAGCACTATATAAAAATATGACCATTTACCATTATCATTTATTAGTGCACGAAGTTAGGCATCAAAATGCTACATGTACAATGGTAAAAGGCATTTAATCAATCCAATTTTATTTATTTAGGACAATACGTGAAGGTTGGAGACTCCTGAATTACAGAATACAGTCACAATGTTCAGATAGATATGTAAAAAGACAGTACAGTTACCTTCATTTACCGTTCCATACTTTGTTTTCCCCCACAGACATATGCCAACCCAAACCGCCGGCTGGAGCTGCGCCTGCGCCCTCAGGACCCCTTCTGTCACTCTCTGTGTGGGAACCGCCTGGACTCCAGTAACCTGCTGATGCGAGTGCGCCGCCGAGTGAGGAAGAGCAACCCCACAGATGTGCAGATACAGACCGAGATACTGGGGATCATCGGAACAACATACAAGTTTCAAGGTTTGGCATCGATGGTACTGTGTATTCTGAGAGGAGAAAGGGTGAGAAGTGAACATGGAACTCAGACAAGGCCAGTTGTGTGCTATACAATTATCTGTGGAAGTCTTAGTCCCAATACAAATAGCGTTAAGACTGCCACACATTACAGGAGAATTTGCCTGATTTTGGCTGCGATTTCTTCTTCCCGAGTTCGAGGAGGGGTAACCCGACTGTTTGCCTCCATGTGCGATTTTGAAGCCGCTGCTCCTCGTGTGTGGAGTCAGTGTCAGATCAGAACCACCAAACATCAACAGCACGACGGTAACGCCGATAAAACAGCACATCAGAGGCAGAAGAGTGATGGACACAAACGCAAGATACAAACTTAGGAAATAAAATAAAAACCTTATTACTCACTTAATGTAAAGTGGTATATTTAAAGTGCAGCATTTCATCCTCATTATCCATGCAAATTGTCCTCTGCAAATAATGACATCCAGTCCACAAAACCACACTATCTTGCGTCTTGGAATCTGCTCGCACACACCCACGACTGTGCAGTCTTCAATGCAAAATTTGGAAAAACGTCACTAACTGACAAACAAATTTGCACTTGGTAACAAAAATGTAAAGAGGAAGGCTGTTTATGCAGGGCTAAATGATCTGGGAGACCAACATCAACATCAGAAGAGAAGGTCGAGCAAGTTCGTGAAAAAGCAAAGCTTGCAAAGCTCCAAGAAGTCCATAAAGAGAACAAGTTTGGAAACCCAGATTCCTGGAATGACGTTTTGACGTTTCTTCAAGTTTCTGTAGGATCAACACAGAATTCTTGACATTTTCGCTCATTATCTGCTTTTAAATCCTAAAGGAGCTGCAGACGGTTTCATCTCCAATCATTTCCTCAGGATTCGCCAAACTGTCATTCGCTCCACAGCCTTGGGTGACTGTGTACGCCCAGATTCCAAGACGAAAAATTACTTTGGGAGTGAACAGCTCAACCTGAAAACATAACAAAAATAAAAGATTAAATATAAAATCTCTATCTGTTTCTGCACATTCTGTGAAAATTTGAGGTTATTTCAACAAGAATTGTTGAAATTGGCACACCCTGTATTATCAAATGCTGTAACATATTTGCACATTTTTATTCTTTCTTTCAACCTGTCCATATTTTAGGATTGAGGATGTTCAGGACATGACTCCATATGAATTTCTTTTCTTTAGGAATGGCAGACTTCCAGTGCCTCGCTGTACACCCAGAGGACGGCAGTAAGACGTCCCTGTACGACAGGATCGTCCTGACGCAGCCGGAGAGTCAGGACTTCTTTGAGCAGCCGCTGCCCTACTTCCTGCCCCCCGCCATTTACTCTCGCCTGGACACGCCCATCGACTACTTCTACCGGCCCGACGTCACGCACAGGATGTAACTGAGTCCATACTCTTACAAAACATGCATTCTTAAGAAGGCATCATTTTCAGTGTGTTTTTCTCATTTACAACACTTTTATGTCATATTTTCAAATGGAAAGCCGGGGCCTATAAAACCCTATGGAAAATTCCCTATTTTTGAAATAAATAACCACAAATCCACATCTTTGGGCCTGAGTCTACAAAGTTGCCATATTCATTTTTAAAGACTCAGCAATTATAGAGATTACACTGCAGCGGAAATGGCTGTTGCGAAAAGCTTGGCCAAAATTTAAGATATAAACACTTAAATCTGTCAGAAAATAGTGAAAAAGTAGAAGTAAAAGTAGTGAAATGATCTGTCCACACAGCAAGATCATTTTACTTGACAAGTTATCTTAAAATAAACAACCTCTAGACTAGAATGAAGCCATCTCAGAATGAGTAAGTCAATAATAAACCTGAAAACAAGATGAATAACCTGATATAAGTTTTAAAATCTTGGCCAGATCAGAGAAATTTGCAGTGAACTTGCCTTGTTCTGTAATCACGCTGCCTGGTCCCTCTGACTTATGTTTCAGATGCAAGAAGGCACATGTTACAAATGTGTAGTAAAGTAATAAGCATAATAAGCAAAAACACTTAACCAGCCAATTCCCTCATGGTATTCTGACCAGTCCTCCTGCTGTAATTGTAAACTGGAGCGCTTTTAGAATGTTGTGTGCTGTCACTTAAACGTAACTCTATATTTCTTTAATCGTAGTGCAGATGCAGGTCCCCATAAGAACTTCATTGGTCTGAATCGGGCCCGGCGCCCACACAACGCAATCTTTGTGACCTTCCTGGACCCTGTGCCAAACAAGAGCTTGGAGATGGCCAGAGTCAACTGGCAGCGTGTGTGCGTGAAGGAGAGCGACCGCAGGGCTGAGCAGCAGATCAAGGAGGTACTGGTCCTGGTCCTGGCTCTGGTCCTGGGCTATAGTTGCTAATACATAAATGGCTAAAAGCAGATGTATATGGATTTCACGTATAGACGGGCTCACACTGAAAAGAGTGACCAGATTGTTAACTCAAGGAAAGAACTCTTTAAATAAAAAAGGGCTTTTCAGGGAAGTTCTACTATTAACAGTAACAGTATTAAACAATTTTAAAGTGGAACTCCGGCACGTTTGAAGCTAAAGTCCGTTGCTAGAGGTGGTCGAATTCTGTCAGAAGCCAAAAAACAGCACAGATCAGTGTTGCCTCGGTGGAGATCTCACTGTGGCAGTGAGTCTGTCAAGGCAACAAACTAGTGTAGTGATGGGGGCAAGTTCTTAACTTCCATGTAAAACGCCAATTTGCTTCACACTGAAGAAGCTTAACACCACTTTAACCCATCTTACAACAGCCACGAGTCTAACAAACAAAACGCTCTGCCTGGTTCACTCATTAGTGTCTGGAAACAATAGAAAACAACTTTATAAGCAGACTTACACTTACCTCTGTTGATTTCCCACTGCACGTCAAAGCCCAAAAGACTTGATTGCCGATGAAAAATGCTAAAAAATACATTCCCGAACCATTTTCTTTCAACAATTTTCAGTTTCTCTTCTTCTTCACCGTCAGTAGTCGATCCTCACTTGGTGTTTCTTGCTGACGTTGGAGTATCTCTTCCTGCAACAACAAACTCACACATGATTTCAGGGCGAGAGTTCAGTTTGGAGTCAGAACAAAAGATAAACTGTAAAAGTTAGAAATCTATATTACATGCTCATATTGTGGTGATGATTTAAATACTTCAGTACAGCGTTTTTCAAAAAAATATAATTCACTTGTAAATAAAGGTGATTAGAAACAACGTTGGCGATCGAGTCTTTTGGGCTTTGGCCTGTGCAGTGGGAAATCAACAGAGGGAAGTGTAAGGCTGCTTATAAAGTTGTTTTATAATGTTTCCAGACACTCTTGAGTGAACCAGGCAGAACGTTTTGTTTGTTAGACTCGTGGCTGGTGTAAGATGGGTTAAAGTGGTGTTAAGCTTCTTCAGTGTGAAGCAAATTGATGTTTTACGTGGAAGTTAAGAACTTGCCCCCATCACTACACTAGTTTGTTGCCTTGACAGACTCACTGCCACAGTGAGATCTCCACCGAGGAAACACTGATCTGTGCCGTTTTTTGGCTTCTGACAGAATTCGACCACCTCTATCAACGGACTTTAGCTTCAAATGTGCCGGAGTTCAACTTTAACTGTATCACCAGTATTAACAGGGGCATTTTATAACTTTTCTGGTGGAGAGTGCACCACTTGAACTGGTGGCATCACCTGCTTGTCTCCACAGAGATGACTATGCTGTGCCTGGAATGCTCCACAGTACGGCATTTATCTTATGTTTCTCCAAGGAGACAAGCAGGTGATGCTTCCAGTTCAAGTTACATGTCAGATCTGTGCAGAGGTGAGCCCACTCTCAGTAAGACTGCAGTATTTTGTAGGTGTTTTAAAATACACTGTGTGCACAATTATTAGGTATGTGGGTATTTTGACCATATCATGATTTTTATTTGTATTGTCCAACTCCAAGCTGTATAAACATGAATTTTTATTGGATTTAAGCAGATCTGGTGTATTTGTCTAACGAGGGAGGGTGTGGCCTGAGGTCATCCAGCACCCTATATGAAAGTGTGAGGAATTATTAGGCAAAAAAGAGATTGAACTGACTCTGAAAGGTCAAAAATTGGGGAGGCAGCACTGAAATTACAAAGATTTTGGCAATGACAATGTTTGTAAAAAAAAAAAAAAGTGGATAAAAGATAAATTGGGCCTTAAATAAAGTTATCAAACACCATTCCACATTTATGTTATCCCCTAGTATGTTATCCTCTAGTATATTATCCTCTAGTATGTTATCCCCTAGTATGTTATCTCCGAGTATTTCTCACCTGCCTGATGTTACACGTGCCCCTCTCATACGTCTGGCTTATATCAGGGTTATGGAAAGAGGAACACCATGTTATATACTAAGTTTTGTGGATGTGTGTAATCTTATCTGGCGCCCTGCTGTTCCCTGTAGATGTTTGAGAGGCGGCCCATCTGGTCCAGAAATGCTGTGAAGGCCAACATAGACGTGCACCCAGACAAGCTCAAGCTGCTGCTGCCCCTGGTGGCCTATTATATGGTGAGCCCATGTCAAGGAACTGTGGATAGACGGGGATGATGGGATCAGTAATGGGAAAACCTGCTGTTACTGTGGAATGGCTTATGTCTAATAGTGACTAATGCATCAGTATAATGAATTGTATTTGACGTCTATGAATGAATCAATCAAACTTTATTTATAAAGTGCTTTTCATGCAACAATGTAACGTAAAGTGTTTTACCGTGATAAAAAACAATCTCACATTTCCTTCCACCCACCCAACCAAACAACCCAGACAGACGCGCACACACAATCACACACATACAACATGCTAAAATACACAAAACTACACCTAGTAAAATGTGAGACTGAGTACTGTATCAGTAATGCCAGTCTCCTGTCAAACTCTACGAACCAGATTGAACGGTTTGTGAATATGATCTGAATGTTTCTAAGATATTGTAGCTGCTGTCAGTCTGTTAAAGGAGCCTGAACTTTTCTAATCTGCCACCTGCATGTTTGAAATGTTCAGTTTTATATTTGCAATGAAACACCTATAATTGAATAAATGCAAGCTACATGAGTTTGTGCTGCACTGTGGAACATTTTGAAGACAGGCAGATGATGGACTCCCCCCCAAATGTCACTGTGCAACTTACATCATGGTGGAATCATCGAAACATTTAATCACCCACTAAACATTAGACGTCTTATGGACGTGCGGATCATGTCTATATTGCCTCCGTCGGCCCAAGACCAGTTCTGGACTGAATGACGTGCAAATTATGTCTAGTGTTTGGATTCTAACTATGACCCCACTTGGACGTCGCTCTGAAGTTAAATAATTGAACCGTGGACTAGGAGGCTTTTTTGAACATCATGGGAACGTCTTAACACAGGTGCAGGGAAATTACATTATTAATTAATATTATACATTTATGACTAATTACTCATTTGAGTAGATTATATTTAATTTAATTTAGGTATTTATGCATGTTTATCTAGTTGGAAATTTATTTATTTGGCAACTTGTGAAAATTATAGCCTACTCATTGTTATAATTCTGTGGGCCTGTGATTTCAACTACAAAAATAAAATGTAGCTCAGTTTGTACAGCGTTTGTTCTTATCTGAAGATCGGAGTTTTGAATCCTGCTCTGGACATAAAACATCATTGGTTGGACCCACAGACACATGAACATTCACACAGACAGAGGCTCCTCTTTTCTGCATCACTATAGGAAAAACAAACGTCAATACTGGACCTCTGGAAAACGGAGCGAAATCGTGCGTCCCAGTATGGACCTTCAGTGGACAAAAATTACCCTAAAAAGCTGTTGTTTCAATGTACATGTATCTTTGTGCAGTGGGACAGTTCATAATAAGACAGTTCTCTGCAGAGGTCATAATATCACTTTCCACTTTTTACAATAGAGCTTGGGATAGAATATCAAAAAATGGTCATAGCTGTGGAAAACTGCCATGTTTGTGGCAGTAATGCACAACTCTCATAGAGATATATCCGAAACAACGCTGAAAAGCTAATGAAAACATGGTGGAACAACCTGACTCTTGGGTCAACACTGGTAAATACATCTCTGTCCCTATAGTGTCAGAAAACATTTGAATGAACACTGGGCCTGTATTTAGCATCTTAAAATCTCCATTAGATAAAATCCTTAGCTCTGTGGAAGACAAAATCATCAAGTCCACTGAAGGACAGCACAAACATGTAGTTGAGACTCAGATTTTCTTGACGGAGTATTATAAAATTAAAATGTAACATATATAAATGAGTTTTTTGTGTGCAGGTGACGGGGCCGTGGAGGAGTCTGTGGGTGCAACTGGGCTATGACCCCAGGAAGAGCCCCGAGTCCAAACAGTACCAGATGTTAGACTTCAGGATCCGCTGCAGCATCAAGCACGGTACAACTCATCTGTGCTAATTTAATGTACTTCAGGTTTTAGTCTGAACAGAAATGATTTTTGATTGAGGCAAGGCAGGTTTATTTGTACGACACAATTCATACACAAAGTAATTCAAAGTGCTTTACAGAATAAGAAAGATGTTAAAATCACAAAGAAAGACAGGAAAATCACAGTACAAACAAGTCATAAATAATCATCATTGAAAGAGAAGAGTGCAGAAAAAAAACCTTTCAGTCCTATGCACAGATAAAACACCATTTTGAGCCTGGAGTTTTTAGTTTTTTGTTCTTTTTTCCCCGGGTAAATTGGTCTTGGCCCTTGGATGTTGAGTGTATATGGTCTGAGTTGGGCCTTTTGGATTGAAAAAAACAATATCTCTATCATAAACATAGACAGGCATCACAGTTAAGTTTTCAGCAGCATAAATATTACTTTGACAAATAAATGAGTTGACTCAATTAACACTGCCTAATATTAAGAATCTCTAATAAAAGTCATATTGTTTTGCGTGTAGAAAATAAAAAGATCTGTTGTTTTTTATGTTGTTTTTTTTCTCTCTTTTAAGGCTATTCTGTCAGCGATGTGTTGGTTAAACCCAAGAGGAGCTCTCTCCGCTACACCCTGCCCAACACTTTCAACAAAGCAGGTGCCGTAGTTGATTAGGAACATCTTTGTTTGTATAAATATGTTTATTATCTTATTCTAAATGAATATTTTGCTTCAACCGATTTTATGTATCCTCATCAGAATCATACCTGGATTTATGTTTTGTTTCATGTTTGTACGTGTCTATGTCGTGCTGCAGATTTATATCTATTTATCCAGAGTTTAAAACTGTACCACTTTGTGACGACATTAGGTAGTAATTTGAAATGCGCTTCTCTGTGTTTTTTCTTCACCAAAAATCCCCTAAGTGCACACAGTCCTCCCACAAACACATTTTAATGTAGAAAAAAACACTAAATCATCCTTTTTTGTCATTAAACTGTGCATATGGTGAGTATGTAGAGCAGTCTGCTGTTCATAGGTCTTTTTGCATTTTTTAGTGCGAACTAGAGGAGTAGAGTTTTGGGGTATAAGAACCAGAGTCCTGCATGGGTCTGATTTTGTTAAAACGCACCCGCCCGTACCCGTCATACCTCAATCTGCACCCGACCCCTTTTCCAACAGAATTGAAATAAAATTCCGCACCCGATCCGACCCGCTATAAATACAAACCGACACCTGAGCCGCACCTCAATGAAAATCCGTCAGAGAGTCAAAAAAGAGCCACAACTTTGTACTCTCCACTCGCTAATTTTCTTTTCAGTTCCTCAGGGTCATTTTGAACTGAAGAATATTGCATCAGTAGTTTGAAAATGAAAGGGACAGAGATTTGCAGCAAAAACATATGGATTTTACATTTAATCATCTTCTAAAAACAATGACATTTTTGCATTTCACTTAAATACAGCCCTGTTTTTTGTTTGCACATGATGTTTCGTAAACCACAGATTAGACCCGCGCTCTCCTGCGTCCGACACAGCACAACATTGTTTCACCCATTTCATTCAAATTTGCGGTTTACCCGTCGGGTATCCACAGGTACTCGAACTCGTGCAGGACTGATATGAACAGTGTGATCGGTCTAACACAGGGGTCGGGTCAAAGAGCCGTTTGGAGCGTCTCCTACAGAAAAAAAAACACACAGATCCACAAACCCTAAAATGCGGATAACATGTCGTTTTTTTTTACCTGTCTGCTCTGTATAAAAGACTATATTGTGTTACATTTATGAAATCAATGAAATGCTACAGAGAACAGGGCATTTTATTTCTGCATGTAACACACTTTCAAATGAAATACCATCTCAGTAGGCAGTAGCTCAGTTGATAGCTCAGATGGTAGAGTGTTTGCCCACTGGTCTGACATAAATTGTGTCCTTGGGCAAGACACTTAACCCACCTCGCCCCCAGTGTCTGCGTACACTGGTGTATGAAGGTGTGTGTGTGAGTGTTTCCTTGTTGTAATGCGCTTTGAATGACTTAAATGTGGAAAAATGCAGTACTGTTTACCTATTTGAGTCCTCCTCACAGGAAATAAAAATCCAAATTTAAATTATCCACTCGCAGCGAACCAAAAATGCATCTGCTTCTCTGTTCCATCATGATTTTATACGGGTGCGTGTGTGAGTCTGCGCATGTAGCGTTAAACGTTCTGTTTTCTTCAGAAACTTTTCTTGTCTTGGATTTATCCATCATTTACCCCTTGCAGCACAGTGAGGCCACATCTCATTTCTCTTTCCTCGCTTCCCTCTCCTTGATTCCTCTCCTCAATCCTCCATTTGTCAGTTCAATCAAAATGAAAAGGTAAACCTGACGGAGGCTTCAGGAGCAGATAAAAGAATCAAACTTTATTGGTCTCAGTGAGGAGTTTATGGGAATTTATATTCGCTCTCCTCTCTGTGTCTCCTCTGTGGGTGGGACGTCCTCTCCCATTTCCTGCAGAATATAGGAGAGGAATCAAGGAGGAAGCGAGGAAAGAGAAATGAGACTCGACCTCAGTCCTGTGTGATGTCACATAGTACTTGAAACAGCTGTGGCCACTGTTTTTGCGCAATGTAACTGCAAATGTACCTTGTTTGCAGCAAAATAGCCAAATCAGAACTAGGAACAGTGGAGAATGCAGATATATTTTAGTTTAGCAGCAAAAAAGTTGATTTTTAGTGTTTCGTTCCACTTTCAAACTAGCTAATATCGTTGCCAGAGTAAATCCTGTGGCGTTTTCTGTACTAATGTACTGATGTTTGTCCTGTTTCTTTAGTTCCTCCAGCCGCCAGTGTCATGTCTCTACCTGATCAGGAGGGGACGAGCCAGGAACAAACACCCTGCACCTACAAACTTAAGGCCAGTCTAGACTCCACTCCATGTGAAACTATTAAAGATATGCAGACATGGTTTGGTAGATTGTTGGTGATGGTTGATACGGTGTCTAAAATCATTATAAAACAAGAAAACCATACCGTAAAATACCAAATAAGAGCTGGGTTCCATTTAAACACTGGGTGCAGGTGTATAATAAACGCCCCAGCTCTTATTTGGTATTTTACGGTATATACGTATCCCATGGAGTAACTTAAAGGGCTCATATTACGCTGTTTTTTGATCTATGTTACAAGGTTTCCTCATCACAAACCTGGAGTTGTGTTTTGTTTCATTCACACACGTTTAACACAAATCCTGCATATTCAGACTGAGTTCTTCATTCTTCATTTGGAAGATTTCAGCTCTGGATTTTCCCATCTCTACAGAAATAAAGGTAAAAGGAGCTGTTCACTTGAAAACTTCCACTTCATGACAATTCAGTGTTACTCAAACACGTGTGAATGAAACAAAACACAACTCCAGGTCTGTTTTTGATGAGATAACAACATTCTAATATGGCTTAAAGCTCCCAAGAGTGATTTTTTTCCCCATAATACACTAATCAATATTTTGAATTGACATTATCCTAATTCATTATGTAAATACAACTGTGTATAATATAATGCAAATTTCAACACAGCAATAGTTTATTCATGGTTGTTATGTGGTCTTATCGTATGTCTGTGTTAGTATTTTGCTGTATTCTCTTGTGAGCTTTAAGCCATGTCATATATTTTTATCTCATCAAAACAGACCTGGAGTTGTGTTTTGTTTCACTCTCGCATATTTGAGTAACTCTTTATTATTAGACTGTTTATATCTCCAAAGCTAAATGTTCTATTCCACCTTGTCTTGTCATGTAGTGTTTTTTTTCCAAGTTAATAGCTAACTTTTACCTTTTGTTTAATGGAGATTGGTGATTATATATCTGGCATTATTCAAATAACATAAATCAGGGAATAGCATAATAAGGGCCCTTTAATGGATGCTGATGAGTTTAATTGTGGTGGGTTAATGTGGTCCAGTACTCAATAGGGATGTAACAATAACTGAAATATGGTGATGTCGTATCATCAAAGGTCTCACTATAATATCCAGGACCATCACAATATATCGAACCACAAGTCTCTTTGCTTAAATGAATAGTTTTGATGCAGAAGTAGCTAAAAAACAGAGGGAACTACATAGACCATGATCCTTTGCTCCGTTTCAATGCAGACGACATGAAGAAATAACTGTTCTAAGCACTTTGAAATCTTCATTCTTTGGATTAAGTCTTGTGAAGGCATTTTTAGAGGAAAAAGGAGCATATTCACACCACAAAATATTGCAATAAATATGGTACGGTGAGATGTATATGGTGAAAATATGGTACAGAGAGATTTTGATCTCGTTCCATCCCTAATGACAATAAATGTTGTACCAAATGACTGATCAAAGCATTTTATAATGTCAGTCTTGTTATTATGTAGAATATCGTAATATCGTGAGCTTTCCCACGATATCGCAATAAATATCGTACTGTGAGGTTCATACCGTGACAACATTGTATCATGAGACTTTGATTTCGTTACACCCCTAATACTCAGTGGCTTGTCCGTTTGTTTTCCATTTGTCCTTTTGATTCAAATATGATGATGCAGTAATAACACATGCTAAATATTAAATAAGAGGCATGTAGTGTCAAATAAGTGTGGCTTTCCTTTCCACAGGAGTCTGCCTACATCTTCAAAGAGGGCATGGTCCCTCCTCACAGACAGATGTTCTACCAGCTGTGTGACCTACACGTGGACAGGTAACACTGCATAAGCCCAGCCTCACTGCTCTTCTGTGCCATGTTTTATTGTAAGAAGCTATTTTTTTCACATTTCTCTCCTAAAATATCTGCAGTTGGGGCCCACATTACGCTATTTTCTGATTTGTCTTATAATGTTTCCTCATCACAAACAAACCTGGAGTTGTGTTTTGTTTCATTCACACATATTTAACACACAAACCCTGCAGCTTTAAGCTTTCTTATATATGGTATTTAGGAGTTCTTCTCTCAAACAGAAAATACTCTGTTCTACCTTGTGATGTCCTGTGGTAATACAGGAAGTGCTCCATTATTAGCTTTTTAAACTCCATGCACCTTCACAGGATCATTTGGGTGATTTTAGCCCTGGAATTGCCAATCATGCCAACAAAAGTTAAAAGGAGCTGTTAACTTGAAAACTACCACTTCACGACAGCACAGAGCACTTTGAGCTTTGGAGATGTAGACAGACTAATAATAATAAAGGTTTTCTCAAACATGTGTGACTGAAACAAAACACAACTCCAGGTCTGTTTTTGAGGAGGTAACAACATTTTAACATAGTCTAAAGCTCATGAGAGTCAATTTTGCGACCTTTAAAGGGTCTATTGATCACTTTTTCAATTTTATTTTCCTTATTTCCTGATGGTTCATTATCTTCACAGCTTTATGTTCTCATATCTGTTCTCTGCACTAACCCCTGTGTGTGTCAGTATCCAGAGGGTGGTGAACGAGAACAGAGGCCTGGAGAAGAAGTGTGACGAGCGTGACGGCTGGTGTGTGGTGGGGACCACAGACCAGCTGAGGGACATCATCTCCGACTGCATCAAGAAGGTGGTCCGCTCCAAGAAGAACAAGGCCTGTAAGAAACTCCCCTCACACAACACAGGCATTCTTGTGCATCAGACTAAGAAGAAGGAAGCATTTACAACTATAAATCCCTATATACAAACAATATCTCATGAAATACATTCCCATGAAACACCAAAAGAGGTTGCACACATATTCTTACTGTTTGAGCCTCATTATTTCATATTTTATGTAGGCTGTTTCTGTAGTTTAGCTTTATTTATTTATTTATTGACACTGTATAAAGTTTCCTAATGGATATGGGCCCATTCTTTGCATGCCTAACTTTATTTATAAACCACGTTTAATACAAAAAATGTAACACAAAGTGGTTTATGGTGATTAAAAACAAATATTTCCTTCCACCCACCCAACCCCACAGTTGCACAACTCCAAACACCCAAACAAAGCAGACACACACACTTACACGCACATATGAACATTCTAAAATACATAAAACTACACTCAGTAAAACATGAGGCTGGGTACAGGTGAACCAGTTGAGAAGACACCATCAGAGGAGACGTCTACACCAGGAGCAGAGCCGTCCGCCGCCACCAGGGAGCGCCGTAGGGCCCAGGGGGAGAGACGAGGCCCAAGCACCACCCCCCACCAGGAGCCCACGGGACCCCGGCAGCCACAGCCGACCACTGCTCCTGGTGCATAGGGCTCCTGCAGAGGAAACACTCGAAATCCAAAAAATATCCCTAAAATAAATAAATATAATTAAAAAATATCCCTAAAAAAAAGAAAATAAATTTAAAAAATCCCTAAAATAAATGAATATAATAAAAAAATTCCTTAAATAAATAAATATAATAAAAATATCCCTAAAATAAATAAATAAAATATCCCTAAAATAAATAAATAAATAAATATATTAAAAAAAAATCTAAAATAAAAAAAATATCCCTAAAATAAATAATCATATATCACATATCCTCCCTTCTTTTCAACCGCTGTCATCAGTCTTTCATCTACTGAATTGATTAAACTTTTCACTTGCTGAGGATCAACAGACTTTGCTGCTGAGAAGACTGCATCCCAGAGAGTATCCAACCTGGTGTACGGTTTTCCTTCTGCATAAACAACACGTTTGAGTATAGCCCAAAGATTCTCGATTGGGTTTAAATCTGGTCATCAGTCAGTCATCAGTACCTAATAATTCTGCACAGGCAATGGTAGCAACTTTGAGTTTTCTCACCTGCTAGTAGTCTAAAGCCTTATTCGCATGGGATAAGTACAACCTGGGGACGTCTGGTAATTTGCAAATTACTGCCTCACCTCTGTGTTACTTCCAGCGCATTCGCACGGGATAAGCAAAGTCCGTAAATGACTCTATTTTACTGAAATTATGACCGGATATGTCGTAACATCACATCTGTTTCTATGTCTTTTGCACTGCTAAGTAAGTAAATTTATAAAGTATACTAAAAAAAAAAAAATAATAAATGTTCCTTACCGCATGCTGCTACACATGTCATCCAGGTCAACATCTTGCGAGAATTGTCTCTCCTCTTGGATCTCTTGCCCTTTTTGCGGATCGGTTTCCATGTAGAGGCTATGAGGCTGCGTTATAATTGGCCCCTGAAAAGCTCAAAACTGCTAATCAAAATTTCTACCACAGCCTCTGTTACTCAAGCCGGAAAGAGATATAAAATGTGTACAATATCTAGAGAAAAGACCGCGGAAATAAAAGGAATAGACAGAAAAGGTGCACAATTACAACACCAAACACTGAGACGCAGATTCGCACAGGACTCGTATTATCACCGAACGTCTGTGTTTGGTGAAATATAGTAGGTCATTTGCAGCGGAATTTTTACTTTACAAATTACGGACATGGCGCATTCGCACGGGATTAAGATCTCAGACATTCTCCGCAATTATTGCAAAGCACCAAAGGTCCACAGGCAAAACTAATCCCGTGTGAATAGGGTTTAATAAAGCGTTCTTGCAGTCAAAACGGTTTAATAGCATCTGTGAAAGAGTTAAAATACCCAACCAGTTTATATAGGTTGCTACAGCAAGGTAAATTCCTGAGACATGGGGGTACCTAATAATTCTGCACATACTGTAGGAGTCCATTTCTGTTCAGTGCACTAGCCCACGAGTCTATACCACCCATGCTCCCACACAACAATTTTCCATAAACATACGAACGCAGGATACAAAACAATACACTACAACTTCACAAACCTGATGCAGTGTGCGGTAGTTTTCATTTGTGTTTGTCAAATTGCCGTCTAGTGCGGAAACCCCCAAAGAGACGGCGCAGCAGCCTGAGCTCCAAACTCCCTCTGAAGTATGAAGAGGACAGCGACGAGCCCGGAGAAGGCCCAGAGGAGGAGCAGGACGAAGGTACAGATGAAGACGCAGAGGACGAGCCTGGTGGAGCCCTGGGTGAAACCAAAGAGGAGGAAGAGGAGGAGGTGGAGTTCCAGCCGTCAGAAGGCAGTGAGAATGAGATGGAGACAGAGATGCTGGAGTACATGTAACACAAAGACTCTCCAGAAGACACAGACATTTTGTTCATCGCCACTTTGGATGTAATAAACTAAACACTTTGGTAAAAGAATCCATGTTTAGTGTCACTGTTTATATAAGATTATAAAGGCGCTTCATACAAGGTCAAGTCTTCTGCATAAAAAATAACTAAGATACTTCTAATGTGGAATTGTTTTACATAAAATAGGACCTTTTAAGTCATGTAATTTGTTGAGATTTGAACAGGTTTCAACTGTCTATACAACACTAGGACACCTAAACATGATAAAATGCCAGTACTGTTGACCTATAACCAGCTTCCAGCAAATCATTTTATTCTCCAAAATATTCATAAATGTTTGCAGTAGTGAACTGACGACTGAAAATGTGTTCAAGTATAAAAGTACAGTTGCATAGCTAAGAATGTACTCAATTACAAATACTTTAGAACAATTATTTAATAATAATAAAAAAAATGTAGCAAAAGTATAATTTCAGATCAGTCTTTTAAATTAAGTATTTCTAAACTCCAGTCTGCATATTGTCTGAGCTCTGACCAAGTAGAGCAGGTGCTGCAGAGCTGTTGTGTGTTTAGAAAGAGGCAACGGTTAAATGTCACAATTACAATTACCTGGCTCCAATTATGCACAATTTCAAGAGGGTCCTTGACGTTTGGGGGTGTAACGCCTTTTTTCTGTCGTGTGGTGTGACACGCCTTTGTAGCAAAATCCCAAAAGTATTTTTAAAAAGAAATCAATTCTACAACAATTGTAAAGAAGCCTTTTCACAAACATCACCTCATTTGTTGTGTAACTCTTTTCATTTTAGACATTTTAACCTGCCCTGCAGTGTGACTTCTCCTGTTACCCCGCTGGACAGTCACTACAAATTTGCCATGTCAGAAATTCTAATAAATTACTTAACATAGTGTGGATTTAATAATTATGTAACTGTCCCATCTTAAAGAATGTCTGTTTAACAACAACAGGAAATACAGCTGTGTGTTTGTTTTAATCTGTGATTTTTCATGTCACACCCCTCCTGATTACCGCATTAAGGTGAGGTAATAAGGTGTACCATGATTAAACAATGTACACATGCTTCTCTTTATGCCAGAATTTTATGAACTGTCTCTGACACAAGACACTCTTTTTAAAGAAGAGTTAGAGTCACACCGCAGGACATTTGAGTGTTTAGTGTTAAAATATAAAGAAACTGAAACACAACTTCACTGTAGAACTATATTTATAGAATACATAGTTGTGCACAGATGGGTTCAATTTTGGTGGAAGAAAAATGTTATAGTAATTTACAGTGATTACGCCAAAAAGGGGCATCACGTCAAGTACCTAAGTACAAGTACATGATTAAAGGAACTGCATGTATCCTGTCCTCTTACAGTTTAAAACAGTATAACAATCACAACAGAGCCCGGCCCCTGACTGGTGGGGAATCTCACGGCCACTCCCACCCCCCTCCAGCCGCCTCCCCCTATTTAAGAGGCCTTTGCAGCCAGTCTGGCATTTTGTGTCTGTGTCTCTGTCAAGTTTGCACTTGACTAGGGAAAAGAGGCACTAGTTTTGTATTTAATGTGTTAATTTAGTTAATGTGTCTCTTGTTCTGTCATTGTGGAGACTTTCCGAGACACTTGTTAAGTCATTACTGACCTTGTGTTTGTTTTGTGAGTTCTTCGTTGTATATTTGGTTTCCTTAGTTTACTTCGGCCTTTGTTACTCTTTTTGTAAATATTTGCTTATACATTCCTTATACATTCCTGTTAATTACATTACTTTATTTATTGCATTTTCCATCTTGTTTTGTTTTGTTTGTTTGTTTCTTCCCCTGCCCCTAGCTGAGCTGGGTCATAACAGGGCTGATGGAGGGTCTCCAGGATTCACTCCCTGAACTGCAGCAGCTGCACTAGCACTAGAGTCCTTTCACTGGATTTCAGTGTTGGAACTGGCAACTCAAATGAGAGACTCTAGGCTCATTCTGCTTTCTTCTCTATTAGGTTATCATCTTGAGGACTGAAACACCAAAGTATAACATAAATAAATGGCCCATCATGTCCATTGTTTTTTGTAAATAAGAATAAATCAGGATTAGGGCTGCAGCTATCGATTATTCTGTTGATTATTTTGTTCGAATAATCAAGTAATCGTTTGTTAATGTCACGTCTACTTTGCACACGTTAAGTACACACCACGTGCATTGATAGATACACATGTTTTGGACATGAAAAACGTAATTATCGCTGGGCTAAGGTTGACTCACCTCGCGGATTCTTTTCCACTTGATGTAATGTACGGGGCTTTCTGTTTAGATGTTGTAGCATCAGTGTGGAGAAGGTGACTTTTAAAATGTAATCCCCTACAGATTACAGATTACATACCCCAAAATGTAGTTTGTAACATAATCCATTAAATTACTTAAAGTGAGTAACGTAATCTGAATACTTTGGATTACTTGATATTGTCATGATTTTTAAAACTACATGAAAGTAGCAACCAACTCCTGCAAATTCTTGTTTGGTTTTAGACCTGGATTAGACCTGGTTTTAGATCTGGTTTAAACCTGTTTTACACCTGGTTTAGACCTGGTTTTAGTCCTGGTGTTAGTTCTGGTTTAGAGGCGCACAGGAGGAAGCGCGGTCCACGCAGCGTACGCGACAAGACACGGTCCACACGATACGTACCGGAGGAGATAAGGTGTATGCTCTTATTATACATCCATGGGCGCCGCGCTGTTTTGTGTACAGTGAAGTGCAGTGGTCGTGCGGAAACTTTACCTCTATCGCAGAATAAAACGAAGCATCGAAGCAAAAAAAAAATCGATGCATTTTTCTCATTGATTTAATCGATTTACTCGATGAATCGTTTCAGCCATAAACAGGATTATATTAATGTTCTCAGTATTTGATCTGAACATGTCTTCCTCTTATCTGGGGACACAGATCTTACATCAGTTCTTAGAATGGAAATCCAAAGAAATCTACCCGGTTACTATTATTATTCACCTGAATGTTTGTCATGGCAGCTTGTGACCAGCGACCTTGGTCCATTCCAACACACAGACAGAATTAGTCTAATGTGAGTATTGGTCGGTTCTCATTACAGGTGTTACCAGAGCACGTGGCAGAGAGCGGAGGAGATGAGAGTGTGTTGTGATTGAGCAGAGCAGTGAGAGCCTGAGACCTGTGCTGCAGCTGTGTACACTGGTCCAACAGGCTGATAATAGGAGGCTGTGTGAGGACATGCTCACTGTTTTTAACAAAGGAGTTAGAGTTAGAGGGGACTGCATAGTTTAACTAATTTGGAAAGTCATTCTAGATAAGAAAAGATAAGATAAGATAGGACTTTATTGATCTCGCAGTGGAGAAATTCAACAGTCACAGTAGCTCCAGGACAGTTTAGTGCAAAAAAGGAAAAAAAAAGTGTAATGCAATTAAGATAAACAATAATAATAAAAATAATAATAGAAATAATAATATAAAGTGAATAAGTATATGTACAAAATTTACAAAGAGAATTGAAATATAAGTACTATATATATAAAATAAAGAAAGTACAAAAACAGTGCAAGTTGTCACAGTCCAGTAGTGGCACAGACATGGTTACTGCACAGAGGAGTTGTACAGTCTGACAGCGGTGGGGGCGAATGATCTGTTCCCATTCTGTTCCCATTACCACTGAAGCAACAACTTAAAATATGTTTAAATGCCCCATATTATGCAAAATTGACTATTGTGAGCTTTACACCATGTTAGTCCTCCTCAAAAACATACCTGGAGTGGTGTGTTGTTTCATTCGCATATCTTTGTCTTCATCTCTAAAACTCAAAAGCATAAATAATCATCATGAAATTAAACAGAGTCAGAGTAGAGTCTGTCTCACATGTTCAGACTGTTCCAGGTTTTAGCTGCATGAGTCTGAAACTCTGACTCCCCGAGTTTAGTCCTGACTCTGGGACCAGCAGGAGGCCGGTCCCTGAGCTCCTCAGATGCAGATGGTTCATGTGGCACTAACATGTCACAGAACGACTTTGGTGCTTGGCCATGGAGAGACTTGGACACAAGGCAACACAAATGGCAACACAAATGGCGGGTTTGTTAAGGGGCGTAGTCACAATATAATCTTTTCTTCCTTTTGCCATAATGCATCTGGCTACCAAATTTGGTTTGGCTACGACAAAGTTTGTGTGATGCGTCCCATTGACGTGGACAGATTTTTGGCTTGTTGCCATGGCAACACTGTGAGATGGGGTGTGGGCTTCATTGACTTTTTTGACTGAGAGCATGTCATGAATATATATATATATATATGTACCGAATTTCTACGACAAATACAATCATCATTATATACAAATTGCCTAGGGGGCACTATTGCATCTATTTTTGTATTTTCTTATATCAGTGTGTTCAGGGTCGGGGTGTGTACCCACGATTCAAGTTTGAGTGAAATCAGCCAAAGTTTGTGCGATTTGGCGATTTTACTGTTGAATTAACATGGAGAGTTTATTTATTTTATTGAATTAATTAATTTATTTGACAGGGACAGTGCAAACAAACATAGTTCCAAAGACAAAGTTTGCAACTGATGTGCTGCATATAGAGATTACAGCTATTGCTAATTTTCAACTCCTGTCCCTGGTTGGGCTTTTCTACTCATAAAGACAATTAAAATACTAATTATGAAAAATTAAAACAGTGTCAATTCATACAACAATCTTGTCAGTTTAGCACTACAGAAAACTACAATATTGAAAAATGTGTCATCGCTACGGCAACGGCATGAAAACTATGGCATAAGTGTCATTGACTTCTGGATCGGGATGCCACACTGGAACTTTGTACACAATTTCAAAAGTTTTTTTAAAAACAAAAATTTTCTCCCCCATATTACATTTTTTTTAACCTGTAGAGGGCTTTAACGCACCAAATTCAATTTTTGCACATTAAGGGCAGGAGTTTAACAACTGTTTCAAATTTCACTGAAATCAAACTTTGTGCAAATAGGAGCAATTTGTAAAAATCTATAATTTTGTGCATTTTTGTCACTTCACTGCTCAGGGACCATAAGACGTGTGAATAATTTGGATAACTTTTGATGTCCCACCCCTTGCTGACCCCTGGTGGAGCGGACGGCACTGGCATAATAGGATTTTTCTGTGTCTTATCATGATCTACTTCTTTCATGATTCTATGTGCACATTTTTTTTGCCCTCATTCCTATACCCAAATTTATTTTTGTGTTATTTGGGGGTGATGACGAGCCATTTTATTTATTTTCGGAAAATGTAAATAGTCAAAAGTTAGAGAAGTGCGAGTTTTAACAGCTGGCAAAGTTTTGTGAGTTTTCGTCATCGCTCGCTGTGTGAAAAATGGGTGGGTTGGTCAGGGAAAAAATATAATAATAATAAAAAGAAACAGTGAAGAAAGCCACAGGCGGCGTCGAACGGCCCTCACCCTGTGCACACGCCTCTTCCATATGACCGCACCAGCACAATGTTGATCCTTCGCAACATCTGCCCAGGCCAACACATCCTCCACCAGAAAAATGACATAGTGCACCTTTAAATGTTTTTATAGGAGTCTCTGTCCAACAATGAAAAATTCCCTATGTCTGTAATATTTGTGTTTGCTCGTAGTCATGCATAGAATTTAATCCCCAAACTTGGTACAAATCCAATAATGATGAAGTTTCATGTCTATGATAGGGGGCGCTATAGTGTGCACTTTTTGTATTATATTGAGGCCGAGAACATGCGTTAGTGATTTAAATTTCAGCATAATTACACTTAGGATGTGCAAACAAGGAAATATTGACATTGAGAATTTTCAAAAATCCTGATTGAAATTTGCATCTTCACCCTTTTGCAGGTGGTGCTGTCGTGCAGTTATGCAGAATCAGAAGAATCAGAATCAGAATCAGAATGTGTTTTATTGCCATATGAGTGAACAGGTTCACAACATTAGGAAATTGCTGCGGTACTTGGAGCAGGATGTAGACAAACACTGACATGCAACAAATAATAGAATAAAATAAAGCTATAGTATAATCTAACAAAATTTACAAATTTACAGGAGTATAATAATGTAACATATAATATATATGCAACATATATTTTATAACATTTTTCAGCACTTCTGAATTTTGGGCAAAATTTGGAAGCTCTAGAGATTCCTCATGTCACCATGGGGTCATTGATAAATGACGAGAGCGTTTGCCCACTGACCCCCATTGACATCCATTAATTTTAGCAGCTTTCAATATGGCCCATGGGTTTCCGGGATTCTGCTGTTCATGCGAGGGGCGACCAAGAGGGTGATTTGGATATTTCAAAAACAGAGAATCTCCCACAGAGTCATGTAAACCATGCCTTCCATCTAAAAGGAGGACACCATCAAATTCTGAACGCAACCTATTCTAAACCGTCCTTCACGTTAACATAACAGCTCTCCCAACAGGCGGGTGAGGAAGTTATTGAGTGGTTAAACATTAGCTCTGTGAGAACAGTCTCCCTCGAGCCTCAGATGCTGCTCTGTGGAGGAAGAGGAGGGGGATAAAGGGCCAATAAAGGACCAATAGGACTCCGCTCTGGTCATTAGTGTGGACATGATGGCGCTGCTTGAGATTTCTGTGGCTGTGGCTGTGTTTTTGGAGGCTGTCTCAGCTGTTTTGGTGAGTCATTTGGATTGGTTTTATTTTTATATACAGTTTTTTTAGATATTAAATTTAAAATACATTTCTTTAAATTACATTAGTTAGAGATCTTGCAAGAGTAAGAGTAAGATCTGAGCTGTGCAGAATTGTTAAGAGAGAGGTTCAACAAAACAAAAAAACAACTCTGACTAACATTACAATCCAACAACAACAAAAATTGTATTAGGTTATATCTGAAAAGTAATCTGAAAAATAGACGCTACTTGTCGTTAAAATCTGTAATTTGGGCTTTATGCAATTTGAAGTATTTTAAGTATGTTAAATGCAACATGAAATGACAGTTTGACCCATTTATAAGGTAAGAAAAGTATAGACTTCCCTGTCCACAAAAGCACAAAGCTCTTAAGTTCGGCATGTTTTTCACAAACTAAATAGTCCTGTAGTAATGACACTAAAATAGGCTGAAGTACGTCTGTCGGTGTCACCGTGTTTGTTGGACGACCAGCCTCGGGCACAAAATGTAGACTACACCTGCCTTTCCAAAATGTACTGTATGTGGTAAGAAAAAAACAGTTTGCATACTCATTATTTGGTCCCTGAGCAAAATGTGCGCTGCTTCTTAAGAGTTTTAAGCTTAAAGCTGCATTCAGGCTGGTGCACCAAGGCGTCCAGTTTACAAGGAAAGTCTATGTGGACCTGCACCTATGGCGTCCTGTGTTTTTGTGGTGTGTTTCCAGGCATCAGTGCGACGAGAATCTGACATCAACGAAGGGCGTCTTAAGCATTCAGGCAACAGATGCCCCGGTCGCACGTCCAGAACGTCCAGGGGTTGTAAAAGCTAAACTTTTGGCGTCAAGAGCCACAAACATCATAACAAGAAATCTACGATGTGTCATTAGTGGAGTTTAAATATACACTGCTCAAAAAAATGTAAGGAACACTTTGAAAACATGAGAAAAATGTTGGAAAAAATATATGTGGGGTCTCTATACAAATCTGAACAGGGCAATGTCTTAGGAACAAAAGGATGCGCCTCTTTTAATGGAAAAAGAACAGGTGCCCTAGAGTGGCAACAATGAGACCACCCCTAAAACAGGATTGGTTTTACCAGTGGAGGTCATTTCATGTTTCTCCCTCTTGGTCTTTTTGGCTGGTTTTCCACTAGTGCTGCTTTGGTTACAGTAATTATCACTACTGGGAGTCTGAGGCCATTCCTGAACCCCACAGAAGTTGCACAGATTGTCCAACTACTTCAGGATGGCACATCCGGACGTGCTGTTGCAAGGAGATGTAATGTGTCTCCCAGCACAATCTCCAGAACATGGAGGAGATTTCAGGAGACAGGCAGTTACTCTAGGAGAGCTGGACAGTGCGACATAAGGTTCTCATCAGCAGGACCCACATCTGCTCCTTTGTGTAAGAAGGAACAGGTTGAGCACTGCCAAGGCTCTACAGAATGACCTCCAGCAGGACACTGGTGTGAAAGTCTCTGCCCAAACAATCAGAAACAGACTTCATGAGGGTGGATTGACGGTGCTATGTCCTGTAGTGAACCCTGTGCTCACTGCCCAGCACCATGGAGCTCCACTGGCATTTGCTAGACAACACCAGAAATGGCAAGTCCCCACTGGTGCCCTGTGCTTTTCACAGATGAGAGCAGGTTCACCCTGAGCACCTGTGACAGACGTGAAAGAGTCTGGAGAAGATGAGGAGAACGCTCTGCTGCCTGCATCATCGTTCAGCATGAGCGGTTTGGTGGTGGATCAGTGATGGTCTGGGGAGGCAGATCCATGAAGGGACGCACAGACCTCTATGGGCTAGAAAACACCAGTCTGATTCCATTAGGTATCAGAATGAAATCCTTGAGCCCACTGTCAAACCCTATGCTGGTGCAGCAGGTCCTGGGTTCCTCCTGATGCCCGACAGTGCCCGGCCTCATGTGGCAAGAGTCTGCAGGCAAAACCTGGAGGATGAAGGGATTGATAGAATTGAATGGCCCTCACGATCACCTGACTTAAACCCAATAGAACTCCTCTGGGACATTATGTTGGGTCCATCAGACGCTCCAGGTTGCTCCTCAGACTCTACAGGAGCTCAGTGATGCCCTCACACAGATCTGGAAAAACGTCCCACAAGAGACCGCCCATTATCTCATTAGGAACATGACACAACGTTGTCAAACATGCAAACAAGCACGAGTGGGCTACACAAAAGAGTGAGAAGTAGTGATGGGCAGATGATACCTCAGTGTGTGTATCACACTTTCTCTTTACTGTGTCGACACTGTATCACACTGTGTTGGTATGTGTATGGGTTCCATCTAGTGGTTTAAAAAATGTACTGCAGCTATACTACAAAAGAAACACATTGTAATTAGTTTGCAGAACTAAGTGCAAGATATGACTTTTTCCACATGTGAACAGAACAACTGGCCTATGTTCAATAATCTCTATGTGATATAGACGACATTTCACCTGTGGGTCATAAAAATATATATAAAAGACTTTTCCATAGAAACGGGAATTGAATACAACTTACCTTATCAGGTGTTATGAGATCACAATTCAAGATTCAAGATTCAAAGCTTTATTGTCATATGTACAGTAAAGAAACACGTTTCCCTGTACAATGAAATTCTTACTTTGCTGCCCACACCGGCCGCACACAATTATACACGCAACAGTCAACAGTCAAATAGGAAAATGTGCAGTAGTCAGTGATATAAAATGATCCCACACGGAAGAATATTTTCTCTTTCTTGGAGGCTCCATAGTGACGAACGGCGTCGTAGCACCAAGCGGATCGATCTGTGTTACACTTCCTGATTTAGTGGCGCCTCAATGACACGTGACACAATGTGATACAATACGACACAGCCACTGTGTCGGTCACGTGACTTTTCTCAAAGTGATGCGCTTGGTGACACAGCTCGGCTGAGGCGTCACTTCCAGCGCATGACATGTATTGGTGCCTCGCCTCATTTAGACCAACACTAGTGAGAAGCATTTTGAGTTGCAAAGATTGAATTTTGGCTAAATGGACTAACCTGCCACATCAATATTTCACTTTCACGTCCAACTAGAGGTGTCCAGCACGTTTTTTGATTCCGTGATCTTTAAGTGTCTTAAAAGGACAGTTGGGATTTTTGGACATAGGACCTCATTTCCTTGTGAGCCAGAGTGTAGGAGACGTGTGGAGACACTTTTTTAAATATTCCATCCAGTCCTTGTATTTGGAGAGGTTGCTGGTGCTAGGCTAGAGCATGTCAATGGCCATAGTTGTATAGCTGCAACTTTTACAACAAACGTTACTTAATAATAATAATAATAATAATAATAATAATAATAATAATAATAATAATAATAATAATACATTTTATTTATAGGGCGCCTTTCTGGGCACTCAAGGTCGCCTCACAACAAGTTTATACATCAATATAAAAATAAACATTATAACAGTAAAAGCAACAGTTAAAATCTACATTAAAATCAGGCATATGAAAAGACAGTGCAGTTGTGGTTATAATGAATAGGCCACTTTGAACAGATGAGTTTTGAGTTTGGATTTGAAGTGTGTGAGAGTGTCTGTGTTGCGGAGGTCAGGAGGGAGAGTGTTCCAGAGCCGGGGAGCAGAGCGACTGAATGCCCTGCTCCCCATTGTAACAAGACGGGCAGAGGGGACAGAGAGCTGGAGAGAGGAGGAGGAGCGAAGAGAGCGAACAGGTGTGGCAATATGGAGGAGGTCAGAGAGATATGGAGGTGTGAGGTTGTGGATGGCTTTGAATGTGTGGAGCAGGATTTTGTATTGAATGCGGTGTGTGATGGGAAGCCAGTGGAGCTGTTGTAAGACGGGTGTGATGTGGTTGATGGAAGGTGTGTGTGTGATGATGCGAGCAGCAGAGTTCTGAACCAGTTGAAGTTTATGGAGAGTTTTTGTGGGAGACCAAACAGAAGTGAATTGCAATAATCTAGACGGGAAGTGACAAGGCTGTGTATGAGTATGGCAGTGGACTGTGGGGTGAGGGAGGGTCGGAGTCGATGGATATTGCGGAGGTGGAAGTAGGCGGAGCGAGTGATGCTGTTTATGTGGGAGGCGAAGGAGAGGGTGCTATTGAGGATGACACCCAGACTCTTGACCTGAGGGGAGGGAGAGATGGAGGAGCCATCAATGGGAATGGAGAAATGATTAATCTTGCTTATGGTGGATTTGGTGCCTACAAGGAGAAGTGCAGTTTTATTGCTATTGAGTTTGAGAAAGTTTGAGGTGAACCATGATTTTCTTTCACTGATACAGTTGACAAGGGAAGAGGGTGGGAGTGTGGAGTTTGGTTTACCGGAGAGGTAGAGCTGGGTGTCATCTGCGTAATACACTATACTTCTTCCTGAGTAATATTTGACAGTTTAACAAGGACTTGATTAAAAGTTATAGTTATCTTTTCCTCTGTGAGTCAGTACAACAGTTCCAATTAAGTTATGTTATTTTTAAGTAATATTACTAATCTTTATAGACAGTAATCTGCTTAACTATTTGTTGTGTCCTTCCCCAGAACTGGCTGCACATACTCGTAACTGTTCTGAGCCATCTGGGCATCATCGCTCTATCCCAGCTGGATGGGAGGGGACCATGCAGACAACCTGAAGTTTGTGTTTGGAAAGCCCTTCTCCAGGCCAGAGGGGTTCTTACTCAAGCACAGGGACCTGTCCAAATACAGTCATGTGTAAAAGTTTGGACACCCCTTATCATTTTCAAGATTTTCCTTTATAAATCATTGGTTGTTCGGATCAGCAATTTCAGTTAAATATATCATATAGCAGACAAACACAGTGATATTTGAGAAGTGAAATTAACTTTATAGGATTTACAGAAAGTGTGCAATAATTACTTAAACAAAAGTAGGCATGTGCATAAATTAGGGCACCCTTGTTGTTTTATTGATTTTAATACCTTTAGCACTAATTATTGGAACACAAAATTCGTTTGGTAAGCTCATTGACCCTTGGCCTACATACACAGGTGAAGCCGATCATGAGAAAGGGTATTTAAGGAGGCCAGTTGCAAGTTGTTCTCCTCTTTGCATCTTCTCTGAATCATGGGAGCCTCAAAACAACTATCAAATGACCTGAAAACAGAGATTGTTCAACATCATGGTTTAGGGGAAGGATACAAAAAACTACCTCAGAAATTTCAGCTTCCGCGTCAGTTTCCACTGTGAGGAACATAATGAGGAAATGGAAGACCACAGGCACAGTTCTAGTTCAGGCCCGGAGTGGCAGGCCAAGAAAAACCTCAGATAAGCAGAGGTGAATGATGGTGAAAACAGTCAAACTGAACCCACAGACCAGCTCCACAGACGTACAACATGATCCTGCTGCAGATGGTGTCACTGTGCATTGTTGAACTATTCAGCGCACTTTGCACAAGGAGATGCTGTATGGGAGAGTAATGCGATAGAAGCCTTTTCTGTGCACATGCCACAAACAGAGTCGCTTGAGGTCTGCTAAAGCACATTTGGACAAGCCAGCTTCATTTTGGAATAAGGTGCTGTGGACTGATGAAACTAAAATTGAGTTATTTGGACATAACAAAGGGTGATATGCGGCACGGTGGCTGAGTGGCAACACTCAGGCCTCACAGCAAGAAGGTTGCGGGTTTGATCCCCGGGTCGCCCGGGCCTTTCTGTGGATGGGTTTCCTCCGGGTACTCCAGTTTCCCCCATCAACCCAAAACATGCCCGCACCCCTATGAACTAACATCAAGGACCATGTTGTCCACCCTCCTGTGGGCTCACCACCTGCAGAGGGGTTCATAGAGGGGGTCAGGTGCTATGAGGATTGGGCAGTAAGCTGCCCCCGTGACCCAGCCGGATTAAGCGGGAGAAGATGGATAGATGGATGGATATGCATGGTGAAAGAAGAGCACAGCATTCCAAGACAAACTCTTGCTACCCACAGTAAAATGTGGTGGTGGTTCCATCAGGCTGTGGGCCTGTGTGGCCAGTGCAGGTACTGAAAATCTTGTTAAAGTTGAAAAATAACTAACAATGTTCAAGAATCAGTGACAAAGTTGAAATTGCGCCAGGGCTGGATACTTCAACAAGACAACAACCCTAAACACTGCTCAAATTCTTCTAAGGCAGTTCATGCAGAGGAACAAGTACAACGTTCTGGAATGGCCATCTCAGTCCCCAGACCTGAATATTACTGAAAAACTGTGGTGCGATTTAAAGCGGGCTGTTCATGCTTGAGCACCATCAAACTTGACTGAACTGGAGATGTTTTGTAAAGAAGAATGGTCAAAAATACCTTCAACCAGAATCCAGACCCTCATTGGAAGCTATCGGAAGCGTTTAGAGGCTGTTATTTCTGCAAATGGAGGACCTACTAAATATTGATGTAATTTTTCTGTTGGGGTGCCCAAATTTATGCACATGCCTACTTTTGTTTAAGTAATTATTGGACACTTTCTGTAAATCCTATAAAGTTCATTTCACTGCTCAAATATCACTGTGTTTTTTTGCTATATGATATATTTAACTGATATTGCTGATCCGAACAACCAATGATTTATAAAGGAAAATCTTGAAAATGATCAGGGGTGTCCAAACTTTTTCACATGACTGTACATGATCGCATACTGGACCAACTTTGCAAAAACTGGGTATGGACTTTGTTCATGTCACTTAATGGTGCACTGTGGAACTTTTTTGGTAGACACCTGCTTGTCTTCATAGAGATATAATTGCTTGGGTGACAGTAGCTCAGTTAGCAGAGTGCTTGTCCACTGATCTGAACGTTGGCAGGTTCTGCTCTCGGCAAAAACATCATTGGTTGAGCAGTGAGATCAGGGTCCCACTGGTTGGCAGTGCGATTCCAGCTGCCACAGAGGAATGCTGTCTCACCCACCCATCTGCCTTCAGTTAGCCTCACCCCCCCTACCCTACGACTGGCACTTGGAAGCTGAGATGATTTAACATGTACATTCACATGCTTTTATCTTAGAAAGTCACTGTTTTTATACCTAATATGGCAGATTCTACTCATTAACAGTGTTTAATAGAGTTAACCAGTGGGTTTTTAGCTGTTTGTCTTCTCAAATGCAAATTGTTATTTGTTTCTGTGTAAATAGCATAGACTATATAAAAAAAGTGGACTTGAATGATTGAGATCTCACCCATAGTTTTCAGCACCACTCAAAAGAAACTCTCGATGCAAAGGGTTACAGGAGCGAATTCAAAGCCAGGCTCCATATTATGAATAGGATTTTTTGATGGACAAAACAGAAAAAAAATCCACCAGGATCATGTAGAGTGGGTTAAAAACCAAAATGATGAGGCTCGCTGCAGCAGTTACAGAGAGAGGGCAATATTCCAATGTAAGTCAATGGGAGTCACTGTGAGAAGGAGCTGGGAGCACCTGCATGCAAACTTCATAGTTGGAAGGTGGCGGCTAGAGGGTTAGCTTTGTCCTTTTACAGTTTATGGTTTCAATTATACCTCACCGCTGAAACCTCTCCAGCTCTAGAACCCTCTAGAAACTTTTCTCCTTGTTCCTGCTCAGAGACCCAAACCAGGGCGGCTTGGCGGTCTCTGTCGCTTGGCAGAAATTCCAGACTAGTGGAGAAGAGTATCTAGAGATCCACAATGACATGGGCCAGGGCTTTGTCCACCAGAAGTTGAGGTTGCGCTTTGTGCACTTCTGGGCCAGCGTCCTGCCCAGCCTGCCCGACATTACTAAGTCTGAATAAAACTGACCTACCCGTCTATACACCATGTAAACCAACAAACAGTGCAACACATTACTACTGCTTTGTGTACTTTTTGGATGCTGTGACCTTCAGAATATCATGTGTTACCAAATGCTATCACCAAATCTATGTATAAAAGTACTGAGATCAGTCAATTGAACTGATTCACTTTTAGGAAATAGACAATAGACATACACGCTGAATGACGTCATCGAATCCTAGAACGTGGATGCAGCTGATTCTAAATAGTGTATAACATCGACATAATATAATAACTTGCAGATATGAGCAGGTTATTGAACTCTGTCTTGCACAGTGGTTAAACATTACCATTGTGGGAAAAGTGCCCCCCGCCTCAGATGCTGCTCTGGGGGTGTGTGTGTTATGAGCATATGGAGTATATAGGTCTAGTAGGGCTCCAGTCCTTACAGTTTAGACACAATGGCGCTGTTCGGTATTTTTGTAGCTGTCGCCGTGTTTTTGGAGACCGTCTCTGCCACCTCGGTAAGTCTTCTGGATGTTTTTAATTGTATCTGCAATTTAGAATTATAAACTGAAACATCATTTTGATTTTTGAAAATATTTTTGATTAGTTTATGTTATGTTGTGTTATGTTTATGTATATATAGTTGTGATCAAGAATATTATAGAAGTAATTAATCATTATGCTTATGCTGGATTTTAATAGTGTAACTGATGCTTTAAAGGTAAACTGTATCAAACTAGACTATCTAAGTGAAGCTGCACCAGGCCATGTTACAAATCAGTTCTGTGGAGAGCCAACAGCACAATAAAAAACAAGTGTAATTCAATAATAGATTGGTTTTATACCATAGAGGGGAACCTTCCAGCCAAAGCAATAACATATCTATGAAGACCAGCAAATGACGGACCCCCACCCACAAAGTTACATAGGCAGGTTGTAATGAATTGTTTTCCGTGTGCAGTTGGGAGTGGTGTACACTGAGGGGGGCATGGTGGAGGGGAAGAACATCCGCTTGGGCTTTCGTAGACACATGGACGTGTTTAAGGGCATTCCCTTCGCTGACATCCCTGGACGCTTTGAAAAACCCAAACACCATCCAGGCTGGGACGGTGGGCACACACTTACATTGCACTCATACATGTATGGGGATAAAAGTTGATAGTTGAAAGCTGATATAAAGAATTTGATTAAGTTTAGTTCTAAACTGGAGGACTCATGTAGCTTTCCTTTGTGAGTGTGTAGCTAGACTAAACTGGGGGGCAGCAGTCTAAGCAGGGACTCCCACGACACTTTCTCAAACCTCAAGGCTTTCCCAGGCCAGCCAAGAGACAGCATGTCCTGGGTTTTCCTGGTGCCTCCTTCCGGTGGTGCTGGAACATCTCCCCAGGGAGGTGTTCAGGAGGCACTGGAACAGATGCCCGAAGGCTCAGGGATGTGACCCTCGCATTCACTTGGTGAACTCCTACTTGAGGTGGCTGAGCTTTGAGGCTATGAGCGGTCGAGCACCCACCCCAGGCCTGGTTCCAGGGTGGAGCCCCAGTAACGTCTGGCGACATAACAGATCTTATGGTAAAACTCATCATAATGAGCTTCTCAACCAAGTTTTACACAAGTAAATGAACAGATTTGGTGGTATTCGGGATTCAAGAAAACCAAATATTTTCTTGGTGTGAAATTCTTGAGAATCACAAAATCCTAACCTTAACTCGTAATCTTACTGAAAACATATATTTGGTTAGTTGTAGTGACAGCCCTCAAGCATATTGAGTAGAATCAAATTGTCTGTTTCCTCAGGCGTGTTGAAAGCCAAAGAATACAGAGCCCGTTGCCTTCAGCTGAACATGATCATGACCGACACCAGAGGTTCTGAGGACTGCCTCTACCTCAACATCTGGGTTCCTCATGGCAGGGAAGGTAAGTGCACAACTTTTACACATCACCTGACTGTACGCCATGTCAGTGTTTCCTCTGTGTGTGTGTGTGTGCACTCAGAGGCATCCCTCCCTCTCTTCGGCACCACAAACAACTTAAAAACTAATTTAGTGAATTTGTGGCATAATCCATGTTACTATTATTAAATGCATTCAGTACTATGCATGAGCTTATTGTTGACAGTATGTAACACAAGTAAACTTTCCGTACACAGTGTCAGGTGAATTTTAACTGTACCAGTCGCACATTTAGTTCTGCCCACCAGCTTTTAAGAATTATAATGATAATAATGCCTTAGTCTTAAATAGACGCTTTCCAATTCATAACATTTTGCACACTTGACAAGCTTGGGAATGACCACTGTTGGCACTGAAACCTAATCCACCTTCTGGTGTGTTGCTTTAAAAGGGGGACGACCCTCCCCCCCTGAGACTGGGGTCACCTTTTTCCAAAAAAAAAATAGTGCTGAGTGCTGTAAATGCGATATACTGTAAACCATTTCTAAAATGCTAATAAAGATTTGTTTCATATTTAATAAATTCCAGTTCTTATAAGCAAATAACTTTATATAATTGGTTGTATTTTTATAATAATTTAACAATATATGCATAATTACAATAGATAATGTAATAGATAACAAGTGAAGTAAATGAATATTAACCAAAACAAACAAATAATTGAGTCTTCATAAATAAAAATACACAAGTTTAGTACTGAAAGTCTGGAATAAACCTTTTACCTACTAGTATATCGAGGGATAAATTTTATTGCTTTATCCCAATGATTCTATACTAATAGTTAATCAAGGTAAAATATCACCTTATCCTCTGTGTACACCCTTAAATCATGATAATTATTTATATTCAGCATATGCAACAGCCTTAACTTTTATATGTGCTAAAACAGGCTCTTTACTTAAAAACATTCTGGGTGAGGATGCCCCTGAACCCATTGCATCACATGCCATAGAGCATGTACTTATAGTACAATCACTGGGTCGCAAAGGCACCCGTATAAAAAGGTCACTTTTGGCTTAAAAAATGACCCACCCCCCTTGGAAGTCTGGCTACGGGCCTGATACAGTGATTCCATTAAATAAGACACTACTTACCATTGTTTTCCTCTACTCCGCTAGTTTCCTCCAACCTGCCCGTGATGGTGTGGATCTATGGAGGGGGCTATCTCATGGGGGGTTCCATGGGGGCCAACTTCCTGGACAACTACCTGTACGATGGGCAGGAGATCGCAGACAGGGGAAACGTCATTGTGGTGACTCTGGGATATCGTGTAGGGGCCCTGGGCTTCCTGAGCACCGGAGAGCCCGATATGCCTGGTTAGGATTATTTCTACATGTTTAAGTTGTTTCTCTTGTGTTTTCAACAGTAAGTGGTCTGCACATTATCGCATGATCTGTGATAATGTTGTCTTTTCATCAAAAACAAACCTATTGTTGTGTTTTATTTTATTCACTGGTGTATAAAAGTACAACCAGCTTGTAGCGGTGCCACGCACCTCACTCCAGTGGACTACTATTAGTTCAAATCAACATCAGTGTGGACACAAAGTCAGCTAGCAAAACCATAATATCACACACTCTCTCGCCTGTAACTGCTGTGATATTTATTTGAAGATTGGCAATTAAGATCATTATAATGTTCACTTAAATGCCATTTTGTCCCCGATTCTGGGTTGGACATGGCTCTTTTCCATGCTCCTCTGCCCCTTGCCAGCTCTTCACTGATGCCTTGCTGTCCTCAGAGAGCTAATGTTTCCACCTCTTTCTTAGCCCCTCTGCAGGTCGTCGTCCCTCAGTATCATACTTTAAAGCAGCTTCCATGACATTGTCCTCTTCTGCATGTATTATGTGTCAAGGTGCTGCTGTGTCATTACACTGGGAACAATTTGAAAAAAAAAATTCTCCTGAGTTCAATTTTTAAAACAAAAATTGGCATGCTGATTCCAAAATTGCAGTCAGTTTTTTCTAGCATGCTAAGTTTTTTCTCCACAGCTTACCCTCCAGATAAGCAAAATTCCACTGATTCCACTTTGCTGTGGTAAGACTTGCAGCTTATTATGATTGGACTTATCTACAGCTACGTGGCAACTTGTTTGTGCATCACAACTGAGACAGTGACAGGTGTGTGCAGCTCCCAATAGGCCAGTACTATTACGGTACAGTAGCCATATCTTTTGTAAAAACAGAATAGTGTTAAATAAACATTGCAGTGTTTCATGCCTGTTTCTTTCATTTTTCATTGTATGTCAGTATTTGAACATTTATAAAACAAGAACATATCTGTTAAGTACAGTATTTCTCATAGTTTTAAGAAAACTGGGATCCTATAGTTCAAAAACTTGACGTGATAGAGAAAAACTGAGACCAGTTTTGGATTCCGCACCCAAAACAGCTGTCCCTAACTCAACAAAAATTGTGTTCCCCAGTGTTATCTCAAGTGTTGTTCTTTCCAGTAGCTCCTCACTTGTTACGTGATCCTTCCACTTCACTCCAACCATGCATCTGATCATGACTCTGCCTTTGGATCTCAGCACCTTTTCTGGCTTTGTTTTTAGGCTCCATGGCTCTGCTCCATAACACAGACCTGGTCTTATACATGCACTGTAAACTCTGGTTCTTCTACAGAGACATACTGGAGTTCACTTATTGCCAAGCTTTTCCACTTTCTTGGCTCTCACTGCAGCTTCCACTCATGTGTCTTCATCAAGAATATTGACCAAGTAACCGAACTGCTGCACCTTCTCACACTTGGAGGTTGTTGATGAATCAACCAGAACCAGACTGACTTCTTCTACATACCCCATTTCTTCCCTCTTTTGTAATCTCAGATTTTCTGTGTAATTACTTTTACTTAAGTTTGCAGGTTCATATAAAATGTTTTATGTGTCTTCAGGAAATTATGGACTGTGGGACCAGCAGGCTGCCATTGCCTGGGTGCACAGAAACATCCGCTCGTTCGGAGGAGACACCAACAACATCACCATCTTTGGAGAGTCTGCAGGGGGCGCTAGTGTCAGCTTCCAGGTCTGCTCCATCACTTCTCTACATCAGTGTGGGACTTAAATATAACCCTCTACGATGAACAGTATCATATTGCTGATTAATTCATCTGACTATTACAAAGTGAATGACTATGGTTCAGGTAGTAGAGTGGACATTGTGATCCCTTCATTCATTATCCTACTCTTAAAGGACACACTTTTGACCTTGTTTGTTGTTGCACAGACCCTGACTCCTCACAATAAGGGCCTGTTCCGCAGAGCCATCTCTCAGAGTGGAGTGGCCCTGTGTCCCTGGGGAATTATCAAGCATCCACGCAAGTTCGCTGAGGAGGTGAAACCAGCATGGTTTTTCATATTCATTGGTTCTTAACCTAGGTTCCATCGAACCCCAGAGGTTTGGTGAGTCAGTCTCAGGGGTTCGGCAGGGGTCAAGACTCACATCCAACTCATATGATTGGTGATAACATGCCCGTTTGGCCGTTATTGGCTGCAGGAAATTTTGTGCGCGCAATAGTCTTGTGACTATCATGATGGTCTGCCGAGTTATTTCTTTCTTTCTTTCATTTCTTATGCTGAGCAAAAAAAAAAAAGTTGAATATGTGCAGAATGGATTCACGTGTGTGCACCAATAAAATATATATACCTATGTTTTGAATTTGAAAAAAAATTAAAAATTTGAGTTCGTTGAATGCGTATATGAAACTAGTGGGGTTCAGTACCTCCAACAAGGTTAAGAACCACTCAATATGAATCATATTGAATACTGTGCCACAAGAAACTTTATACATCAACATAGAATCAAAATTACAAGAAGAAAACTATACTTTATTTACTTCAGATCAGTTTGAAACTTTTCTACATACAGCAAGAACCAATATGAGAAAAATGCTTTAATATTAATAAAGCGCATTCTTTATTCACAACCCAAACGTTGGATACAAGCTGCTTAATTTGAAAAGACCTTTGATTTCTAATTTCTTTGGATATTAATTCATAGTTCAGGTATATTTTTTCCAAACCATACGTCTCTCTCTATGTGTGTGTATCAGGTGGCTCTGAAGGTGAATTGTCCCATTGACAGTAGGATGGCGAGCTGCCTCAAGATGACTGACCCTGTGCTCCTCACCATGGCCGCGACCCTCAACGCGCAAAGCTCCGCTGCCCGTAACACTTTCTTTCATTATTTTTCGCCATAGTCATTGGTTTATCTTCTTTTAAAACATAAATGACAATGTGCAATTACAACTGAAAAGTGTTCATAATTTTTGACAAATAGTCCATCCCTAATCCAAAGTGTGTGATGTAGAACCTGTGGTGGATAACCTGGTTCTGTCTGCGGTGGTGGATGGGGACTTCCTGCCGGACCACCCCACAAAACTGTTCCACAACGCGGCTGAGATCGACTATATCGCCGGGGTCAATGACATGGACGGACACATGTTCACTGCTTTGGATGTCCCTTCAGTCAACTCCATGCTGGTGGATACACCCATGTGAGTTAAGCTATTGACTGTTAAGATCATCGCTATAGCAATTAATGATTTAAAACAAGATATTATATGCATATTTGAATGGTTCACTGTTCTCAAAATGGCACCATATCACAGTGATCGGAAACTCATTTTGAAGACTTTTTGACCATTAAGATTGCTATGACTGCGCCATGTTTGGAAAGCATAAACAAAAGCACATCTTGCCTTTTTGTATACATTTTTATGCAGAGGTGGGAGGAGATACATCATATTATTGTAACTTTTTATTACTATTTAAAAGTATATTTGAGATGCACTGAGACAAGAGAGCATCATTTCATTACTCAAAGTCTTTGGTAGATAATATAATAAACAAGCATAAGGCCTTCTATGGCCTGATTGAAGATGATTTCCTGTTCATCCTATTGTTTTTCAGTGGATCCCATGCATTTATAAAGAAAATAATTCACCAGCATAGCTTGAAGACACATAAACCTTTGCATAGAGTTGTTATGTTGTGTTGATCACACCTGTCTGCTGCAGTGACGACGTGAAGACATTGCTGGGATCATACACCAGAGACAAAGGTAAGGCTGGAATGGAGGAAGCATTCGCCACCTACTCCTCCGACTGGGGCTCTAACCCAAGCCAAAAAACCATCAAGAAGACCGTTGTGGCCATTGGGACAGACTACATCTTCTTGGTGCCCACTCAGACTGCCTTGTACCTCCACGCCAAACATGCCACGTGAGAACCATGTTACTTTTTATCTGATGGAAAGGAAGGTTTAAAACTACCTTTTGTAATTAGATTGGCCAACCCAGCCCTGGTGTAATTCACACGTCAGTAGATGCTACGTTACTACTGTCTGATAATGTACCAGCTCTGACGAACAGAGAGCAGAGAGTCTGAACAAATACCAGGGGAGGGAATGGAGAGCAAGTTTCACATCTGCCATATAATAAAAAAATCTAAGAAACTTGCAGATAGTAGCTTTAAACCATCCATCTATCGTAAAAATGTTGTATGTTGAAAAACTACAGATCTACAGTTAGATTTTGTATTTGTTTTTGTATTTTTTTTATTTATTAAAGGGACAATGCATATTAAAAGACAAGATAATGCAAGAAACAAACATGGACTTGTAAATATGCAGGACTGTATCCAACGCTAATTTCCATCCTTAGTCCTCTGCTGGACCAAGGCCACATCACCCGCCCATGACAAAAACCTACAACACCCCCTCTCACAGACGTCATTCACTATAAAACACACGTTAGTATTAAAATGTACAGATCAGACAACTCTCATTACTTCCACATGCAGTAACATCTATTTACAGATCTATATACAAATATGCAAATATACAAATATTGCAGTCCCGGCTCATGTGCAAAAGGCACTGTTTAAGATCAGTTGTGTGGACAGAGCTGATTGTCCAATATCCATGATTTAAGTTGAGCAGAGAAGGAGCTGAGTGTAGCAGCTCACGTATAGTCACAGGGATGGTGTTCCAAGTTTGAGAGGCGCAGAAAGAGAATACAGTCTGTCCAAAGGAACTTTTCCTTGATGGTATTATACAATCACCTGTTTTATGTTAATTGAGCTTAAAATGTACTGCTTCAAGAAATAAAAAAGGAAATACACTCAAAATGCATTTTATATGAGTTACTCTGTGAGGCTAATGTGGTCCAGAGCCGATCTAATTGCTCTAACCTAGAGTTTAACCTGAGTTTGCTCCTAAAAGAGAGCTTTGATGACACTTCTAGGAACTAAGAATAGTTACTAGTGACATTACTGCTACTAGGGACATTTAAACTAAAGTTACATTATGAGAGGTGACTTTATTCATTTAAGAGAATAACTAAGTTATGCAGTAGCAGATTATTTTACAAAATAATCAGAACAAGTCTACACAGTTTTACGAACTATTTACAACTCCATTCACAGACCCAAACCATGGCAAAGAAAACAATAGGGACGGGCAGAATACGCTACTAGGGTCTACTAGGGTACAATGGTCATGTCAAATATGACTCGGGGCAGTTCAATGGACTTGATAACTTAATAACTGATACCGGTATGTTAGTTTCAGTATCCTTAACCCCTCTCTTCCGAAAGGTCTCCCCAGTATCCAGCCATAACTGAAGAAGCCTCACTGTCACTGCATGTGTGTCATATAAGTCACAAAAGCTGCATAGCTTTTTATTGTGTCCCTCCCCAGAACTGGCCGCACTTACTCGTACCTTTTATCTGAGCCTAACCGCATGGGGGGTCTGATCACACCCTACCCCAGCTGGATGGGAGCCGACCATGCGGACGACCTGCAGTACGTGTTTGGAAAGCCTTTCACCACTCCTCTGGGGTACTGGCCCAGGCACAGGGACCTGTCCAGATACATGATCGCATACTGGACCAACTTCGCCAAAACTGGGTATGGACTCTGCATTGTCACTTAAAGGTACACTGTGGAACCTTTCTGGTGAGGGTCTGCCACCTGATTGTTTCCATAGAGATATTATTAAAATTGAGCTGAAGGCAAGTCACACCAAAATCTGATTATCACTGTATCTGAGTCTTGAACTTTTAAGATAATTTAAATTACATGTTAATCCCACAGTCTGTTTTAAGTAATCAGAGGGATCATGGACTTCTTTTTACAACCAGATTTTGAGTGTGTTTGTAACCACAGCCATTGCAGTATTCTGTAGCAGGTTGACATAGACACCATGGTAAAGGTTTATTAAACCTCCAAGACCTCATTCAAGTACCAGGTGTAGTGTACATAAAATTGATTTACTGGATATTATTTTGGTGTGGACTATGGCTGGAGTCCTTCAATGTTGGGATGAAACCTCATTGTAACTTTCCTCCTTCTCATTGCCAGAAACCCAAACCAGGGAGGCTCGGAGGTCCCTGCCACGTGGCCAGAGTTCGAGACAGATGGACATAAGTATCTGGAGATCCACCATGACATGAACAAGGGCTACGTGCGTCAGAAGATGAGGATGCGTTATGTGCACTTCTGGACCAGTGTCCTGCCCAGCTTACCCGATCTGAACCAGTCTGAATGAAACTGATGAACTTTTCTATACACTGTCATACACCATACACACCAGTAAAACAATACAACACATTACTACTGCTCAGAGTTATTTTTGAATGCTTTGAAATGAAAGGGACGATATTGCACTAGATTTGATCTGTTACAATGTTGTTTTACCGATGCCAGTTTGTCGATGTCATTAATAAATATTGTTATTATTTGCTTTGAGGATTGGGCAGCAAGATGCCCCCGCGACCCAGCTGGATTAAGCGGGAGAAGATGGATGGATGGATAATATAATATAAAATGATGATTCACATGAATCATTAATCAGAAATAGAGCAGACAAAAGCACATTGTCATCTTTAATAAGAACAGTAATTGGAACAATAATTAAACAGTCAGCTCACAAACTAGGGATGTTTAGAGAACCTAAATACTGTGTTGTGTTGCAGCAGGAAAAACAAAAGGAACTAGATAGACCATGATATATTATACTGTACATACATATTTCTGCTTCTTATTTCTTTGATGCAGATTATTACTGTCATAATTCAAAGTCTTGTCAAGGCATTTGTTGTGGCATTTGCAATTCGCTCTCCAAAATATTGCAGACATTGAACCATGAGATGAATATCGTGATATTATTGTACTGTGAGCTTTAGATGTTGTTCCATCCATTGTTAAAACCACCTGTCACTCACTCAACACATGACACAGGCTGACCAACAGGAGGAGTGGGTGTGTCTGTGTTTGAGCACAGTATACATTAGCCAGTGAGCTCTTGCGATAAATGAACTATCTTAACTATGGCCCTGAAAGTAAAGTGTAGAGTAAACAGTTACATGCTGTATTTATCTAATCGGCCATATGTTGAACATGTGTGAATGAGTGTTGCTGATGAGAACAACCCAAAAAGATGCACCTTAGGTCATTGACTCCAAGTAGAATAACTGTGTGGAAGCACAGCTAATGGAGGTCAAATAAATAAAATACAAATACAAACACACGAGCAACAGTCCTAATTATCTTAGTGAAATGTAAAAAAGACTTTGTAATAATTGTTAATAATACCAACAGAGGAACAAAAAGGTCTAGATCAGATGCCCTCCCCTCAGCTGCTCCTCCCAACGTGGAGGAGCAGTGGCTCTACTCTGAGCTCCTCTCATGTGACCAACCTCATCCTATCTCTAATGGAGCACCCAGCCATTCTGCGGAGGAAACTCATTTTGACACTTGAATTCGCGATCCCTCCTTTCAGTCATTACCCAGAGCACATGACCATAGGTGAGAGGAGGAACGTAGATTGAGGTAAATTGAGAGATTTGCCTTTTGGCTCTGCTCTCTCTTCACCACAATGGTCTGATACAGCGACCGCATCACTGCCGATGCTGCATCAATCTGCCTGTCAACCTCACGCTCCATCCTCCCCTCACTCATGAACAAGACCCCAGGATACTTGAACTCCTCCACTTGAAGCAGGAACTTCTCTCCCACCTGGAGAGGGCAATCCACCTTTTTCCGGTCGAGAACCATGTCTTCGGATATGGAACAGTTGATTCTCATCCCAGCTGCTTCACACTCGGCTGCAAACCGCTCCAGTGCTGCAGGTCCTGGTTCGATGAAGCCAACAGGACAACATCATCCACAAAGAGCAGAGATGAGATCCTGTGGTCCCCAAACCGGACCCCCTCCGGCCCCTGGCTGCGCCTAGAAATTATGTCCACAAATACAATTAACAAAAACCCTGGGGGAGAATGTGCAACTCTTTTAAACCTTTTTCACAATGGCTGGAAGTGCCACGCTGTAGGGTTGCGGTACTTCCAGTTAATGGTTTTTGATGGCAAACTGTCTATGGGAATGTCTCGAACTCTCCATCAGTTTAATAAATCTGCCCCATCACCAAATCTTTAACCAACAAGGTTGACAAAGGATAAATATTCTTCCATGAAGAATTTATCCACAACTATCAAGGTAAGGTAAAGACAAAAGCTTAAAGGCGAACAACGACGAGCATTAGTGAACTACTGAGCAAAAGTAACATTATGCTCATTATGCGCATTGTGGCCATACCGGCTCGTCAAAGCTTGAACCCGTCAGATCTCAGAAGCTAAGCAGGGCCGGGCCTGGTTAGTACTTGGATGGGAGACCACAAGGAATTCCAGGTGCCACAGTGGGGCGCCAGTTGCAAAACTGTTGTTGTGTCCTTAGGCAAGGCACATCACCCACATTGCCTAGTATGAAAGTGGTGTGTGCGTGAGTGGTGGTGGTGGTCGGAGGGGCCGATAGTGCAGATTGGCAGCCTCGCTTCTGTCAGTCTGCCCCAGGGCAGCTGTAGCTACAATAGTAGTTTACCACCACCGGGTCTGGAGTGAATGAATAATGCTCTGTAAAGTGTCTTTGAGTGTCCAGAAAAGCGCTATATAAAACTGATGCATTAGTATTATTATTATGAATAAAACATAAGTAACTTGTTCATTCAGACTGATTCTATAATCAAAATGAAAAATCTATTTCATGATGTAGATATTAGCATAGATAGATTTGTGCAGTTCGAATGTTCACAGATATTCACAGATTAACAGTTACATGTCTGCATCAGGCACGACTGGTTCAACTGGTTCAAGAGGTGAGTTTAAGACATCACACTAGTCATACAGTCAGTGATACAGCCCACAATATAAACACTTTTGATTTATATCCACAGGTGGAAACTGTTTTCTCCACACCATTCTTGCCTGTGCTGTTCAGCTTCGCCGTTGATTGAGATGGACAAGATCTCTCCATCTAACCTTGGCTCCTTTCCTCAGGTAAAAAAGATCTTTTCATTGTATTGTTGAATCCGGTATTTGATTTTGCAATTTGTGAAGAAATCACCCTTTTTTTGGGGGAAGACGCCTCAAGCAAGATGTCTCAAAGCTGTTGCTCATAAACACCAGTCCCAGGGACTGTTTGAGGCAACGGCTGGGGAGGTGAGACCCCGCTGCTCACCTGCCAGCTTAACATCTGGGGAGGAGAAGCACAAGGTGGCTGTAGGATTACAGATATATTCCATGCCTAGCATGGGATACTTGTTATAACTGACTTGTGTATTGTTCTGTAGCCTTTGGCTCACCTGCCAGGTGCACACTTGCATTGGAGGAGGACCAGGTCAGCGTTGTTAATGTGTTATGTACATGCTAAATCCATGATTTTACTCATCAGTCATGTTAATATTGTGTAGGCGGTTGTGGGGGTGAGAAGCCGCTCCCCTTCTCGCACCTCCTGTGTAGATGTAAGGCAAGTAATATGTGATTTAAATATGATAAAAGGGTTAAAAACAGCTAAAATTGAGTAATGTATATTGTATGTTAAGTTCAGCAATTAAAAACAGACACCCACTATTTTTTTAAATATTAAATTGTCTGAATAAGCAAACAAGTGCCTTTAACTGTGTAATTCAATGCCTTGGGGTGTCGCTAGGAGGCACACCGGTAGAAGGCGTTAGGACTCCAATGGGCAGCGCTGCAGAATAAACCCTGCAGTTCTCTGATACGCAAGACAAATCGGTGGCCAGCAGGTTAGCTCTGTCCATTTATATATACAGTCTATGGTACAGTGCCAGTGTAATTGCTGCTTTCACGGGCTGTCTTCTTCCGCTTTATTCGTCTGGGTCGTGGGGCAGCTTGCTGCCCAATCCTCATAGCACCTGATCCCCCCTATAAACCCCTCTGTGAGTGGTGAGCCCACAGCGAACTTGTCTCTTCTATTATAATTATTCTAATTCACCACTCACATAACTCTGCTGTGGTTTGTGTATATGAATCATAGACCGTATATATGAGTGGACTAAGCTATCCCGTTAGCCGCCGCGTGCCAAATAGGAAGTGCGCTAGGAGGCTCTTCCGGCTCCTTTTCTCTCTTTTTCCCATTGACTTACATTGGGATCTGATCGCTCTTCTCTCTGTACCTGTTGCTGTGAGCCTTGTCATTTTGGTCTTAAAATGTTCATATGAACCCGCTCTACATGATCCTGAATTTTTTTTTGCTATTTTTTCCATCAAAAAAAAAAAAAAAATCATAACATAGAGCCTGGCTCCACATTTGCCCCTGTAGCCGTTAGCATCGTGAGCCTCATTTGAGCGGCGCTAAACACTATGGGTGACATCACGCTCACTTAGTCCACTTCTTTTATACAGTCTATGATATGAATGTAAAATAAACTGATTGAACTGACCGCTACCACATTGTAAGGATCATTGGAGGTGATTCCAGAAACATCACCAACCAATGTCACTGTTCTTCATGTTTTCCAGGAGGATGACCTTCTGGATGTGGTAAATTTATTTTAAGGATTAAATATTTGTGTAATGGCAGTTAAGAAGGCAAAAGAGAACTGATTATGGTTATATTCTGCTAAAAAAGGCTATATCTTCCTGTCTGCTGTCATGCCTGTGCCTGTCGTGTGTCTGTGCCTCATCATGTGCTGTAATGTGACTGAGTTTCTTTGTGCAATTTTAGGCGCCTGAAACATTGCACTGTGCAGTACCAACAGCTGATCCAATTGCTCCTGATGAAGACGACAAAGATAAGTCGAATGCTTCTTGTGCACCAGCAGACAGAGACAGTGAAATGCATATATTTGATAGTTCTGTGGTTGGTTGTCATGTCATTGCTGGCACCAGCCAGTCCAACCAGATTCCAGACAACATTCAGAGTAACTTCCATCTTCTTAACACTCCAACATTTTCTTTAACCCCAGAGCAGTTGGATTGGGTTTTGCTTCTTGGTGATCAGCTATTCACTAGGGGGAGAACATGAGTATTTGATGGTGTCTAATTTGCTTGAGAGGGAAACGCTGAGGACTTTGAGTTTGTGTACGGCTGCTGTGCTGGTGGTTATGTTAATGTGGTGAGAAGTGAAGCCATAGATGTAGGGGTTGGGTTTAGTTTGTCTCTTTACACTTTGTGGCACGAGTAGTGCTGTTGCTGTAGATGCAAGACCATGTGTTCGTTGAGGTTGGCAGTTCAAATCCCGCTCTCGACATAAACATCATTAGTTGAGGTTGGCTGGTGTGAGTCAAGCTCTCACAGATGAGTGCTGTTGTTGTGTCCAAGGCAATTAACCCACCTCACCCCCAGCATCTGCGTACACTGGTGTATGAATGTGTGTGTGAATGGGTGAGTGGTTCCTTCTTGTAAAGTGTTTTGAGTGCCTTAAAGGTAGAAATATATACAAAAATTTACCACTTACCATTCCTGTGGTTCTGTGGGAATGCCTCTTGAAAGTGGCAACAGTGCGGTTTTGCTTTGGGGCATTAATTGATTTAGAGAACTACTTCCATTGTTTAGCAGCCTACTACGATAGTCCAGCCAAACTCTTTGACACTCAGGCAGTTGTTGTGTGCATCCCAAGGGTTGTAAACCATTTGCGGTCAACAGAGAGAGAACCAGTGGTTAGCCCAGTGGGCAGTTCAGTGGGTAATTCAATGTTTAGTCAGGTGCACAGTTCATTGCAAGATGATGTTGAAGTGAATTCTGATGTGCAGTTTATAAATCAAATTGTGCATGAGCTGCCTTTCAATTCCTTGAGTGAAAGTTTGTGCAAACACTTGACCTAGATTTTAAAAAAAAGAAAAAAAGATAATGTCCTTTATTTAGGCTCCTTCAGGAAGGAGCCTGAGCTTGTGCGGGAGGTCGAGCGTTACCGGCTAGATATAGTCGGCCTCACCTCCACGCACAGCTTGGGCTCTGGAACCCAACTCCTTGAGAGGGGCTGGACTCTCCATTTCTCTGGCGTTGGCCGCGGGGAGTGGCGGCGAGCTGGCGTGGGCTTGCTTATAGCCCCACAGCTCAGCCGCTGCGTGTTGGAGTTTACCCCGGTGAACGAGAGGGTCGCGTCCCTGCGCCTTCGGGTCGGGGACAGGTCTCTCACTGTGGTGTCGGCCTATGGGCCGAACAGCAGTGCAGAGTACCCAGCCTTCTTGGAGTCTCTGGGAGGGGTACTGGACAGTGCACCGACCGGGGACTCCGTTGTTCTACTGGGGGACTTCAACGCCCATGTGGGCAACGACAGTGACACTTGGAGAGGGGTGATTGGGAGGAACGGCCTCCCTGATCTGAACCCGAGCGGTGTTCTGTTATTGGACTTCTGTGCTAGTCACAGTTTGTCCTAACGAACACCATGTTCGAGCACAAGGGGGTCCATCGGTGCACGTGGCACCAGGACTCCCTAGGCCGGAGGTCGATGATCGACTTTGTTGTCGTGTCATCTGACCTCCGGCCGTGTGTCTTGGACACTCGGGTGAAGAGAGGGGCAGAGCTGTCAACTGATCACCACCTGGTGGTGAGTTGGGTCCGCTGGTGTAGGAGGAAGCCGGAAGGGCCTGGCAGGCCCAAGCGTATCGTGAGGGTCTGCTGGGAACATCTGGCGGAACCTTCTGTCAGCGTGGCCTTCAACTCACACCTCCGGGAGAGCTTCTCCCAGATCCCGAGGGAGGCTGGGGACATGGAGCCAGTGGGCTTCGTTCTCGGCCTCCCATTGTCGATGCGGCCGTTCGTAGCTGAGGCCGTAAGGTCTGCGGTGCCTGTCGCGGCGGCAATCCCCGAACCCGGTGGTGGACACCGGAAGTAAGGGATGCCGTCAAGCTGAAGGAGTGCTACCGGGCATTGCTGGCCCGGTGGACTCCTGAGGCAGCTGACGGGTACCCGTCCCGGGCCAAGCGTGCTGCAGCCCGGGGCGGTTGCAGAGGCAAAAACTCGGGTTTGGGAGGAGTTCGGGGAGGCCATGGAGGAGGACTATCGGACGGCCCCAAGGAAATTCTGGCAAACCGTCTGGCGCCTCAGGAGGGGGAAGCGGCCCTTCACCAATACTGTTTACAGTGCGGGGGGAGAGCTGCTGACCTCGACTGGGGATGTTGTCGGGCGGTGGAAGGAATACTTTGGGGATCTCCTCAATCCCACCGTCACGTCCTCCGAAGAGGAGGCCGAGGCTGGGGACCCAGAGGCGGACTCATTCATCACCCTGACCGAAGTCACTGAGGTGGTTAGAAAGCTCCTCGGTGGCAAGGCTCCGGGGGTGGATGAGATCCGTCCTGAGTACCTTAAGTCTCTGGGTGTTGTGGGGCTGTCTTGGCTGACACGTCTCTACAACATCGCGTGGCGGTCGGGGAACAGTACCTCTGGACTGGCAGACCGGGGTGGTGGTCCCTCTGTATAAAAAGGGGGACCGGAGGGTGTGTTCCAACTACAGGGGAATCACACTCCTCAGCCTCCCGGTAAAGTCTATGCCAGGGTGCTGGAGAGGAGAGTTCGGCCGATAGTCGAGACCTCGAATTCAAGAGGAGCAGTGTGGTTTTCGGCCTGGTCGTGGAACACTGGACCAGCTCTACACCCTCCATCGGGTGCTCGAGGGTTCATGGGAGTTTGCCCAACCAGTCCACATGTGTTTTGTGGACTTGGAGAGACATTCGACCGTGTCCCTCGTGGTGCCCTGTGGGGGTGCTCCGGGGAGTATGGGGTCCGGGGCCCTTTGCTGAGGCTGTCCGGTCCCTGTATGACCGGAGCAGGAGCTGTGTTCGCATTGCCGGCAGTAAGTCAGACTTGTTCCCGGTGCATGTTGGACTCCGCCAGGGCTGACCTTTGTCACCGGTTCTGTTCATTGTATTTATGGACAGAATTTCTCAGGGGCCGGAGGGGGTCCAGTTCGGGGACCACAGGATCTCATCACTGCTTTTTGCGGATGATGTTGTCCTGCTGGCTCCATTGAACCAGGGCCTGCAGCGTGCACTGGGGCGGTTTGCAGCCGAGTGTGGGCGGCCGGGATGAGAATCAGCTGTTCCAAATCCGAGGCCATGGTTCTCGACCGGAAAAAGGTGGATTGCCCCTCCGGGTGGGTGGGAGTCTCTGCCTCAAGTGGAGGAGTTCAAGTATCTCGGGGTCTTGTTCACTTGGTGAGGGGAGGATGGAGCGCGAGATTGACAGGCGGATCGGTGCGGGCGTCGGCAGTGATGCAGTCGCTGTATCGGACCGTTGTGGTGAAGAGGGAGCTGAGCCGAAGGCGAAGCTCTCGGGACACGGTCAATCTACGTTCCTACCCTCACCTATGGTCATGAGCTCTGGGTAATGACCGAAAGAACGAGATCGCGGATACAAGCGGCCGAAATGAGTTTCCTCCGCAGAGTGGCCGGGCGCTCCCTTAGAGATAGGGTGAGGAGCTCGGTCACACGGGAGGAGCTCGGAGTAGAGTCGCTGCTCCACCACCGCGAGAGGAGCCCGCGGAGGGGGTTAGGGCATCTGGTCCGGATGCCTCCTGGACGCCTCCCTCGGGAGGTGCTCTGGGCATGTCCCACCGGTAGGAGGCCCCGGGGAAGACCCAGGACACGCTGGAGGGACTATGTCTCTCGGCTGGCCTGGGAACGCCTCGGGGTCCGTCCGGAGGAGCTGGAGGAAGTGGCTGGGGAGAAGGAAGCTTGGGAGCCCCTGCTTAGACTGCTGCCCCCGCGACCCGGCCCCGGATAAGCGGAAGAAGATGGATGGATGGATGGATGGATGGTCCTTTATTTATTTATCTCATCGCAAACCTGACTGGACCGGGACTTGGACCAGTTTCATCTCTTCATATTGGACAACAATACACTTTTGGAGACAGAGCCAACAGGACAGCAAACACAGGGACAGGACAGGATACACTCACACTTCACTCCTCTGGAGAAGGTAAGAGGCTTGCTTTAGTTAGTTTTGGTGAAATCTGAGGATGGAGCCTCACAGGTAAATAGGGCATAAATGAGCTTGTGGGTGTGACAGAGCTGCTCCGGTGTTCTGCTGTGTGCGCTGTCGGAGAGGTGTTGATGCCATGTGTTCGTGTTTTGACCGTAGCCTCTTATTGTAGTTTTGCTGACGTTATGGATGGTCATGAGCGGTGGATCAGAATGTTTTCTTGGGCTGGTTGTTGGGGATGGTTGTGAGTGGATCAGGGTGTGCTGCCGAGTAAATATTGTGTTTGGCTGTGCATTGTGGTCAGATTAAAGGCTGAAGTTGCTTAAGTTGCCTAGCATTTCAGAGAAATACTTGCATCAATGTACTTCTGATTGTCCATGTCCTTGCATTATTAAAGATTTAGCCAGGGGAAAATGTTGGATTTGTGCTACTTGTAATATGAAGATTTAAGGAGGTCAAATCCCAGCTGAATGCTAGGAGTTGGACCCTTTTCCTCCAGAGTTGGAATGCTTAAACAGTCTAGAGCATCACTTCTGTGTTGTCCCACCATTTCCCTTATTAGAACCCAGGCATCCATGGGCCTGTCACCTGTGTCCCTGCCAATGTCCTTCAGACCACCAACCTGCTTCCACGCACAGACATGGAAGGTGTTGTCATACTCATTAAACGGAAGTGTTAACTTTCTTACATATATTAAATGAAATGAAAATGGAAATGAAAATATGAAATCTTCTTTGCTCTTTCTTTGATTGAGTTTGATCGGGTGGTTTTCATAGTTTCAATTGCTTCCAGAAAAGGACATTCTGGTTCTAAACCTCATAGTGATAAAAATGTGAAAGACTCTCTTAAAGAGATGTTGAATTATGATGATGGATATAAGTTTCTGCACCCAGTTAGAGGGACTCCAGCTTATTAGCAGGCTACCCAAAAACACTTGCTGGCTTGTTTGGGGCATCTTGGCTTGCCTACATGATTGTGCTCTTTCAGTTCATGATCTCAGATGGAGGGAGGTACTTAAAGTTCTTTTAAAAACAGAGGGGAGACAACAAACTGCTGAAAGCTTGACATGGGAGGACAGATGTGAGTTTTTAAGGCATAATTCTGTTGTGGCTGCAAAAATGTTTGAATAATCTTGTTAATTTATTTTTATTGGCTTGAGTTTCACCAGTGGGGATCCCCTCACATGCACTTTGTTTGTCTTGGGTAGAGGAGGTTCTGAGGATAGGGCTTAAGGGCTGCTTACACAACAATGGTAACAGATGGAAAACACAAAACATTTTGCCAGATGTCCATATCGTTTAGATGGCAACAGCATTTTGAGTGGTTGAAAATGCAAAAATCTGAAAACACCCTCCAGAGTGAAAATCTTGAAAATGCTCCACGCTGTTGTCACTGTGTAAATGGCTGAAAATGTGCATCGTGGCATAGAGATTATGTCAAGAGCACGAGTCAGTTCAGAAAAAAACATGCAAATTCCTTTCAGTTTGGATGCGATTGTGCTGTCAGTCTCAGTCTCACTGAAGGCGCAGACAGGACGCAGCAGCTTCCGCATTTGGAGCTAAGCAGAGCGCAGAGGGAGAGCAGAGGGGAGACAGGAAGGTGCAGTCAGGAGAGACAGCGAGGCTTGGTCAGGGAGACAGGTGAGGTAGTGCCCCAACCCAGCGTTTTCCCTATATGATGTTTAGCGCTCTATGTTAAGTTGGTTGTCATTAGTGCGGACACTACGAGTTCAAGACCCGTACTTGTTATTGGCATTTTGATTTTTTTCTTTCTCACATTCTGTGTGTAAACAAAATAATGTATTAAATATTTTTATTAGTTAACGTAATATTTGTGTGCCCCCTCCACCCCCCTCTGGAATTTCAGCCAATCTCATCTGGTCACCGCAGGCATTTGGTCTTGGTGGCGCTGCCACCTACGCACTGGGTGTGCATATTACACCGGCAAACTGCAAGTTTTGCGTCTCCATGTGCATGCAAATCAAATGTGTTTGGCTTTAAGATGGTATTTTAAACTTGCTTTGCTTCTGTAGAAAGATAGTTCACTGCTGCAATATCTGCGAACTACCTTAGTTTGATATAAAATCCTGTCAGGCAGTTTTTTGAAGAGAAATTTGCTGCTAAGCACCAGTCAGTCTTGTCTGTCATCTTCGCATCTGCGTATGGATAGACCTAATCACTGACCTAATAACCTGCGGCGCCTTTCAGGTCACCATCCGCACTTTCCATAGAGGAGCTTGTGCATTCAAAATAAACTGTGATTAATCTGCGTAAAAAAAACAACAACAACAACAAAAAACATTAGTGCGATTTTTTTGTGATTAATCGCATGTGTTAACGCATTAACGTTGACAGCCCTAATTATTATTCACCTGAATGTTTGTCATGACAGCTTTTGACCAGCGACCTTGGTCCTTTCCAGCACACAAACAGAATTAGTCTAATGGGTCTAAAGGTGTTACCAGAGCACGTGGCAGAGAGCGGAGGAGATGAGAGTGTGTTGTGATTGAGCAGAGCAGTGAGAGCCTGAGACCTGTGCTGCAGCTGTGTACACTGGTCCAACAGGCTGATAGTACGAGGCTGTGTGAGGACACACTCACTGTTTTTAACAAAGACATAGGTCCGCAACTCATAGATGGTCTGTCACCTCCATTTACACAATTCTTTAACATAAGATCAACAAAGTGGGTCTCTAGGGTGGCAGTTAGAGGGGACTGATAAAGGAGGACATCATCAAATTCTGAATGCAACCTATTCTAAACACATCAACATAACAGCTCTCCCAACAGACAGGTGAGGAACTTATTGATTCGTTAAACATTAGCCCTCCTTTGAGCCTTAGATGCTGCTCTGTGGGGGGGAGGGAGGGTCAGTATATGAGGTATAAAGGGCATAAAGGGCCAAAAAAGGGCCAATAGTACTCCGCTCTAGTCTTTAGTGAGGACACAATGGCGCTGCTCGGGATTTGTGTGGCTGTGGCTGTGTTTTTGGAGGCTGTCTCGGCTGCTTCGGTAAGTTATTTGGATTGGTTTTATGTTTATGTACATTTTTTTTCTCAATTTAAAACTTAACATACATTTCTTTAGAGTAATTTCTTAAGAGTCTGGACAAAACAGGTTTCTAATTTTGCATTTATGAGTTTGACATCTATATATAAGGGTGCATCAAAAAATACAATTTTTGAATTTTGAAATGGCTGGATGCTATAAGTGTTCCAATATATGTAGAAACAACACGTACACATACAAAATATTTTTCCAATACGTGATGGTTTAGGGGTGCCACCCCACACCTGTTTTTTGGATTAAGTGGTAAACAGCGCTCAATAGTCGTCATGGAGATCTGAGGGACACAAGACTGCCACTCAAGAAACCTGAGGTGATCTTTCTGTTTTTGTGTTGGGTATGTATTATTACATTACTATCATATCTGTAGTTGTGTCTTTGTATACTTAAGTCATATTTAGTTGGTGCTTAACATCAATAGTATTCTAAGTGGACAATGTCATATTGAGATTATTGATGTCTACTACTACTGCTATAACAATTACTTCTACTAGTACTAAAACAAATACTACTACTACTACTACTACAAGTACTCCTGTGGTCATGTTTATTGAGAGTAGTATTGTAGTTGTTACAGTAAATTAACATTTTAAGTAAGTATATTTGCAAGCACAGCACACTACTCTGGTGATGTAACAGTTATTGTAATGATGAAGTTGGATGATGTACAGCTAAAATTTGAGGTGTTTGCATGGTTTATCATAATTGAGTATTATTAAGTATGCTAAGATATGATTTTAAACACTATCCTTGAGCTTGTATCCTTTTCATTCTCAGGTACTGCACAACACAGCCCACCCCAGGATCCAGCACCCCAGCACCACCAGTGAGGAGCATCATCAGCTCCAAACCGCCACCTGGTGAGGCTGTTGAAGATGACTGCAGCCAACAGCTCTCTTTCTCCTTGATGATATTGCTCAGTGGAGTGGACTCTGGCACAGACTGCTCAACCAGTCCACATGTGCTTTGTGGACCTGGAAAAGGCATTCAACCATGTACCCTCATGGTACCCTGTGGGGGATGGTCCGAGAGTATGGGGTCCAGGGCCCTTTGCTAAGGGCTGTCCGGTCCCTGTATGACCAACGCAGAAGCTGAGTTCGCATTGCCGGTAGTAAGTCAGACCTGTTCCCGGTGCATGTTAGACTCCGCCAGGACTGCCCTTTGTCACCGATTCTGTTCATTGTATTTATGGACAGTTGGGATGAGAATCAGTTGTTCCAAATCTGAGACCATGGGTCTCGACCGGAAAAAGGTGGATAGCCCTCTCTGGGTGGGTGGGGAGTCCCTGCCTCAAGTGGAGGAGTTCAAGTATCTCAGGGTCTTGTTCACAGTGAGGGGAGGATGGAGTGTGAAATTGACAGATGGATCAGTGCAGCATCAGCAGTGATGTGGTCGCTGTATCGGACTGTTGTGGTGAAGAGGGAGCTGAGCCGAAAGCCAAATTTACCTCAATCTACATCCTTCCCCTCACTTATGGTCATGAGCTCTGGGTAATGACCGAAAGGATGAGATCGCTGATACAAGCAGCCGAAATGTGTTTCCTCCACTGGGTGGCTGAGCGCTGCCTTAGAGATAGAGTGAGATGTTTAGCCACACAGGAGGACCTCGGAGTCACTGCTCCTCTAGTCAAGAGGAATCAGCTGAGGTGGCTCGGGCAACTGTTCTGGACACCTCCTGGACGCCTTCCTCTGGAGGTGTTCTGGGCATGTCCCACTGGGAGGAGGCCCCGGGGAAGACCTAGGACACACTGGAGGGACTATGTCTTGTGCACTGAGAAACTGCCACGACTGGACTGCTATGCCATTTAGAACTGATGCCCACAGTGACTGCTATAGGCAACAGGTGCACCTCCTCCCCACTCCTGTACACTGTGTGGTCCACACAGTGTACAGTCTCAGTCTCTGCTGTGAGGACCTGACACTGTGTGGACTCTTTGGTCTCTGCTGTCAGCACCTGGAGATGAGAGACAGATGTGTGAAAGCTCAGTTAAATGGACAGCAAAGCTTAAAGTCACTTTTTTTCTTTGACACAACAATATCTTTAGGCTATTTTAACTGTGAATTAACAAATAATAATAATAGTAGACTCTAGATGCATTTTTATTTCACATCACTTTTAGATAACTGAACTAAAACTGTTTAGACCAAACCTGGGTCGCGCCAGATTGATACGTGTGTCACTCTGAATAGAGTTCTACTCATTATCAATTTGGGATTGGGTCTCTCAGCAAAAGTAATTGGAAAACATGGAACACCATGACAATTATTTTAATCTTGAAGCCTCAAAGCATCACAATAGTGGAACAAGCCAAAAAAATCAAAGTTTAGTTTCATCCAGTTGAGAGAAAAGCACAGACATCTTACACAAAGCACTTACCTTCTGCACGTTTTTCACAAACTAAACAGTCCTGTTGTATTGACACTAAAATAGGCTGAAGTACGTCTGTCAGCATCGCCATGTTTGTTTTGGTTCATTTTGGCTCTTCGCCTTTGGCTTCCACACAAACCTCAATGCTGCGGCCCTACGTGATTGGTGTGCCAACCGCCTGTAGGGCCCTATGGCAGCAGGGGGGGACCAGCCTCCTGCAGTAATGTCCCTGCTTCCAATGTGTATGTGGTAATAAAAAAACAAAAACATGTTTTGCATGGTCATTATTTGGTCCCTGGAGCAAAATGGGCACTGCGTCTTAACTGTATTAAGTGTTTAATTCCAACTGCTTCACTTGTAACATGAGCAAATTCTTAAATGGTGCTACATTCAGTGTAAATAATGTGTATTTTTACTATGCTGAAATCAGCCATCATATTACTTGAAACTTGCTCCATTAACTTACAAATAACTTCCAGTGTTAACATTGTACACATTTATTTTCCTGTGCAGAACTAAGCAGAATTAACATGGTTTTCTTGCATTAGTGACTCCTCTGTATTATGTTTTAAATTGCATACAAGTATAATTGTAATATGTTGCATTTCTAAAGCTAACGTTAATTTATTTATTTACTTATTTGTTTATTTATTTATTTATTTTTAAGAACATGGTTAATTGATGTATTAAGCAAACATTGTTGCTGTTGATAGAAATCATTTCTTTGAGCCTAGGTAATGATTATTTGCGCAGAGATTTAGATTATTTTATTACTAGGATTTTGAAAATGTCTGATGTAGTTGAAAATAGGACTCTTCAAAATGTACACTTATGTCAAAATTTTCTCAAAATACATGAAATACTTCCAAATAATAGGTCCAGTATATTGTGCTCCAATTATGATATTGTTAAAGTATTTTCCATAAATTGTGGTGTTTTAGAGAGGATCAATTTTGCATGATGACTTTAGAAATGTCTATCTCTATGGAGTCAGCACCAGGCCATGTTAAAGATCTATTCTGTGGAAAGGTGACTCCACATACCTAGAAGGCTTGTTGGCAAAGGCAAATTAAAATACCTGTAATTGAATCAGAGATTATTTCAATGTCAAAACAATAACAGTGAGACAAGCAGGCGTCATAACTCCTATTAGAAAAGTGCCATAGTTCACTTAAAATCTATGATATTTTTATATAGTTTAGGTTGTAATGAGCTGTTTTCCCTGTACAGCTGGGCGTGGTTTCCACAGAGGGAGGCTTTGTGGAGGGGAAAAACATCCGCCTGGGCTACCAAAGACACATGGATGTGTTTAAAGGCATTCCCTTCGCTGACGTCCCCGAACTCTTCGAGAAACCCAAACCCCATCCAGGCTGGGACGGTGGGCACACACTAATGCGCCTCTATCACAGGAATATGCAAGTTATTGGCTTTGCAAATGTTTTAACGGATTAAATACAAGTATAGTGAGATTCTTGTGTATGAGGAAAAGTGTAATTTTCTTGATTCAGATTTTACATTCACTACAACATGCCAATACTTAATTCTACCAGCAACAAATCTCTATACTCTTTTAGCATATTAAATGCATGATTTACAAAACAAAAAAAAACAAAAAAAATCATGTCATTTATCATATTGAGTACATTGTGACCGTGTCTGTTTCCTCAGGTGTGTTGAAAACTCAAGACTTCAAACCTCGCTGCCTTCAATTGAATTTGCTCATGACGGACACCAGAGGCTCTGAGGACTGCCTCTACCTCAACATCTGGGTCCCTCAACGTGCCCAAGGTAAACAGCAGCAAATGTTTCCCCCTGTGTCTGGTGGGTTTCCCTCATAAACCCAAAACATGCAGAGTACCTACTCTGTACCTACTCTGCATGTTTACTCTCCATGCTCAAGTTAGCCCTGACTAAGCTCAGCTCAATATCTGATGAGGTGCCCCAGGGACACTGGAGAATGTGTGTTCTCCACGGAGACAATAACGTTTATAAATTGTACAACCGAAGCTTATAATTGTACATCTGGGTTGGACACAGGATGTATCAATGATTCCATAGCAGATTTAAAAAGGAATCCTTCTACCTAACCTGCACACCAAGACAAATTCTTACAATATTTGTGAGTGTGGTTTATCTATCTGTTTTATTAGAAAATGCAGGGACAATTTACACAGGAGGTATGTTTCTTAAACCATCTTAAATTACAAGGGCAATTTTAACTACAATACATAATTAGCTTAAATTTTCATATTTTCAAGCTTTACACCATGCTCTTTCTTGATGAAGGTCTATAGCACCCTTAGCGTTCGGCTCCACTCAATTGAAGCTCGCGATGCTGGTGGTTACAGGTGCGAATTAGTAGCCAGGCTGGTCCGTGTACCATTCGTTCTTTTGAATTTCAATTAAAAACGAAAAACAATAAAATGGGAAAACAGTTTATTTCATTATTCCGTTTTTGTGTCAAATAGGGTTGGGCGGTAATACAGTAATAACGCGATCCCACAGTATCAAAAAGTAGCAGCGGTATCAGTTTCATTAACGTCACTTAAAAAATCTACACAAGGACCTAAAACCACAGCGTGGACTTTCTGCCCTCCGCTCTCTCTCCTCTTCAAACTTTGTTGCACTCGGAGATTTCCATCCACACGCAGCGAGGAAGAAGAAAAAAAACCTGACTGATGCTCTGTGTGTGACGTTGAGCTGAAAAGTTTGTGATGGAGACGTTTTGAACGCCGAGAGTCGATAGGGGACGAGGCGCTGAAGAGGAGAAAGTTCCCGCTTGAGGGCGAAGTCAGACTTTCACGGAGGAGACGGTAAAGCCCAATTTATGGCATCAAAACGTGTTTGTGTCGACGTGCTCCCCCTACGCACAGTGTCCGACCGTCATGCACCTCCGACACTTTCTAACTACGTTCATACATACGACAATAAGGGCTGTGATTGGTCCTCTTCACCGCTCTACATTTCCGGTGCTCCGCTCATTATATACTTTGAGTAATAAAGTGTTTAATGCAGCTTTACACACATTTGTTTATGTTTTACAGAAACTAAACTGAAAACCTCATGGCTCATTTGCATACAGTATAAGCGCTGATAAAAACAGCTCGTGCGCCGATGCTGATGTTTCGAAAGCGCTGCAAAGTAGGGCTGCAGCAATCGATTATTCTGTTGATTATTTTGTTCGAATAATCAAGTAATCGTTTGTTAATGTCGCGTCTACTTTGCACACGTTAAGTACACACCACGTGCATTGATAGATACATGTGTTTTGGACATGAAAAACGTAATTATCGCTAGGCTAAGGTTGACTCACCTCGCGGTTTCTTTTCCACTTGATGTAATGTACGGTGCTTTCTGTTTAGATGTTGCAGTATCAGTGTTGAGAAGGTGATTTTTAAAATGTAATCCCCTACAGATTACAGATTACAGACCCCAAAATGTAGTTTGTAACATAATCCATTAAATTACTTGAGTGAGTAATGTAATCTGAATACTTTGGATTACTTGATATTGTCATGGTTTTTAAAACTACATGAATGTAGCAACCAACTCCTGCAAATTCTTTTTTCATTTTAGACCTGGATTAGACCTGGTTTTACACCTGGTTTAGACTTGGTTTAGAGCTGGTTTAGGCCTTTATTAGACCTGGCTTAGACCTGGTTTTAGTCCTGGTGTTATTTCTGGTTTAGAGGCACACAGGAGGAAGCGCGGTCCATGCAGCGTACGCGACAAGACACAATCCACGCCGTACAGGAGAAGATGAGGGATGTGTGACGTACGGGAGGAGATGAGGAGGTGTACGCTCTTATTATACATCCATGGGCACCGCGCTGTTTTCTTTTAAAGTTTATTTTAAATAACACCAATCAAAAAAGAGTCTTGGTGTCAATTTTAATTTTTATATTTTATTCTCTCTGGTTTATTTGCCTCAGACGTTCTGCTGCTTAGTGCGCCAAGTGTAAATACAGTGTCAACCAAGGATCTATAATAAAAACAATTTTTATTATAGTTCTATGGTGTCAACTGAACAAAGGAGATCGCCTCACTGCTGCCATGCTTTCAATTCAGTTCAATTAAATTTATTTTTGTAGCGCCCAAAATCACAACAACAGTTGCCTCTAAGGGCGTTCCAAGATTTTGATGAGTAAACATACACACAGACATATCAAAACAAGAATAAACAACATTCATGTAAAGCAGCAAATGAAACATCGTCCAGTCATCCCCTGTCCTTAGACCCTCCTTCTCAGCAAGGAAAAACTCCAAAAAACCCAGGGTCCTGGGAAAAAGAAGAAAACTGGGGGAGAACTACAGTGAAGGAGAGATCCACTCCCACGGACGGACAGACTATAGATGTCCAGGCCCGTGGGCCAGTTCGGTATGGCCACATCTACCCAGGTGGGGAAGGAGCCGGGGAGGAGCCAGGCGAGGAGGAGGAGGCCGGGCAAGGAGGAGGAGCCGGGTGAGGAGGAGGAGCCGGGCGAGGAGGAGGAGGCCGGGCGAGGAGGAGGAGCCAGGCGAGGAGGAGGAAGCTGGGCGAGGAGGATGCTCTCGTCAAGGAGTTCAATGATTACATTCTAAGACATGAAAGTAAACGCGTCGCTGTAAAAGACAATGGCATGTTTGTCCACAAAACTGCAACGATTTTTCAGGTAAGTCCTTCTAGCAGCATAACTTCCTGGACAGATAAACTAGAGAGAATAAAATATCAAATTAAAGTAGGCCCGATGACTGTATTTTGATTGGTGTTATTTGAAATAATCTTCAAGTAAATATTTGAAATAGAGAATTAAATCTGTTTTTTTCATTGACACTAAAACAGAATAATGAAATAATAAATAATTTTCACATATTTTTGTTTTTCGTTGTTACACGGACCCAGTCAGTATATTAGGAATAGGATTTTTTTTTATTGACAAAATAGCGGAAGAAAAAAAAACAAAACAACAACAACAACACAGGATCATGTAGAGCAGGTTAATATGAACATTTTAAGACCAAAATGACAAGGCTCACAGCTGCAGTTACAGAGAGAGGAACGACGATTTTCCAAATCATTGGGAGCCAGGGTCACTAGAAGTCAGAAGCACCCACACATGTGAACTTCCTGTTTGGAACGTAGCAAGTTAGCTATGACCATTTTATATATACAGTCAAATCTAGAGATGGATAAAGGAGAAACAGCTGATATTAGGGGTGTAACGATATCCAAGTCTCACGATATGATAACATCACGGTATGAACCTCATGGTACGATATTTATTGCAATATCGTCGGAAACTTCATATCATGACATTCTACATAATAACAAGACTGACATAAAATGCCATGACCAGTCATTTTGTACATTTATTGTCATTAGGGTTATAATGATGTCCAAATCTCTCTGTACGATATTTTCACCATTCAATTCAATTCAATTTATTTTGTAGCGCCCAAAATCGCAACAACAGTAGCCTCTAAGGGCGTTCCAAGATATGGATGAGCAAAACATACACACAGACATATCAAAACAGGAATAAACAACAATCATGTAAAGCAGCAAATGAAACATTGTCCAGTCATCCCCTGTCCTTAGACCCTCCTTCTCAGCAAGGAAAAACTCCAAAAAACCCAGGGTCCTGGGAAAAAGAAGAAACCTCGGGGAGAACTACAGTGAAGGAGGGATCCACTCCCATGGACGGACAGGCTATAGATGTCCAGGCCCGTGGGCCAGTTCGGTATGGCCACAGCTACCCAGGTGGGGAAGGAGCCGGGCGAGGAGGAGGAGCCGGGCGAGGAGGAGGAGAGGGGTCCAGCTGCCATCAGGCATCTGAAAGAGTTACACTCCACAGGGGGAGTGGGACAGGGGACAACATGTGAATAGCAATGAACAAACTACAGATGAGAACATAGTAAGTGATGCTGATGAGAAAATAGGAGGAAACAGAGGACAGTGCTCAGGTTGCCACACTTCCCCCAGCTTGTTATCTCCTGCGGCAGCTTATCTTAGTGACATCAACTAAGTAACCTGGTCATAAGCTATTCCGAAGAGGAAGGTTTTAAGCCTGGTCTTAAATAAAGAGACTGTGGGTGCCTGTTTAACATCAACAGGGAGTTGATTCCATAACACAGGAGCTTGGTAACTGAAGGCTCCCCCCCACTGTACTTTTAGACACTCTAGGAACCACTAATAATCCTGCATTCTGAGAGCGAAGTGCTCTATTTGGCTGATAGGGGACAATGGCATCCTGAAGATATGATGGGGACATATTGTTTAAGGTTTTGTATGTCAGGAGGAGAACTTTGAATTTAATTCTAAACTCGACAGGAAGCCAGTGAAGTGATTTTAACACAGGACTGATGTGATCACGTCTTTTAGTTCCTGTTAGGACTCTGGCCGCTGCATTTTGGACCAACTGGAAGCTTCTTAAAGTACCTTTAGCGCAGACGGTGAGCAGAGAATTACAGTAATCTAGTCTGGATGTAACAAATGCATGGATAAGTTTTTCAGCATCATTTTTAGGCAAAATATTTCTGATTTTAGTTATGTTTCGCAGGTGAAAATATGCAGTTTTACAAGCTTGGTTTATATGAGCTGTGAATGAGAGATTTTGGTCAAATATGACTCCAAGGTTTTTACAGTAGAGCTAGAGGCTATACTCACATTGTCAAGTGAGATTATCTGGTCGGACAGAGAATCTCTCTGACCTTTAGGACCGACAACAATGACCTCTGTTTTTTCAGGGTTTAAGAGCAGGTAATTCAGGGTCATCCAGGTTTTGATGTCCTTCACACAGGCACTGAGCTTATCGATTTGATTGGTCTGATTTGGTTTCATTGATAAGTACAGCTGAGTGTCATCAGCATAGCAGTGGAAATTAATGCCATGTTTTCTGATAATGTTACCTAATGGCAACATATACAGAGTAAACAGGATTGGACCAAGCACAGATCCTTGTGGAACACCGCAAGCTACTTTAGAGCAGGGAGAGGTGCACTGGTTTACACTAACAAACTGGTACCTATCTGATAGATAGGATTTAAACCATTTGAGGGTGGTCCCTCTGACACCTATGTCACATTCTAACCTCTGCAGTAGAATGTTGTGATCAATGGTGTCAAACGCTGCACTGAGGTCCAGTAGGACCAGGACTGAAGCCAGCCCGTTATCAGCAGCTAGTATCAAATCATTTGTCACATTAAGCAGAGCAGTTTCTGTGCTGTGGTGAGCTCTGAAACCAGACTGAAATTTTTCATATAAATTATTGCCCTGCAGATGGTGACAAAGCTGTTTCACCACAACTCGTTCCAGAATCTTTGAGAGAAATGGAAGATTCGAAATAGGTCTGTAGTTGGCTAGTTCATCAGGATTTAAGATAGGTTTTTTCAAAAGCGGTTTAATTACAGCATATTTAAAGGACTGAGGAACATAGCCATTTTCTAATGACATATTTATTATGTTATGGATGGAACCTATTATTAGGTGGAGAGCTTCTTTGAGGAGTTTGACTGGAATAGGGTCGAGCAAACAAGTTGATGGTTTGGACGACATGATGACTGAGGTAATCTCCGCCTCATCATATACATCTCACAGTACGATATTTATTCCAATATTTTGCAGCAGCTCACAGAACTGTGAATATGCAACTTTTTCCTCTAAAAATGCCTTGACAAGACTTAATCCAAAGAATGAAGGTTTAAAAGTGCTTAGAACAGTTATTTCTTCATGTAGACTGCACTGAAATGGAGCAAAGGATCATGGTCTATGTAGTTCCCTCTTTTTTTAGCTATTTCTGCATCATAACTATTCATTTAAGCAAAGAGATTTGTGGTTTGATATATTGTGATGGTCCACGATATTATTGTGAGACCTTTGGCAATACAATATCACCATATTTCAGTTATTGTTACATCCTTAGCTAATATGTGTGGGAAGCATGTTGTTAAACCCAGGCTAAACTTTTACAGTAGGCTATAGTGCTGCTGACAATGCCAAGTCCGGGACAGATTGCAACAGTTGATGCAAAATCTAAAATGGGAGGACACTATATATGATCAGTGATGCACCACATGGACTGCAGGGCCAATTGGAACCAGTGCTCATGGGGAGAGAAGGTGATCATGATCCGCAACACTCGCCCAAATAAAATGACAAACTTCAGAAAAACTAGGAGAAACAAGATGTGTATAGTGTAGCAAAAAAGCATGTTTTAGTGAAATCAGTCTGCCACCTTACTTCATCCATCATCATGAATCTTTTGTCTGCAACTTGTGATGTAATTATGTTGTGAGTTGCCTGAAATGAAACAGAAAAGGATCTAACTGTCTGACAAAATATTCCTATACCTGAACATACACACTACACTTCTCAGCCCTCAATATAAACTCATAAAACTACCATTTGTTTCAGTCTCCACCAACCTGCCCGTGATGGTGTGGTTCTATGGAGGAGCCTTCCTGATGGGGGGCTCCATGGGGGCCAACTTCCTGGACAACTACCTGTACGATGGGCAGGAGATCGCAGACAGGGGGGATGTCATTGTGGTGACTCTGGGATATCGTGTGGGAACCCTGGGCTTCCTGAGCACCGGACAGTCTGATCTGCCTGGTTAGAGTTTTCTTTGATTTCTTTTCCTTCTTTTCCCATTAGTTTAATTTATAGACAACAGACTCATGTTGTTCTGATGTGTTTCTTGGCAGTATGCTCAATGAAGTTCAAATGTCGTCTCAAAAACATACCTAAAGTTTTGTTCCAACTTAGGGTGCTTTCACACTTGGTCCGTTTCAGCCCTTTAAACAAACTCAGACCGATAACTCAGCATTTTTGTGCATACGTGAACACTCCAACCGTACCCAGACCCTCTGAAGCGAACTGTACTGAGACCTTTCTCTGGATGGTATCAGTACGGTTTGCTAAAAAGTCCACGGTCCAGTTCGCCAAATCTGCACATTGTGAACAGAAAGAGCACTGGGTTCTCTTCGCCTTTTTCAGTGTATTGCAGCCCAGTGGTCCCACAGACCAGTTTTATTTGTGGCAATATTTCGCAGATCAGGGGGAGAGTGGGGGAGGTCCATGTGGCAGCATACAGGAGAAAACGCGCACAGGAGGAGGCGCTGTGCACGATCCGCTCTGTACAGAGGAGACGTGGTCCTGGTTTAGACTTGGGTTAGACCTGGTTTAGACCTGTTTAGATCTGGCTTAGTGGGCGTTGTTCTGGTCAATGCCAATGCAAATACAAATACAAAAAATAAAGATCAAGACATGACGATACCTGGACGAGGCGTAAACAGAAAAGGGACTGGGGCCCATCAAAACTCAAGTGGACCACAAAGAGAACCTGGTCTTTTTTGTAATAAGCTCACAGTGTGAACACAAAACGAACTTTCTTTTGCTGTTGGTTCACTTTTTGGTCCACTTACAGAGGCCTGAGTTCGGTTCACTTAACAGGGACCAAGTGTGAAAACATCCTTAGTGACATCATTAGGTGCTCCTCAGTTTAACCATGACCAGCTTCAGCACCATTACAGATGCTCATAAATCAGGACTGAATTACTAAACTAAAGTTCATCTCCTTTCATACATACATGTTACAACCCAGCTCTGCTAGGGACCGGGGAAGTAACAAAATAACCAAGATGTAAAATGGAATAAATAAGGTAATTTAATTAAAAGGAATGTACAAGGTAAATTAAACAAAACCGGTTAAAATATGTACAGAAAATAACCTAAACTAAGAAACAAAATGATGAGACGAATAACGAGTTTTGTGCCTAAACGGGTCACGTAGGTCTATACAAAACAAAACAAGTGACAGAGTAAGGGCCACGTAACAAAACAATATCACAAATGTCCCTAAACAAAAGTTACATACACCTACAAACAGAATCAAGTGACAACTAAAAAGACACAAAACAGAACTAAACTTAACTGGTGTCTCTCACACAAAGTTAGACTAACACTAATGGGACACGAACAGAAAATGGCAGACTGGCCACGAAGGCGAGCAGCCCCCAACAGGTGAGCAGAATCTTCTTAAATAGGGGGAGGAGGCTGGAGGTGAGGTGCGAGTGGCCGAGGGTTGAAGTTCCCCACCAATCAGGGACCAGGGCTCACACAGCAAGAATCCAAATGACAAAACAAGAAATTAAAGCACACAACACAAATCACTGGAGGCCTGGGGCCTTAACATACAATATTTTAAACTGTAAAGTGTGAAGTATTAGGTATAGACCTATTATTAGTTATCTTACTTTAAAGTTTTATTTCATATGTATTTCATATTGTTTAAAACCATTAAATGGCTGTAAAACTTTTTTTTCTGAAGTTTGAACATGTTAAACAGATGTTAATTAAATAATTAAATGACCTTATAGTTTAATTACATATTAAAGGGACAGTTCAGAATTTTGGACATAGAGCCTAATTTCCTCATGAGCCAGAGCATTGGAGACGTGTGGAGACACTTTTTTAAATATTCCATCCAGTCCTTGTATTTGCAGAGGTTGCTGGTGCTAGGCTAGTGCATGTCAATGGCCATAGTTGTCCTGCCACTAAAAACAGTTTTTCCCACTCCACAGTGCACCCGAAGAAAAACTGTTATCAATTATGTCCAAAATTCCAAACTGTCCCTTTAATGACTTATCATTTGGCGTAAAGTATTCGAAAGTTATGACTACAGTTATTTATGGTGTGCTTCTGAATAAAAGCCGTAGCAGCCAAAATCAGCACAGCAACAGTCAAACAGGAGTGACCTCACTTTTCATCCTCTCACTGCTTTACATAACCCATGCACAGTGCACACTGTTGGTGAGGCTGCCAATATAACGGTTTGTGATCTTCAGGAAACTACGGCCTGTGGGACCAGCAGGCTGCCATCGCCTGGGTGCACAGGAACATCCGCTCGTTTGGAGGAGACCCCAACAACATCACCCTCTTTGGAGAGTCTGCAGGGGGCGCTAGTGTCAGCTTCCAGGTCTGCTCCATCTTTTATTGTTACTGTTGGTTCATCTCAGAAGTGCTCAGATCATGATTTTTGAGGCCGATTATCTGATTGGCAAATACCAATATGACCCACAACCATAGACTGTAGAAAGTGATGGTTTTCATATATATATTTTGATTGATGATATTGATTAATATTTTGTTGTTTTATTTTAATTTTTGTATTGTTGAAAATGTATTAAACACTAGAATACTGTTAACAGTAGTCCCTGGTCTTTTTGGTCTTTGATAAATGTATAATCTTTGTGGCAGACCCTGACTCCTCACAACAAGGGCCTGATCCGCAGAGGCATCTCTCAGAGCGGAGTGGCCCTGTGTCCCTGGGGCATCATCAAGAACCCACGCAAGTTTGCTGAGGAGGTAAGAGCACATTTCAGTCAACATCTTATTGCTAACAGTCTAGTTAGTTACTAATATTGGGTATCGGTCCGGTACCAGGGGTCATTACCACTATAACTGCACTGTTTTATTTGATACTCACAGCTTGCCTCCCACACATAAACAGGCTGTTTTCTCTTACAGTGGCCTGTTGTAAAGTGACTATAGTAGCCATATACATGTTACTGGACATGCAATGATATGTAAATGAACTGTGAATACAGGTGTGAATGATCAGCATTTAGCATATCATTAATTACCGCAGTGCACAAGTATTTACTGTTTAAAGGCTAATAGCGGTAGTTTACTTTGTTTACAGGCTACAGAATGTCATGCAAAAATGCCATTAAGCCGACCTACTGTCTTTAAATATAACATGAAGAGGCAGAATAACAATAAATGTCGCCTAAACAAACTCAATTTAAATTCCAACAGAGCCAAACCTAAGTTTTATAATCAGCTGAAGATTTACTGTGAATTTTTACATTACTAAATTCTATTGGCAGCTCCAACTCCCATTTTATTGGTATCATATCGGCTCCCAGAAAAATCCATATCGGTTGGGCCCTAGTTTACACCATCCAATGGGTCTAGTTGTATTTTTTCATTCCAAACCATAAGTCTCTCTCTACATGTGTGTATCAGGTGGCTCTAAAGGTGAACTGTCCGACTGACAACAGGATGGCGATCTGTCTCAAGATGACTGACCCTGTGCTCCTCACCAAGGCTGGGACCATCAGCGTAGAAAGCTCCCCTTCTGGTAATTCATATTTTTTATATTTTTGCCATTATTTTTCACAAATCCTTCAAGTTTTTGCTTATTTATTTATTTTAGGTCTCTGACTTTTCTGGCTCCATTTCCCACCTTTCTGTATTACCAACAGGTAGAGCTAGAGGGCAGTTCACTGTGGTCTGAAAGCTGGAGTAATTTCCCAGACCGCACTGTTAAAATTCTCAACAGTCTGATAATAACCATGTTTATACTTTCGACTGGGTTTTATTGTCCCCTCATTAAATTTGTTAAGTAAAGTTGTATTTTGCTTCATTCACTCCCGTGTCATTAATCCATCAATATAAAGTTGTCTTCTCTGAGCAAGAATGCTTTGTTTGCCTGAATTGTGACATCATACGTAGAAGTGTGGACTTCTCCTGCACTGTTTTTAAGCCCCTAAACCATCATTAGACTGTGATCCAATTGTGTTCACAGCGAACACACTGGGTGTGTAAAATGTACTATATATTTGACAAATAGTCCCTAATCCAAAGCGTGTTCACATGCAGAACCTGTGGTAGATAATCTGATTCTGTCTGCGGTGGTGGATGGGGACTTCCTGCCGGACCACCCCTCAAATCTGTTCCACAACGCAGCTGAGATCGACTACATCGCTGGGGCCAATGACATGGATGGACACTTGTTCACTGCTTTGGACATCCCCTCGATCAACTCCATGCTGGTGGATACACCCGTGTGAGTTAAGATATTAACTATTTATAGGTTTCAGCCAGAGCTGCACAATATTGGAAAAGATTAAGATATGCGATATGAGTGCATCAATTCATTTCATTTATTTTATGTTTATTTTTGAATAGCCTAAAATCACAACAGCAGTCATCTCATAGGACTTCACACAATTGTTGATTATTTTATTTATTCATTCATTTCAGGGAGCAGCAATCACAAAACAACAAAATATGCACAACATGCCAGTTCTACCTGAAAGGGAGTGGGAAGAAGAAAATGTATTTAATCCCACTCCCATTCCTCATCAGTAGTGACACTGAGAGGTGTTAAGTGTCACATTACATGGCGGTGCAACCACAAATGACAGGTTACATCAGAATGACAGAATTTTCTATCTATATATCAGCAATGGTAAGGAGAGTAAACAATACCAGCAACGGTAACAGACAGAATATAACAACAATGGTAATGGACAGAATAGCAACAATGGTAATAGACAGAATACCAACAATGGTAAGGAAACATCAAGCACAGGTAACACTGATAAGACTGATTACAGATACACTTTAAAACCCTCTTTGTATATACTGTGACCAGACCTGATGTTTATAGAACGATTTGAATCTATGAATATTATGACATTGCTTGTGTTGTAATTCCAGACTGTTCCAGAGTTTTACCCCACATACAGACACACAAAAACTTTTACGAGTAGTTTGGAATTTTGGCAATATGAAGTTGCCAAATCCTCTCAAGTTATGAACTTGCTCTTGAACTGTAAAGAAGCGTTGTAGGTTGGGGGGTAATAATTTATTAAATGCTTTAAATAAAATTATTGATGTGTTGCATTTTACAAGATCATTAAATTTTAACAGCTTTGATTGAATAAATAAATTATGGGTGTGATCTAAAAAACCGACCTTGTGTATGATCCGCACTGCTCGTTTCTGTAATATGATTAATGAATTTACTGCACTTTGGTAAGTGTTTCCCCACACTTCGACACAGTATGTGAAGTATGGGAGTACCAAGGTGCAGTATAAGGTACGGAGTGCATTTACATCAAGGTATGGCTTCGCTTTATTTATAATTGACAGGCATTTGGAAATTTTGTTTTTTGTGTGTCTGATGTGGGGTTTCCACGACAAGTTGTTATCAATTACTATACCCAAAAATTTAGCTTCATTTACACTTTCAATTGGTACACCTTCAATCATTATTTGCAATTCAGAATTATTATTTTTTTTATTTCCAAACATTATTGTCTTAGTTTTCTTAATATTTAGAGATAATTTATTCATATCCATCCATTTCTTTATAGCTATTAATTCCTTATTTACGGTAGTTACAAGCTCATTATAATTATCATTACTATAGAATATATTTGTATCATCTGCAAATAGAATAAGTTTTAGCACATGAGATACATTAAAAATATCATTTATATACATATTGAACAGTTTAGGTCCCAACACAGACCCTTGGGGGACACCACAAGCAATGTCAAGTGTTTCAGATATGTTCTCGCCCATTTTGACGTACTGTACCCTTTCTGTTAAGTAACTTTTCACCCAGTCCCCAGCCACACCTCGAATTCCATATTTTCCTAGCTTATTGAGTAGAATTTTATAATTAATTGTGTCAAAGGCCTTTTTGAGATCAATAAAGACACCAATTGCATGTTTTTTATGATCTAATGCAGTCGTGATTTCTTCAACTGCTTCCATTAATGCCATTGACATAGTTCTATTTGCTCTGAAACCATATTGTCCTGCATTTATTATCTGATGTTTTTCAAGAAATATTTCAAGTCAAGAGTTAAAAAGTTTCTCCAGAATTTTTGAAAACTGGGGCAACAGAGAAATTGGTCTGTAATTATTAAGACAATGCTTATTTTCATCTTTGAATAGTGGGTTTATTTTTGCTATTTTCATTTTTTCTGGAAAACAACCAGTTTGGAATAATAGGTTAAAGATATATGTTAATGGCTTTACAACGTTCAAAATAACTCGTTTAACCAAAGTCATATTAATATCATGACAGTCAGTGGACATCTTGCTTTTACACTTCAGTACAGTATTAATCACTTCTTGCTCATTAGTTCCAGAAAGGAAAAAAGAACAGGGATTTTGTTTAATATTCGAACAATTTTCTGATCCTTGGTCTGGAATATGAGCAGCCAAATCTGGGCCAACATTTACAAAAAAGTGGTTGAATTTGGTCACTATTTTTCTCATGTCATAATTTTTCATCTAGAAAATTATTTAGATAATTTGGCTTGGAGGAACCTTGTTCAATTAAGCTGTTTAATATGTTCCAAGTTCCTTTCATATTATTTTTGTTTTCATACAATTTATTTTTGTAATACAGCTGTTTACTACTTCTTATAATATCTATTAATTTGTTCTTATACTTCTTATATCGTTGTTCAGCTTCTGGTGTTTTTAGTTGGATAAACAGTTTATAAAGTTAATTTTTCTTTTTACAGGCATTAATTATTCCTTTTGTCAGCCAAGGGCTTTTTATTTGTTTCTTCTTCATATGGCATTTTCTCACAGGACAGTGTTTGTTATGCAAGGAAGTGAATATATCTAAAAAATTGTTATAGGCGCTGTCCACATTTGTTTCACTGTAGACTGTATACCAGTTTTGATGCGCAAGATTATGATTCAAGGAGTTTATCGTTTCTTCAGTTATCATACGTTTAGTCAGTGTTATCAGGGGTTCTTTAGTTTTCTGGAGATTAAAATCATACAGAGTGAAGACAGGTAAGTGGTCAGTAATATCACATATAAACAGGCCACTGGTAATTTGATCTTCCATAATATTTGTAAAAATGTTGTCAATAATTGTGGCACTATGCGATGTTACTCTGCTGGGTTTTGTAATTGTAGGATATAAGCTCAGACTGTACATAGTATCAATAAAGTCATCAATGTTTTTTTGTTTCATGGGATTCAACAAATCAATGTTAAAATCACCACAAATAAATAATGTTTTTTTGGTTCACATTGGAAAACAGAGTATCCATCCCTTCATTGAAAATTTCTATATTTGAACCTGGCGTCCGATATATACAAGATATGATTATGTTCTTCTTTCTATCATTAGTTATCTCCACTGATAAACACTCCATTATTCCATCGATTGCTAGAGTCATATTTGCTAGAACATTAAATTTAATTGATTTATGAATGTATAATGCAACCCCACCCCCTGATTTATTTGCTCTGTTCATATAAACTAACTCGTAATCATCAAGAAAAAAATGTATTCCTTTCTCAATATTGAACCAGGTTTCTGAGATAGCTACAATCTTAAAGGGTTGAGAAAATTTATACAAATACTGCTTAATGGAATCAAAATTTGCATACATACTTCTGCTATTGAAGTGTATTAATGATAGTTTGTCCTCTGGTTTTGTACTGTTCTCATACTGTTCTTGGGTAAAGTAATTGCAGCTTTTTATTTATTTATTTATTTATTTATTTCGCACATATTTAAAATTAGCATTAAAAGAAATATGTAAAAACATATACAATTACAATATGAAAAAATAAAAAAAATAAAAAAATAGACAAGACACAATGCAATTATTATGAACGACAGATGTGCAGGGTGTGGTAGAAGCCAAAAAGGCTTTTGAAGACACCACTCCCTCAAAAATATTAAACAAAATTACGGTCATAGAAACTATTTAACTTAATACTTTTATGTGTTTACATTAATGATTTTTGATAGAGATATACATGTATATATAGTTAAGCTTCTAACAATAGAAGAGAGAAAATTATTATCAGGGTCTCTTTCTGCATCTAACTCATTGAAAGTGTTCACATAATTTTCCACAGTTTCCAGTTCCATCTGTCCATATTGTAGGATTTTCTGTATCATGTCCATGTTCTTATTTGGTAAAGTCTGTGCGTTTGGTGTATTTAGCATATTAATGTTGGAAGTGAATCAAGAATACCAGAAGAAAAGCATAGCTAGACAACTGATCATATTAGTGGTGAAGAATGTCTGAATTTACCTTGGGTTATTTAAATTTGTCCAGCTCCACTTCCTCTCTGACCCATATTACCCTTGCCACTTCAGGAGCTCCATTGAGTTTAATGAACACTTTACAGTTTGAAGTCCATGTCGCCTGAATCTTGTTTTGTCTCCTCAGTGCACGGGCCTGTCTTGCAATGTCAGCATTTCTTTTTGTTAGGTGCTCATTAATGTAAACATTTGTCCCCTTAAGCTTTCTTCCTTGTTTGAGCACTGCGATTTTCTGTTTTCTGTTTGTGAACCTTATTATTGCTGCTGATTTCATCTGTTTGTCTCTACATGGAAGAGGATGACAGGCCTCAATGTCCTGAGTGTCCAAAGAGATTCCCCTGCTTTGCAAAAACCTTACCACCTGCTGCTCTGTTGATTCCCAATCCAGTTCATTGTGTTCTGCTCCTTCTGCTGATGCTGCTCTAGCATAGCTTCTGGGTTTAATGTCCAAACCTGTGATGATGAGATCGTTAATTCTTGAGTACTGTTCCAAATCTTCAACTCTTCTCTCCAGCGCTGTGATTCTATTGTCTTTTTCAGCATTGGCCCTTTTGAGTTCCTTGACTTCACTCACAAGCTCAACAATAGTCTGTTGCTGTTTAAATACTTTGTCCATTTGTTCCGTTAGGAACTGCAAGGCTTTTTTTATTTCCTCCAATTCTTCCTCCATTGCCGCATTTGCCTTTTTTGGCCCCATTTATAAATCTGGAGCCAACAGGTTGTCTTTCTCCTGCGCCCACCGTCCGAACCTCTCCTCCAGTGACCGGAGCGTGGTGCCTCCTTCAGCAGTCCCACACAACTGTCAGCCCTGGGTCGGTCCTCCACTGCGCCTCTCCCTCTGTGGCAGGACCCCACAATCCCACACACTCGGAGCGCGGTAACTGCACCGGCAGTCCCACACAACCGGCGCGAGGTAACTGTGCTTAGGTCTCACCCAGCAGTCGGCCCGGGGGCAATCCTCCGTCTTTCCGTGCCTTTACTTCAGTGCTCGGAGCGCAGTAACTGTGTCACAGCAGTCCCACACCAACCGTTCACTTTCACATGTAAAAGCCGGCTTCTTCCTCCTCGCGCTTGGCTAGCTAGTTGCTAGCGGCGGTCCGCGTGGTGGACCACAGATCCACAGATGGTCGCTGGCTCTCCAGTAGAACGCCTTTCTGTTCTAGTGTAAATCTCACTGTCTGTGCCCAAGTCCTCATCAGGTCGGGAGATTACGACTTCTTCCGTTCTTTGGCGCGAGACATTCTTGTAAAAAAACGTGTGATAAAACTTCTTCATAATTGTGTCTGTCCCATCGGTGTTGTCCTCGTCAAACCTGCTCGGCTCGGATTTCCCAAGAAAAATAATAATAATAAAATAATTCTTATTTGTTGACAGAGGTGAATGGGAAATCTGTGCTCAGTGTGTTTGGAACAAGTGGCGTTGCTCGAGGAATATAATCTTAAACACCACTACGAGACACGGAGAAAAATACAATAACTTGAAGAGAGAACTGAGTTTTCTGATCCGGCCCTTTTGGGATCAAAGTAGCTTGCATACTGCCCCCGGGACATGATTTAACCAATAAAAAGTTAGAAAGTCAAACAATGAAACAGTCATTGTTTAATAACAGACAAGCAGATTAACCAAAAATAATAATAATAATAATAATGCATCAGTTTTATATAGCGCTTTTCAGGACACTCAAAGACGCTTTACAGAGCATTATTCATTCACTCCAGACCCAGTGGTGGTAAACTACTATTGTAGCCACAGCTGCCCTGGGGCAGACTGATGGAAGCAAGGCTGCCAATCTGCGCCATCGGCCCCTCCGACCACCACCACCATTCATGCACACACCACTTTCATACTAGGCAATGTGGGTGCTGTGCCTTGCCTAAGGACAGAATGACAGTTTTTGCCACTGGCGCCCCCCTGTGGCACCTGGAATTCCCAGTGGTCTCCCATCCAAGTACTAACCAGGCCTTTGACAAGCCGGTATGGCAACAAACATAGGAAACAAGCAAATGGATAAGTGTTCCAGAGCTTCCCCTGTCCTTAGACCCAAGTAATAATTAGAAAAACATGCACTTTAAGGGTGTGCTCACACTAGCCCAACTGAACTGTGCCCTGGCATGGAAAGCAAAGGAGAAGCATGAAAAATAACAGATGTAGTTTTCACGCAATGTCAGTACATTTATTTTCCATCCATCCATCCATCTCCTGCTTAATCCAGCTGGGTCGCAGGGGCAGCTTGCTGCCCAATTCTCATAGCACCTGACCCCCCCTATGAACCCCTCTGCGGGTGGTGAGCCCACAGGAGTCCATTAATTTTATTAATATAATTTTTTTTTAAAGTACCTCTGAGATGCACTGAGACAAGGGAGCATCCTAACACGCACACACACACACACACACAAAAAATAAAAATAAAATTACACTCAAGAAACAAGCCTATGCCTTCTAGGTAAGGTAAGGTAAGGTAGGCCCAAGATTGGCTATAATTTCCTCTTGTTTTATTTTGTGTTGCTCTCCTTTGTCTGCTGCAGTGATGACCTGAAGACACTGCTGGGCTCATACACCAGAGACAAAGGTAAGGCCGGCATGGAGGAAGCCTTCGCCACCTACACCAATGGCTGGGGCTCCAGTCCAGACCGGGAGACCATCAAGAAGGCCGCCGTGGCCATTGGGACAGACTACATCTTCCTGGTGCCCACACAGGCGGCTCTGTACCTCCACGCCAAACATGCCACGTGAGAACCATTTTACATGTTATAAAAGTGAGGTTTAAGCCTGAGGATCTCCGTCCTCCTCCAGTCAGGTTTGTGGAGATGCAACTTTTACAACAAAAGTTACTTCTAAGAGTAGTTTTCAGGGTTGCACCGAAATGAAAATTTGTGGCCGAAGCCGAATAATAATTAAATGCTTGGCCGAATACTGAAACTGAATATCAAATGCAGTTGTTAAGTTTTTCACTATTTTTTAATATTGCATAAATGCCCTTTAAAAGAAAGTAAATCTTTATTTAATATTTTTTTAAATAAACAGAAGGCTCAAGTAAAGTGTGTGCTTGTAACCTCATACACTTATACAGCCTGTACACAACATATCCCAAGCCAGAACAGATAATAACAGTACTTTAGCTTCAAAATAAAAAGAAGCAAACTATGACATTTGACAAAGTAAGTGGGTAGGATTTTTAAACCTGATTTTTCAAGTTCCAGTGGAGTTACATTCTCTTACTGGTTTTGCAGTGGTATACGAGCCTCTGCACATTTACCAAATCTGCATTGTAACATTTGTGCATTTTTAGTTGGCAAACTTCTACTACATGTTGCAGTAGACCTGATTTGTGCTGTAGGCCTGCTCTGTGCCAACACTGTAAGATAGATTTAGATTAGTTTTTGCTTAGCATTTTATCTTGCTCCTGTAATCAGTGCGCAGGGAGAGAGCTGATGTGCGCTAATGCGGGGAGAAGGAACGGCGTGCTGACTTGAGGCAGAGGGACAGTTAGGATGTTTTAAAGAGTTTAACCTGCCTCGAAATGCACACGAATACACAAGACAAGCCGCGCACGCTGGAGGCGTGTGGTGACATGCCGCTCCACATGAGCGCACAGGCTGCAGAGACACCCCGCGTTCCTGCACACCGTTATGAGTTTATTACCAACAGCAGCAGCCATAATGAAATATGATCGCACTCGTCGAGGGTCAGACCTCGAGTCTGAGAAAAGACCTCCATCCAGGGGCTGGAGGGGGTCCGGTTTGGGGACCACAGGATCTCATCTCTGCTCTTTGCAGATAATGTCCTGTTGGCTTCATCGAACCAGGACCAGCAGCACTGGGGCGGTTTGCAGCCGAATGTGAAGCGGCTGGGATGAGAATCAGTTGTTCCAAATCCGAGGCCATGGTTCTTGACTGGAAAAAGGTGGATTGCCCTCTCCGGGTGAATGGAGAGTCTCTGCCTCAAAAGGAGAAGTTCAAGTATCTCGAGGTCTTGTTCACAGTGAGGGGAGGATGGAGCGTGAGATTGACAGGTGGATTGGTGCAGCGTCGGCAGTGATGCGGTCGCTGTATTGGATCTTTGTGGTGAAGAGGGAGATGAGCGCAAAGGCAAAGCTCTCGATTTACCTCACTCTACGTTCCTCCCCTCACCTATGGTCATGAGCTTTGGGGATTGACCGAAAGGATGAGATCATTGACATAAGCGGCTGAAATGAGTTTCCTCCACAGAGTGGCCAGGCGCTCCCTTAGAGATAGGGTGAGGAGCTCGGTCACACTGGAGGAGCTTGGAGTAGAGCTGCTGCTCCTCCACGTCGAGAGGAGCCAGCTGAGGTGGCTCGGGCACCTGTTCCGGATGCGTCTTGGAAGCCTCCCTCGGGAAGTGTTCCGGGCATGTCCCACCGGAAGGAGGCCCCAGGGAAGACCCAGGACACGCTGGAGGGACTATGTCACTGGGCCTGGGAACGCCTCGGGGTCCCTCCGGAGGAGCTGGAGGAAGTGTCTGGGGCAAAGGAAGTCTGGGAGTCCCTGCTTAGACTGCTGCCCCTGCGACCTGGCCCCGGATAAACTGAAGAAAATGGATGGATGAATGGATGGAATTTCTTAGAACACTACTATAGTTCTGATTAAGTGGTGTTTTAAGTAATAGTACTAATCTTTATAGACAGTAATCAAAGTAAGCTGCTTATCTATTTGTTGTGTCCCTCACCAGAACCGGCCGCACATACTCGTACCTGTTTTCTGAGCCTAACCGCATGGGGGGTCTGATCACGCCTTACCCCAGCTGGATGGGAGCCGACCATGCGGACGACCTGCAGTACGTGTTTGGAAAGCCTTTCTCCACTCCTCTGGGGTACTGGCCCAAGCACAGGGACCTGTCCAAATACATGATCGCATACTGGACCAACTTTGCCAAAACTGGGTATGGACTTTGTTCATGTCACTTAATGGTGCACTGTGGAACATTTTTGGTAGAAAGTACACACCTGCTTGTCTCCACTGAGATATTATTGCTTGGTGACAGTAGCTCAGTTAGTAGAATGTTTGTCCACTGATCTGAAGGTTGGCAGTGCAATTCCAGCTCCCACAGATGATCTACCGTACTACTGATGACATCAGCTGTAAATGCTGTGCTCATGTGGCTTTGGGATGCCGAGATGGGTTCTGACTTGTTTACATTCACATGCTTTCTTTGGTCTGTGGAAATAGCTGCTTGAGATCACTGAATATAGTCACATTTTACTGTGCTGATACTTAACCACTAAGTTTAAAGAAAGGAAACACAGACCCTATTTTTAAATCTGTAACAAACAAATATGTTTTTATCCTGAGACATTCATCACCTTAGGGACCCTTGAGGGTCCCCATTTTTAAATTGCCATAAAATTCACATAGATAAATATGTTTTCCTACTTTCAAAACTCAGATCTCTCCACGTACTTCTACTCTACTCATACACGTGCAAACATTATATATTTTATGCATATTTTTTTACATTATAGGCCTATTTTGCCATGAAACTACACCTTTAGTAGACTATGAAAAAAAGATATTTCCAACATTAAAAGAAGTTAATAATAATAATAATAATAATAATAATAATAATAATAATAATAATAATAATAATAATAATAATGCATCAATTTTATATAGCGCTTTTCAGGACACTCAAAGACCCTTTACAGAGCATTATTCATTCACTCCAGACCCGGTGGTGGTAAACTACTATTGTAGCCACAGCTGCCCTGGGGCAGACTGACGGAAAGTTGGAAACAAAGAGCAGAAGAACAACCATGAAGAGGAGGAGGTTAGTCTGAAAGTGGTGTGTGTGTGTGTTGGTAGTGGTCAGATTCACAGCCTCGCTTCCGTCAGTCTGCCCCAGGGCAGCTGTAGCTACAACAGTAGCTTACCATCACTGAGTGTGCAGTGAATGAATACTGATCTGTAAAGTGCTTTAGGTATATCAAAAACCTGCTATAATAATAATAATAATAATAATAATAATAATAATAATAATAATAATAATAATAATAATAATAATAATAATAATAATAGGCGGCACGGTGGCTGAGTGGCAACACTCAGGCCTCACAGCAAGAAGGTTGCGGGTTTCGGTGGGGAGTTTGCATGTTTCTCCCCGTGGCTGGATGGGTTTCCTCTGGGTACTCCAGTTTCCCCCATCAACTCAAAAAAAAAAACATGCCCGCACCCCTATGAACTAACATCAAGGACCATAACGTCCACCCTCCTGTGGGCTCACCACCTGCAGAGGGGTTCATAGGGGGGGTCAACTGCTATGAGGATTGGGCAGCAAACTGACCCAGCTGGATTAAGCGGGAGAAGATGGATGGATAATGATAATAATAATAACTATTATTATTATTATTATTATTATTATTATTATTATTATTATTATTATTATTATTATTATTATTATTTAAATACAAGGACCAAGAAATGGAGAGAAAAGAGGAAGAGGATGGAGAGTAGGAGAAAACTTCCAGGGGATGCTTGGAAAGAAAGACACTGAAAATGAATTCTGACATTGTGCTATCACAACGTTATCAACCCCTCAGGACACCAAACCATTCAGGCCCCATCTATAGCCATCCATTCATATAATAAATATATCTACAAACTTTACTTTGGCCAATCAGAGGGGAGATGCTGTTGTTTGAGGGATACTTGTTTGACATTGATAGTTGTGTGTTCACACAATGAATTTGGAGCCAGGCTCTGTATTAAATACTAGCAGTTTTTGCACTGCTACAGAGAGAGTGGCAACAATATTCCAATATAAATCAATGGGAGTCATGATGAGAAGGAGCCAGGAGCAACCGCATTCAAACTTCCCATTTGGAAGGTGGCGGCTAGAGGGTTAGCTTTGTCCATTTATATAGACAGTCTATGGTTTTAATTATACCTCACCACTGATATAATAAGGACTGGAATAGGTAAAACTTGAATGCTGGCTAACAGTCACTACAGGGTGTCAGGTCAGGACAGCAATGGTAGATGTTCAGGTGAGTTTGAAGAATGAGGGTGTCCACAGCCAGGTAACTGTTGAACGTTTCTTTATTGCATAAGGCTGTGTGGGTGTGGGTGTGTATGGTTTCCTACAAGAGAAAGAATAAACAAATGCAAATAATATATTAATAATAAATCAAAATAGTGGTTACATAACAATGACGTGGTTATTTACATAATGCTACAGATTTACAAAGTGGCCGTATGGGGCTAGTATGGTCAGTATGGCCGGTACAGTTATGATAGAAATGGACATAAATTAACATTACCCAGGTTTAATAAAGTAGCAAAAACACATATGACTAATGACATGGCTGATGGGGATTTGTGAAATAAGGGAAAAGGCATTATAAAGTTATAATCTAAACTGCACGCTTAATCATGCGTAACTACGCAGTCACGAGGCTAGCTCGCTATATAAAACGAAAGTCACACAAAAACTCCAAAACTGCCCAAACCACAGTCAAACTACAGCTACAAGTTCTAAACATACTACCACTCATATACACACAAGAATAATTACATCTAAAGGACGCACGCTATTATTTAGACATTAAGAGACACAGCCGATGCATGCAGCATCGCGCAGACACATAGACTGAAGTGTCCGTGGCACATACAGTGCACAAGTGCAGCCCTCTAGAGGTACAACACAATATAAGGAACACAACTAAAACAATAATATAAACAGAAATAAATGGGCTCTCTGGACAGTCTTTTATACAACTGAAACCTCTTCAGCTCGAGAACCCTCTAGAAACTTTTCTCCTTGTTCATCCCCAGAGACCCAAACCAGGGCGGCTCGGCGGTCCCTGTCGCTTGGCCGAAGTTCCAGACTAGTGGAGAAGAGTACCTAGAGATCCACAACAACATGGGCCAGGGCTTTGTCCACCAGAAGTTGAGGTTGCGCTTTGTGCACTTCTGGGCCAGCGTCCTGCCCAGCCTGCCCGACGTTACTAAGTCTGAATAAAATTGATCGACCCGTCTATAAACCATGTATACCAATAAACAGGGCAACGCATTACTACTGCTTTGTTCTTTTTGGATGACCTTAAGAATATCATCTGTTACCAAATGCTAGCACCAAATCTATGTATAAAAGACAAGAGATCAGTCAATTGAACTGATTCACTTTTAGAAAATAGACAATAGACATACACGCTGAATTACGTCATGATTTTAAACAGTGTATAACATCGAAATAATATAATAACTTGCAAATATGAGCAGGTTATTGAACTCTGTCTTGCACAGTGGTTAAAAATTACCACTGTGGGAAAAGTGCCCCCCCAACTCTGATGCTGCTCTGGGGGTGTGTGTGTTATCAGCATATGGAGTATATAGGTCTAGTAGGGCTCCAGTCCTTACAGTTTAGACACAATGGCGCTGTTCGGTATTTTTGTAGCCGTGTTTTTGGAGACCGTCTCTGCCACCTCGGTAAGTCTTCTGAATGTTTTTAATTTTATCTGCAATTTAGAATTATAAACTGAAACATCATTTTGAACTTTTTAAAACATTTTTGACTAGTTTCCTAGTTTGTGTTATATATAGTCCAAGAGTAGATCAAGAATAGTGTAGATGTAATTCGGCCTGAGCTCCAGAAGCTGGCGAAGGGACTGTTAGTATTGGAAAGCTATGTTACTAGTGGCCAGGAAGTGAAATGACACTAAGTGACGTGCCTGTAGTGACCAGGGACCCTCGCCATGACTGTTCCATTTTAACCCAGCAAACAATGATGAAAACTCATGAAACTGTTAAAACTCGCGCTTCTATAACTTTTGGCTATTTCTATTTTCCAAAAATAAATAAAATGGCATGTTAGCGCCCCCAAAAAACTCACACAATGGGTAAATGAATGAAAAAAAAAAATGGGTAAAGGAATGAAAAAAAAAAAAGACACAAAATGATGATATTTGACACAGAAATAAATCATGACGCCAATGCCATCTGCTCCACCAGGGGGCAGCAATATTGGATTAAAATTTGCTAAGCATGAGTCAGCATTTCTTGTAAACTTCATACTTTTACAAACTACTCCTATGGTGTTCCCCCGAACAGGCTCAAATTTGGTACACATTATCTCAAGGAGTGGGGAATTAAATCTGTTAAAAAACAGATTTCTAGTGAGAGTGACTGCACTCTGCACTTTCCTAGACCCCTGGTCTAGGAAATAAACCTACCAGTATTAATTTAAGATTTGTTTGTGAAGAAACAGGCAGAGTATTTCAACAGGCAACAGCATACACACAGCATACAATAGATTTAGATACACACAATACACAGTTGCAACACAACAAATCAAAATCCAAAAAATGGGGACTAGACTGTTTGAAAATGCGACAACAGACTGTCCCTTTACACACACAGCAGCTGAATGCAGCTCTGATATGTTCAGCTTGTTCCTCAGTCAAGACATGTGCGCTTTTGGAATCGATGGCCAGCTGGGAGAGTTTCTTGATGGCATCGGTTACATCTGAGTGGGACTGGGCCGCCATAACCACCTCTTCAATTTTGTCATATGCTTCTTGGAAGCCCACTAAGCAGTGGGCATCATTGCTGCTAAAACAAGAACAATACTTGAAAGAGTTCAGATTCAAAGCCCTCCAAGAGACATTACAGAACTTAAAAAAAAAACAAAAACAGAACAGTATATTTTTAAATTGTATTTTCTCCAAGTAATCCCAAAAAGCCACTTAAATGTTATTATCAAGCATTAGGTTAATTGGCATGACAAATTAACATTCAATTCAAAATGTATTTGTATAGCACAATATCAGTTCTTTGCATTCACACACACACGCACACGCACACACACAGGCTCTGGAGGCTGCCAAGCAAGACACAAATTATCCAAGGTTCAATGAGAAAGTGCCCGCCCACCCACATACACATTAACTGTAACTGTGTACAATTTAAAAGCCTAATATAAATCATCAGTAAAGACCTGGATTTGTTCATTATTTATTCCACTGCAATAATGGAGCGGTATCTTTTAGGCGTGGCAAATATGACTATGAAAACAATAGCTTGGGATAAGGGAAGCCTAGAATAACCCCTGTTTACATTACATTATACATTACACTTAGCTGACACTTTTTATCCAAAGCTACTTACAGTTAATTACAGAATATGTATTGATTACAGTCCCTGGAGCAGTGTGGGGTTAGGTGCCTTGCTCAAGGGCACTTCAGCCTGCCATGGACGTAGGTGTAAGGAGAGGTCAGGTGGGATTCGAAGCTACAACCATGTGGTTGAAAGGTGAACGCTTTTAACATTAGGCCACGGCTGCCCCCTGTTTATGAAAACTATACTATGCAAATTCTAATTATGCATTATGGGTTTGAAGGGATTTTTTTTTAAAGTGACATTAATTTAGGAGACCAGATCCCACGTTGCACTGGTGACGCGTATAACAATTTATCTTGGTTGTCATTCAGAAAATCTTTGGTATAAGAGTGCATAGCAATGCACAATTTAGAGAAGGATTCTAGTCATGTGAAACGGCCTGTTCTGATCAAATATTTATCTTGGTTGCCATTACTGAAGATTACAGACATTGAAATAGAACTGTAAAAAATTGAAACCCATTGACATCCCTAAAAACAATGAAATTCGTTTTATCTGGCCAATGCAATTTACCTCTGATAGGACTTTGCTTGTGTGGCCCTTGGGGGACACTGTTGGGGCTTCCCCATGGACCTCGTACTGGGCACGGGGTGTCAACTCCACTGAACTAAAATACCCGTTGCTACCAGGAAACACGGCCACGTTGGAGACATTGGTCAGGAACAATGTTGATGGTGAAACCTTAAACATGGGGGGGAAAAGGCCGTCATCAGTCTACTTATCACCACAGTATACCTCCATAACACGTCATGATTTCCCCCCGTTTTTTCTCCTATTTATTTGTGACACGGACCTGTAGCGTCTAGCAGGCTCATGTCATAAGATAGAAAATAATTAAATACATGTAAACGATTTTTTGTGCATCCCTTGTCTGCAACATAACAGCTTGCCACGAGTAAAGCTATCCATACGGCAGTGCTGGCTAGCATTCCAGTTATTAGCTAATGCCGCCTATTAGAAAACGGTGTTTACAACAACAGAAAAAGGTCATTTTAACCTTACCTCAAAAATAGTTCCAATTTTTTGGGGTGTCATGTCCTCTTCACGGAGACTGACCCGTTTAGGTCCTTTGAACAGCATATATTGCACTTGCAAGTCCATGATTCGCCACCACTATGAAACATCTATCTTCGCGCAAGTCAGACGGTGTAATGTACTTCCGGGTGAAACATGAAATGGCGTTTTAAGCAAGTCAGACGGTGTAATGTACTTCTGGGTAAAACATAAACACACCATTTCGCATTCTGCAGATTTCGCACTCTGCAGATTTCTCATTCTACAGATTTCATTTCGTTTCGCATTCTGCTGTAAGCCTTTTCTGTTTTAGCGGAGCTGCAACATCGAGAGCAGATTTTCAGGTGAGCATTGTCCTATCAACAAACTGATCCATGATAATTGGATTAAAGTTGTTCTCATTGTCACGTGGCATATCATTTAATACTTTAATGCTCAATTATTTCTTTGAACTCGGCTACCAATTTTTCTGATATTGTTCTTTTCATTATAGTTTTCTCCTGCTGAGCTGGATAGTCTTTTAGTATGAATTGAAAGGTAATTAAACAATGGTCAGAGAGTATAGGGTTTTGAGGAAGAACAATTAAATCATTAATCTCAATACCATAAATTAGGACAAGAGTGTAGCTGTGATTTATTTGTGCTTTTTGTGCGTGGGACATACACAGCCTCAACCAGTCTGGGAGAATTGTTCATGCAGGGTGGCTCAGAGGAGGCCCCTGTACGTGGGGCACACACAGTCTCAGCCTGTTTGGAGCTGTTCTCGCTAACAGAGCAGTGCCTCACTAGTCTACTCTGCTCCCTAGCGTCACTGACACTCCCTGAGCTATTCTGTGTGCTAGTCTTACCTGATGGTCATCTAAGGCTAGCAATCATATTCTGAGCTAAGAGGGAGGAGCCAGCCGGTGTGGGATGAATGCCGTCGCTACGTATAAGCCTGGGCTTCCCCTCAAATGCCCTCCAGTTGTCTATGAAGACGACACCATTCTGCGGGCACCAACTGGACAACCACTGGTTGACAGCTGAAAAGCGGCTGAACATTTCACAATTGGCATAATTTGGAAGGGGGCCAGAGAAGTACACTGACTCCGACATCGACTTAGCCAATTCACAGACTGCCGCTATCTGCAACTTCACCACCTCTGACTGACCGCGCCGAGTATCGTTACCCCCCGCGTGTATAACGATCCGGCGGTACCTGTTCTTACTTCTCTTTAAAAGCCTCAGATTGCCCTCGATGTCACCCAGTCTGGCTCCAGGGTAACACCGTGTGGAAGCTGCAGGCAGTTCCACGTCCCTGACTATGGAGCTCCCTATGACTAGACTGTCCCGCGTCCAGCTCAGGGGGGCCTGTTCTGGACGGGAAGCTCCCTACTCTCAGCCCTATGTCCCTGATCTCCAGCAGTCCTAGTCTTAGCCCTGCACCTGCTTCTGTCACAAACCTGTCCTGGTCTGGTCCCGGCTGCACGGGATGCGCCGGGGGGTTACTCTCGCTAGCTGTGCTAATGCTAATGCGGTCCGGGGTCCCTGCTACTGCCTGACTATAACTCGGCTTCAGCGCCTCCAATGAGCGGATCCGCGTTTCTAACTCTGTAACCCTGGCCTCGAGGACTGCCACTGCGCTGCACTTAGCGCAACTATCCCTGTCACTATCAAATAAGCCAGGGTTCTCACTCCACATGTGGCAACTAGAACAGGACAGCGCGAGAGTTTTAGCCATGATGTTAGTTGGCTAGGCTAGATCAGGCTGAAACTACAAGCTGAAACTACAGAGAGAGAGAGAGGCTTAGACCACGAATTACGGAGCACTAGATGCTGAATAAACTTCGATGGTTTGACGAAGTACTCAGGCACTAGTTTAGATGTTGGATTCGTGGATTAACAGATTCAGCAGAGAGACGATAGCAATACTGCTCGCAAAACAGAATTCACTCACCGGAAATGATGTCGACAAAACTCACAGCCACAGGCTTTGGCGAGTCATGATTATGAGTTTAAAAGTCATAATTACAATTTTTAAGCTCATAATTATGACTAACTAAAACCCCTTGTTTATTGTACTACTACACAGATGATGGACTGAGGCAACAATTTGTACGCAAAGTAATTCAAAGTGCTTTACAGAATAAGAAATACATTAAAATCACAATTCAAATCAAAACATAAATAACCATCATAAAATTAAAAAGGGAGATGCATTAAATTAGAGAGAATTATAGAGAAGAGTGCGGAGTGAAAAATGAAAACCTTTCAGTCATATGCAGCTAAACAGAACGATTTTTAGCCTGGATTTAAACAGTTAAAGTAGAGGCCTGTCTCACATGTTCAGGAAGACTGTTCCAGAGTATGGCCATTTACTGTCCTCCTCTTAGACTTGAACCCTCTTCGTAGGTCTGCTTACAGTTTGATATGGACTGTTCTTATATGATTATATTCATATACTCATTGTGAAACCCATGCCTTCCATCTGAAACTGCAACATAATTCAATTCTAGCAAGTAATGCTAATGTTAACATAACTCTCCTGACTTGAAGATTGAGACATGAGTGAATGAAACAAAACTCCAGGTCCGTTTTTGAGGAGGGAACAACATTCTACATGGCTTCAAGCTCATGGGAGTTCATTTTGTAACCTTTAAAGGTTTTATTTTCTTTTTTACTAGTGTGGTTCATTATCTTCACAGCTGCATGTACCTATATCTGTTCCCTGCACTAACCCCTGTCTGTGTGTGTCAGTATCCAGAGGGTGGTGAATGCAAACAGAGGCCTGGAGAAGAAGTGAAATAGTGTGTGGTGGGGACCACAGACCAGCTGAGGGACATCATCTCCAAGAGCATGCTCCAAGAGGAACAAGGCTTGTAAGAAACTGCTCACACACAACACATTCATGTGAATCAGACTAAGAAGAAAGAAGCATTTACAGCTATAAATCCATATATAGATACTCATGAAATACATTCCCATGAAAGACCACAAGGGGTTACACACATATTCCTTACTGTTTGAGCCTCATTATTTCATATTGAAAACTTTTTATATAGGCTATTTCTGTAGTTTAGTTTAATTTATTTATTGACACTGTATAAATCGTCCAAAATAACAGGCCTGTTTCCAAATGGACATGGGTCCATTCTTCGCATATTAGACATCGACTGATATGTTTTTTTTCATGGCCAATATCATTTGTTTAGAATCCAGAGCACCTGATGGCTGATAAGCTCTGCCAATATTTTTGTGCCAATACATAGGGTCGATTTGGATTATTTTCCTCAAATGATGTAATTTAAATTTATTTCAAAGTCATTCACAGGCCTTTTTTTTTTACCACAACCATTTAAGAGAGCACACATTTTGTGCATCTCTTCCTATAAGTGTTAAAATAAAGCGTGTGTATTTTTAGAGAGCTGATCAGCCAAAACAAACTATTGCCTCGTGCTGGAGATTTATGGCTGATATACAATATGGTAAAAAGTCCAACCGATATATCGTTCTATCCATATCGCATATTACTAAAAAACTTTCATGCAACTGCACAATGGATACAAACAGATAAGAAGCTGTCCTTGGTTAAAGTAACCTCTCTTTGTTCAAGGCTTTCCACCGTTATAGTGCAATATTACTAGGAAGTCGTCTTATCCAGAATGTGTCAGACTGTCCTAACCGTTGTGATGAGATAAATGGTTTATTTTAGACTGCGCTGCACCTGCTCATTTTGGACAAAAGGAACAGATTGGCCTAAATGCACTAGAAGTTATTACAACCCCACGTGCAGGCCTGATTAAACCTTGTGTTAATCTAGAGCTGGTCTAAAATAAACCATGAGATAAATGGTTTATTTTAGACTGCGCTGCACCTGCTCATTTTGGACACAAGGAACAGATTGGCCTAAATGCACTAGAAGTTATTACAACCCCACGTGCAGGCCTGATTAAACCTTGTGTTAATCTAGAGCTAGAGCATAAAATAGGTCATGTTATTCATCCCTTGGTCTATGTCATGCAGAATGGACAAAACACACATGCTATGACAAACAGCTTTGTCACTGAAGATTTAAAAATGTATTATTTAAGTAAGTATTATGCAAAATTGACTTTTTGGTGCTATCTACAATGTTAAAATTTTCTCATGAAAAGACATGCCTGAAGAGGTTTTAGATGCTATCCATGCATGTTTCTATAAACTTGTCATCTCTTGTGGGTCCTATTCAAACCCTCCTTACATTTATTAAGTCCAGGCCTCATGCGAACGCTCAGAAGCTTCAGAATTCACTCCCTGAACTGCAGAGGCTGCACTAGCACTGATCCATGCTTGGTGCAGGTGCTGGGAATTGGGAAACTTCTGAGATCTGATCAGGCTTTGACAAGGAGATCATTGCCTCCCTCAAGGAGTTGGGTTCCAGTGTCCAAGCTATGTATGGAGGTGAGGCCGAGCTGCCCAGAGCTGGTCTCCATGTCCGGGGATCAGGTCGTCGAGGCCCCTGCCTTCGACTGCCTCCCAGATCTCTCCGCACCAGCCCCTTATAGATCCTCCTGCCGGTGGTGGGTCCACGGGAAGACGGCCCCACATCACTCCTCCGGGCTGTGGCTGGCCAGGCCCCGTGGGGGAAGATTCAGCCAACAGACGCTTGATGTACAGCACCCACCCCAGGCTTTTTTTCAGGGTGGGGCCCCGGTACCGCCAAATTGGGTGACGTAACTGGCCTTTATATGATGCTCATCAAAGGGGACTTCTCAACTGCTCTTAGTCTGACCTGTCCCCCAGGACATGTTTGCCTTGGGTGACCCTAACATGCATAATGTCCCTGACAATATAGCTCCCGGGATCATTTGGGCACTCAAACGCCTCCACCACGTTTAGGTGGCGGTTCAAGGAGGGGATTTATCGATCTATAGTTTAAACAGAGCTGGAGGACAGGTCAGAATTCTAAGGTGGAATTTGCTGTTGAATTGTCAGACTGCAGTTTTATCCACCTGGTTTATGGCTATAGCTCTGTAATTGCTCTGCACAGCGACAGCTGGTTGGAAACAGTGTCTGTAGAGAATTTTCCCATACTGCACCTGCCGGTGGGTTTTTTGCTCTCTGGCACCAAGGATCGTGTGTTCACTGAGAGACTGAGGATGGGACAATGTATTTGCTGATGTCTATGTCAGATTATGTTTCCATGTTTATTCACCGTGAAGCCCATTGGGGCAACTCTCGTGATTCTGGGCTATATAAATAAAATTGAATTGAATAAAGTCATGTAAGGCCATGCCCTGACATTATCAAATGCTGAATGAATAAAATCTCTCCTGACAGGCAGGTGAGGTAGTTACTGAGTGGTTAAACATTAGCTCTGTGAGAAGTATTCCTCGAGCCTCAGATGCTGCTCTATGGGAGGGGGGTCAGTATAAAGGTAATATAAAGGTCAAAAAGGGCCAATAAAGGGCCAATAGGACTCCGCTCTGGTCATTAGTGTGGACACGATGGCCCTGCTCGGGATTTGTGTGGCTTTGGCTGTGTTTTTGGAGGCCGTCTCGGCCGCTTCGGTAAGTCATTTGGAGTTCTTTCAGAGATCATACTGTGTGCAGATTGAACGTGTGCAGGTTCAGTGCAGTTCTTTATTTAACAGTCATTTCACTCATGTACGATCACTTTACTTACATTGGCCAGTTTATTTATGTTGGTTACCATTGTGATGAAAAGACAGAAAAGTGTTTGTCTTTTGGATGCATGCGCACTCAACTTTATGTTGCAGAAACCAGAATACTGCGCAGTATTCCCGAGACCTTGGCTGAAATACGTGTAAAACACAACTGGGACGCACAGTGGGTTTTGATGTCTCAGCGTCTCAGAACCATGAAACGCCGTACCATTGTTCATTTTTTCTCAAATCCAGGCAAAAAAGGCTACGGACAAAGCAATGCATAGAACCTGAAGAAGTGAATGGTGCCAGAAGTTCCCTTGGCTGAAGAAAAACGAAACTGAAGATGGAGTTTTTGCTGTTTGCAAATTTAGTGGATATACATGCACTTCGAGCGAGCTGTATGCAAATCAGCCAAGCAGTTTTACGTTTCATTTCTGGGACGTAAGGAAAAGTGCACAAAGCTGAATTATATGATCAAATGGGCTGGTGTGGCTCTATAGTTTTATGGTTTATATGTTGTAATGTTGAGTTCATTTATTTGCAGAAGATTTTAATTAATAATTTGCTGCAGTGTAGAACTTGTACACAAAACGTCTCGTGTCTGCTTCTCCCGAGTTTTCCTCCGCATATTTCACCACAGTAGTTTTTTTTTTTTTTTTAAACATTAAACCTGGCTCTTATTTGGTATTTTACGAAAGGAACTTTAAAATGCACATAGCTCAGTAATGTCGGTTCTATGTAGCCCCCTGCAGCTAGCCCGAACTTAATCTATATTCTCTAAAGAGCCATTATTATTTTGTTTTTACAGGTCCTCAAATGGGTGCAGAGTGCTGGACCATGGGTACTACACACATCCCATGGTCAAGTCCCTTTTGAGTCCAGTTTGCGTCCATTTACTATTGGAATATCCCTACCACAATATCCTGGTTTCTCATTACTGGGATACTGGCAAATTCAGGATAATGAAACTGGGATACTGCGTATACATGCACCATGACGAAACCCGGATACTCAAAAAACCCTAACATAACCGGTATATGTGCATGTATCTGCACTCCATGACAGCGACACACGGATAAACATTTTTTAGTGTATTATTATTATTTGTAATATCAGTCGAATAAAAAAAAAACCTAGCAATTTTTTAATGCGTTGTCTGAAAAAACACGTGCGTGGTAGGTCCGAGAGGCCTGCGCAGCTTAGAGGGAACATGGGTCGGGGCTCTATTTGATAGCATAATACAACTGTTGAAATGAACTACGCATATTCATATAAATGAGTTGAAATTTGACATAACTAAGGTATAAAGTGTGATTACCATGTACAAACAGCATCAAACCCACTGTCACTAGTCCAAAGAAATATGTTGTAAAACTGGGGAGGTTAACTTTATTGGATCTATACAATTGTAAATGGAAAAAGGTAGCTTATTTCGACGGGGCAGCCCATTTCGACAGAACACCGGGCGCGTAACATGGAAAAGGCAAAGACAGAAAAGTTAACACAGAGCAGAATTAACATACCAACATTTTCCAAAACACAACAAATATTTTCAGATAATAGCTCGAGTATAGTGTGCTCCCTTAGATTTACCTTTACAAGTGTGCCAATTATGATATTTGAAAATATTTTCCAACAAATTATTGAAGACCTATTCTGTGAAGAGGTGACCCCTCATGCCTAGAAGGCAATAAAAAACACCTATAAATGAATCATAGTTTAGGTTGTAATGAGCTGTTTTCCCTGTACAGCTGGGCGTGGTTTCCACAGAGGGAGGCTTTGTGGAGGGGGAAAACATCCGCCTGGCCTACGAAAGACACATGGATGTGTTTAAAGGCATTCCCTTCGCTGACGTCCCCGGACTCTTCGAGAAACCCAAACCCCATCCAGGCTGGGACGGTGGGCACACACTAATGCGCCTCTATCACAGGAATATGCAAGTTATTGGCTTTGCAAATGTTTTAACAGATTAAATACAATTATAGTGAGAGTCTTGTGTATAAGGAAAAGTGTAATTTTCTTGATTCACTACAACATTCCAATACTTAATTCTACCAGCAACAAATCTCTATATTCTTTTAGCATATCAAATGCATGCTTTACATGCATTTACATTTACATTTTCTGTCTGTTTCCTCAGGTGTGTTGAAAACTCAAGACTTCAAACCTCGCTGCCTTCAGTTGAATTTGCTCATGACGGACACCAGAGGCTCTGAGGACTGCCTCTACCTCAACATCTGGGTCCCTCACCGTGCCCAAGGTAAACAGCAGCAAATTCTATGAATAATGTGGATGAGATGCTGCACTTTAAATTCACAATTTTACACAGGTGACTAATAAAGTCTTCTCATTAAGCTGGCGCAATAAAGTTGATTGGTTATTTATTTAGGCTACATGGTGTTCTCCGCAGACACATAGATTAAATGAAGCACAAAGAGCCTACATTTTAGATTAGATACCTTAGATACCAGTATCTTAGCTCCTCACCCACATGATGCACAGTGTGTAGGGCTGCGGGGGCACCACCATTGTCTATCACATTAATATCATTCATGTCGAAAAGTGGAATGTAAAAAGTGCTGCTACTCCGAAATTGAAAAAAAAAGTCATAGTAGTGGGATGTCGCTACTCCGACAATTAGACATCAGTGACTAAATAGTGGGTTGGAGGAATAGCAGCGTGGAACCACTTCATCCATCATCATGAATCTCTCATTTACAACTTATGATGTAATTATGTTGTGAGTTTCATGAAATGAAACAGAAAAGGATCTAACTGTCTGACAAAATATTCCTATACCTGAACATACACACTACACTTCTCAGCCCTCAATATAAACTCATAAAACTACCACTTGTTTCAGCCTCCACCAACCTGCCCGTGATGGTGTGGATCTATGGAGGGGGCTTCCTGGTGGGGGGCTCCATGGGGGCCAACTTCCTGGACAACTACCTGTACGATGGGCAGGAGATCGCAGACAGGGGGGATGTCATTGTGGTGACTCTGGGATATCGTGTGGGAACCCTGGGCTTCCTGAGCACCGGACAGTCTGATCTGCCTGGTTAGAGTTTTTCTTTGATTTCTTTTCCTTCTTTTCCCATTAATTGAATTTACAGACAACAGACTCATGTTGTTCTGATGTGTTTCTTGGCAGTATGCTCAATCAAGTTCAAATGTCGTCTCAAAAACATACCTAAAGTTTAGTTACAACTGAGTGACATCATTAGATGACCATGACCAGCTTCAGCACCATCACAGATGCTCATAAATCAGGACTGAATTACTAAACTAAAGTTTGTCTCCTTTCATACATACAATATTTTAAACTGTAAAATATGAAGTATGAGGTCTAGACCTATTATAGATTAATACTTCACTGTCAGTTATCTTACTGTTATATTTAAAGTTTCATGTATTTCATATTGTTTAAAACCATTAAATGGCTATAAAACCAAAAAAATAAAAATAAAAAAATTCGGAAGTTTGAGGATTTTAATTAAATTACTTTAAAATTTAATTATGCATTAAAGGGGAACTCCAGCACATTTGAATCTAAAGTCCATTGTTAGAGGTGGTTGAACACTGTCAGAAGCCAAAAAACGGCCCAGATCAGTGTTGCCTCAGCGGAGATCTCACTGTGGCAGTGAGACTGTCAAGGCAACAAACTAGTGTAGTGATGGGGCAAGGTCTTAACTTCCACAGAAAACCCCAATTTGCTTCACACTGAAGAACCTTAACACCTCTTTCTAACCCATCTTACAAACAAGACGCTCTGCCTGGCTCACTCATTAGTGGTCAGGAAATGTTATAAAATAACTTTAGAAGCAGCCTAATGGCCCGTTCAGACCGCAGCGTCAAGGCACCCAGTTTCAAAGCAGGGTGAATCTGGTGGGTGCTTTTTGGCACTTTGCAGTATGAACATACCATTACAGTTACCTTTGTTGATTTCCCACTGTGGAATCGGAAGCCCAAAAGACTCGATCACCAATGTCGTTTCTAATCCCATTTATTTACAAGTGAATGATATTTTTTGAAAAACGCAAAAAAATACATTCCCGAACCATTTTCTTTCAACAACTTTCAGTTTCTCTTCTTCTTCACTGTCAGTAGTCGATCCTCACTTGTTGCTTCTTGCTGCCTGTGGAGTATCTCTTCCTGCAACAACGAACTCACACGTGATTTCAGAGCGAGAGTTCAGTTTGGAGTCGACACAAAAGTTAGAAAGACCTACTCAGTGCCTATCCATGTTGTTATATGCTCTGCAATATAGTGGTGATGATTTGAATACTTAACCGCAGCGTTTTTCAAAAAATATAATTCACTTGTAAACATGATTAGAAACGACATCAGTGATTGAGTCTTTTGGGCTTTGGCATGTGCAGTGTGAAATCAACAGAGATAAGTGTAAGGCTGCTTATAAAGTTGTTTTCTAATGTTTCCAGACACTAATGAGTGAACCAGGCAGAACGTTTTGTTTGTTATACTCATGGCTGTTGTAAGATGGGTTAAAGTGGTGTTAAGCTTCTTCAGTGGGAAGCAAATTGGCGTTTTACCTGGAGGTTAAGAACTTGCCCCAAACACTACACTAGTTTTTTGCCTTGACAGACTCACTGCTACAGTGAGATCTCCGCCGAGGCAACACTGATCTGTGCCGTTTTTTGTCTTCTGAGAGAATTCGACCACCTCTAGCAACAGACTTTAGCTTCAAACATGCTGGAGTTCCCCTTTAATGCCTTGTCATTTGCCGTAAAGTATTCTGAAGTTATGACTTAATACAGTTATTTATGGTGTGCTTCTGAATAAAAGCCAGAGCAGCCAAAATCAGCACAGCAACAGTCAAACAGGAGTGACCTCACTTTTCATCCTCTCACTGCTTTACATAACCCATGCACAGTACACACTGTTGGTGAGGCGTCCTGCTAATATAACAGTTTGTGATCTTCAGGAAACTACGGCCTGTGGGACCAGCAGGCTGCCATCGCCTGGGTGCACAGGAACATCCGCTCTTTCGGAGGAGACCCCAACAACATCACCATCTTTGGAGAGTCTGCAGGGGGCGCTAGTGTCAGCTTCCAGGTCTGCTCCATCTTTTATTGCTACTGTTGGTTTATCTCAGAAAGTGCTCAAATTGTGATTTTTGAGGCCAGTTATCTGATCGCCAAATACCAATATGACCCACAACCATAGACTGTACAAAGAAGTGGACTAAGTGCGTGCAATTTCACCCATAGCATTCAGTTCCACTCAAATAAAACTTGCAATGCCAGCAGATACAGGGGAGAATTTGGAGCCTATATATTATGAATAATATTAATAGGATTATGTAGAGCAGGTTAATATTTTAAGACCAAAATGACAAGGCTCACAGCAGCAGTTACAGAACTTCATACAGTGAGGCAAATAAGTATTTGATCACCCTGTGATTTTGCAAGTTCTCCCACTTAGAAATCATGAAGGGGTCTAAAATGTTCATCATAGGTGCATTTCCACTGTGAGAAACAGAATCTAAAAAAAATATCTGGAAATCACATTGTACAATTTTTTAACAATATTTTTTGTATATTACTGTGTCAAATAAGTAGTTGATCACTTGCTTATCAGCCAGATTTCTGACTGTCAAAGACCTGTTATTCTGCTTTTCAATAGTCCAACTACACTTTGCTCATGATTCTAATTTAGTAGCATCTGTTTGAGGGCGGTAGCTTTCATAAAGACACCTGTGCACCCCACAGTCAAGAGTTGAACTACCAACATAGACAAAACCAAAGAGATTTCAAAAGACACAAGAGACAAAATTATAGACCTTCACAAAGCTGGGAAGGGCTACAGGGTAATTGCCAAGCAGCTTGGTGAAAAAAGAACAACTGTTGGAGCAAATGTCAGAAAATGGAAGAGGCTAAAGATACTGTCAGTGTCCCTTGGACTGGAGCCCCATGCAAGATCTCACTTCGTGGGGTATCAATGATGCTAAGAAAGGTGAAGAATCAGCCCAGAACTACACGGGAGGAGCTGGTCAATGACGTGAAGGGAGCTGGGACCACTGTTTCCAAAGCTACGATCAGCAATACACTAAGACATCATGGTATAAAATCATGCAGCGCACGTAAGGTTCCCCTGCTTAAGTCAGCCCATGTCAAGACCTGTCTGAAGTTTGCTTGTGACCAACTGGATGATCCAGAGGAGTCATGGGAGAAAGTCATGTGGTCAGATAAGACCAACTTTTTGGTCTTACCTCTATTCGCTGTGTTTGGAGGAGGAAGAAGGATGAGTATCATCCCAATAATACCATACCTACAGTGAAGCATGGGGGTGGAAACATTATGCTCTCGGGGTGTTTTTCTGCACAGGGGCCAGGACAACTGTGCAATATTAAGGAGAGGATGAACAGGGACATGTAATGTGAGATATTGGGCAAAAACCTCCTTCCCTCAGTCAAGTCACTGAAGATGGGTCATGGCTGGGTCTTCCAACATGACAATGCCCTGAAGCACACAGCCAGGAAAACCAAGGAATGGCTCTGTAAGACGCATATCAAGGTTCCAGAGTGGCCTAGCCAGACTCCAGACCTAAATCCAAGAGAAAATCTTTGGAGGGAGCTGAAACTCTGTGTCGCTCAGCGGCAGCCCCAAAACCTGACAGATCTAGAGAAGATCTGTGTGGAGGAGTGGACCAGAATCTTGCTGCAGTGTGTGCAAACCTGGTGAAGAACTACAGGAACCGTCTGATCTGTAATTGCCAACAAAGGCTTCTGTACTAAATATTAAAATGGTTTGACTCAAGTGATCTACGTAATACTTATTTGACACAGTAATATACAAATACATTGTAAAAAAAAAATCGTACAGTCTGTTTTCCAGATTATTATTTTTTTTTAGATTCTTTCTCTCACAGTGGAAATGCACCTATGAACATTTTAGACCCCTTCATGATTTCTAAGTGGGAGAACTTGCAAAATCACAGGGTGATCAAATACTTATTTGCCTCACTGTATATTGAATTCGGCAGTCTATGAAAATCAGATTTTTGATTTGTACAATATATTCTGGCAGAATTGGTTACTGAAGGTCTATATTTTCTGTGTGTAAATTACATTTTCATATATATATGTTGATTGATGTTGATATTGATTGATATTTTGTTGTTTTATTTTAATTTTTGGTCTTTGATGAATGTTTGTTTTTGTGGCAGACCCTGACTCCTCACAACAAGGGCCTGATCCGCAGAGCCATCTCTCAGAGCGGAGTGGCCCTGTGTCCCTGGGGCATCATCAAGGACCCACGGAAGATTGCTGAGGAGGTGAGAGCACATTTCAGGCAACATCTTATTGCTAACAGACTAGGGATGCACTGATATTGTTACTAAGACTTATTTGATGGTCTCAGCTTTGCCTCTGAGCTGAGCACTGAGCACTGAACACAGGAGTTGACCATAAAGAATGCACATTAACTCTTCTGGACATTAAGCTCAGCTTTAATCACATGAACTTTGGAAATATTTAGGTCTCTTAAAGGTTATTATAGTTCACAGAGGATATCAGTCCAGTACTTCTGTTTACGATATTAGCAGGCTGACATGGCTAACATGGAGCTGGCTTTTTTGTTGTTGTTTATTTCGAACATGCACAGAAAAAACAGTGTCAATATAACAAATAGCATAGGAAAACCAACCAATAATGAAGATTCGCAATCCTTATAAACGAAGAATGTTTTTTTAACACGCTCTTATGTGGTCCTTATGTCTGCGCTGCATCCTCTGACCCTCATCCCTTGACCCTCGCTTGCACCCCGCCTTGTACCAGACTGGACCACACCACGGAGCAGCCATGCCCTCCCGTAAACACTCACAGAGTTAAGAGTTTATCTGCTGGCCTTCACACTAAAAGTATAATAGCTCCTATACACACACAAGGAGTTATAATAACAATAATAATACATAACACTTGTATAACGGTTTTCAAAATACTCAAAAGACGCTTTACATGAAGAGACAAAGTCAAACAAAGGATAAAGGAGTGGATGAGGGTTTCAGCAGATTGAGGGGAGAGGGAAGGCTGTAGGTGAGCAATGTTCCAGAGGTGATAGAAGACAGTTTTGGTGGTGTGTTTGATGTGGTGTACATAGGAGAGGGTCTGGTCAAAGATGATACCAAGGTTTCGAAGGTGGGAGGAGGAGGGGACTGAGGAGCCGTTAATGGAGAGGGTGAGATTATTGTGGGTTCTGGTGAGTGTTTTGGAGCTGGTGATTATTTATTTTCTGGATAAAGTGGAAGATGGATAAGTGGATGGTTATTTTAGTTTTGTCACAGTTGAGTTGGAGGAAGTTAGACTGCATCCAAGACTTTATTATGGAGATGCAGTTTGTGAGGGTGGAGTGTGTGGCCGGGGTTATGGATTTGGTGGACAGGTGGAGTTCGATGTCATCTGCAATGCAGTGGAACTGGAGGCTGTGGCGGTGGATTATATGACTGAGGGGGATGATGCAGACTATGAAGAGAAGGGGACAGAAAACTGAACCCTGGGGAGTTAAGAGCTAACCCACAAGCCTTCACGCTAAAAGTATAATAGCCTAAAAGTTCAGAGCCGATACAGTGTCCGGGTATCAGACTTCTGTACTAAAGAAAAGAGGCCAGCGCTCTGACTCTTTCCACTGCATCAATAGGACACACGGAATATACTTGTTCACTTACAGGTGCACTTACAGAGTGGCACCTCGGTGACCTCTCTGTTTTCTTCTGCATGTTTGCTTCCTCAAACTTTGTCCAAATCCCTCAGAGGATGAAATGTTGCTCCTATATCCACTTTGTTTGGCCGCTTGCTGCACCAGATGTGCACAGCTGCGTGACATGAATATCATTTCATCATATTTATATAAACCCACGTGAGCAGAAGCACATTACTGGCTAAAATTGCAAACAAAACCCACTGATTCCATAGGCCTTATTATATTTGGTCAAACTACATATCAAAAGCCACTATTTTACACACTATTTTTCCAGTAATATTAATAATATATCAGCAAGTATTGAAGATGAGGCTCATTTTGGAAAAAGTGGTATGTTTTTTCTGGCCACTGTTGCTACGTTAACTACTACAAAGTACAGGATTTCGCTGTGAACAGAAAAGAAAAGAATTTGTACTTAACTGAGAAGTCCCAGTTGAAGGAGGTGGGCCAAAGCACGGCACACCTGCACGCACACCGATGCCACCCGCACAAGGAAAACACGAAACAATGTCCGCTTCAACAAATACTAGGAGTCTGCGACAAAGACTGCGGACAGCGACACAAATATGTGGAGGAGCACTGCAGCAGGACCCACACCCGCTCCACCACACAATAGACACTCCATGCCAATGGATCCACCCTCTCTGCCAAAACCACCAGCTCAGACACGCGACCGGTAAACAGCCGTGTGATGATGCCATGGCCGCAGCCCGGCAGGTGTGAACACGGTCCACAGAACCCCAGGCAACCGAGTCCGAGCACGGCCCAAAAGTCCCAGCGCCCCTTGTACAACAGGCGTTGGGGCGGAGACGGAGATCACTGGACGTCCCTCAGTAATGAGAACTACCTCAGATAACAGCACATTATTTCACCCATTATTTGACTGTTCTGAAGACAGAAGAGGCGCTTTGCTCACACTGCTGCAGAGCACAAAGTGTCTCACTGATGATTGTTCTGGTTTGCAATAAAAAAAATGAAACAAAAGAGTATTAAAATGATGATTCAAGGGACAAAAATGCGCGATTAATTTGTGATTAATCGCAAGTTAAATATTTTAATATTATATTTATTTGTATGTGTCCAATATATGCATCTTAAGGCACTAAAACCTCATAGTTCACAGTAATACTATGTATGGATGTAATATTTTTTAAAACTGGAAGTGTAGGCTAGTTCCTTTGAAAGTCCAGTTGTGTTTTTCATGCCAAACCCTAAGTCTCTACATGTGTCTATCAGGTGGCTGTGAAGGTGAACTGTCCGACTGACAACAGGATGGCGATCTGTCTCAAGATGACTGACCCTGTGCTCCTCACCAAGGCTGGCCCCCTCAGTATACAAAGCTCCCCTTCCGGTAATTCATATTTGTTAAATTTTTTGCCATTATTTTTCACAAATCCTTGATTAAGTTTTTGTTTATTTATTTTAGGTCTGTGACTTTTCTGTCTCCATTTCCCACCTTTCTGTATTACCAACAGGTAGAGCGAGAGGGCAGTTCACTGTGGTCTGAAAGCTGGAGTAATTTCCCAGACCGCACTGTTAAAATTCTCAACAATCTGATAATAACCATGTTTATACTTTCGACCGTGTTTTAGTGTCCCCTCATAGACTAGACTTAGAACTTGATCCAATTGTGTTCACATCGAACACACTGGGTGTGTGTAAAATGTACTATATATTTGACAAATAGTCCCTAATCCAAAGCGTGTTCACATGCAGAACCTCTGGTGGATAATCTGATTCTGTCTGCGGTGGTGGATGGGGACTTCCTGCCGGACCACCCCTCAAATTTGTTCCACAACGCAGCTGAGATCGACTACATCGCTGGGGCCAATGACATGGATGGACACTTCTTCACTGCTTTGGACATCCCCTCGATCAACTCCATGCTGGTGGATACACCCGTGTGAGTTAAGATATTATTTGTAGGTTTCAGCCAGAGCTGCACGATATTGGAAAAGATTAAGATATGGGATGTGGGTGCATCAATTAATTTAATTTATTTTATGTTTATTTTTGAATAGCCTAAAATCACAACAGCATTCATCTCATAGGACTTCACACAATTGTTGATTTAACCAATAAAAAGTTAGAAAGTCATACAATGAAACAGTCATTGTTTAATAACAGACAAGCAGGTTAACCAACAGACACAGGAAATAAGCAAATGGATAACTGTTCCAGAGCTTCCCCTGTCCTTAGACCCAAGTAATAATTAGAGAAACAAGCACTTTAAGGGTGTGCTCACACTAGCCCAAATGAACAGTGCCCTGGCACAGAAAGCAAAGAAAAAGTATGAAAAATAACATACCTAGCCTTTTGCAAGATTTTATGCAATGCCGGTACATTAATTTTAATATAAATGTATTTAAAAGTACCTCTGAGATCCACTGAGCACCTTAACACAACATACAAAATCAAATTGTAGATCAAAGTTGTAATGTCGTGGTAAACAAATTACACATAAACAAGCATATAGGCCTATTCATACTTCATAAGACATAAGAGCCTTGTTCTTGCACTCAGAGCTGGCCTAACAAAATTATGTAATTTTGTTCGGCCAGCTCCTGTTCGGCAGTTCTTGGGGCTTGTTCTCGACACCTCAGCTGAGCAGAACTTTGTTCGGCAATGTGACAGCGCTGATTGGTTATTTTTTATGTGGGTGCGGTTTATCTACTAGAGCCAACGGGCGCCGTGCAAAAACAGGAGAAAAATACTTGGTCCCGCGGAGCTAGCCATGGCCCCGGCGGAACTTCGAGGTGCCAAGGTCCCAGCTGCGGAGCTACACACTCTGGTTCTCAGCTCTTAGCGCTGCAGAAAAAACTGCCCACTATATACCTCCCTACAGTAGCTGGACTCATAAAACACAGGGTAACGTCCACCAATATGAATCTTCTTCAGGTTCAAATGTCATTTTCTCTTCTTCCTCCTCCTTCAGTAGTTCATAAAGTACAATTTCTGACATTGTCACGATAATGTTACCAAAGCTGTGCTGCTGCTGTATTGTTGCATAGGAAAAGCAGAGAGAGGGGGCGGGGCAGAGCGAGGGGTTGGGGCAGTTTGGCAGCAGCACATCTTATGAAGTATGAAACGTCAGAGTCCAAACAAACCTTGTTCTTATCACCTCAAGGATAAGAACAAAGTTCTTATGTCTTATGAAGTATGAATAGGCCTTATGACTTCTAGGCCACTCAGGCCTCACAGCAAGAAGGTTGCGGGTTCGATCCCCGGGTCGCCCGGGCCTTTCTGTCTGGAGTTTGCATGTTCCTCCCCGTGTCTGGATGGGTTTCCTCCGGGTACTCCGGTTTCCCCCATCAACCTAAAACCTAAAACATGCCCGCACCCCTATGAACTAATATCAAGGACCATGTTGTCCACCCTCCTGTGGGCTCACCACCTGCAGAGGGGTTCATAAGGACGGTCAGGTGCTATGAGGATTGGGCAGCAAACTGCCCCCGCGACCCAGCTGGATTAAGTGGGAGAAGATGGATGGATGGATGGACTTCTAGGCCCAAGATTGGCTATAATTTCCTCTTGTTTTATTTTGTGTTGCTCTCCTTTGCTGCAGTGACGACCTGAAGACACTCCTGGGCTCATACACCAGAGACAAAGGTAAGGCCGGCATGGAGGAAGCCTTCGCCACCTACACCAATGGCTGGGGCTCCAGTCCAGACCGGGAGACCATTAAGAAAGCCGCCGTGGCCATTGGGACAGACTACATCTTCCTGGTGCCCACTCAGGCGGCTCTGTACCTCCACGCCAAACATGCCACGTGAGAACCATTTTACATGTTATAAAAGTGAGGTTTAAGCCTGAGGATCTCCATCCTCCTCCAGTCAGGTTTGTGGAGATGCAACTTTTACAACAAAAGTTACTTCTCAGTGTAGTTTTCATACACCATACTTTTTCCTGAGTAATATTTGACAGTTTAACAGTACTTGATTAAAAGTTATAGTTACGTTTTCCTCTGTGAGTCAGTACAAGCTGTCAAAAGCTTTACAATATAAAATGATTTATGAATGAGATGTTATATCCAGAACTCGGGACAATTACTTTTACAGTTAAATTCTTACGTATCGTAGTTTCCCCAAATACTTTTAAATTTTTACTTGAGTAATTTCTTAGATCACTACTATAGTTCTTGTTGTTTTATTTTTAAGTAATAGTACTGATCTTTATAGACTGTAATCAAAGTAAGCTGCTTACCTGTCCCCAGAACCGGCCGCACATACTCGTACCTGTTCTCTGAGCCGAGCCGCATGGGGGGTCTGATCACGCCGTATCCCGACTGGATGGGAGCCGATCATGCGGACGACCTGCAGTACGTGTTTGGAAAGCCCTTGTCCACTCCTCTGGGGTACTGGCCCAGGCACCGGGACCTGTCCAGATACATGATCGCATACTGGACCAACTTCGCCAAAACTGGGTATGGACTATTATTGTCACTTAATGGTGCACTGTGGAACTTTTTTGGTAGGTACACCTGCTTGTCTCCACTGAGATATTATTGCTTGGGTGACAGTAGCTCAGTTAGAGTGTTTGTCCACTGATCTGAACGTTGGCAGGTTCTGCTCTCGGCACAAACATCATTGGTTGAGCACTGAGATCACGGTCCCACCGGTTGGCAGTGCGATTCCAGCTGATACAGAGGAATGTTGTCTCACCCACCCATCTGACTTCCGTTAGCCTCACCTTCCCTACCCTACGACTGATGACATCAGATGTAAATGCTGTGTTCATGTGGCTCTGGGATGTCGAGATGAAACGACAGGGTTCCGACTTGTTTACATTCACATGCTTTCATATCAGAAAGTCACAATTTTTATGTCATTTAATGTGGCAGATTCTACTCATTATCACTGTTTAATAGAGATAACCCGTGGGAATTAATGCTGTCTTCTCAAAGGAAACATGTTATTTGTTTCGGTCGCTGAATATAGTCTCATTTTACTGTGCTGATACTTAACCACTAAGTTTAAAGAAAGGAAACACAGACCCTATTTTTACATCTGTAACAAACAAATATGTCTTTATACTGAGATATTCGTCACCTTAAGGACCCTCGAGGGTCGTCCTTTCGGTCATTACCCAGAGGTCATGACCATAGGCCCCTCCTCTAACTGCCACCTTAACGTGGTGGAGGGGTTTGAGTGCCCGAATGATCCCAGGAGCTATGTTGCCGGAGGCTTTATGCCCCTGAAAGGGTCACCCAAGGCAAACAAGTCCAGGGGGACGGGTCATACTAAGAGCAGTTCAGAAGTGCTATATAATATAAACAAGGAGGCCAGTGATGTCGTCCAGAACGCCAGTGAGTCAGGCCTTCCCCCATGAGGCCTGACACAGCCTGAGAGACTGACGTGGGGCCATCCTCGTATGGACCCACCACCCGCAAGAGGATCCATAGGGGGATGGTGCAGCGAGATCTGGGTGATGGTCAAAGGCACCCCACGTCCAGATCTCTGGACATGGAGACTTGCTCTGGGGACATGGAATGTCACCTCGCTGGGGGACAAGGAGCCTGAGCTTGTGCGGAAGGTTGAGCGTTACCGGCTAGATATAGTCGGCCTCACCTCCACTAGACTCTGGAACCCAACTCATTGGGAGGGGATGGATTCTCCATTTCTTTGTCATTGGCTGTGGGGAGCTCAGACGCTGTGTCTTGGAGTTCACCCCAGTGAACAAGAGGGTCGTGCCTTCTGCCTTCAGGTCGGGGACAGGTCTCTCACTGTGGTGTTGGCCTATGGGGTGGATGAGATCCGTACTGAGTACCTTAAGTCTCTGGATGTTGTTGGGCTGTCTTGGCTGACACGTCTCTGCAACATCACGCGGCAGTCAGGGACAGTACCTCTGTCTCCGGAGGGTGTGTTCCAACTACAGGGGAATCACACTCCTCAGCCTCCCCGATAAAGTCTATGCCAGGGTACTGGAGAGGAGAATCCGGCTGATAGTCGAACCTTGGATCCAGGAGGAGCAGTGTGGTTTTCTTCCTGGTCGTGGAACACTGGACCAGCTGTACACCCTCCATCGAGTGCTCAAGGATTCATGGGAGTTTGCCCAACCAGTCCACATGTGTTTTGTGGACCTGGAGAAGGCATTCGGCCGTGTCCCTCGTGGTGCTCTGTGGGGGGTGCTCCGGGAGTATGAGGTTCAGGGCCCTTTGCCAAGGGCTGTCCGGTCCCTGTATGACTGGAGCATGAGCTGTGCTCGCATTGCCGACAGTAAGTCAGACATGTTCCCAGTGCATGTTGGACTCCGCCAGGGCTGCCCTTTGTCACCGGCTCTGTTAATTGTATTTATGGACAGGATTTCTAGGCGCAGTCAGGGGCTGGAGGGGATCCAGTTTGGGCATTAGAGGATCTCATCTCTGCTCTTTGCGGAAGATGTCCTCCTGTTGTTTTGATCAAACCAGTACCTGCAGCATGCACTGGGGCAGTTTACAGCCGAGTGTGAAGGGCTGGGATGAGAATCAGCTGCTCCAAATCTGAGGCCATGGGTCTCGACCGGAAAAATGTGGATTGCCCTTTCCGGGTGGGTGAGGAGTTCAAGTATCTCGGGATCTTGTTCACAGTGAGGGGAGGATGGAGCATGACACTGACAGGTGGATCGGCAGTATCGGCAGTGAAGACCGTATCACTGCCGATACTGCCGATCCTCCTGTGTCGAACCGTTGTGGTGAACAGGGAGCTGAGCCAAAAGGCAAAGCTTTTAATTTACCTCAATCTATGTTCCTTCCCTCACCTATGGTCATGTCAGTAATTTATAGTGGGATAAAATGGTGCGTTATTGTTTTTTGAGTGGGAGAGGTTTATGTAAAAAAACAAAACAAAAAAAAAACAAACATGTGGACCCTCAAGAGTCATGGAGTAACCAAAGGAGATCACAGCAGAAGTATGGAGAAGGTGTCAGATGAAGAAATTGATAAGTTTGCGGCTGATGAGGAGGAGGAATGTGGAGATAGAAGAGCAAAGATGAGAAAAATTATAAAAAGAAGAAACAAAGCAGAGAGGAGGTAGACAAAGAGCAGAAGAACCACCATGAAGAGGACAAAGGGGAGATGCTGTTGTTTGAGGGATACTTGCTTGACATTGATAGTTGTGTGTTCACACAGTGAATTTGGAGCACAGCTCTATATTAAATATGAGCATGAAGGAGCGGGTTAAGGACCAAAATATCAAAGTCACTGCAGCAGTTACAGGGAGAGTGACAACAATATTCCAAGTCATGTGAGCCAGGGTGAGAAGGAGTCGGGAGCAACTGCATGAAAACTTCCCATTTGGAATGCGGTGGCTAGAGGATTAGCTTTGTCCATTTATATTTCCAGTCTGTGGTTTCAATTATACCTCACCGCTGAAACTTCTTCAGCTCTAGAACCCTCTAGAACAGGGGTGTCCAAAGTTTTTTGGTGAGGGCCAAATACAGAAAATAAGCAAAGGTTCGGCCACACACTAGAGGTGACATATTGACACATGATTACTGTGTGTATTTATAACTCACCTATAATGTGAAGAACATTGCTCTCAGTGGGAGCAGTGATGTTGTCCTTTGAATTGAAGGATGGCTGGGATGTCAGGAGAAAGTTTGGTGGTTGAGACACGAAGGACTTCACAGAGATGGCTATCAGTCATTCTGGATCTCAGTCTGCTTTTGTTCTGATTTAACAGAGAAAATGTTTGTTCACATATGTATGTTGAGCCGAACAGACTCATCATTCTTTTTATGCGTGGCGTCTCATCAGAGGAAACTTGGCATTATCCAAACTCTGATAGAAGTCAGGAGGGAGAGAAGCTGATGTTGACTCTTCAGAGAATCATCACATTGCATTTCAATCAGTTCTAACTGCAGACTCTCTTCCACTTCTTCTGCATCCACCAGGAAGGGGGTCGAGAACAGCTTGATTTGTTTTTCAATGACAGAAAAATCTGGAAAACGCTGGTTGAATTCTGTCACGAGAGATGTAATCACAGACACATATTTCTCCTTTTTAGCAGAAAGGTCTGCCTTTGGAAAAGCAGACTTGATTTCAGACAGCACAGGGAAGTGTGCAGCATTAAAGCTTCTCGTAGTTGTGTCTCAAAGAGGCGGAGCTTTACACAGAAGGCTTTCATGTGCGCATACAGGTGTGACACCAGCTGTTCTTTGCCTTGTAGGTTCTTGTTCAGTGTATTCAGATGATGAGTGAGATCAACTAAAAATGCCAGGTCTGCCAGCCACAGAGGGTCACTCAGTTCATGAAGAGGTCGGCCCTTCTCTTTCAAAACTTGTCGATTTCTGATCTCAGCGAATAAAACCGCTCAGCACAGTGCCGCGGCTGAGCCAGCGCACATCAGAGTGGTAGAGTACATCCCCGTATTCAGCATCCACGTCAGATAAGAAAGCTTGAAATTCCTGTGGTACAGTCCTCTAGCTCGAATTATGTTGACAGTTTTTACAACAGTGTTCATCACATCGCCCAGCTGGACAGTCTTGGCACACAGTGCTTCTTGGTGGATTATACAGTGCATCCTAACAGCCTCACCTCCGTTCTCTTTTACCTTGGCGCACACCATGGATGCCATTCCTTTGCGCTCACCCATCATGGCCGGAGCTCCATCCGTTGTTACTCCACAGAGTTTGTCCCATTTAAGCCCCATCTTTTCAACTGCCTCTGACACAGCTTCAAAAATATTTCCACCCGTCGTTGTGCCTTTAGGCTCATCATATCAAGCAGCTCCTCCGTACAGCAAAACTTATCATCGACTCCCGCAAAAAAATTAACAGCTGTGCGGTGTCTGTGGCGTCTGTGCTCTCATCGCATGCTATCGAGTAAAAATCAAAAGCACAAGCTTTGTCTCTCAGCTGAAGTTTCAGGTTAGCTGACAAGTCCTCGATTCTCCGCACCACTGTATTTCTGGATAAGCTCACGTTGTTGAAATCCTGCACTTTTTCCGGGCACATTACTTCTGTGACTTTGATGAGGCACTGCTTTATGAAATCACCATCTGAGAAGGGTTTGATATGCTGGGCAATAAGTTTAGCGACTTCATAGCTTGCTGTTGTATGCGTTTTCCTGTATTTTGTTAGCACGGGAAAAAAACTGTTGTTGAGATTGCAGGCTAGCTGCCATTTGCTTGAATTTCTGTGCTCGTTCGGGCACCTGTGTACGATGCGTAGCTCTGATGCTTGGTCTCATAGTGCCGACGGACATTATATTCCTTCATCACGGCAACATCTTCATTGCAAATCAAACAGACACACTTTCCGTTGATTTCTTTGAAGAAATATTCATTTTCCCACCGTGTTTGAAATCTTCTGCACTCACTTGCTATCTTGCGTTTCTTTGGTGCTGCCATTTCTGGTGACTCGTGGTGTTTTTCTTTGCTTAACTAAACGCCACAGCTCCCCACCCTTGGTTGGCAAGCCATTTTTGGAAATTTGTACATCTGTATCTGATAGTGTAGCACTCTGTATGTTGTAAAATTTACAACATACTGAGTGCTACACTATCATAAAGCAGTGCCTCATCAAAGTCACAGAAGTAATGTGCCCGGAAAAAGTGCAGGATTTCAACAACGTGAGCTTATCCAGAAATACAGTGGTGCGGAGAATCGAGGACTTGTCAGCTAACCTGAAACTTCAGCTGAGAGACAAAAGCTTGTGCTTTTGATTTTTACCGGATAGCATGCGATGAGAGCACAGACGCCACAGACAACCGCACAGCTGTTAATTTTTTTATGCGGGGAGTCGATGATAAGTTTTGCTGTACGGAGGAGCTGCTTGATATGATGAGCCTAAAAGGCACAACGACGGGTGGAAATATTTTTGAAGCTGTGTCAGAGGCAGTTGAAAAGATGGGGCTTAAATGGGACAAACTCTGTGGAGTAACAACGGATGGAGCTCCGGCCATGATGGGTGAGCGCAAAGGAATGGCATCCAGGGTGTGCGCCAAGGTAAAAGAGAACGGAGGTGAGGCTGTTAGGATGCACTGTATAATCCACCAAGAAGCACTGTGTGCCAAGACTGTCCAGCTGGGCGATGTTATATACACCATTAGAATCAGCAGAAACACGTCTAACAATTTATCCACTTCATTTTCACAACTGCACTTCACATCTCAAATCTAAGTCATATATATCCACAAATATAAAAATACAACTTCTTGAAAATCTTACAACTTGTGCCTAAAAGCAAACACGACCCTTCACCCTTCCCCCATAAGTTATATATCCCCTGAAAGCTGCTTCCGCGGTGAACACGGGGAGATCAGCCTTTGTCTGTAGCTTAAATCTTCACCAAGCTAGCAGCCAAGAAACACATCAAAAAGTAGCTGTCAATCAAGCCAAAGCAAATAAATCAAGTCTTACCTTTGCCTTTTTCCCATCTGAAATAAATCCCATCTGCATAAAAACTCCTTTCTGTGGGTAATCCAACACTCCCCGTGTGAAAACAATGCGCTTTAGCTCGATAGGACTCCCCCGCGCTTTGGTTCAGCCTTTGTTTGGGTCGTTTTCTAGCCAATCAGAGCTTTCAAACGGTGTATCACACTCCTGATTGGGGGCAAGTTTGGGCCTGTGTATCCAATGCAAGGAGAAGCACCTTTTCCGTGACTGGCTCCATCTAGTGTTGAAACTGAGAAGTGCAACAGAGTTGAGCTCAAGCGCCATGTGCGGGCCATATTCAACTATATTTTCATAATTTGCTGCGGGCCAATAAAACCGACTCTGCGGGTCGCAGTTGGCCCGCGGGCCGTAGTTTGGACACCCCTGCTCTAGAAACTGTTGTCCTTGTTCTTTCCCAGAGACCCAAACCAGGGCGGCTTGGAGGTCCCTGTCGCTTGGCCGAAGTTCCAGACTAGTGGAGAAGAGTACCTAGAGATCCGCAACGATATGGGCCAGGGCTTTGTCCACCAGAAGTTGAGGTTGCGCTTTGTGAACTTCTGGTCCAGTGTCCTGCCCAGCCTGCCCGACGTTACTAAGTCTGAATAAAACTGATCTACCCATCTATACACCATGTACACCAATAAACAGTGCAACACATTACTACTGCTTTGTGTACTTTTTGGATGACCTTAAGAATATCATCTGTTACCAAATGCTTTCATCAAATGTACATATGTATATAATGTATATAAGTACTGTATATGTATATAAGTACTGTGATCAGTCAACTGAACTGATTCACTTTTAGGAAATAGACAATAGACATACACGCTGAATTACATTATCGAATCCTAGAACATGAATGCAACCTATTCTATACAGTGTATCACATCGACATAATATAATAACTTGCAGATATGAGAAGGTTGTTGAACTCTGTCTTGCACAGTAGTTAAAGATTACCACTGTGGGAAAAGTGCCCCCTGCCTCAAATGCTGCTCTGGGGGTGTGTGTGTTATCAGCATATGGAGTATATAGGTCTAGTAGGGCTCCAGTCCTTACAGTTTAGACACAATGGCGCTGTTCGGTATTTGTGTAACTCTGGCTGTGTTTTTGGAGACCGTCTCTGCCACCTCGGTAAGTCTTCTGAATGTTTTTAATTGTATCTGCAATTTAGAATTATAAACTGAAACATCATTTTGATGTTTTTTTAAAAATATTTTTAGCTTGTTTGAGTTATATGTAGTTGTGATCAAGAGTAGTGTAGATGTAATTAATCATTATACTTATGCTGAATTTTAATGGGCTGTTGATATTATACAGCAATACAATATATGTACTAGTGTAATTGCTGCTTTGAAGCTGCTCGTTTCCATGGAGCGTCAAAAATGAAACTGTATGGAAATAGACATATCTAAAAAACAACTGTAATTGAATCATAGAGTATTTTTTACCATACGGTGGTATAAGCCACCCACAAAGTTACAAAGGCAAGTTGTAATGAATTGTTTTCCGTGTGCAGTTGGGAGTGGTCTACACTGAGGGGGGCATGGTGGAGGGGAAGAACATCCGCCTGGGCTTTCGCAGACACATGGATGTGTTCAGGGGCATTCCCTTTGCTGACATCCCTGGACGCTTTGAAAAACCCAAGCGGCATCCAGGCTGGGACGGTGGGCACAGACTTGATTAAATTTAGTTCTAAGTTGAAGGAGGACTCCTGTAGCCTTTGCGACTGTATAACTAGACTAACCTGGAAGTGTTTTGGGGCAGCACTCAGAGTTGAAAAGTATTACCAATTCAATATAATAATAAATTACTTATAAAATAATTATATTAATTAAAAAAATACCTCCAGCGTGTCCTGGGTTTTCCCAGGGCCTCCTTTTGGTGGGACATGCCCGGAACATCTCTCCAGGAAGGAGTCCAGGAGGCACTGGAACAGATGCACGGGGTGAACTCCAACATGAGGCGGCAGAGCTGTGGGGTTATAAGCCGCCGAGCACTCACCCAAGGCCTGGCTCCAAGGTTGGGCCCCAGTAACATCAATCGGTGATGTAAGAGACCTTTTGGTAAAAAATCATAATGGACTTCTCAACCAAGTTTTACATAAGTAAAGGATATTCACGAAACATTTACACATCAATCATTCACAAATTACCATTGGTGCTCTTCGACAAGTGGAAAAAGTAATTAGCTGAGATTGTTCAATCACACAGCAGTGGCTTTTATTTGTATCTTGGTCAGGGCATGTTTTTTTTTCTGAATTTACTTCACTTTGTATCTCTTATAATTCTATTTGGAGAGTCCTGGTAAACCAAAAGTTAAGACTGTCTCTGCTTGAACATGTCTATCATTCTTAATTACGCTGACTGCTCCAAGCATGAAGCGAGTTACTACAGTAATATGAAAAATACCCAATTATGTCTGCATAATAACTCCATATTCTACAGGCAAATTAAGAGTATAGTTTCCAGAATAATTTAATATAAGTAATGACAAAATGTTTAGTAGACTGGATGATACTTTGGTTTTGTTAAGATCTAGGACAGTGGTTCTCAAACTGTAATATTGTAGACCAAGCTCCTTCTGGTGGTATGGTCGTCATCTGCAGTTCAAATACTTAATACCTTTAGAATCAGTTTAATGCCTGTTTTAAAGTTCTGTCTTAGACCTGGTTTAGATTTGGTGGCATTCGGGATTCGAGAAAACCAAATAGTTTCTTCTAGGTGTGAAATGCTTAAGAATCACTGACCAAAAATCCAAGCCCATTATCTTATTGAAAAGACATCCTTGATTAGTTGTAGTGACAGCCCTCAAGCATATTGAGTCGAATCAAATTGTGTCTGTTTCCTCAGGTGTGTTGAAAGCCAAAGAATACAGAGCCCGTTGCCTTCAGCTGAACCTGATCATGACCGACACCAGAGGTTCTGAGGACTGCCTCTACCTCAACATCTGGGTTCCTCACGGGAGGGAAGGTAAGTGCACAACTTTTACACAAGTCAGCTGACTGTACACCACATTAGTGTTTCCTCTGTGTGTGTGTGTACACTCAGAGGCATCCCTCTCTCTCTTCGCCACAAACCACAAACCACAAACTTAAAAACCACAACAGTTTTGGTGAATTTGTGGCACAACCCATGTTACTATTATTACATGCATTTATTACTATGAGCTTATTGTTGACAGTATGTAACACAAGTAAACTTTCCGTACACAGTGTCAGGTGAATTTTAATCGTACCAGTCGCACATTTAGTTCGGCCCACCAGCTTTTAAGAATTATAATGATAATAATGCCTTAGTCTTAAATAGACGCTTTCCAATTCATGACGTTTTGCACACTTGACAAGCCTGGGAATGACCACTGTTGGCACTGAAACTTAATCCACCTGCTGGTGTGTTGCTTGTGTGTTTCCTCTCATGGAAGTAACTGCAATGCAAATCTGTGTGACTGTGTGCGCATTATGGTCCCTTGGGGAAGCTAAGTACAGTGATTGCATTAAAAAAGACACTACTTACCATTGTTTTCCTCTACTCCCCTAGTTTCCTCCAACCTGCCCGTGATGGTGTGGATCTATGGTGGGGCCTTCCTTGTGGGGGGTTCCATGGGGGCCAACTTCCTGAACAACTACCTGTACGATGGGCAGGAGATCGCAGACAGGGGAAACGTCATTGTGGTGACTCTGGGATATCGTGTAGGGACCCTGGGCTTCCTGAGCACCGGAGAGCCTGATATGCCTGGTTAGGATTATTTCTACATGTTGTAGTTGTTTCTCTTGTGTTTTCCACAGAAAGTGTGCTCTGCAGATGCAGTATTTCAAAGATCCTCCATGTTCAGTGATCATTCAGTGCTCTGGAATTCATTCTGGGATTATGTGCTTTTAATCATGTGATAATGTTGTCTTTTCATCAAAAACAATCATATTGTTGTGTTTTATTTTAATCATGCTTTCATGCTTGATTGTTCTGGTGTATAAAAGTACAACCAGCTACCTCAGTAATCCGAATTTTCCCCCCCCCAAAAAACAGGGTTATGCCTTAATCCAATCAGCAAGAGTCCTGCAATCACAGGTAAATGTTGTCCTCGGACTGGGGCAAGCAGGTTCCCCCTGAACCTGCGTTCCTTGTCGAAAAAATAAAAGATGTCAGTTGCGTTGAGAGACCCATTTATCAAATCCAAAGTTGATTCATTTAAGGTTGAAGAGCAGGGCGGAAAGAATCTCTCAAAGTAGCAGACAGTAGCCTAGACAAGACAAGAGAAGTGAAGCAGGGAAGATAAGGGCCAGAAGAACCAGATTGACTTCTCCTGCATACCCCATTTTATTTCCTCCCTCTCTTTTGTAATCTCAGATTTTCTGTGTAGTTACTTTTACTTAATTTATTTGGTTTTATTTAAAATGTTTTATGTGTCTTCAGGAAATTATGGACTGTGGGACCAGCAGGCTGCCATCGCCTGGGTGCACAGAAACATCCGCTCATTTGGAGGAGACACCAACAACATCACCATCTTTGGAGAGTCTGCAGGGGGCGCTAGTGTCAGCTTCCAGGTCTGCTCCATCTCTTCTTTACATCACTGTGAAACTTTAACTGAATTTATAAAACACTATAACAACACTATACAGTGGTTCTTTCTACGACTGTGGCATAAGACTGTAGACCTTATGGCCATGTTTTGATCAACAGTCTGGCAGCAATGCAATGCAAACCAACTTAAATGTGCACGATTTCACTTTTCCACCGCCTCCATGTCATTTGGTCATGTTCTGGTTTTTAAATGTACCACAGCTTGGCATTAAATCTTATCAATCTTTCATTTCTTCAATTACAGCTGTTTTTTATGGTTAAAAATTGAGATTCCCCATCCTGAACAGTACCAAATTGCTGATTAATTTATCTGTTCATCACAAAGTGAATGGCTATGGCTCAGGTACTAAAGTGGATGTTGTATTACCAGAAGGTTCGCAGTTGTCACTGGAGACAAGAACGATGCTGACACTCCACTAGGGTTCCCTCAATGCCATGTTTCCTTCAAGTACCCTTCCTTCATTCAGAATCCTACTATTGAAGGACTTACTATTGAATACTATTGTTTGTTGTTGCACAGACCCTGACTCCTCACAATAAGGGCCTGTTCCGCAGAGCCATCTCTCAGAGCGGAGTGGCCCTGTGTCCCTGGGCTGTCATCAAGAACCCTCGCAGGTTTGCTGAGGAGGTGAGACCAACATGGTTTTTCATATTAAAGACTGTGCTACAAAACATTTTCTACGTCAACATAAAATCAAAGATATAAGAAAACTACACTTTATTAACTTCACATCAGTTTGAAACGTTTTATACACACAGCAAGAGCAAATATAAGTGTGTGTGTGTGTGTGTGTATCAGGTGGCTCTGAAGGTGAACTGTCCCACTGACAGCAGGATGGCGGCCTGCCTCAAGATGACTGACCCTGTGCGCCTCACCATGGCCGGGACCCTCAACATGCAAAGCTCCCCTGCCCGTAACACTTCCATTATTTTTTCATCATAATCATTGGTTTATTTGGTTTATCTTCTCTTAGATTGCCTTTAAAAAATAGCAAGGGCTACAATTATTCACTGATATCACATTATCTCTCTTGTTAATTCCGTATGTGGATGTGAGGAAAATGTACTAAAAACTCAGTCTTGATTTAAAACATAAATGACAATGTGCAATCACAATTGTTTGAAAAAGTGTTCATAATTTTTGACAAATAGTCCATCCCTAATCCAAAGTGTGTGATGTAGAACCTGTGGTGGATAACCTGGTTCTGTCTGCGGTGGTGGATGGGGACTTCCTGCCGGACCACCCCACAAAACTGTTCCACAACGCGGCTGAGATCGACTACATCGCCGGGGCCAATGACATGGACGGACACTTGTTCACTGCTGTGGACATCCCCTCAGTCAACTCCATGCTGGTGGATACACCCATGTGAGTTGGGTCATTGACTTTTCATAGGTTTCAGAATGATGAAAAGACTGTTGCCATAGCAATTATCAATTTCAAATAAGATATTATCGTTCTGAGTGGCAACACTCAGGCCTCACAGCAAGAAGGTTGCGGGTTCGATCCCCTGGTCACCCGGGCCTTTCTGTGTGGAGTTTGCATGTTCCTCCCCGTGTCTGGATGGGTTTCCTCTGGGTTCTCCGGTTTCCCCCATCAACCCAAAACATGCCCGCACCCCTATGAACTAACATCAAGGACCATGTTGTCCACCCTCCTGTGGGCTCACCACCTGCAGAGGGGTTCATAGGGGGGGTCAGGTGCTATGAGGATTGGGCAGCAAGATGCCCCCGCGACCCAGCCAGATTAAGCGGGAGAAGATGGATGGATGGATATTATCGTTCTCAAAATGGCACCATATAGCAGTGTGCTGAAACAAATTTTGAAGATTTTTTGACCATTAAGATTGCTATGACAACGGTGCCATGTTTGGAAAGCATAAACAAATCCATCTTGGTTGTACAAAGGTGGTACATCTTATTATTAAAATCTTTTATTCCTAGACAAGTGAGCATAATGACACAAGACACAAAATCATTTCATGAATCAAAGTCTTTAAGTCATGGTAAATAATATAATAAACAAGCAGCCTTCTATGGTCTGATTGTTCCTGTTCATCCTCTTGCTTTTCAGTGGATCCCATGCATTTATTGAGACAAATAACCAGAGTTTCAGGACACATAAACCATTGCATAGAGTTGTTATTTTGTGCTGATCATCATTGTCTGCTGCAGTGATGACCTGAAGACACTGCTGGGCTCATACACCAGAGACAAAGGTAAGGCTGGAATGGAGGAAGCATTCGCCACCTACTCCTCCGACTGGGGCTCTAAACCAACCCGAAAAACCATCAAGAAGACCGCTGTGGCCATTGGGACAGACTACATCTTCTTAGTGCCCACTCAGGCTGCTCTGTACCTCCACGCCAAACACGCCACGTGAGAACCATGCTACTTCGTATCTGAAAATGAAATACACTTTACTTTACTCTCACTCTGTGAGCTTAATGTGTCACTGCACTGCATGTATGTCTTATGTGCCACATAAGCTTCATATCTTTTTATTGTGTCCCTCCCCAGAACTGGACGCACTTACTCATACCTATTATCTGAGCCTAACCGCTTGGGAGGCCTGCTCACGCCTTACCCCAGCTGGATGGGAGCCGACCATGCGGACGACCTGCAGTACGTGTTTGGAAAGCCTTTCTCCACTCCTCTGGGGTACTGGCCCAGGCACAGGGACCTGTCCAGATACATGATCGCATACTGGACCAACTTTGCTAAAACTGGGTATGGACTCTGTTCATGTCACTTAAAGGGGTGGAACCTTTCTGGTGAGGACAGGTCAGAGTTCAGCGGTGGAATTTCCTGTTTCACTGTCAGATTGCAGATTTCATTAACCTAATTTATGGTTAATATATGTGTAATTACTAGTGCTGTAGTACTCAAGAGCAGTCTTGGACTTATCTCGGAATTGACCACGTTTGGACTCGATCTTGTTTCTGTCTTGAAGGCGCTTGGACTCGGTCTTGTCTCGGTCTCAAGGTCTGACACTCATCGAGCGATAAAATGGAGATAGATTTATAAAAACTGATATATATGTGCCAAAATAACTGTAAAATACAAATAAACAGAAAATTACAAAGATAGTCCCGATTTGGTCTCGATGGGCCATGGTCTCAGTCTTGTCTCTGATTATTATTGGATCTGATTCCTGGATCTTTAAGATTATTTAAATTACATGTTAAACCCACAGTCTGTTTAAGTAATCAGAGGGACCATGGACTTCTCTTCTCTTTACAACCAGATTTTAAGTGTGTTTGTAAGCACAGCCCTTGCAGTATTCTGTAGCAGGTTGACATAGACACCATGGTAAAGGTTTATTAAACCTCCAAGACCTCATTCAAGTACCAGGTGTAGTGTACATAAAATTGATTTACTGGATATTATTTTGGTGTGGACTATGGCTGGAGTCCTTCAATGTTGGGATGAAACCTCATTGTAACTTTCCCCCTTCTCATTGTCAGAAACCCAAACCAGGGAGGCTCGGAGGTCCCTGCCATGTGGCCAGAGTTCGAGACAGATGGACACAAGTATCTGGAGATCCACCATGACATGAACAAGGGCTACGTGCGTCAGAAGATGAGGATGCGTTATGTGCACTTCTGGACCAGTGTCCTGCCCAGTTTGCCCAACCTGAACCGGTCTGAATGAAACTGATGAACTCTTCTATACACTGTCATGCACTATACATACCAATAAAACAGTATAACACATTACTACTGCTCAGAGTTCTTTTTGAATGCTGTGAAATGAAAGGGACTATATTGCACTAGATTTGATCTCTTACAATGTTGTTTCCTCATCAGAAATAGAGAACTGCAATATATCGGTTCCAGCTGACACTTAAGGCCTAAAAATCCATTTAGGTCTTGAGTACAGATGTATTCAGAATGCTTCATGAATAAGGCACAATATTGTGATTTGAAAAGGCCCTAAGATAATATATATATGTAAGTATATAATATTCATATGTAAGTAAGTGTTTATTTATATAGCGCTTTTCACAGACATATGTCACAAAGACGCTTCACAGAGGATTATTTACAGAGGCTGCCAAGCCAACCAGCGCCTCCGACCACCACCATTACTCACACACACCACTTTCACACCTACAGTGCATGTTTTGGGTTGATGGGGGAAACTGGAGCCTGCATGAGATGGTGCATTGTCACACATGATGATTTTGCTATGGAAAGCACGGTTCTTCTTTTTGTACCATGGAAGAACGTGGTTCAGAAACTCCACACACTTTACAGAGGTCATTTTCACACCTTCACGGACCCTAAAGGGGCCGACCAGCTCTCTCCCCATGATTCTGACCCAAAACATGACTCCGCCTCCTTGCTGATGGAGGCCGTCCACCAACCATCCACGTTTCCATCCATCTGGACCATCCAGGGCTGCACGGCACTCATCAGTGAACAAGACGGTTTGAAAATTAGTCTTCATGTATTTCTGGGCCCACTGGAGCCATTCCTGCTTGTGAGCGTTGTTTAAGGGTGGCTGAATAGAAGGTTTATGCAGAACTGAAGCCTCTGGAGGATCCTGCATTTTGATGCTCGCAGGACTCCAGAGGCACCAGCAGCTTCAAATACCTGTTTGCTGCTTTGTAATGGCATTTTAGCTGCTGCTCTCTTAATTCCATGTATTTGTCTGGCAGAAACCTTCCTCATTGTGCCTTTATCTGCACGAATCCGTGTGTGCTCTGACTCAGCTACAAATCTCTTAATCAAAGTTTTCGTGAAATATCTAAGGTTTCCATACCTTGTTCAAGATATTCAACTATTTCACATTTTTTGGCACTCGAGAGATCCTTTTTCTTTTCCATATTGCTTGAAAATGGTGCTCTGCTTAATAATCTGGAACGTCCTTATTAAGTAATTTTTCCTTTAATTCGACTTATCTGGCAAACTAACTGGCACAGGAGTTTGAGACTGAGTTCACCCAAAGAGCCTGAGACACAAAACTGGAAAACTAAACATTTTAGCTTTATGACATTTAAACCCGATTTGCATAATAATTTGTAAGGTGGTGTACATAGACCATGAAATATTAATACATATTTCTTTTATTGTCATAATTCACCAACCGGAGGAGTGGGTGTGTCTGTGTTTGAGCACTGTATACATTAAACAGCAAGCTCATACGATAAAAGAATATCTGATATCTTACCTATACCCCTGAAAGTAAAGTGTAAAGCAAACAGTTACATGCTGTAGCAAAAAGGTGAGCTATTTTTGGTGTTTTATCTAATCGGCCATATGTTGAACATGTGTGAATGAGCGCTGCTGATGAGAACAACCCAAAAAGATGCACCTTAGGTCATTGACTCCAAGTAGAATAACTGTGTGGAAGCACAGCTAATGGAGGTCAAATAAATAAAATACAAATACAAACACACAAGGAACAGTTAGTACTAATTAACCTTAGTGAAATGTAAAAAAAGACTGTAATAATTGTTAATAATACCAACAGATGCTTTTTGTTTTAGTGTTAAAGAGCTTAGAATGAAATGTCAAGAATATTTGTTACAGCCTTGCTAAACGTCCATTTATACAAATAATATAAAATGTGAAAACTAAACAAAAGAAGCGTGGAAATCCATATAAACTGCTGCATCACTAATGCTTAATACATTTATCATACTAGTGCGAGAAGACTTCTGAATGAACACTGTTTAGTGTTTAGCAAAAATCTCCACTGGTTTAACATTAGGCTAAGTGAAAATTCTATGATGTGTGACGAATCACTCAAAATCTATTTGATAACTCTTATATTACCTAATAACATTACATACCTATCTTGCTTCTTTTTGCAAATGTTTTATTATACACTTAAGTGACAAAAATCCTTTGTTTTTTGTCCACAGAGGTCAAAATAAGGTCACGGATGGTGGATATGTAAAACCCAGGGGCCTCACACAGGACAGGTGAGTATGAGACTTGTCGTGCATTTACTGTCCTCCTCTCAGACATGGACCCTCTTGGTTTCAGCTTCCTTTTATGTTCAAGAACTGTCTTTCCATTCAAGAGATAATATATGTAGTTTTAAATAGTTCTGACATTGCGAGATCATCAAATTCTAGCACATAATCTAACAAAAACATGTCTCCGACTTGCAGATATGTGCAGGTTATTGAAGACCATCTTGTACAGTGGGGTTAAACATTACCACTGTGGGAAAAGACGCCTCCTCGGCTCAGATGCTCAGATGCTGCTCTGGGGAAGGGGGTGTGTCAGCATATAGAGTATATAGGTCCATTAGGGCGCCGCTCGGTGCTTTCAGTCTGCTGGGCAAGATGGTGCTGTTCGGGATTTGTGTGGCTGTTGCCATGTTTTTGGAGGCTGTCTCTGCTACCTCCGTAAGTCACTGAAATTAGCTGATGCAATTGAGAACAAATTTGGGTGCAAGTGAATTCACAATTTATAAATATCAAATCTGCATATTTAATGAGTGTTGCAGTTATACCACAAACTGTATAGAATAATTTGGTATATGCACTGTTCTAATTGATGCATCCTTCTGCAAAAATGTATAATGTAAGTTAAAGATTTTTTTCCTGGAAGTGACATTAATCATTCTGGTTGCACACACTGAAACATTCAAAGCAATAAAGATAATGAAGCAATTATGAAGACCAGAACCTCCACCAGAAAGGTTACACAGTGTATACACAGTGATGCAGGTGGTAATGAAATGTTTTCCCTGTGCAGTTGGGAGCGGTGTACACGGAGGGAGGCCTGGTGGAGGGGAAAAGCATCCGCCTGGGTTTACGCAGACACATGGATGTGTTCAAGGGCATTCCCTTCGCTGACATCCCCGGACGCTTCGAGAAACCCAAACGCCATCCAGGCTGGGACGGTGGGCACACACTTATGCACCTTTTAACACAGGAACATGCAAAGATTAACAATGAAAGGCCATAGTCAAATCTCCCTGCAACACAATGTCTGTTTCCTCAGGTGTGTTGAAAGCCAAAGATTACAGAGCTCGCTGCCTTCAGCTGAACCTGATCATGACCGACACCAGAGGCTCTGAGGACTGCCTCTACCTCAACATCTGGGTTCCTCACGGCAGGGAAGGTAAGTGCACAACTAATTATATGACAAGTACATTTATTTATTTATTTAATAGGGGCCGTGCATATTAATGAACATCTACAACATTGCAGTGTAAATATGACAGATTATAGCAAATGCTCATTTCTGTAGTCCCTCAGCAGGTGACACCACAGATTTAACAGCAAAAATAAAAACAAGTAAGAATAGTGAGACTTGTAAGTGTCCAGTGTTGGAGACTATTCCAGATTTTAGTGCCTGTGACTGAGTCACAGTTTGTCTGAATGTTGTGCGTCTGTGTGGAGCTCACAGTTCCCCCGGGCCCTGGCCTTAGTTCCTACTGTCTTTGATTTAATAAAATCCTGTAAAGGATGGGGGGCAAGTCCATACATTATTTTCTACACTCACTGCACTTTACCTTCATAACTGAAGTTTATCTTAATTGATTGTTATTTTACAGTTTTTATTTTTTATTTGAATTGCTGTTTATCTTAAATGATTGTTGTTTTCTGCTCTTGACGTGCGCTGTTGACTACTTGGCCAGGTCACCCTTGTAAATGAGGTCTGGATCTCAATGCGTCCTTACCTGGTTAAATAAAGGTTAAATAAAATAAAATAATGCAAAACTTTATATACAAATCTTCCATATTTAAAATGAACAAAATTATTAAAATTAAGCAAGTTGTACGTGTCTAAAATAGTGCAGTGGTGAACTCAGAGTGGTTTCTTGTCCAATATTTTTACAGCTTTTTAAAAAGTGATTCAACTGGTTTGAGTGTTGTGCCAGCAGGAAGTGCCCATGTGGTTCTGCAAAAGTCTATATGAGACAGAATCAAGGAGTGTAAAAACATTTGCAAATAGAGTCATAAAAGATCTTACCTGTCTAAAAATCACTTCAACTTAAAATTAACAGTTTTTGTGAGGCGCTAATGTGTTTCTTAAATGTCAATTTCAACCAACCACCTTGACCAGATGAATTTTGTACACCTGACACTATTGGCGCTCAAGCCCAATTATCTCTTGAGAATCTATATACAGTGATTATATTAATTAAACAGCTCTACTCACTTAACAATGCTTTGCTCTTGTCCCCTAGTTTCCTCCAACCTGCCTGTGATGGTGTGGATCTACGGAGGGGGCTATCTCGTGGGGGGCTCCATGGGGGCCAACTTCCTGGACAACTACCTGTACGACGGGCAGGAGATCGCAGACAGGGGAAACGTCATTGTGGTGACTCTGGGATATCGTGTGGGAACCCTGGGCTTCCTGAGCACCGGAGATTCCAATATGCCTGGTTAGAATTATTCCTTTTTTCCCTTGTTTCTCTTGTGTTTTCAACAGAACCAATTCAAATGTCTTTAACTGAGGAACATTTATTTGGTTTTATTTACAATATTTTATGTGCCTTCAGGAAACTACGGCCTGTGGGACCAGCATGCAGCCATCGCCTGGGTGCACAGGAACATCCGCTCGTTCGGAGGAGACCCTAACAACATCACCCTCTTTGGAGAGTCTGCAGGGGGCGCTAGTGTCAGCTTCCAGGTCTGCTCCATCTCTTCTCTACATCAGTGTGGAAAATTGTATCACAACTTTATACATGGTTTTATCAACACGAACTGACACCTAAGTTTATCCTACTGGTTTAACCTACTCCTCTGATTGAGAGTCTGTCCCAGTGGAGACAAGAGGGTGGCTGACTAGTAAAGTTATGTAAAGAAAGAAAAACCTATACACATTTTATATTTGATCCATCTATTTTGTAAATAGATGGATGTGACAAATGTCTCCAGTTATATGAATGAATGACAGGTGATGAAAGATGATAGGAATTTATCATAATCACTGTAATCATTTGTTTTAACCCAATTCGATTTGCATTGAGTCTGAACATCCTGGACTTGTATTCTGCTTCATTCACACTTTCATTAATCCATTAATCCAAAGTCATATTCTCTGAGCAGTCATAAGTACTCCATTTGCAATTTTCATAGTGTATTGCATAAATATTGCAACTATAATAAACTATGTTTTTAACTCCATAACCCCAGGTCGATGTGTGTTCACAACAAACTCATGGCTCTATTAGTGTAGCATTCATGGAGGATAAAGACTTTGTTTGTTCTGGCATTTTCATTCCCATCGCTGAGAGCAGAGAGAGCGCCGATGCCTAAACACCTCATTCACACTTTTCCTTCAAATAACCTTCATTCTGTTTTCTTCCTCCCATGGTTAGAATTCAAATCTAATTCCAGTTCTTTTTAAAGGACATACTATTGACCTTGTTTGTTTTTGTGGCAGACCCTGACTCCTCATAATAAAGGCCTGATCCGCAGAGGCATCTCTCAGAGCGGAGTGTCCCTGTGTCCCTGGGGCGTCATTAAGAACCCACGCAAGTTCGCTGAGGAGGTGAGGATGCTGCAGCCAATATCTTATTCCTACTGAATGAATATGACAACTGTGCCACGAAAAACTTAAAGATGTTGTAAGATGTTGATATTGCATTCAGTAAACATGACCTAACTCCCCCCCACATATGCTAGACATGTTCAAATCAAATATACTGTAGCTTTTACTGAAAATGTATACTACTAATGCTGATTTATTCTTAACTACAAAAAATAGACATGATGGCCAAGTTTTTTTATAACATAATTTGGTATCTATAATATTCCAGTTAGAAGGAGAATGGGCCTCATGTGAGTCTCTCCTTTGGGTTGCAGTGCTGAAGAACGCAGGCTTACATACTGTTCTTTTAAAATCATTGTGACTCTATTTTTTATGGTTTCTTGGCTTACATTGTTAGAAAAATTAAATGTAAAACAAATCACCATGGGTATGTAAATACATCTTCATTTGAAAATGTTCCTACATGCAGAAAAGAGAAAGTATAAAAAAAGTGCATATCCTTCAATGTGTGTTAATCAGTTCCTAAAATGTCCAATTTTGCAAGCAATTTCAGAATCAGAATCCTAATATCATAATATTTTTTTCATTCCAAGCCATGTCTCTGTGTGTGTGTGTGTATCAGGTGGCTCTGAAGGTGAACTGTCCCACTGACAGCAGGATGGCGGCCTGTCTCAAGATGACTGACCCTGTGCTCCTCACCATGGCCGGGTCCCTCAACATGCAAAGCTCCCCTGCCGGTAACACTTTCATTTATCCATCCATCCATCCATTTTCGTCCACCTAGCCAAGGCCAGTTTGTGGGGGCAGCAGTCTAAGCAGAGACTCCCAGACTTCATTCAGCCCAGACACTTCCTCCAGCTCCTTCAGGGGGACCCCGAGGTGTTCCCAGGCCCAGAGACATAGTCCCTCCAGCGTGTCCTGGGTCTTCCCCGGGGCCTCCTTCCGGTGGGACATGCCCAGAACACCTTTTGAAGGAGGCGTCCAGGAGGCATTCGGACCAGGTGCCCAAGACACCTCAGCTGCTCCTCTCTACATGAAGGAGCAGCGGCTCTACTCCGAGCTCCTCCCGTGTGACCAAGCTCCTCAACCTATCTCTAAGGGAGCGCCCGGACACTCTGCGGAGGAAACTCATTTCGGCCGCTTGTATCGGAGATCTCGTCCTTTCGGTCATTCCCCAGAGCTCATAACCATAGGTGAGGGTAGGAACGTAGATTGAGGTAAATTGAGAGCTTTGCCTTTCGGCTCAGCTCCCTCTTCACCACAACGGTCCGATACAGCGACAGAATTACTGCCAATGCTATATTGATCCACCTGTCAATCTCACGCTCCATCCTCCCCTCACTGTGAACAAGACCCTGAGATACTTGAATTCCTCCACTTGAGTCAGAGACTCCCCACCCACTTTCATTTATTAATTATATATTTTTATGTTTTTTTTTGTTTTTTTTAAATCACAGTTTCCTTCATGACTTAAATAGCAAAAGTATGATGTGTTATATATCAGGACATCCAGACTTCTTGCGGTTTTTAAATCCATAAACCGTCACTGGACTCGAATTGTTTAGAAACGGAGTTGTAGTTTGTGAAGTGTGTAGACCTTATTTAGAAAATGTGAAATACTTATCCCAACTTGTGCAAAATCATTCCAAAAAAATATTATAGGCAACAAGAATGCATAGGCCTAATATGTGTTCTTTAATGGTCCTGGGTGTGTTTTTTGTAGTCCATCCCTAATTCAAAGTATGTCCACATGTAGAACCTCTGGTGGATAACCTGGTTCTGTCTGCGGTGGTGGATGGGGACTTCCTGCCGGACCACCCCTCAAAGCTGTTCCACAACGCGGCTGAGATCGACTACATCGCCGGGGTCAACGACATGGACGGACACATCTTCACTGCCATTGACATCCCATCCCTCAACTCCATGTTGGTGGACACGCCCATGTGAGTTTGACTGACTGGTATCTAGTAACATTACAATACAATATAATATAATATAATATAATATAATATAATATAATATAATATAATATAATATAATATAATATAATATAATATAATATAATATAATATAATATAATATAATATAATATAATAGGTTTGAGATGTTTCTGACATGAAGGTCCAGATGACTGTATTTCTGATGAGGTTGGTATACTTTTGATTACAGCAACGTCGCACTGAAGGATAACGATGACCTTGTTCCTAAAATCTCTTTTTGTCTGAAGAAATACATCTTTATTTAATATATTCAAGTAAAAGCATGTGTCAAAACAAGTATGTTCTCTTATACTCAGATTTCCTGCTTGTGTTCTTGTTTTTAAGCAGATAAGAAATGCATTTGTAGAGCAGGTACCATACTGGTATACTATTAGTATAACAGAATATACAAGAACTCAAAAAAGATTGCATTGTTTTGTTATTTTGTGCTGATGTGTCTGCTGCAGTGACGACCTGAAGACACTGCTGGCCTCTTACACCCGAGACAAAGGTAAGGCCGGCATGGAGGAAGCCTTCTCCATCTACTCCTCCAACTGGGGCACCAACCCAAACCGCGAGACCAACAAGAAGACCGGCGTGGCCATCGGGACAGACTACATCTTCCTGGTGCCCACTCAGGCTGCTCTGTACCTCCATGCCAAACATGCTACGTGAGAACCATTTTACTTCTACAATAGTCAAATAGAAGCTTCATTCAGCTTAGGAGGTTTGTTTGAACCGTGAGTGTGGTTGCTGTTAAGTTGTATCTACTTGGCTTTTTCACTAGCAAGGACCACGCCAACAACACATGTACGAAGCAAAAAGAGTTTATTATATGTTGACGAGGCAGGTCGGCTGGGTTGAGACCTAGGGTGGGGGTTCAGTCTTAATCTTCACATGTCCCAGCAAGAACGGGACCCCCTCGTAGGCGTCTTATGTCTGGAAGCAAACAAATAGGGGTTGGGAGGGTGGGATCAATTTATTCGGAAGAAACTGGGTTGCCGGGATAGGCTGCTACAAATAGGCTTATTGGAAATTGAAAGAGTTCTTAATGACTTTGGCATTTTCTTTTGTTCGCTCACTTTGCATTTTGTAAATTGAAAAAAACAATCATTGTTTATATTTCTGAAAGCATTCTTTGTTTCCAGCATTTTTTCACACCTGCCTAAAACTTAAAATATAGGGATACGCCCATACTTAATCTCCTGTGTCTCTACTGCAGGACTGGCCGCACTTACTCGTACCTTTTATCTGAGCCTAACCGCTTGGGGGGTCTGACCACGCCCTACCCCAGCTGGATGGGAGCCGACCACATGGACGACCTGCAGTTTGTGTTTGGAAAGCCTTTCTCGTCTCCTCTGGGGTACTGGCCCAGACACAGGGACCTGTCCAGATACATGATCGCATACTGGACCAACTTCGCCAAAACTGGGTATGAACTTTTTTGTCTCTATTATTGGTTTTGTTCATGTGACACCGCAACACTCCAGAATTCCTATAGTTTTAACCTGAGCTGGAGGATAAGGTCAGGATTCATTGGTGAAATTTCCTGTTCTCTCTGTCAGACTGCAGATATGTTGACCTGGTTTACGGTTAATATCTCAAACAACAAACTAAAATAAGTCCTGTGTTTTCTCTGGAAGTGATGTTATTATTCAACCCCAAAGATGAGATTATTGTCCATTGAAAGGACGCTAAACCATAAGATTAATATGGCTTTGTGAACCTAACAAACAAACAAATAATGATAAGGTTGAACATGTGGACATTTCGTTCAAAAATAGTAAATATCCCCTGGAGTTTTAACTGTAAATGTTGTGTGTAACATGACCTGGAATGTTTCTTACTAGTGGTAAATACTGTATACCGCAAACAACACCATATGTTTATTTCCCACTGGTGGGAAGTCGTCCCCAGTGTTTTTGAGATTAGAGAGTCCAGGAGATATGCTTTGAGCCGGGCAGGCGGAGGAGTCTGAGCCGGGGAGCTACGCTTCAAAAGTTTCATTTCCCTGTTTCATTAGATGTGTATGCTTATGTACATTCAAGGGCAGTGGCCAGATAGTATGCGCAACATTAAATACACATAGTATGCACAACATTAAATACAGTGTGGTGGGGTATAATGCGTAACAAATGTCTATGTCTATGCAAAGGCAGTGATTACCTATGCTCCCGTAATGAGCCAAGTCTAGGGCTACTACATGCATTTTGCATGTTAGGAGTGGCAATATTGGGGCTCTTCTTTTAATTTGATGAGATTTTGGTTTATTTGAACCTCCTAGGCCTGCCCAAAAGCTTTAAAACTTTAATATACCCATATTCTTACTATTAGATATAATAATGTGTTCAGAGTCATGTGTGTTGCAGTAGGGGTATGTGACTAGTCCTCAAAAGTCTTCAAAAGGTACGTAACTACAAAAAGTTTGGGCACCACTGATTCATGAGGAGTATTTAAAGGTGTCCTTCGATTATGAGTAGTTCACAAAGGTTTAATGTGTTTCATTTGTTTCTTTAAATCTGTGCCCAGAAACATTATAGTGAGTCTGGGGCAGTATTTCCATCCTTAGTCCCTGCTGGACCAAGGCCACATCCCCACCCACTTCATAAAACATGACAAAAACCGACAACACCCCCCGCTCACTCACTATAAAACACTCATACAATGTTAGTATTAAAATGTACAGGTCAAATATAAAACTGGCATTACTTACACGCACAGCACTAACATCTATTTACAGATCTATATATAAATATGTAAATATACAAATATTGCAGTCCCGGCTCATGTGCAAAAGACGCTTTTTAAGTTCAGTTCTGTGGACAGATCTGATTGTCAAACTTTGACCTGATAAAAGCTTAAATGTCGTTCTTCCCACATCTGTTAATGGCATTAAAGATGTATTTAAAAAAAGCATTAAATTAGGTTTGTTGAAACCTGCATAAACTTTGTTTTACAGGCCCCTTGCTAATGTATGACAAATGAAATAGCATCATCAAATTGTATAATGTGAATACAACCTGTTACTATGTCTTGAATATCCCACAGTATGGCTTTTACCTTATCTTTCTCCATGGAGCTCATTGCATTATTCTGTAGCAGCATGATAAAGGTTTACCCCAAGACCTCATTCAAGTACCAGGTGTAGTGTTCATAAGATGGATTTACTCGATATTTATTTGGTGTGGTGATGGCTGGAGTCCTTCACTGTTGGGATGAAACCTCCTGTAACTTCCCTCCTTCTCACGGCCAGAAACCCAAACCAGGGAGACTCGGACGTTCCTGCCACGTGGCCGGAGTTCGAGACCGAAGGACACAAGTACCTGGAGATCCACCACAACATGAACAAGGGCTACGTACGCCAGAAGATGAGGATGCGTTATGTGCACTTCTGGACCAGCATTCTGCCCAGCTTACCCGACCTGAACCAGTCTGAATGAAAATTATGAACTTTTTTTATACACTGTCATGCACTATACACACCAATAAACACTACAACATTACTACTGCTCAGAGTTCTTCTTGAATACTATGGCCTTAAGAATATCATTACCAAGTGCTGTCTAGTGCTGAAAATGACCATGTCCACAAGGTCTACAAAAACACAGTGTTATTAAAACTATTAGATGACTAAGGTTATGGATATCAGAAGTACTTGTTGGCAATAAATAACACATCAGGCAATAAATAATATGCTCACTGCAAATTTCATAAAAGTAACCAAGATTTATTATTATACTGTACATCTAGACTAACAGAACCTTGTTTATCTTGTTTCTAAGAGACAAAGAGCTAAATGCCACTTTATTTCAAATATATATTCCATTCTCTCACCCAGTTTATTATGTAGTACACTGTATTTTTGTTTGGTCTTAATAAAAATAATGATTGGCTGCAGGTCGTGGGGTTATAGTGATAATTTTAAGATTAATCCAACATTGAAACTCAAAAACGCAAATGAGAGAGTCACAATTTGGCAACATTATAATTGTTAATATTAAGAGCTCTTAGAGCAGGACTAAACCAGGACTAACTCAGTGCTAGACTTGGACTTAACCAGAACTAAACTTGAAATGAACCAGGACTGGACCAGGGCTAGACTTGTAATAGACCAGGACTAAACAAGAGCTAAACCAGGACTAAACCAGGACTAAACTAGAGCTAAACCAGGACTAAACCAGGTCTAAACCACGACTAAACCAGAGCTAAACCAGGACTAAACCAGGACAAACCAGGATTAAACCAGGTCTAAACCAGGACTAAACCAGGACTAAACCAGAGCTAAATCAGGACTAAACCAGGTCTAAACCAGAACTAAACCAGGACTAAACCAGAGCTAAATCAGGACTAAACCAGGTCTAAACCAGGACTAAACCAGAGCTAAACCAGGACTAAACCAGGACTAAACTAGAGCTAAACCAGGACTAAACCAGGACTAAACCTGGACTAAACCAGGACTAAACTAGAGCTAAACCAGGACTAAACCAGAGCTAAACCTGGACTAAACCAGGACTAAACTAGAGCTAAACCAGGACAAAACCAGGTCTAAACCACGACTAAACCAGAGTTAAACCAGGACAAACCAGGACTAAACCAGGTCTAAACCAGGACTAAACCAGGACTAAACCAGAGCTAAATCAGTACTAAACCAGGTCTAAACCAGGACTAAACCAGAGCTAAACCAGGACTAAACTAGAGCTAAACCAGGACTAAACCAGGACTAAACCAGGTCTAAACCAGGTCTAAACCAAGACTAAACCAGAGCTAAACCAGGACTAAACCAGCTCTAAACCAGGGGATTTGAACATATCCACCGTGTGTCTGTACAATATCATGACAGTGTAGAAAGCACCAATAGTGTGGATGGGTGTGTCTGTGTTTGCACATAGATCTCACTATAAATGAGCAACTGTTATCTCCATACCCGTAAAAAGTAAAGTGTAAAGAGTTAACATGTCGCAGCAAAGAGGTGAGTTATTTTCAGGGTTTTATCTAATCAGCCACATGTTGTTTTTCTGTGTGTGAATGAGGGCAGCTTATGAGAACAACACACACGGGACTGGGAAAATACATCCAAGAACTGTACAAACATTTATGCAACTTATTTTGTGCTAATCAGTACTATTTGTTAACCGTTATGCATTGATATTATAGGTAAATATTGTAACAAGATAAAAATATAATATTAAAAATGTTCAATACCTGGAATTTCTTAAAGTATACAGAAAATAAAGCAAATGATCATGGTCAATGTGGTTCCTTTTGACAATACGAATGCAAAACCAGTGACATTTTTACCTATTTGGAAGTAACGTTAAAGCGAATATAATATTGGCAGCTAATAACCAATATTGAAGGGCATATATTAAAAAACTGGCAGGGTTGTAATAATGAAATACGTTGATTTTTGCTAATTGTTAATGTTTCTTCTGTGTGTTATCCACAGCGGTCAAGCGGAGGTCATGGCTGTGCTTGTATAACGCAGGGGCCCTGAACCTCACATATAGGGTAGGTGGTGAGAATATAAGGCTTGTGGTGCATTCGCTGTCCTCTGCTCAGACATGGACCCTCTCAGGACTGTGCTGGCTCTGCTCCTGGCTGTGGGGGCCGCCTCTGCAGCCTCGGTGAGTCTGTTCTTTAGTCAATAAGAGAATTTGTGCCTGTTTCAATGTTTTTTTTCTGAGTTCTCATGGAATCATAGATAGAGTTGTCACAAAACTAAACCTTATACCCACATTATCATCAACATAAACAGTGACAGTAACAGTGTGTATGTCCCTTATGTTCTGCTTAAGCATTAGAACTTAGAATTACTCTATTGAAATGAACAAATGCTCTCAGACAGACATGAATACATTTCAAAGAGGCTGGATGAATTGGATTGGTTCAAGCAAAGTGAGTATTATTATTATTATTATTATTATTATTATTATTATCATTATTATTATTATTATTATTATTATTATTATTATTATTATCATCATCAAATTTTTACCTTAATAATGCTCTGTAAAACGTTTCTGGGGACATGTGTCTGTGTAAAGTGCACATTTTCATCAACATAAACAGTGACAGAAACAATGTGTATGCCCCTTATGCTCTGTTTAAGTATTAGAACTTCAACTCTGATATTAGCAAATAACTAATTTTTACTAATTCTTTCAGACAGACATGAACACATTTCAAAGATGGCTGAGTTTTAGATGACATAACTTTCTGTGGAATTGATTGGTTCAACAAAATGAGCATTATTATTATTATTTGTAAGCCCAGTAATAGTGAGATCTTGTCATATATACAGTTGTGCTCATAAGTTTCCACCCCCTGGCAGAATTTATGATTTGTTGGTCCAGAAGCTGCACATGGGACGTACTTGGATATTCCAACATGATAATGATCCAAAACACAAAGGCAAGTGGACCTGTCACTGGCTCCAGCAGAATAAAGTGAAGGTTCTGGAGTGTTAGTCTCTTCTGACCTCAGTATCACTGAGCCTCTGGGCAGATCTCAAGCTGCAGTTCAGACAAGAGCCCAAGAATTTACAGGAACTGGAGCCTTTTGCCAAGAAGAATGAGCAGCTCTACCATCAGAGGAAATAAACCTCATCCACAACATCACAAAAGACTCCAAACTGTCACTGGGTCATTTGTGTAGTTTCTGTTCTCATTATGATTTAAACAGAGGAAACACAGTTGTTTGATAATAAATGGCTTCACCCAAACACTAACCATGAGTGAAAGAAAAGTTTTTGTGTTATCATTCATATTCTCTGAAAGATGGAAATCAATCAAATTATTTCAGGGTCTGTAAACTTATAAGCCCAACTGTATATTGTGTATATAGGGTAACCAGAAGTTTGATAGTTCCACCAAATTTTTGTCTTCTTGTCTACATTGTGTCCTTGGGCAAACACCTCATCCACCTGCTTAAACATGAATAATGTGTGTGAGCGATGGTGGCAGTGATGCCTCTGTTAGTCGGCCCCAGGGCAGCTGTGGCAGTACAGTAGAAAAGTATGGAGGTTATAAACAATGCAAAGTAAAATGAGTCCAAATACGACCAGTACATGACTTTTTCTGAGCTGCTTATTCAATATAATCTTATGTTGTAAATGTACTCCATTATCTGTGTGTGTTGATCTGTGTGTGTGCAGCTGGGCGTGGTGCAGACAGAAGGGGGCAGTGTGCAGGGGAAGAACATCCCCGTGGGCCTGTTCCGCTCGGTGGAGGTGTTTAAAGGGATCCCCTTCGCCGCCAAACCAGGACTGTTCCAGAAGCCTCACCCCCACCCCGGCTGGAGCGGTCAGTCTCCTCCCTCCCTTCATTTATCTCAAACACACATAAGAACAAAACACATTTGTAACAGTCAAATCTTGTTTGAGAAGGAATAGAAGGAAGGCTGAGGCTCCTCCCTCCCTTCACCAATATATCAGTGACTTTTCAACCAGGAAAGACTTAAGGAGACATTTCATACATGTGTTTTTTCTAATGGTTCCAATTCCCTTTGAGTGAAGTCGCCCCCATCAAACACAAGCCTACACAAATAATATGTCAATCGTTTCTGCTGTTTTGTGCTGCAAAAACTTTTGTGGAATTCTGGTTCTTAAGATATTTGGAGTTTTATTTTCGGCCAATGACGTCATCCAGCACCTCAAAATGTTAAATGAAGCTCAATACAGGCAAAAAAAATTATCTATAATCTAAAAAAATTATCTATAATCTAAAAATTATCTATAATCTAAAATTATTAATTTATTTCTGTGGTAATTATAGGACGTCATTTCTGCTCAGCTGATGGCGGCAAACTCTGCAAATCTAGTGACGATAAACGATCTCAGGCTGTGGAAAAGTCTGTATTATTATATAAAATATGAATCAAAAGCAAATTACTAAAGACTGATACAGACATTTCCACAGCCTCAGATCGCTTTCGCCACTAGTTTTGCAGAGTTTGCCACTGTCAGCTGAGCGGAAATAATAATAATAAATAAACGCTCAGAATTTTTTTTATATACACAAAACAAAGAGTCCAGTCAGGACCTCCAAATATTTTTTGATTTGTATAAAACTTTATTGTGATTATTTTTTCAGATGGAACAATATTTTGGGGTGAGCCATTAACTTTTCCAAAAAAAACAAAAGAAAAACAATGTAGGACCACCTTAGTGTAGTAGTTTATAAAGTGTATTTTCCTTATGTGAAATATTTATTTCACATTGTCCAAAAGGGGATTTAAAACCATAAGAATGCATCATGATTCATAATGTGCTTAATTGAGATTCAGTCACTTCTGTTATTTTAATTTAATTTATTTGTTTATTTGATTTGGACAGTGCAGGTTAATGAACAGACATGACAAAATGCATGAACGTTGTATCCACAAGGCTCATGTCCATCCGTAGTCCCACGGATCAGGGTCACAGGGGTCAAAGATACATCGAGAACTTTTAGCAAAACAGTCAAATTTACGTTAAACAATAATCAGACAATCATACAGATAACCACACAATTCATAGTCACTTTTACACAAAACTCCATTCACATTCACTCAGCTCAGTGTCCACACTCCACAGGCAACTGAAAAAGTCAGTCTTAAAAGGTCCATAAGAGAAAAGTCCATTTTATTGCCAGTGGTGAACTTGAGTCTGTTTAATTGAATGTCTCCAGCTGTTCCTCTGTCAGTAAAAACTGCATCTGCTTTGGAAATATATCACAGAGGATTGAAGCTGAAATCGCACAGTGAATGAAAGAGCAATAAGTTCTTGTCTGTGAAAAGCCTGACAGCTGACGTAGGGACCAGCTTGAACGTCCTCTTTAAAGCTCCGCACGACCTTATTAAAGCTCCACATGACTTTATACTGTCCACAGGGATCCTCAGAGCCACTCAGTTTGCTCCCAGGTGCCTGCAGATCAGTCTGCTGCAGACCAACACATTTGGAAGTGAAGACTGTCTCTACCTCAACATTTGGGTCCCTCATGGCAGAACGGGTGAGGAGTGGATTTTACTGTGATATTCTGAGGGTCGAATAGATATAAAGGATGTAAATAATATTGTTTCTAATAATAAGGGAATCAAATCTGTTTAGTAATATCTAAAATGAGACTGGCACCAATGAATATGTTGCTTTTAAAGGTGTCACAGAATTTATTCAGTCAAATACAGTACATAATACCTTACACGCGGGCATGCATCCACTACAAAAAAGGATTTTCTAGCATAGTTAAATTGACTTGAATTAAGCAGATTCATCTTAAAAGGTCAATTTTAAGATTTTTTTTTACTTAATAAAATGAGATTTTTTTTTACTTGTTTCAAGATATTCCATCCTGATTTATCTTATCTCGATATAACAACTTATTCTAAGCACTTTTTATATTAAATCAAGCCAGGTTAAGCCTCTTTAACTTCCTTCTCAAAGCAATAAGGTGAAAAATGTTGCCATAATCACTAGAAACTAGTGTTTTTGGCTTAGAACAAGATTCATATTTCGTCTTGTTTTAAGAAACTTGGTAAGTGAAAATTTCTTACTGCACTGGCAGATAATTTCACTTAAAATAAGGCATTTTTACCTCAAAATTGTTTTGTTTTTTTCTTATTTTTGATAAGCCTTTTTGCAGTGTGTACATGTAGACATGATAATATAATTCCCTTTACATATGTAAACATATCTCAAAGGATCATGGGAAGATGTGTTAACTTGAATCCCACCCCTTACATATACTTAAGCATTATTATTGACGTCCGGTTTCCTCTGAACCGTCTTCATCAGATAAATGTGACGAGGACGGTAAATATTAAATATTCTGAGTCGTTGTAGTGATGCAGTGATGTAATGGTTAGTTTAATATTTAATAATAACATTTTAATATTTAATTATAATATTTTAAACTGCTTAATATTTGAACAGTGTTTAAGTTCGTCTCTCAGGCTGTTCCTTATTTTCACCCCACAGACCGATACACAAAAACTCTTCTTTGTGTCAGTGCTCGAGCATGTTTATATTTTGCTGTTCCTCTTCCTTCTCTTTCTATAAAGAAGTTTTGAATATTTACAGGTAATTGATGATTTCTTGCTTTAAACATAATAAGTGCTGACAAATATTCTATTAAATCGGGAAATTTAAAGAGTTTTGTTTCTAAAAATAAGATGTTCGTGTGTTCCCTGAACCCCACATTGTGTATAATCCTAATAGCACGTTTTTGTAAAATTGTTAATGGATGTATATTGATTTTATAATTATTTCCCCAAACTTCTGCACATTAGCTCAAGTACGTGTTAATGAGTGAATATTACAGTTGCTGAAGAGACTTTTTATCACACTTTTGCTCCCTTGAATGATGTTCCCAGTTGTAAATTAAAATGTGTCTCAAACAGCTCTTAAGATAAATGCATTTTAATGTGATTAGATTAGATTAGCCTTTATTGTCTCCCTTGGAAGAAATTTGTCTTGGGACAAGGGTACTCATGCCACATATAGAGACATATAACATACAGCACACACACAGTGGACACATCAATTAATGCAGTTCATAAGAAAAACAGCCATTCAACATTTGATAATATTGCACCATTCCCATAATTAGCATATTTTGCACATTCCCTGGGGCCTAAAAGTGCAAAGGTGAGTATTGCACATTCCCTGGGGCCTTTCTGCCTAAGGTGCCAAATATACTCATTACATATTTTAATTGCTTTTAACGCTTTATTGCAAATTGACAACACTAAAGGAAATATATATTCGATGTGAGTCCACTCCCCCTCTTCCTGTTTCAGTGTCGTCCGACCTGCCTGTGATGATCTGGTTCTACGGAGGGGGCTTCATGCTGGGGGGCTCCATGGGGCCTAACTTCCTCAACAATTACCTGTACAGTGGCCAGGAGGTCGCAGACAGGGGGGGCGTCATCGTGGTCAGTGCGGCCTACAGGGTGGGCGTGCTGGGCTTCCTCAGCACCGGGGACTCCTCCATACCTGGTAAATGTAATACGAAGGGCGTCTGGAGATATTTTTGCATTTTTATTCATTAATTAAAGAAAAACAAATAGGAAAATATCTCCAGACGTCCTATCAGTCAGATATGAGGTCGTGTTTGGTTCGGTTCATTTGTTTTAAATTAAAAGTGATGGAGTTTGTCATGCTCCACAGGAAACTACGGCCTGTGGGACCAGCAGGCTGCCATCGCCTGGGTGCACAGGAACATCCGCTCGTTCGGAGGAGACCCCAACAACATTACCATCTTTGGGGAGTCTGCAGGGGGCGCTAGTGTCAACTTCCAGGTCTGAGAACTCATTTTCCAAATCATCACCTTGCTAAAATTATTGAAGTCATTTTTTGCCCAAATTGTCGTTTTTCCCTTAATTAATATGTTTTTTGTGTTTCCTGAAAAACTTGAAGAAATTACTTATTTTGGGAAAGTGTCAAACTATAAAAATGTACGTCTGTTTATATCATCTTTAATTCAACTAACTAACTAAAATTTTGTGTTCTGGTGGCTCGATTTTTAGTTTAGTTGAATCTTTATTTGAAGGGACACTATGCTACAGAGACTAAACTCATAAAAACAGTTTCCACACCAGCCCCTGACTACTACTACTACTACTACTACTACTACTACTACTACTACTCCTACTACTCCTACTACTACTACTACTACTACTACTAATACTACTCCTCCTACTACTCCTACTCCTCCTCCTCCTACTACTCCTACTACTAATACTACTCCTACTACTACTACTACTACTACTATTACTACTACTCCTACTACTACTACTACTACTACTACTACTACTACTACTACTACTGCTGCTACTACTACTGCTACTGCTACTACTCCTCCTACTCCTCCTACTACTGCTACTACTACTACTACTACTACTTCTATTGCTGCTACTACTACTACTACTATTACTCCTACTACTCCTACTTCTACTTCTACTACTACTACTACTGCTACTACTACTACTACTACTACTCCTACTACCCCTACTACTACTACTGCTACTAATACTACTCCTACTACCCCTACTACTCCTACTACTACTACTGCTACTACTACTACTCCTACTACTCCTACTACTACTACTACTACTACTACTACTACTACTACTACTACTACTACTACTCCTACTACTACTACTACTACAACTCCTCCTCCTCCTACTACTACTACTACTACTACTACTACTACTACTACTACTACTACTACTAATAATAATAATAATAATAATAATACATTTTATTTTTAGTGCACTTTTCATTCCATAGAATCTCAGAGTGCTACAATAAAACAACAACTTTAAAAACTATACTAGTTGCTAAATGCTAAAAACATCAACAGTGAGCTTTTCTAAATAGAAAAGTATTTAGATTTGCTTAAAAAGAGGCTCTGTGTGGCTCTGAGCTGGACAGGGAGGCAGTTCCAGAGTCGTGGTGCAGCTGAACAGGAGACTCGGCCCCCAGTGTACAGAGCCTAGTGGAGGGAACCTGAAGGAGCTGCTACCTGCAGATCGGAGAATTAATAAATTATAGAACGCTATTACATTCAGTCAACAATAAGAACTTATAGTGTGCACTGTCTGACCTACACATACTCAAAATATCACACATGTACAATACAAACACACAGCTCAACAAAGCATTAGGTGTTGACAAAATCATGAGTTCATCTTATAAAATTACACCTCCCATTTGAACATTTCACTACTTCATCAGTCCAAAGTTTACAAAAATACAATTTATTGGTGTTAAACATATTTCACAGTGTATAGGGGGTATTGCACCTCTTGACCTGCATGGTGTAAAAACAGATTTCCTAAAGAATACACAATGAATCAGGTTTACTTTGTCCTACTGATGAATAGAGGTTGCAGTATTGGCCAGCAGGGTGCGCTGTTGTTGTATCAATGTGCAAGACACTTCAACAGTTGATAAGATGCGTTGTGCTATTTGTGAAGAAGAACCATCTACATACTGCATTGTAAACCATCGTATAAATTATATTATTTCTTTAAAACAATATCATACAATGTAAAACAAAGCATAGTCTATTTACAGTTACTCATGTGGCCACAGCAAACATATTTATCCTGTTTACATTCAGTCATGAGCTTTATCCCTGTGTCCTTCTTCAGCCTGTCACACTAAACCTGTACTGATGATATGATGGTGTTTTTGTCCTCACCCAGATCCTGTCACCCCACAACAGAGGGCTGATCCGCAGGGCCATTTCCCAGAGCGGAGTGGCCTTCTGCCCCTGGGCCTTCAAGACCAACCCCCTGGACGTGGCTGTGCAGGTGAGGGGGGCCCAGGAGAGGCTGAGAGCCCAAACTGGACCAGTCCTGGCTCTGCTCCTGCCCGCACCGCCTCTGTGCTAATGTGTGTGTGTGTGTGTGTCCAGGTGGCAGAGAAGGTGGGCTGTCCGACTGATCACACTATGGCTGACTGTCTGAGGACCGTAGATGCAGGAAATCTGACCATGGCTGCACCCAGGATCAAGCAAGGAAACCCCGATGGTGAGACACTCTATCAGCACTAGGCCTGGGCAAAAAATCGATTTAAAATAAAAATTGAGATACCAAGTCAAATTGTTTAGTTTTTTCGGGGGGAAAATCAATATTTAAGAGAAAAGAAAACAAAAAAAACTTTCTTCTCAAGACTTCCTTTCCCCCGAGAACGCCACAGGCACAAACAAATCTCTGTCACAGAACGAACACTCATATAGTCGTGTCCTTTAGTCCGACAGAAACTGAAGCATTAGCACAAAGAAAGAGCTGCTTTTTTCAGCATTTACAGTTTATGCAAATGAACCATGCGGTTTTAAGTTTTGTTTCTGTAAAACGTAAACAAATGTGCCAAAGCTGCATTAAACACATTCTAATCTCACACGGGTTGATGTGGCTCTATAGTGGTGATGGTTTATATGTTGTACAGTTGAGTTTATTTATGCAGATTAGTAACAGTAATAATAATGACCATTTTAATATAAAAACGTTATAAAATCGATTAAGAAAATTGAATCAAATACCCATCCCTACTGTGGACCATATGAAATGCTTCAAAATGTATTCGGTGGAGAAGAGGTTTTCACAGCATGGTAAAAGTTTTGGATGCTGCTATACGGTCGAATCAAATTGTGAATCGAGTTTTTTATTTTATTTTTTGGGGGGGTTATCGCCCAGCTCTAATCAGCACACTATCAGACATGCGGCCCTCAGGTATGAAGATGGTGTAACTTGGTTTTCAAAGCTGCACAGTGTAAATTTTGTGCTGGAGGCTCATGGAGATATTATGTTGTGTTATTGCTTTGCCTAGAATTTTCCACAGTATTACATTTAGTATATTTCCATTATAAAAAGGCCTCTATGCCAAGTTAGATGTCAGGTTAATGGTTGAATAAATGCAAGAGAAAGTCAGTTTAATGCCATTCCAGACAAAACAATAACAGCTTTGTGAAATAGCATACAATCAGTAAATTGAGGAAGCAGAATTACTATCTGATTTCAAGCAAAATAACACTTCAAAGTAAGATCTTAACTAACATGATGAGGAAAATGATGCAAAACAATTTAGTGGTGACATGATAACGGTAAAACATGCACAAATGAATCACATGAACATACTGCACATACTTCCGTGGCGTTCAGACTCATGTCCTGTCCATGTGTTGTGTTCCTGCCAGAGCCTGGAGTGATGAATCTGCTGCTGACCCCTGTGGTGGACGGAGACTTCCTGCCGGACCATCCGAGCAAACTGTTCCACAACGCGGCTGAGGTGGACTATCTGCTGGGCGTCAACAACATGGACGGACACATGTTCACCTCCCAGGACATCCCCTCCCTGGGCAGCAAGAACAAGGACACCCCCATGTGAGCCAGAGAAAAGAACTGTCAACTCAGTACACTGACATTTTATATGAGGTCCAATCTGGCAGTTTGACAATATCATTAAATGCATATTAGGACTATTTGCAGCAAGGATTTAGTGCTAGAATTTGCATGTTCTTCCCTATATATGCTGCTCTACAAAGGCAAAAGACCTTAACTAGGGATGTAACAATAACCAAAATACGGTGATAACGTATCGTCAAAGGTCTCACAATAATATCGTGGACCATCACAATATATCGAATCACAAGTCACTTTGCTTAAATGAATAGTTCTGATGCAGAAATAGCTAAAAAAAACCAGAGGGAACTACATAGACCATGATCCTTTGCTCCGTTTCAGTGCAGACGACATGAAGAAATAACTGTTCTAAGCACTTTGAAATCTTCATTCTTTGGATTAAGTCTTGTGAAGGCATTTTTAGAGGAAAAAGGAGCAGAATCACAGTTTTGTTACAGTCAGTAAATATTGCACCGTGAGATGAATATGGTGAAAATATCGTAAAGAGAGATTTGGATATCGTTACATCCCTAATGACAATAAATGTTGTACCAAATGACTGGTCAAAGCATTTTATAATGTCAGGCTTGTTATTATGTAGAATATCGTAATATCGTGAGCCTGCCCACCACAGACAGAACACACTGTTACTGCCTTTTGCCTTTGCACAACTCCTTATTTTTGGCACATGATAAAAGAGGTCTCAAATACCCCCAAAATGACTAATTTTTCAAACACTCTGGTCAACCCAACCCAAAACATGTACCATAGGTCAAATCCTCCAGCTAATTTATTCCTGACCAAGAGTAGCACAACGTCTGGAGATAGGTCCCCGGGTTTCTACCATGCTTAGTTGTATTATGCAGAAAAGAGTGGCAATGGATCATCTGTAAAATGTCTAAAAATATCTGTGCTTCTTACAGTGAAGACCTCCGAAGGCTCCTCAGGGCCTACACACAGGAGAAGGGCCCGGCTGCTCTGGACCTGGCCTTCAAAGAGTACTCCTCTGAGTGGGGCCCCTCGCCCAGCCAGGACACCATCAAGAGGACGGCAGTGGACATCGGAACGGACTACATCTTCCTAGTGCCCATCCAGACCGCTGTGTACCTGCATGCGAGCATGGCAACGTAAGACATAAGCCCTATTCGCACAGGATTAGTGTTACCTGTGGACCTTTGGTGACTTGTAATAATTGCGGAGGATGTCTGAGATCTTAATCCCCTGAGAATGTGGCATGTCTGTAATTTATAAAGTTAAACTGACCTACTATATTTCGCCAAACACAGTGATGGACAAATACTAGTCCTGTGGGAATTTGCATCTCAGTGTTTGTTCTTGGAATTGTGCACCTTTTCTATCTTTCTTTTCTAGCCGCATTCTTTTCTCTTTCAATCTAAATGTCAGTAAAATCAGATAATTTACAGGCTTTGCTTTTCCAGACATCCCCAGGTTGTACTTATCCTGTGCGAATAGGGCTATACACTGTACAGGTTTACCGCAGTTGAACAAAACACTTAGCAACCTTGCTCATGAGTTTATGGTGCGTTCGATTATCTATCCGACTCGAACAAGCTCAAAGGAGACCGAGCAAGGTTTTGCTACTCCCAGTGTTACTTGTAGTATGAACTGTTTTTATTGTGTTTGGATGCTTTGGTGGTTTAAATGACAATTTCAGTGACTCGTATTACTGCAATACTTTACTACATCCATATCACTGCCTATAGGTTTGGTAGTCGGTGTCGCCCTTGTTTTTAGCCCATTTCCTGCTTGCTAACGTGCCAAAATGATCGACTGTCACATGACACCAACTCTTTCACTTCACTAATATCCATTCATTTTCTTCCCCTTATCCGGGGGCGGGTCACGGGGGCAGCAGCCTAAGCAGGGACCCCCAGACTTCCTTCACCCGAGACACTTACTCAACTCTTCCGGATCCTGAGGTGTTCCCACACCAGCTGAGAGACATAGTCCCTACAATGTGTCCTGGGTCTTCCCCGGGGCCTCCTCTCAGTGGGACATGCCCAGAACACCTCCCGAGGGAGACATCCAGGAGGCATCAGAAAAGATGCCCTCCCCTCAGCTGCTCCTCTTGACATGGAAGAGCAGCGGCTCTACTCCAAACTCCTTCCGTGTGACCAAGCTCCTCGCCCTCTGAGGGAGCGCCCAGCCACTCTGCATAGGAAACTCATTTCGGCTGTGTGTATCCGCGATCTCGTCCTTTCGGTCATTCCCCAGAGCTCATGAACTTAGGTGAGGGGAGGAACGTAGATTGAGGTAAATCGAGAGCTTTGCCTTTCAGCTCAGCTCCCTCTTCACCACAACAGTCCGATACAGCGACTGCATCACTGCCGACGCTGCACCGATCCACCTGTCAACCTCACGCTCCATCCTCCCCTCACTATGAACAAGACCCTGAGATACTTGAACTCCTCCACTTTAGGCAGAGACTCCCCACCCACCCGGAGAGGGCAATCCACCTTTTTCTGGTCAAGAACCATGACCTCATATTTGGAACGGCTGAGACCATGTCACTATTAAACTGAAATAAATTATTTATACTGAATTCTTCCTCGAGGTTGTGTAGTTGAGGCACAGACTTATTTTGGAGCGCCTGGTACTCGGCCAGTGCTTAAGCAACAGCAGCTTGCCCATTAGCGTCCATGTTTTTCTCTGCGTCGGACACATGAAACATAATAAAATGGTTGAAGCCCGGACGTGACGTCATATCCGAGATCCGAGTGGGAGACGGATGGATAAATGAACGCAGCATTACTTCTCTATGTTACTAGGGCTACATTTTATTTATTAACATTTAAAAAAAGATTTGGCCATTTTTATGTTTTAATTTAGTTTTTTTGGGCCAAAACTATTCTAAATACTAAATACAAATAAAAAAGGATTACAATATCTTTATTTTGAGAGTACTATCCCACCAAACCAAGTAAAATAAAAACTGTCATATAGACTTTTAAATGCTGTCTGTGCACAGGTCTGGTCGTACCTTCTCCTACCTCCTGTCTGAGCCCAGTCTGATGGCGGGTCCGGGGAAGCCCTACCATGACTGGGTGGGCTCAGACCACGCAGACGACCTGCAGTTTGTGTTCGGGAAGCCCTTCACCACCCCCAAAGCCTACGCTGACAGACACCGTGCCCTGTCCGCCTACTTCATCGCCTACTGGACCAACTTCGCCAGGACTGGGTCAGACCGACTGAACAGTTGTTGTTTTTTTGCCAACTATTACTTAAAGGGTGCATCCCTGATTTCAGAACGTTAGTTAGTAAATAGTTCTTCACTCTCAGTCTACTTTAAAGGTACGCTGCAAAACAAGCTTAAGATATAAACACTAAAGGGGAACTCCAGCACATTTGAAGCTAAAGTCCGTTGCTAGAGGTGGTCGAATTCTGTCAGAAGCCAAAAAAAGGCACAGATCAGTGTTTCCTCGGCGGAGATCTCACTGTGACAGTGAATCTGTCAAAGCAACAAACTTGTGTAGTGATGGAGGCAAGTTCTTAACTTCCACGTAAAACGCCAATTTGCTTCACACTGAAGAAGCTTAACACCACTTTAACCCATCTTACAACAGTCACGAGTCTAACAAACAAAACGCTCTGCCTGGATCACTCATTAGTGTCTGGAAACGTGAGAAAACAACTTTATAAACTTTATAAGCAGCCTTATACTTACCTTTGTTGATTTCCCACTGTGCATGTGAAAGGCCAATTCTCTACACTAATTTGTTGCCTTGACAGACTCACTGCCACAGCAAGATCTCCGCTGAGGCAACACTGATCTGTGCCGTTTTTTTGCCTTCTGACAGTATTCGACCACCTCTAGCAATGGACTTTAGCTTCAAACAGGCCAGAGTTCCCCTTTAAAACGCAGCTTTAGGTAGTTAACTTGACAACTTCATGACATCACAAGGTGGAACAGAGCATTTTGAGCTTTGGAGATATAGACAGACTAATAATAAAGGGTAACTCAAACATGTGAAAGAAACAAAACACAACTCTAGTATGTGTTTGATGAGGTAACAACTTTGTGAATGTGGTTTAAAGCTCTCAGTCTTGTGTAACATCAGACCTTTAACTATAAAACTATGGTCTGTTATACATATTAATTATTGGTCTGAGCAAGTATTAACTATTGGTATATTTTGTCTTTCTGTTGACAGAGACCCTAACGTGGGCCCCTCGGCGGTGCCTACAAGCTGGCCGCAGATGGACATGTCGTCACGGCGGTATCTGAACATCACGTCTGACATGGACGACGCTTCCACTTCCCAGAAGATGAGGCTGCGCTTTGTCCAACTGTGGACCCAAGCCATCCCCAGTCTGCCATAAAACCCTCCCATACTCCTTGTGCTCTCACATTTCAAACTTCATTTCAATAATAAGGAATACACTTGACACTTAATACAGATTCTGATACCACAGTGATAATAAAACATACTTTATTTAGACAATGGAATGTGATTTTCAACATTAAATCATAGTACTTTCTTTTATATTTCCATGTGCCCTTATTTCAGTGTAATCCCTCAGTCATCCAGACCTATCCACTGCTGTAGACGGAGATTCAAAGGTGTATTATGTAACTTTGGAATGGCTGTAACCTTCTTTATAAAGCTGTATTTAATAATTGGTGTTTTTTGGCTCTTAATACCATAAAAAACCTGCATACATACATTTATTAGCTCTGCCTGGAAGAACATTCTAGGCATTTTTGTTTATAGCCAACTAGGGATGTAACAATAACCAAAATATGGTGATATTGTATCGTCAATGGTCTCATAATAATATCATGGACCATCACAATATATCAAATCCCAAGTCTCATTGCTAAATTGAATAGTTCAGATGAAGAAATATCTAAAAAAAACAGAGGGAACTACATAGACCATGATCCTTTGATCCATTCTTTGGATTAAGTCTTGTGAAGGCATTTTTAGAGGAAAAAGTAGCAGATTCATCACAAAATACAGTATATCTGGTAGGGTGAGATTTATATGGTGAAAATTTAGTACACAGAGATTTGGATATTTTTCTATCCCTGATGACAATAAATGTACCAAATGACTGCTCAAAGCATTTTATAATGTCAGTCTTGTTATTATGTAGAATATCGTAATATTGTGAGCTTTCCCACGGTATCGCAATAAATATCGTACTGTGAGGTTCATACCGTGACAATATCGTATCGTGAGACTTGAATATCATTACCTCTGCTTTATTTACCCTGAAGTTCTGCTGCTTAGTGCGCTGTACGTGAATTCAGTGTCAACCATGGATCTTTAATGGGCTTCAAAAATGACTTTAAGACTTGACAGTAAACACGTTGCTATAAAAGAAAATTGCAACAATTTTTCAGGTAAGTCCTTCTAGCAGCAGAACTTCCAGGGCAAATAAACCAGAGAGAATAAAATATCAAAATTAAAAAAGGTGGAGGATTAGCCTATTGTCTCATGTTCTATTCTCTACTGTCATCTTGTGTCCTAATTAGTTTTCATGTTTTCCTTCTCTCAGTGCTCAGATTCACTCCATTCTCTCCTCTGTACCAGATTTGTTATTGATTTAAGATGTGGAAAACCTTGTTAAAATGTTGTGGATATGCTAAAACAATACTCTTACCCTCTTTCTGTCCAAATTAGCCCTTTTTCTGTCTTTTCTGAGTAAAATGAATACTAAAAAGCCTCATTGTTGTGGATACCAGTGTCTGAGCGAGCACACAACAGCACAGGGCATTAGCTGCAACCAAAAACCTGTTCTTTTGTGCCTGCTGTTGCTATTGGTCACCACTGTAGACTGTATAAAGAAGTGCACTAAAGGAGTTTGATGTCACCCACAGTGTTTATCTCCAGTCGAATGAAGCTCAGGAGGCTAGCATTTAGAGGGAATTTGGAGTAGAGTTCCAGATTAAAGGGAAAGCAAAGGGCCAGAGTCATATAAGTCTCTCCGCAGGGACTCTGTGTGGTCTAAATATAAGTTTGGTCTGGACTAACCACAACACTGTTTATTAAAAAATACATCTTTGCTTGTACTCCTGGCTAGAAGGAGCTGCAGAATTTATCACTGCAATATTACATCTTAAAAAAGGGTTCAAGGATATCTTGAAGGATAATCAAATATTACATAAACGGAAATTATTCCATCTTTGTTGTAAAATAAATGTAGATTTTTTTTGTTGAATATGAGCATGGTTTAAAAAGAAAATGGAATGTGAAAGTTTCATTCAATATCTACAGAAACATTGACTTTTATGCAAAAGACGTTCTTTTCTATAAGCAGAGCCTCAATATTATCAGAGCATGTGCTCTGTATTTACTTTACTTACTCTCTATTTAAAGATTTACAGTGTATGTTTTTGATTTAAGATCTTAAGCCCTTTTGCGCTCATTTTAGCCTTTGCAGCTGTACAGTATTTAGTCAGTCTAGACATTTTAACTCAACATGTTTGAATTGGTTCCATTTTAAAAGCTCTATTCTGTAAAGCTCCTTGTTCAGTTGTTCCTGTGTGAGCCCTGATTCTCTGCCTCTGCAGGAGCTGAGATTTCAGGGATCAGGGGCCACTGCCCTCTATGTAAAACTAACCTTGCATTTGAAGGATTTATGTCTGAGCAGCAGTAGTGAGTTGTACTTCCTGATAGAAAGTTCAGCAGCAGCGGACTGATATATGAGAAAATAGTCCCTCAACATGCAATGATTCATGCGGTGCAAGGTTAGTTTTATTTCAAACATTATTCTGTGGACACAGACGTTCACATCGACAGTCTGGAGTTATAATTGTTTTGCCTCGGGTCTGTGGAGTGGGTACGTTTTTAGTGGCAGGACGATTATGGCCATTGACATGCATTAGCCTCGCACCAGCAACCTCTGCAAATACAAGGACTGGATGGAATATTTAAAAAGTGTCTCCACACGTCTCCAACACTCACGAGGAAATGAGGCCCTATGTCCAAAATTCCGAACTGTCCCTTTAATTTTAAAACTATTGTGTGTATTTACGCAGATGACTTTTACACAGTAAGCTGAGCAGAGTGGAGGATCAGGCTCTTATAGTCAAATGTAGAATAGCATAATGTGAAATCTCCTGTTGGATAGTCCGTGGTTAAAGGGGAGATGCTTGGCTCAGTAGAGGTAAGTTTAGTGGGCGTGGCCTCTGTCAGGTGCGCGGTCTCCAGGCTGCAGTCTCCACAGCCCCGTCACTACCCGCAGTCACTACTTGCAGTGCGCGCTCGGACCTCGGCTCGGCGCAGGATGGTGCTGGCGATGCCCTCGGGCGGAGTGGCGGCTGTGCTCGGCCTCGCGGTGTCTGTCGTGTTCGTGTCCCATGGCGGGCCTCTGGTGCACGGTGACAACAGCGGGAAGTTGTCCTGGTTGAACAGCGGGCTCCAGGACGCGGTAGGGCGGACTGCGCTGTGCCTCTGTGCCGTGGCGTGTCTCCTGGTGCTGGGATGGCTCTACCGCCTCCTCTTCAGCCCGCTGGAGCTGCTCAGGACCCCGGACCAAGTGGGATACATCGTGCCAGAGGGCCGCTCCAGAGCCCAGGCCGTGAACGACGTCCGGAGGCGCAGAAAGACCGGGGAGATGCCGCCTGTGTATCCCAACGGGTGGTACCGCGTCCTGGACTCGCACCTGCTGCCCCGCGGGGAGGTCCGCAGCCTCACGGTGCTGGGTACGTGCGCAGATTTCACGGTAATACGAATGTCGGCCTAACTTTATTCACACAGACGCACACAGCTTTGATTCTGCGTGATATTACATGTGATCTTATAGGCTAAATAATTGTTAGGCCACATGCACCTCTGCAACAGAGCAGGTTTAAATCCAGACTACAGAGACTCATGATGGAGACACTTGGACATTTCTCCTCAGAGGACATTACAGCTGCTATGATCTGTAGTTAAAACAAGACAGTTGAAGCCTGGATAGAGTTATTTTAAAATAAACGACCTCTAGGCTAGAACTAAGCACTCTAAACCTGAAAACAAGATGAATAACCTGATATACGTTTTAAAATTTTGGCCAGATCAGAGAAACTTGAGGTGTGCAGTATGTAACTTTCTGGACATTGCATGATTCCATGGAAATAGAAAGTTAAAACCATACTTTGAAAGATTCTCCATGGAAATAAATGTGTTTTATGCTACAATGTGGAATATTGTAGCCAAAGGAACAATGTTTCCATAGAACTGAACAGAGGAGGGTCATCAGCCACACAGTACGGAAGCACATTTTTTGACATTTTCAGTGCAATAAATGTGACCGAAATGAAAAAGATGCTTTAGTTTTAGTCAATGTTTTGGCTAAAAAGTTGGACAGACCTCATGATGGAGACACTTGGACATTTCTTCTCAGAGGACATTACAGCTGCTATGACCTGTAGTTAAATAGGACAGTTGAACCCTTTGCGAATTTGCAAAACATGTTTAGTGTAGCTACTTTATAAATTTACTGACACTTTGTATTATTGTCTTAGTTCATTCTCCATTAAGTCATTACAATTGATCAAGCTCATGTCAAATAGTTTAGAGCGAAGCACTAAACAGACTTTTAATCACCAACAGATCTCATTTTTAGTTTGAAATAAACCAGCATTGTGTGTCTCTGTTCTAGTCTGCTTGTGTGGGGGTTGATTTGCAATTTAAAACATGTCACAGATTTTAAAAAAAAACTCAGATAAATAACTGTCAACAGAAGCCTGCATATACAAGGGCATGAATAGCAAAGGCATTTTAGATGTAGTTTGTCCCTGTGGGTTAGATTGATTAGGCACAAATCTGTAATGGTTAAAGTTGGGAAAGGGGTTTGGTCTGGTGTTTAGTGTAAAACAAATCAGCTTTTGTAATGTTACTTTGAAACCAGCATACAGGAAACAGTGAACTTTGGCGGTTTTGGGTCCTCTGGGTGCAGGTCTGTGGCCATGGGGCTGCAACTAATTCATTGTTCGAGTAAACTGCCACTGCTTAAGCTGTGTCTAAATGAAGCCTTTGCAATTTTAACGACAGGCTTACGTCACAAACCAGGAAGACGTTTGGAAACATGCGATGACGACTTCCTTTGGGCTCTGTTCGCGGTGCTAAGTCTGACAAAATCTAGAAAAAGTGAGAAAATGTCCCATTGTAGCGTTCCGTTACGTTCGGCTCATCCACAATTCCAACCGTACCTCAGTTTTCCTCATTTCCCCGCTAACGCACGACTCCGAGCGTGCTGGGTACATGTGATTAGAAGAGACGAGGGTGACAAATTCCAGATGATTCCAAACAGCACATACGTCTGCAGGCTTCATTTTTACCAACGATCCCATTTACTTTAGTAGGTTGGAGCACAGTCGGTGTCGGGAACTACACCGGAAGTCGTTGTCGCATGTGTCCGATCGTTTTCCTGGTTTGTGACGTAAGCGTGAATAGAATTAGTTGTAGTATAATACTCTGAAGTAGTAGTACTAATAATAGTATCAGGACAGGTAGTCGACTATAATAAAGTAATTGAGAACTCTGATAGATATATTTTTTAAATTAGTCTACTTAATTATTTACTATTAATTAATAAAAAAGTGATTTGTATTGAACATATTGCACATTGAGTTTTTGAACCAGACTGGAAAAATACATAAAATATAAAACAAATAATAGACATATGGGTGTATTAAATATAGTATAGTCTGAAGTAGAAGTAATAGTAGTATATAATAGTAGTTACAGTACAGTACAACAATATACTATTATTTTTAATCAGAACACAGTTATTTGTTTTGTACATTGAGTTTTTTTAAATACATTTGAACCATATTGAGTTAAATAAAGTGCTGACTTAAAGGTTCGCTGTGTAACTTTTTGCATGGAGGGTCCATGACCTGCTTGTCTCCATGGAGATAGGGTTGGGCGGCATCCCAATTTTGATCCCGTTAAACCTTCCCAGTGTTTTCCTGGGGTATACGGTATTACCATGATTAATTAAGAATTATTTTGTAGCTGCGCCTAAACCCTTCAGAAACAGAACATCAGCATTATATTTGAAGATGAGGCACAAGTTCTGATCAAACCAAACTTCACCAGCGTGTATCTCCCTCCATTTAATGATCTGAGACACACCAAGACAAGAAAAGTGCAGAAGAGGCAGATTCTGGAATGAAAAGTAAAAGGCAACAGTCCATGGTGTGTGATATTTCCCACTGCAGCATGTTGTATCTGACAGACCCGCACTCTCGGCACTCAGAGAAGTTACCGTCTCCTCCGGTGAAAGTCTGACTTCGCCCTCAAGCGGGAACTTTCTCCTCTTCAGAACCTCGTCCCCTCTTGACTCTCGGTGTTCAATAAAACGTCTCCATCACGAACTTTTCGGCTCAACATCACACACGAAGTGTCAGTCAGGGTTTTTTCTTCTTCCTCGCTGCGTGTGGATGGAAATCTCCGAGCGTAACGACGTTTGAAGAGGAGAGAGAGCGGAGAAAGTGTCTGAAGCGACTGTGGTGGGATCTCTGGCCAGACGCAGGGTCGTAGCTCTGTCAGCATTTGCCGTCTCTTCCCTGTCACTCGGCCTGAAGCCAAAATGCTGCAGATTCTTTTAATGACGATAGTGAAACTGACACTGTTGCTACTTTCTGATACCTCTGGATACTGTATTACCGTATTACCGCCCAACGCTACATGGGGATATTACTGTTGTGCTTTGATTATTGCACAAAGTGGAACTAAAATTAGTATTCCTAATGAAGATAAGTTAATGACCTCCGTAAAGTTGGCCCCATCAAACTCAAACCTACACAAAAAATATGTCAATCGTTTGTGCTGTTTTGTGCTGCAAAAAGTTTTGTTTGTGCTTCTTTAGTTTTGGAGAAATTAACAAATCTTTTATAGGTCAAATTGGGGTCAGCCCCACAGGAAGCTTCAAAATCCTCTAAAACGCCCAAAATAGAGTCAATTGTTTGTGCTTCGTTTGTGCTGCAAAAGGTTTCATTGGTGTGATTCTGGTTCTTAAGATATCTGCAGTTTTATTTTTGGCCGATGACGTCATCCAGCCCCTCAAAATGTTAAATAGCCTCAAAACAGGAAGAAAATGATAGAAAATTTTGTTTGTGGTGTTTTGTGCTGTGACAATTTTCATTTGTTATTTCTAAAATTATTAATTATTATTTCTGCGGTAATTATAGGACATCATTTCCGCTCATGTGACGGCGGCCAACTCCACAAAACTAGTGAAGATAAACGATCTGAGGCTGTGGAAAAATCTGTATCAGTCTTTAGTAATTTGCTTTTGATTCATATTTTATATAATAATACAGACTTTTCCACAGCCTGAGATAGTTTATCGCCACTAGTTTTGTTCATTCATAATTTTAGAAATAAACTCGCACAAATAAAAACTGTCACAGCACCAAACAGCACAAACGAAATACAAACGTTTTCTATAATTTTCTTCCTGTTTTGAGGTTATTTAACATTCTGAGGGGCTGGATGACGTCATTGGCCGAAAATAAAACTGCAAATATCTTAAGAACCAGAATCGCACAAACAAAACTTTTTGCAGCACAAAACAGCACAAATGATTGACTCCATTTTGGGTGTTTTAGAGCATTTTGATTGACATAGTTTTTGTGTAGGTTTGAGTTTGATGGGGGATAACTTCACGGAGGTAAGTTAATGGTCAGATCTATGGGATAAACAAGCCTGCACAGGGTAAGAATTTATGTTTTTTAAGGTATTTTTGAGCTATAAAACACATCTAATTGGATAAAAATATGTTTAATGCTCCACTGTGGAACAACAAGTTACATACAGTAAGCACAGTAACCTTTATTCCTTGGCTGATGTTTGCAGTCGTGCCGTATCAGACTGTAATCAGATTCTAATCGGCCGGTCATAAATGAACCCGGTGATCTTTAATCTCAAACATGAAGTTGCATTCAGGCCACTATTCGGGTGGGGACTCCATTAAGTGTAGATTAAACCTGCGATGGGCCTGGAAAACCAAAAATAATATTATCTATCTATAACTATCTCAAAATACAAGTGGAAAAATCTGTTTGTGTCAGTACGGGAAGTAAACTTGGCCGTTCCTTCAGGCATGCCATTCCTGTGTCACCTTAGGTCACCCAGCTGGCATCGTAAAATTGGGCACTGCCGTATAGAGTCCAGGTTAAACTTTAACTCGCAGGTATTGATTGTGTGTGTCCAGATACAGAGATCGTGCTGGACGTGCCGCAGCAGGTCGTGTTGTGGATACTGTTGAGCGGTCAGACAATAGAAAACAGCTTTAGGTGAAACTCAAAACTGTTTTTTAACTCTGTATTCGTTTGTCGTACGTTGTCAGAGGTGACACTCACTGTGGCTCACAGAATCAACAACGCGCCAGCTCATTGTCTTTTTATGAAAAGCTGTAAAATTGAGATGGTTTATTACTTTATTTCATACTTTTTGTTTTCTAAAAAATAAAAAAAATTGAAAAGCGCCAAGCTGCCGTGCTCACGTTTTCATTTTCCTATAAGTTGTGTTGGAGTATCTCAGTTGGTTCAGTGTATGTTTGTCTCTAATTATGAATATTAGCTGCCACATGTTCACATTTTATTGTTTAACTGTAGTTTAATAAAATATGTATATATATTTTTTAAAAAGTAAAATTGTAAGTAAACAAACTATTAAAATTCAAATTAATTCAAGTCAAAACTATTTGTTTTTATGTGCAAAATACTTCAGTTTGTGGTATTGTCTTAATATTTGTCATGCCACAGAATTGGCATTATATATATAAATAAACATTTTAAATAAGGGCATGCATTCTCCTCCTTCTCTGCTCCTCCTTTGCTCCTCCTTCTCTACATTTGTGTCAACAGCAGCTCAGTTGGTTTGGCGATTCAATTCCAGCTCTCACAGATGAACAAATGCTGTCCTTGTGTCCTTGGGCAAGACACTTAACCCACCTCGCCCCCAGTGTCTGCATACACTGGTGAATGAAGGTGGAAAAGTGCTGTATAAAATGTGACCATGACCATGTACTGCTTTTCCTCTGCTCTTTCCTTCCTCCTCTCCTCCACTTTTCCCGTACAGGGTTATTCTTAGGTAACGGCCTCAGCAACTTCTTCTGGGTCAAATCTGAGAAGAGCATGGGTCAGCCACAGGTCAACCAGGCAACCTGACACAGCAGGGAACAGGGGGGAGGCCAGAGGATCCAGAACTTGGAGGAATCTCACCCAGATTATAGACTGTATAAAAAAGTGGACTAAGGCTAGCAGACAACGCTCACGAGGCTAGAAGTTATGGGGCGAATTTGGAGCCGAGTTCCGTTTTAAGAATTGATTTGCGGACAAAATACCAGAATAAAAACACCAGGATCATGCAGAGTGCGTTAATACAAACATTTGAAGACCAACATGAGAAGCCTGACAGCAGCTGTTACAGAGAGAAGCAGGGCCATGCTCACTTTTACACTGTAAAAAAGGCCTATCAAAAATAAAAAAAAACACCAATTTTGAGGTAAAAATGCCCTATTTTAAGTGAAATTATCTGCCAGTGCAGTAAGAAATTTTCACTTACCAAGTTTTCTTGAAACAAGATGAAATACGAATCTTGTTCTAAGCAGAAAACACTAGTTTCAAGTATTTATGGCAAGATTTTTCACCTTATTGGTTTGAGAAGGAAGTTAAAGAGGCTTAACCTGGCTTGATTTAATATAAAAAGTGCTTAGAATAAGTTGTAATATCGAGATAAGATAAATCAGGATAGAATATCTTGAAACAAGTAAAAAATAAAATCTCATTAAGTTAAAAGAAATCTTAAAATTGATCTTTTAAAACAAATCTGTTGAATTCAAATCAGTTTATCTATGCTAGAAAATCCTTTTTTTGCAGTGTATGACCCAGACACAGGGAGAACATGCAAACTCCACACAAAAAGTCCGAATAAGTTCATCAGGTGCATTCCGCCCCTTTCCTCTTCATACTATAAATCGGGATGAGGGGGCATACCAACTTTCTTACATGCTGAAGAAGGCATCCTACTGCTCCAAGTAGGAAGACTGCCCAGAGTTGTCCGTTTTTATATATCGCGCTTTCCACTTTTACATCTTACATCCAGGAACCACTCACCCATTCACCCATCACTGGGGACAAGGTGGATCTGCCTGCTCTACCAGTGATGTTTATGTGGAGAGGGATTCAAACTACCAACCTTTGAATCAGTGGACAAACCCTCTACCACCTGAGCTACTCTTGCCCACCCTGACAGTTTAGTGTAGCTGTACTGTCAGAGTATAAAATAAACAAAACTCTGTGCAGAACAATCTAAACCTAGACCTTCCTGTGAGGCGAGAGTACTTGGCCACTGAGGATTATTTGAATTGTTTCATAAATAACCAAATCTTCATGCCTTTTTCTGTGTAATGTATCTGCAATGCCACAGATCCCTAAATCCATTCTTTCCAAGGCCCTATTTGAAAGAGAGTTCATGGTGATGGTCTTGTGTTGTATTTCTCCAGGTCAGCAGGTGGCAGTGTTCCGGGGCCAGGAGGGGAAGGCCTACGTGCTGGACGCCTATTGCCCGCACCTGGGGGCCAACCTGGCAGTGGGGGGCCGGGTGGTGGGCAACTGTCTCGAGTGCCCCTTCCACGGATGGCAGTTTGAGGGAAGTGATGGAAAGTGTGCCAGGATCCCCTACGCAGATAAAGGTACTGGCAAAGCGGAAACATGAGAGCAGAACAGGACCAACCGCTGAGATCAGCATTATGAACATGAAGAATCAGGTTCAATTTAGATTGTACCTTGTATTTATTATGATTACATCAGCATTGAGGGCATTTGTAACATGCTTAGAACCTGGGACGATGCCCATTCTGTGTTCATGGAAACAAGTCTATTGTGCCTCTTTAAATGTAATGACTGACAAAACAACTTCTGCTGAAGAATCTAGTTCAAGTGCATCTGAGGTTTTCATGTTTTTTTAAAATTGTGACTTGGTTTGACTCAAGTTGAGGAGTTCAAGTATCTCGGGGTCTTGTTCACAGTGAGGGGAGGATGGAGCATGAGATTGACAGGTGGATCGGTGCAGCGTCGGCAGTGATGCGGTCGCTGTATCGGACCGTTGTTGTGAAGAAGGAGCTGAGCCGAAAGGCAAAGCTCTCAATTTACCTCAATCTATGTTCCTCCCCTCACGTATGGTTATGAGCTCTGGGGAATGACCGAAAGGATGAGATCGCTGATACAAGCGGCTGAAATGAGTTTCCTCCGCAGAGTGGCCGGGTGCTCCCTTAGAGAGAGGGTGAGGAGCTCGGTCACACGGGAGGAGCTCGGAGTAGAGCCGCTGCTCCTCCACGTCGAGAGGAGCAGCTGAGAGGAGGGCATCTGATCCAGATGGCTCCTGGACGTCTCCCTCAGGAGGTGTTCTGGGCATGTCCCACCGGTAGGAGACCCCGGGGAAGACCCAGGACCCAGAGATTATGTGTCTGGGTCTGAGAACGCCTGGGGGTATCCTGAAGGAGCTGGAGGAAGTGTCTGGGATGAGGGGAGTCTGGGAGTCTCTGGTTAGACTGCTGCCCCCATGACCTGGCCCTGGATAAGCAGAAGAAAATGGATGGGTGACTTGGTTTGGTGGATAATACCTGTGCTAAATATTTATCTTAGTTTTACATCAGTTCAGAGGAGGTTTGCAGAGAAAAAAGTGGAGAAGAAAAGCACAAAAGTGGTGCTGATTTCTAAAACGGAATCCAACTGCCTTTGTCATCAACATAGAAAATTCCATCCAAAGTGAAGAAACAATTTATGAGCAAAGAACAGATTTTTCTCATTTCTCATTTTTCCTGCATTTTGTCAGACTTACTACTGTGAACAGCCTGGAAGTTGTCATCACATGTTTCCAAACGTCTTCCTGGTTTGAATAGAGTCTATAAATGAATTAGCAGTACGAATAACATAATAAAAGAAAGATGTTGCTTGATGTGTTCTACAAAAGTCTAAACCTGGCCTGTTGGTTGTGTCTTGCAGTACCAGACTTTGCCAGAGTGCGGCGCTGGCCCAGCGTGGAGGCCAATGGTCAGATCTACGTGTGGTTCCACTGTGACGGAGTGGAGCCACAGTGGGAACTCCCGGAGCAGCCGGAGATCAAGCGAGGGGAGTGGGTGTACCGGGGCCGCACGGAGCACTACGTCTGCTCACACATACAGGTCTGTGAGATCGACACAGTGCAGCTATTGGACTCTAGAGATCGAGAGGAACAAGAAATACAACCTCCATCTTGGTTTGGTGGATAGTACACCACCCTCCCTCAGTATTCTTGTGCGTAGTCTGTCAGCCCTTTGTGTTGTTTCTCAGGAGATCCCAGAGAACGGCGCAGACATCTCCCACCTGGGTCACCTGCACCAGCCCGGCATGATCGGAGGAGTAGACCTGCGCTACACCAACAACAAAGCCTGGAAGTTTATGCAACACGACTGGAAGGTAACGCCCCCTGTAAACTGCACTGAGATACAACGTCCTGTATGACACAAAACTGACTCTTGTGAGCTTTAAAGGGACAGTTTGGAATTTCCTAGTGAGCCAGAGTGTTGGAGACGTGTGGAGACACTTTTTTAAGCCTTGCCTAACCTTGCATCACATGAATTGTCGCACTTTGAGGGACTATTTTCTCATATATCAGTCCGCCACTGCTAAACTTTCTATCAGGAACTCGATGCTGCTGCTGCTCAGACATAAATCCTTCAAATGCAACGGTTGGTTTTACTTCTAAAATGATTCTCTGGACACAGACATTCACATGGACAGTCTGGTGTTATAACAGTTTTTCTTCAGGTGCTCTGTGGAGTGGGTAAAACTGTTTTTAGTGGCAGGACGACTATGGCCATTGACACTAGCCTAGCACCAACAACCTCTGCAAATACAAGGACTGGATGGAAGATTTAAAAAAAGTGTCTCCACACGTCTCCAACACTCTGGCTCACGAGGACCTATATCCAAAATTCTGAACTGTCCCTTTAAGTCAGGCATGTCCAAACTATGATCCGGGGGCCAAATATGGCCCTCAGACCACAAGTAGTACTTTTTGCTGCATGTTTTTGAAATTGACCTTGATCAAGCAAATGTAGTATGTTCTTTTGAGGGTCTAAGCATGAACAAAGGTCTGGAGGGTCATTCAAACCTGTTATAAATGCACAGATTTGAATTACTCACGGTTTTGATCACCAGTTTATGACCCTCGATCGGCCCTCACGCTGGTCTGTGTTTTAATATGTGGCCCTTGATGAAAAAAAGTTTGGACACCCCTGATTTAAGTCATGTTATAATGTTGCTACCTCTTTAAAAACAGACCTGGAGTTGTGTTTTGTTTCATTCACACATGTTTGATTAACACCTTATTGTTAGTTTGTCTACATCTTTTTCTCTTCTGGCTCTTGGCGAGGGTGGACGCTTTTTCACTCCTCTCCTGCCCCTGATCTTTCCTGCTTTGTTTCTATGTCTCATCTTGTCTAATGTGTCTTATTCCTCAACTCTCTCCGCTTTTCTCTCCAAAATTAAATTAACTATGGTTTTGATAAATTGGTCTTTTAACAAAATTGACACTTTAATAAGACAAGCAGGGTCGGGCGAACCTGCGTTTTTTTCGGACACAGGATCTATCTATTCGGAACCAGGAATACGGGACTTTGCACTTTGGAATTTGGACCTGATTTTCTGAAAATTCAAATACTGAGGCAGCTTTTCAAAGCCCCACTTGGCTGCCCGGAAGTTGGAGTGAGGGGCAGAGCTTCAAGTACTCGAACTTTGTGACTCTGGGCCGGGGTCGCGGTCACTGACTGCTGATGGACATGGTGGCTCTAAATTGCATTTTTTTTGATAAAATCTGGAGGAAACTTGGCGTTCTGCATAGAAATTACCTTGAAGACCAATGGACAAGCAGAGCTGTGTTATGGAAATTCGACGTAGCTGCTCTAAAACAACCCAATCTTATCTTTGGACTCCCCAGCGCTGGACAAGGCCGTCTCAGCTGCCCTGAGAGTGCAGCAGAGAGAGCCTGACCCCCCCAAAAACCCTCGCAGCTTCATCCCGGCCTGGTGGGCGGGTCTGTTTCTGGACACTGCCTACTGGACCATCTCCACCTCCTGACTCCTCCTCCTGGTTGCAATGTCGTGTCATAATTTAATAGAGATAGAACTTTATTAATCCCGAAGGAAATTCATTGTGATGATCAGCTGCTTCACACATACATTAAAACCATTCATACAATAAAATATATGATGCAATATTAAAATACTGATAAAACATAAATATATCATACTTAAAATCCAAAGTTTCAAAGTGCTTTAGTGCCCTCTCCCCCTCCCCTCCACAGAATTGTAAAGTCTGATGGCACGAGGGACAAATGACTTTCTCAGTCGTTCTGTGGAGCAGCTCTGAGAAAGCAGTCTGCTGCTTTACATGCTCCTTCTCTGTGTGAAGACTGAGTGGTGTTTGGTGTTGTCCATCACTGCTCTAAGTTTGGACAGTGTTCTCTGCTCGGCCACCGTTTCTAGAGGAGCCAGCTTCAGCCCCACCACAGAGCCTGCTTTCTTGATGATTTTGTTCAGCCGGTTGATATTGCTCCTGCTGGTGCTGCACCCCCAGCACACAACAGCATACATAAGTGCACTGGCCACTACCAACTGATAGAACATGTGTAGCAGCTTTAAGGAAATGTTAAAAGAACTAATGTCGTGCTATAATGTATATATGTGTTCTTTTTGTTGTTCTATCTCTATTTCCCTTCTTTCTCTGTAGTAGTTAGTTATAGTTATTATAGTTAGTGTAGAGAGTTATGAAAGATAGTAGAGAGATAGATAGAAAGAGTTATGAAAGACAGTATGTCACGGTAGTAATCTCATAGTTTCCTGTTTCAGTTAGTGGTAAATAAAGATAGTTAAGTCACAGTTAGACTCAGTTTAGTTCAGCTTTATGTAGGATTGTCATCTCTAGACTCATATGTTTCGTTTATCTTTGTGGGTGGTGGAGGGGAAATGTGGGACTTTTCTTTTTTTTAATCACTGTAAAGCGCTTTGTGTTGCATTTTTTGTATGAAAAGCGCTCTATCAATAAAGTTTGATTGATTGATTGATCTTTTACCTTTAGTTCAGTAGAGATGGGCAATTCCAGGGCTGAAATCATATACATGATTCTAATGAAGGTGTATGAAATAGAAAAACACAGTGGAACACTTCCTGTATTACCACATAACATCACAAAGTAGAACAGAGTGTTCAGAGTGTTTTTCAATTTCAATTTCATGTGTGTTTAACATGTGTGGAAAAAAAACTAAACACAATTCCAGGTCTGTTTGTGATGAGAAAACATTAAAACAGAGATCAGAAAGTAAAGTAACATAAGCCCTTTAGCCTGATTGTAAGAGGACTATTTCCATGGGATTTGCATTGTTGCCAGAAACCTGTGTGGAGCAAGTGCAGAAACATTTGTGTCCACCGGATTTGTTCTGGTGATGAAGAGCAGAGGAAACTTTTGTATTTTTAGGCTCTTTGAGTAGTTTTGAAGGACCCATATTACACAGTTTTCTTATTCATGTTACAATGTTGTTTCCTACGGAAGCTGGAGGGGCTCACAACAAATGCAAATGACTCAAAAAATACAAACGCAGCAACATAAGTGCCAGTAAACACTTTTTATCACTTACCCCCCTCACTGACTCTGACTGTGTGTTTCAGGTGGAGTGGATCCCGGAGCCTGAGCCTCACTCTCACTGCGCTCAGATGCTGGTCAAACACGCCATGTACCTGTTCGGAGTGCACTGCTCCCTACTGGACGTCAGCGTGGTGGCTCGACAGGTGAGACAGGTGCATCTGTAAGGCAAGGCAAATTTATTTGTATAGCACAATTCGTACACAAAGTAATTCAAAGTGCTTTACAGAATAAGAAATACATTAAAATCACAATACAAACAAATCAAAACATAAATAATCATCATAAAATTTTAAAATAGGGATGGGACATTAAATTAGAGAGAATTAGAGAGAAGAGAAGAGAAGAGAAAAGAAGAGTGCTGAATGAAAATGAAAACCTTTCAGTCATATCTGCACTCAGTGTCTCGACAGCCACTGACAAGCCAAAAATTGTACTCAAGTAAGAGTAACATATAATATTTCTCTTAAGTAGAAATACAAAGAAGTGGTCCAAGATATTACTCAAGTGAGAGTAAAAATGTACTTAGGAAAACTTCTACTCAAAGTCAAGTCAGAGTAACTTAAAGAGAAACATTAAGTAAGTCACAAAATCTGATATTTTCACAGGTCCGACCCAAAAATGAGAAACTAAATCAGATGTGAAGGAGCGATGCAAGAAACACAAATGTTCAAATAATTTCATATCACATAAAGTTTTTGTCACTTTAGATTGGCAATGGGACGAAAAAGTACAACTTTTACTCAAGTAAGAGCACTGTTATTTCAATAAAAATATGGTTCAAGTAGGAGTAAAAGTATGCTGTGAGAAAAGTACTCTGCAAAGCACATTTTCTTTAAAAAGGTAAATGTAACTTGAGTTCTACCCACCTCGGCATGAGAAAACATGTCTGTGAGGGCACCGCATTACAAATTTCCAGGGAGAGAGCTAAAGATACACCATGTAACTTTTCCTGACCTGCTTGTTACTTCATCAAAAAAAACATCCCTGAGACATGTTTTGTTTCATTCACACACATGAACTAACAACAAGGACCATGTTGTCCACCCTCCTGTGGGCTCACCACCTGCAGAGGGGTTCATAGGGGGGGTCAGGTGCTATGAGGATTGGGCAGCAAGCTGCCCCTGCGACCCCGCTGGATTAAGCGGGAGAAGATGGATGGTTACATAAACTGTTCAAAGTTCACATTTTAAACATGGCCAAAAAAATGTGCAAAAGGACTGAAATATGAGGATGTTTTTGTACAGATCCAAACTACGGGGTGAGCCGTTTTATGCACAATAACACTTCACTTCAGAATGATACTTCAGCCTTTGTGATTTGCTAAAAGTGTCTATTTAAATTATGATGTTGGTTCAGTTGTGATCCATCTTGCAGCTCTGATAAAAGAATATTTTTAGCATTTAGCATCTCAAAACCTCCATCATTTTAACATTAAAACTCTATTTTCTGATCGATGTTGTAACACATGTTTAACACACAAACCTGCAGATAGAAAACACACCTTATGATGTTATGTGGTAATACAGGTTGTTTTTAAACTCTATACATCTTCACTAGGATCATTTGGGTAATTTCAGCCATAGAACTGTCAATTTCTACTGAATAAATGGTAAAATTAAGCTGATAACTTGAAAACAGCCGCTTCATGACAAATTGGACAAGAGCATTTTGAGCTTTGGAGATGTAAACAAACAAATAATGCAAGTTTTAGGTTGATGGGGGAAACCCATCCAGACACGGGGAGGAACATGCAAACTCCACACAGAAAGGCCCGGGCGACCCGGGGATTGAACCCGCAACCTTCTTGCTGTGAGGCCTGAGTGTTGCCACTCAGCCACCGTGCAGCTAATTTATGCCAGTTTATGTAACCATTATATATAAACAGAAATTGCTAATCTAATCGCGACGCTTATCAGAAAGATTGCGAGTATGGATAGGGTAATCAGATGTTGAAAATTCAAAACGGGGACACACCCGGGTTGGTATAACTACAAATCTGAAAAGATCATAACTTTGTCCACTCTTGACTCAGTTTGCGTCATAATCTGAGACACTTTTTTGCATTTTCAAGATCAGTTTTCTGTATTTTAGCAAAAACAAATGACAATATATCCTTCTTTTTACTGTTGGTGGGGATCAGATTGAGCAAAATAGGGAGTTTTCTTGTATAAAACTGGAACAAATCGCTGATTTTGGTTAAATCTGCTGGGACAGGGGACACAGGGCTCAAAACTGGGACTGTCCTGGGTAAATAGGGACGTCTGGTCACCCTATTTTGAGCCTGATTCTTTTGTTGTTTTTAAAAGTAGTCTTGGTCTAATGCATCTCGACGGACTTCTGCGCATTTCCATTTCCATATCAACTGTTTTTTTTCACACTTTACGCACCTAACAGATGATTTTGTGTTCTTCAGACGGGCCCCGGTGTGGTGTTCATCCGCTTCGACCACCGTTTCCTGGGCTCAGGGGTCATCATGCACTGCGTCACGCCCCTGGAGCCTCTGCTGCAGCTGGTCTCGCACACCATCTTCTACCAGGCCAACATCCCCACGCCCGTGCCCAAGTTCATCCTCATGTCCGAGTGCATACAGGTGAGAGGACGCCGGGGCTGTCGCGAACTTCCCTTCACTGGTTGCCTGTGCGTTTTAGAATTGATTTTAAGAGTTTACGGGTCACTTTTAAAGCTTGTTTAGGTCTTGCACGAAGTTACGTTTCAGAACTTTTAACCCCGTGAGAGCCTCCTTCCCGCAGCCTTAGATCTTCAGGCAGGTCCCTGTTCGCTGTTCCAAAGTTCAGACTCCGGACGAAGGCTAATTGAGCCTTTTCAGTCCAGGCACATCACTTTAGCATGACCTGCCTGAGGAGATAAGGCTGCACCATCAGTGTCATCTTTAAATCACTTCTTAAGACCCATCTTTATTGGTTGGCCTTAGTCCTTCTCAAATAGTGTGACCTCGGGAAAACATTCTTCTTTTTTTTTGCTGTACTAGAATAAAGTGTAATTGCACATCCACATCCATCCAAGTGTCTGTAGCGCTCGGCTTCACTGTGTCGACGGTGGGAAACAAGGAAAGACCAAAGTGTTTACTGTGTCTAAAAGTATTGGCAGTGACAACATGAAGCCAAATAAATTACGGCGTCGCTTAAAGACATTACACAACAATCACGCTGATGAACTGTTTGACTTTTTTCAGCGAAAACGTGCTGAATATCGTCAACAATCCTCCCGCTTTGTGAATACTCCTTCAGTAAACCAGCAGCACTGTGAGCATGGAGTTAGACATGGATTCTGTCACACTGGATGACGCAAATGCTCCGAATTATAACACGAACATCATCTATAAAGACGAACAGGACACAGGAGCCTCATGACACAGGTGAACGGAGCGTGGAATAAGTACGGACACAGGCTGCGAGTGTCCCGGGAGTCGCTTTGGAGACACGACTAAAACGTTTGCTCTCGTATGTCGACGACTGACGGTGAGGGTGCGATTTGTCCACATTTGGTAGTGGTTCTATGAAGTGGAGGGGTGCAAAATGGTTTCTTCTTCCTTGGGGGGTGACAGAAAATAGTTGAGAAGCTTGATTTTATTCCTTATTTTTTTTATTCTATTTCTTTAATGACTTGAATTATTTGCATCATTGTTTTTTTCTCTTCTGTATGCTATTTTGATAATTTTTGTATTGTTTTTTGAGGGTTGCACAGCACCTTGTTTTTAAAAATCCTTTATAAACAAGATTTTTATTATTACAGTTGTTATTAGGGTTGCACCCATACTGTACTGATATCGGATAACAGTGCCGATACTGAAGATTTACTATTGCACTTTATCTTTTTAGACTGTTACAGCTGCTGCACTTTCGAAATATTTTCTGCATTCATTGCACTTTACCTTCATAATTGATGTTTATCTTAATTGCTTGTGGTTTTCTGCTCTTGACGTGTACTGCTGAACACTTCAGGTCACTCTTGTAAATGAGATTTGGAGCTCAATGGGTCTTTACTTGGTTAAAAAAAAGGCAAAATAATAATAAAAGCTTCCAAAATAGCTGTTCAGTTGATATCCCACTTTGGTCTATTAATTGGTCTAATGAGACGATTTTCTGGTCTTGTATTTTTACAGAGTTGTTCTGTACTCAGATTACGTTAAATGATAAATAACAGCGAGAAAACACATTTGGGTCATTTTTACCTCATGCTGTTTGTGTTTAAAAGAAGTAAAATATACCGTCAGTCTCTGTCCTAGTATCGGTATCCCTGAGCCAAAGTGTTGACATCGGTATATCGGTATAAGCTATCGGTGCATCCCTGCCTGTCACACATGCTCCAGGCTCAGTGCAGGACTATTCCACTGCTGGACCTGCCTCTCATTTCACTCAAACACAGTTCACATCATTCAATTTGTCTGAACATTTTGCCATGTTTCATCTGTCAGAAAATGTCTTCCTTGAGCAGAAATTGTTTTCCCTTTTAATTTGAATGGAATGTTTAGTGTGGAGGACAGAGGCCGAGGTATTCAGCTTTAGAACTATTTCCTGTGTTTTTGTACTTTTTATTTCCACAAACTGCCACTTAAAGCTACAGTATGTAACTTTGATTTTAGTCTATTTTTTGGCACAAAAAATAAAGACTGAAAACTGATGTAAAACAATGAAATAGTAAATAATCATTGCTATATAATCCAAATGAAATATGTATAAATACAATATAAGTGGAGTCAAATGATTCAGTGCTTTGATGGTTAAAAGCATGTTAAAAAAAAAACATTTGTTTGTATTTCATTTGTGAAGACACGTTTCAACAGTGAAAATATTTGCGGTACACCTCCCTCTGCTGACAACAACAGGCACAAACTATGAAAAAAGACTTGAGCAGCACATGGCCATCATGTTAATTTATTCATGTGTGAGAAAATGACTACAGAAATGCCCAGAACGAGTCCAGTGATTTTTTTTATGGACTTTGAGATCACCAGGAATTTTTCTGAATGAAGCACAAATATAACTCCTGATTTGTATCTTTTGCAGGGACAGTGTTGTCACAAAAGTACATTTCAAGGATATTATATGCTTAGCATCGAAAACACACATTCTGAATTGTCTTGTGAACTTTTAGCCTCCTCAAAAACAGACCTGGAGTTGTTAGAATGAAACAAAACAACACAACAGGAGGTAACATTCTAACATGGCTTAAATCACACAAGAGTCAATTTTGTGTAATCTAGGATCTTTAATAAAATGTCAGAAGTGAGGCCTGCACGTGGAGGAGCTCAGGTGCTTTATTTTCTGTGGATGCCTCTGTTGTTGTTATGATATTGTTTTTTGCTGTCTGCTAACACTATCATACTTAGATGCTCAAATAAAAAAAAAGAAAAAAGAAAAAGACAGATGGCCTTGGGAGCTCTGCAGAGGAGGAGGCTGCAGGTGCCACAGACTCCACTGACTTTGCTCCTATGGAAATGTTCAGTTATGGACTGAACACAAATGTCACAGGGGCACGTTTCAGAGGCTGAAAACTGCAGCACAGCCCTGCTCTTCATGTGTGTGAGAGTCCTGCTCCAACAGGCAGTGCATGTAAACCTAATGTGTGTGTGTGTGTGTGTGTGTGCTTGGGCCTTAAAGTTAGCCAGGCTGACGCCGCCTAGTGCCTCTGCTCAATTTCATTTCTCTCCAGGGACGAGGTCAGGGGTCACAGTCACTATACGGTTCACAAAAACTCCAGAAGGTGTAGTCGGTGCATCAGCCAATCAGTGACGTGTGTTGGCCAGAACCAACCCGTGTTGCGATGGCAGAATGCAGACGCCGTGCGCACATGACCAAATAGCAGCGATTGGTTAAATAAAAAAGTATCCGCCTACCGTCAAGTGAACGAATCCTAATACTGCGAGGTCAGACGGTTTCCATGAAGTGAAAGTGAAACCTTAAAGATCCTATGTTACACAAAATGGACTCTTGTGAGATTTTAGCCATATTAGAATCTCAAAAACATACCTGGAGTTGCATTTTATTTCAATCACACATAATAGATCTGATTTACATAACACTTTTTGGACACTTTACAACTGGTAAATAGAAGCTTCCAAGTAGTAAGACACTGTAGCTCCAGCCGCCCTGAGACAGATTGACAGAAGCAAGGCTGCCAATCTGTGCCTTTGCCCCTGCGACCAAAATCAACACTCAAACTCACAGCGCTTTCATACCAGGCAATGTAGGTGAAGTGAACTTGCTTAAGGACATCGCTCCACTGTGACACCTCATTTTCCCAGTCTCCCACCCAAATACTGACCAGACCCTGCTGAGCTTTGTCAAGGAGGTTTGGCCACATGTTTGAATAATCCTGCATTATTAGTCTGTCTACATCTCTCTAAGCACAAAACGCTATGATCCACCTTGTGATGTCATAAATAACATAACATTAATAGCCTTTTATTTATATGTATTTAGTTTGGCAGGAATGAATTCAAATGATTCTTGCTTCCAGATTTTTGGAGCTTTCTACCATGTTATAATGTTGTTCCATCATCAAAAACATGCCCGGATAGGTTTTAGATGCATGTATGAGTAATCTAGTGATCTCTCCCGGGCCCTATCCTTACCCTTCTTACAGATATTTATACTGCTCTTTCCAAAGCTCCATCCACATGCTCCCACACGACAATTCTCCGTAAATATACAACAAAAACATGATATAAAACAATACACTACAGCGTGACAAACTGATGCGATGTGCAGTTCGCTCATTGTGTTACTAGAGCTCTGAAGGGGGACTCACAGCGTTAAAAACAAAAGTGAAATTCATAAAACACGTTAATACATTGTTTACCACAAATAAAGCATTTTCAAATCAGTAAAAGGTAATGTGGTGATCTGATGTGTTATGCGTCAGAAGTTAATACCCCCATAGAAGTAAAGATTCTCCCTCTTATATATATTTTTTTTCTTTTATCTTGTGCTTTTCAGTTTGAGCGAGACGTGATGGTGTGGAACAATAAGAAGTACAATCCCAGTCCCATGTTGGTGAAGGAGGATGGCGCCATCCTGAAGCACCGGCGCTGGTTCAGTCAGTTCTACAGTGAGAACAGCCCACGCTTCCAGTACCACAAGGACTCCATGGACTTCTGAGCCCAGCACAGCAGCCGGTGTGTGGGCTGAGGGCCGGGGACTGTGGGCCGTCTCCTGGAGGACACAGCCACGGGAGATGTACTCGGATTATGGAGAATTAAAGGACACATATTATGCAAAATGAATAGTTTTAACCATGTTATGCTATCGCCTTCTGAAAAACAAACATGGATCTGTATTTCTGGGCTCATTGGGCTCCACAATTTTATGGCCAGACGTTTTTTTAACTCGTTTTAGATCAATATTCTGATATAAAGGGCCATATTACATTATTTTCTGATCTAAGTCATAATGGTAATTGTTTCCTCATCACAAACAGACCTGGAGTTGTGATTTGTTTCATTGAGACATGTTAAACACACAGATTTATGCTGCGTTCTACAATGTGAAATGTTTTGTACTATCGATGTAACTTTACTTTCTCTACATATACACAACTTAACATATCAAAATGACGAAAAGACAACTCTCCTTACCGTTTACTGCATGCGCTGCCATCTTTGCTGTGACGTAATCCATCCGACTCGCTCTGCTCCGAACTCACCCGAGTTTGTGTTTCGGAACTGAGTTGCCTGGCCGTTCCTTTGCACTTTTCCAAGGTGGAGGTCGGATTTTGCCGAGTTCCGAGCATTAACAGAATGCAGCATTAAACCAGCCCAGTTTGTCAAACCCTGACCTCGCCAGATGTCAGAAGCTAAGCAGGGCCGGGCCTGGGTAGTACTTGGATGGGAGACCACTGGGAATTCCACAGGGGGGCGTCAATCATATTAACTGTCATTGTATCCTTAGGCAAGACACTTCACCCACATTGCCTCGTTTGGAGGTGCCGATTGGCAGCCTCACTTCAGTCAGTCGCTCACAATAGAAGTTACACTACTGAGTTTGGAGTGAATGAATCATGAACTGTAAAGCGCTTTAGGTGTCTTGAAAGGTGTAAATGCAATGATTAATCATTACATTAATTAATTACTTAGTCTAGAGTTCTCTCATGTGAAAGAACATGTTGAGCTTTGGAGATGTAGACAGACTAATGATACAGGGTTATTCAAACATCAACAAAAGAATGAACTTAATGCTGTGTTCTGTTGTGCTCAGAGCTCAGAAAAATCCGACCTCCACCTCAGGAAAGTGCAAAGGAACGACCAACCAACTCGGAATTCTGAAACACAAACTCAGGCTGGTTCAGAGCGGAGCGAGTCGGATGAATGTCTGAACATGTAACAGTCAAACTCCCATAATTGAGTCACTGACAGCTAACATGACTAACAGATTTCATTTATTAGCAGGAGTTCGCCTTAGGGACATTAAGTACATAAGCTAACAAAATAAACATTAAACTTTCTCGGGCATACATATTTTCCCAACTGTTGCAATGGAGTGCATATACATACCGACTTCTGACATTCAATAGAACGCAGCATAACTCCAGGTATGTCTTTGAGGAGGTAATGACTTTTTAACATGGTTCAAAGCTCACAGAAGTCAATTTTGTGTAATTTAGGACGTTTAAAATGCTCAAAATATAACATAATGCTCTTCATTTGAGACAGATGCCTTTTGTTTCCTCATCTAAACAAATGTGACTTCTTCTCCAGAGCTCACACACACCTGGTGAACGTTTAAACATCTTAACCAGACTCATGTTGATTAGTTCAGTGCCTAAACTGAACCTTCCCTATAGTTTATATTCTGTATCAAACGCAGCGCTTTTCCCATCATTACCAATAGAGGGCGACTGACACAATGTTTTTTTGTACTTCCTGAAATGCTGATTTTTATACATAATATTGTAAGTTCTACAAATGGAAATAACAAACGCTGAGGTGTTTGTCAGTATTTGAGAGGGTTTGACTAAACTGAGGCATGAGAACATTAATGTAAGATAATGCAATGAAGATTTGGAGAATCAGATTTAGTGACTGATTTGTTTTTATTTCAAGTTTGTGCCACGAGAGAAACAATAATCAAACGCATACTAGATACACATAGTAAACAACAGAAAAGCACATTTCTCGAAAAGGAGCGGGAAGAAAAAAAACTTATATTAACCCATCCGTGTTCATGACAGTTTAAAAAATTATGTGGTTTGATCACGGAACATTACAAATATTTCCATATCAATCTATCAACCAAACTTTATTTATTATAGAGCGCTTTTCATACAAAAAATGCAACACAAAGCTCCATATAGCAAAATAAATGATGTACTATGGCCGTTTAAACTAATAATGATGATAAAGAAGACAGAAGTTTATCGTTTATGATGGTATCAATATAAGCAAAATGAGAATGAAGAATTTAAGGATTTGTTTTGTTTTGTTTTTGGTCGTACATACTCATAATGATGTTAACGAAGGCACGAAAGTTTATCGTTTATGTACAAAATAAACCACAATGAGAATGAAAAATTTGAATTTAATCTGAGTCTTCAGATTTTTAAACATCAGATGATTCAGATTTTGTATTTACTTGAACTATCTGTGTTTCCAGTTATAAGGTAAACGTACAAATTATTATTTTTTTTTTCTGGTAACAATTATAAAGCAGATTTATTCTTAATTACACAAATATTGGACATGATTTCATATTAATTTGTTTGCAGTCTGAGCCTCACATGAGTCTCATTGGGTTTCCAGTTTCAGTGCTGAAATCCACTTGGTTTAAAGGTGCACTACGTAACTTTTAATGCATTATGTAACTTTTTGGTTGCTTGTTTCTATGGATATGTCATTGTTCTGCCTGGAAAGTTCCACAGTATGACATTAAACAGCCCTGCCTTACATGTATTCAATTACAGGTGGTTTTATAGTTCAAAAATACCGAGAAAAACAGACTGACTGAGAGCGGGGTCGCCTCTCCACAGATCTGACCTGTAACTTGGTCTAGTTTGGTTTCCATGAAGATAGAAATGTTTAATGCCATATTGTGGAACATTCCAGACAAAGCAATAAATCTCCATGAACAAAAGCATTTGACAAACACAAGTTACACATTGCATCTTACACCACCCGCAGTTCCTTTAAAGCTCTTTACGGGTCAGTGATTCTGCTAATGGGTCAGTGACATGACACCTACATTTTCTGTCCTCAGTTAAAAAGGCTCAAATTTCCTAATAATTCAGCACATTTCTGTTGTACCTCTGACCTCCAAGGAACCAAATAATTTTTTTCCAGAAATCATGAGGTATTCTGCATGTGTTTTGTACTTAAAGTGTTCAAATGTCATGTGGTGCGACCGTGCATCATGTGGTGCTGGAGTTTTAATAACAGACAAAGTAGACTTGGGTGAATGGGATTCTTTAGGAATTTTTCTTTATTTGATGCATTTTACAGAGTAGAAGGTAACAGAAAATATCAATATGCATTAAAAATCAAAAGAAACGCCAACAGTTTGTTTCTATACACTTCATATTACTCAGAACATAGATTAATATCCCAACCATGTTTTAGAAAATAAAAAGGTTAAAAAGGTTATTCTCGGTCGCACCACATGACATTTTTTAAGGCCGAAGCCAATTCATCTACATAAAAAAAACTATTCATATAAATGTTATACTTAGATTTATGCACCTGACACTGTAAATATTTGAAGAAGTTCAATAGAAACTAATATTTTTTACATTTTAAAATTTGCCTGTTGAAAATCCTTACATGTCATTGACCCATACACAATCGACCTAAAAATGTTTCTACTCTTAAAGCCCTGATACTGTGAAATATTCAGTGTTTTCATTTATAGCCGTGGCCGACATGCCTCAGTATGTTTAGTCTTTGCTGCCGCACATACTTCAGACTTTTCTCATTATAAATTGCTTTATATTAGCTCGTATTAGCCTATCTTATTATAAAAAAGTGCCTGTGCTTGTTTTGGCCAGCCTCTGCGGCGTTTTTGCACAAAGCGTGTCCTTGTACATGTCCCTGTGGTTGCCATGGAGACGCTGCTTCTTTTATACTTCCTCCGAGCTGAAAAATACACTTTAAAATACAGAAAAAATAAGCATGTTTGGAGTCTTATTCTGCCACAGTTTGCCAGGCTGCATCAGGAAGTTCTTGTTTAACCACTGGTCACATTTTGGTCCGTTGTGCTGCTGTTTACTCAAGTCCAGTCACTGTTATGTAAGTTCAGATTACAATCACATGAGGTCATGCCACACATTTGTACCTCGCAACTAAAAGAAATATGATTACGCCAATTGGTTTTATTTAGTAGCAAAAGAAAATTCTGAAACTGGGCAATGGTTTTAGCTCACCCAAGACGCTTCTTCAGTTCAAGGTTCTTGGTTCAAGGTTCTTTATTTGTTCTTCAAGCATGTGAATGAAACACATGACTGAACGAAATGTGTTCCTCGAGGACCGGTGACCAAGAGGGATAAAAACAATAATAAATAAGCAATATTAAAAGCACATCAAGAGCACTTAGCAGTTTCAACAGACAAGCACAATTTAAACAAGTGGAAAGATGGAGAGGCCGTATGAGCAGGAAGTCAGTGTGCACCGTTCAAAAGTCTGAGAGCCTCAACAAAAAAACTGGACCTGAGCCGAGATGTTCTGGCCTTGATGCTCCTCAGTCTCCTCCCAGAGGGCAGAGGGGCAAACAGGTGGTGGGAAGGGTGCGAGGTGTCCCCCATGATCCTGGAGGCCGGTCTCCTGCAGCGTAAATATCACTGATGGGTGTAAAGTCACATCCAGTGATCTTCTGACAGGGTTCTGGTGTTCTAAACGTAAACACTCATATTTAGCATAATCGTTCGGGCCCCTGATGGATGCTCTCATGTCTATTAGCAAACAGACTGTCACTACTGTTTTCCTTGTTTTGATTTAGGTTTGAGAATGGAGTTGTAAATAGGAGAGTCTTTCCAAACAAAAATAGCCTTTTTAACTCCCCTCTCAGACCATTTCTTTTCTCTGGCTAAGATCTGTACCTCACAGGGATCTCACAAGTCTCATGATAAAATATTGTCACAGTATGAACCTCACAGTACGATATTTATTGCGATATCATGGGAAATCTCACGATATTATGATACTCTACATAATAACAAGACTGACATTATAAAATGCTTTGACCAGTCATTTGGTACAACATTTATTGTCATTATGGATGGAATGAAATCCAAATCTCTCTGTACGATATTTTCACCATATACATCTCACCGTACCATATTTATTGCAATATTTTGTGGAGGCAAAAACAAGACCGTGATTATGCTAGGTTTTTCCTCTAAAAATGCCTTCACAAGGCTTAATAAAACCAAAGAATGAAGATGTAAAAGTGCTTAGAACAGTTATTTCTTCATGTCGTCTGCACTGAAACGGAGCAAAGGATCATGGTCTATGTAGTTCCCTCTGGTTTTTAGCTATTTCTGCATCAGAACTATTCATTTAAGCAAAGAGACTTGTGATTCGATATATTGTGATGGTCCACAATATTATTGTGAGACCTTTGACGATACGATATCACCATATTTCGGTTATTGTCACATCCTTAGTATCCTCACTATCCTCATAGGTGTGATTAGGTTAGGTGTGGTGGGCTTTAAGGTGGAGATGTACAGCAGACTGAGGTCCTGTGGTGTTCTCTCGTCTGTGTTGGTACATCCTTATATGAAGTGGTTGTTTCTTTTCTCCAATGTAACGCTCGCTGCAGTCTTCACTACACTGAATGAAGTAGACCACATTGGTGTTTGTGGCTCTGGGATTTGTCTTTTGAGTGGACCAGTTTCTGTCTTAAAAGTGTTTATAGGTTTAAAATAGGCTCTATTCACATTACGTCACAAACCAGGAAGACGTTTGGAAACATGTGATGACAACTTCCATCGGGGTGTGTTCGCAGGAGTAAGTCTTACAAATCTAGGAAAAATGAGAAAATGTCCCAGTTTTCTCCATGTCCATGTCATTGTAGCATTCCGTTATGTTCGGCTCATCAACAATTCCAACCATACCTCAGTTTCCATCATTTCCCCACTGACGAACAACTCCGAGCGCACTGGGTACATGTGATTAGAAGAGACGAGAAGTTTTCGTTTGTTATTTTATGTAGGGACAGTTTGTGGGTTGTGTTTTTCATTAGGGTAGTACGGAAGCCGGGGGCTCACAACCAATGCAAACGCCGCAACAAATATAAAAGCCACAACACACCAAAAAAGTCACTAGGGAGTCTATTTTCCGACAGACGAAGTGAGGACGATCATGCGGGAAGTGAATGGGAAGAAGTTAAAGAAGAAGAATGTAAAAAGTAAAGGAACAGAGAAGTGAACAAAGTTAGAAACATAAGTAAAAGTAATTTATTGTTTTGTGGCCAGGATCAATGTCACTGTTTGGCCGTCATAAATAATTTCCCGCTTGATCCTCCTCGCTTGGTCCATTGGAAACCCGCGGGCACTTCTGTTGTGGTTTTTTGTTGTGCTGCAGTGTTTGCATTTTTTGTGAGCTCCCCCAGCTTCCGTAGGATAGGGACAGCAGTGCGGTTAACTTTGTTTTCCCATGTCCTTTTATAAATATGTTTTGATCAATTTTTTTTAACGTTATAACACTGTGTAATATTCTTGAAAAAGCAAAATGACAGTGCACCTTTAAGTTCCCCTTTAATTACAGACCCAAGTAACTTCCTGTGAAGCTATAATAGGAATGTATAACTTCACAGCACCAGACGGAGCTGTCCGGTCATCCCATTGTGTTGTTCATTGTTCATGCCCCCATGCACAACCTAAACCGACAATAACACGCTTTTATTCTGTGCACGTCTGTTTTACTTTTTCTCTTATCAAATATAGATTCCCTTTTAGTTCCAGTATAAGACAGCCTCTCAGGAAGTTTGTCACCATCGCTGTTAGCTGTTAGCTGTTAGCCCTGTTAGCGTCTCCTCTCCATGTGTGAAGAGTGTGTTGAAATATGCAGAATAAGAGTGTGTGGTGTACGTGTGCTCATGCATGGCTGCTCCGGCTGAATGCTTTAGTGAGTTCAACTGGGCGTGAGCGTGTTTAGACTGTGTTCTTCTCTCAGACAGAAAACACTCTGTTCCACTTTGTGATGTCATGTAATACAGGAAGTGTTCCACTGTGTTTTTAAACTCCACGCACCTTTACTAGAATCGTTTGGATGATTTCGGACCTGGAATTGCTGATCTCGACTGAACTAAACGTAAAAGATGTAGACAAACTAATAAACCAGGGTTAGTCAGACATATGAATGAAACAAAACACAACTCCAGGTCTATTTTTGATGAGGTTGTAAAGACCACCTATGTCCTCACGGTTTTTGTTCCCATCAGCAGGGGAATTACTTCTTTGCTGTTGTTGTATATTAGGTCCTTTTAAAATAAATGTAATTTATAAATGCTGTTTGGATAAACTATGGGTTGCGCCCTCTCCAGGGGCACGGGGTATTTATTTGGAGAGATGACGCGCGCGGGCGCGCGCGCATATAGGGTGACGTCACACGCCGTTTTCTGGAGCCGTGCCAGTGCTACCTGTCCGTGGAGTCGATGTGGATTATATTCATTTGGGATTATTGCGCTTTGACCGCGCCATTTGGATTACTAACTCTCTGCGGGAGCTGCTGGGCTTCATCCAACCTACAAAAACTGAACTGAACTGAGTGCGGTAGTCGTGAGTATTGCCTGCACCTCTTGCACACCTGTTGCAGCGCGGCGTGCTCAGGACTTTGGGGAACTTTGTCGGGAGCTACGGGGACTCATTGTGGTGGTGAATGGGTGGAGGGTTTATTGTCTGTGGGTTATTATATTGTGTGTTCATGTTTGGTGAGGGGTAACCGGGGGCGCTCGCGCGCGGAGTAAAGGGTGTTTACGTTGGGTCACATCTTTACGCACACCGGTACTGTCAATAAAAGCCGGTGCTGGCGGCCAAAAGTACTGTATGTTTGTGGTTCATTCACCCCTGCTGATGTGGATGGGTCCCCCCGCGTCCTTAATTTGCGTTGTAGCTTTTCATTTCGTTAAGTACAGGTGAACTGTTACAAGGTAACAGCATTTTAACATGGATTAAAGCTCACAAGAGTCAATTTTGCATATCTGCGACAAGAGAAATTAACAGAATGTCGTAGCTGCTGTCAGGCTGCTCATTTTGGTCTTAAAATGTTTCAGTTCTGGTGTTTTTACTTCGCTAATTTGGTAAATTAAGATATGTCCAATAATAACAGACCAATCAGCCGTTAGTGTTAACAACAGGTTTAATTGACCGTTTTCAGAATCAGAATCAGAAAGATTTTATTGCCATATGAGTGAACATTAAGAAATTGCTTGGAGCGGAATGTAGACAAACACTAAACATGCAACAAATAAAATAAAATAGAAAATAATAAACTATAATATAATACAAACATTTACAAATTTACAAGAATATAAGTAAATAGGAATTTCGCACCTTTTGTTAAGAGAGTAGAGTACCTTCAACAACATCCCTCCTGATTGGCTCGTTGGTTGTCATGACACACACTCGAAATTCCATCCATCCATCCATCCATCCATCTTCTCCCGCTTAATCCAGCTGGGTCGCGGGGCAGCTTGCTGCCCAATACTCATAGCACCTGCACTCGAAATTCCAAATATGCAAATAATGGACTCGACACACAGTAGCAACATTTCTCTATTCATTTCTAATTTGACTTGTGCAATAATGTGAATGTTTCCCTCGGCCTGGTGACAGGTGCAAACTTTGCTCTGGTGCATGTCGAGATCCTGAAAGTTGAAAAATGTTCAACATGTCGCAGTTGTGTCACTACAGCAAATCAGAGGGTTTTACTGAAGGATCAATGAGCTAGCAGAATGCAGCACCGTCCTGTTCAGAGCTCTCATGGAGAAAATGTATATAACGATACACACACGCACACACGCACACACACACACACACACACACACACACACACACACACACACACACACAGTATAAGCTATAGAGCTGTATAATATAAACTATAGATCCCTCCAGTGAATGTCTGTGCTAGGGATGGGCATTTGATTACATTTTCTTAATCGATCATCTGGAGAATTAACGACTTTCGATTAATCATTAACATTTTTATATTAAAATGATCATCACAATTAGTACTATTACTAATCTGCATAAATAAACTTTATAACATATAAACCATAATCACTATAGAGCCACATCAGCCAATTTGAGATTAGAATGTGTTTAATGCAGCTTTGGCACATTTGTTTACGTTTTACAGAAACAAAACTTAAAACCGCATGGCTCATTTGCATAAACTGTAATCGCTGAAAAAAAGCAGCTCTTTCTTTGTGCTGATCGGTCGGACTAAAGGACATGACTCAGTGGAATATGAGTGTTCTCTCTGTGTTCTGTGCGTATGTCACGTTGGAGTTGGTTCATGTTTTCAGAGATCAGACGTGTGCAGGTCGTACGAGTTCAGATTGTATGTGTGCAGGTTTAGTGCAGCTCTTTCTTTAACAGTTGGTTGCTTTATTTATTTTGGCTTCTGTTGTGAGGAAAAGACTGAACCGGGACACTGATGTGCAGGTAAACACACTCCGAGGGATATAGTGATCTCCAAGGAGCCAGAAATGAGACGTGGGACTGTGAGGCTCCAGTGTTTGTGCTGTGAGACGCAGCCTTGTCTCCTTACGCTACACAGAGCAACCTACATTCAGTTTGTCTATTATTGTCTAACAGCACAAACTCACAAAACCAGGGCTGTTTTGGAGACCGAAGACCAGTCAAAACACAGAGTAACACCAGAGCCTCTGTAGGAAACATTAGTGATTTGTGCTGAAATGCATGCGCCAAAAATACAGCAGGTCACAGCTTCATTATTTCGTTTTATTTCATCAAGCACCACAGACCCTGCAAACACGAGTGCACTTTAGAATCTGGAGCAACAGCCATTTGTGTGCACTGTCTGCAAACATTAATTTTTCATTTTGTTATTTTGCCGTGTCATGAAACTGAATGCAGCAGACCGTATCAGTATCAGGCTGTGTGTGTCACTCCTGGATGGGTTTATATTTGATCTGAACATGTTTACTTCACGGGGACACAGCTGAGTCATGTTTATGCAGTTTAAAACCTAACTAATATGACTCTTTTAATGCCAAACTGTGGAATCTCCCAGGCTGAGCAATAACAGCATAAAGAAAAGTCGCAGGTGTTGAATTCTCTGCCAGAAAAGTGGCACATTTCACCTTTAAATGAACGTCTGTTGTTGCTTTGGGACCTGAATGTCACTCAGCAGTCAAACCTCCATCTTGTGACTGAGCTAATCTTATCAGCACAGATCTTAGTTAAACTCCTTCTTCCATCGGGGGAGCGTAGTGCCGCAGAGGAGCTCACGCCTCCACGACATGGACCAGAGCGGCCTCTCCAGCTCGGACGTGGACGGGGCCGGTGGCGGCAGCACCCCGGGGAACCAGGAGCAGCCCGGGACCCAGACCTCGGTGAAACGTGGCTCTGTCATCTCCCCCCTGCTCCACACATGTGCCCAGAGTGTGGCCCTACAGACGCCCGCCTCCACAGACCCGCCTGGGACAGAGGCGACAGAGGGGATGCATGGAGATGCATGGGAAACCAGCGATGAGTGTCCTGTGTGCACCGAGCCATTCCAGAAACAGGTATGGACTCAACTAAACCCTTTACAACAGGGATCTCCAACCTTTTTTCCTAACAAAAACGCCAGAGAGCGACTCATTTTATCGGCCGCAAGAAACTGAGACAATTATAAGAAAGAGGACGAGCCTTTAGGAACAGTTAGACGCCAATAAAACACAAACCATTTTCCATTTATTAGAGCACAACGCTGAGCTTCAAAATAGAGATGGTCCCGATCAAGGTTTTTTGGTTTCCGATCCGATTTTTTTTAAGGAGTGCTTTTTTCAATACTGATCCAATACCTTTTTTTTTTTATAGCTTTGGTAGCGTCGTCTCTGTAATGTAGTGTCCTGAAGGAAGTTCGTACCTTAGCTCCAAAAAGTCCATTAGACGAGCCTTAGCCTTACCGAACTTCTTTGAAACGCCTCCTCCAGTGTTTGCTGCTGTGGCTTTTCCGTCTTGCGCTTGTAAATCTCAAACTCTGCCGGATGATTCTTTTGTAAGTGACGAATCAAACTGGTAGTGTTAAAGTGACTCTGCTGGTTCGTCCAGGAGAAACTGTTTGCTTGCAGCAATGGCGTCGCTGTTTGACTTTCATTTTTAAGCAGCTTTTCTGTATCTTACGGAAACAAATGACAATTTATGCCTCTCTTTACTGTTGGTTGGTATCAAATTGGTGAAAAATAGGGACACCTGGGAACACATTTTTGTATAAAACTGGGACAAATCAGTGGTTTACCTGAACAGGGGACACTGGGCTCAAAATTGGGACTGTCTCAGGGAAATAGGGACGTCTGCTCACTCTAAATTAACCAAACTTTTGTTATTCAGCGCAATGGTATAATTCCGAAATCCCGAGCTACAGGTTGGAGACCCCTGCTTTACAACAACGGCAGCTGTGGAGCAAGAGTGTGCAAGGACATTGTGATTGTGACAAATGTGTTAAATGAGCGCTTATGGACAAAAATGCAATAATACACATTTAACAGTCCACGATCTCACTCCGTTACACCTCTGCTCTGAGAATCACTGGGCACAGAAACTCCACAGAAACTAATAATAATAATAATAATAATAATAATAATAATAATAATAATAATAATAATAATAAATAATTACAGATAAAATAACATAATAAAAATCATAAGAGAGAAAGGTAATCAAAAAATAAAAAGTAAGGTATTCAGTGAGGTTCCAATTTTTTCTTTTGTTCTGTTTTTTTTACTTCTTTTTTTCTACGAGAGTTCCTTTTCTTTCACTGATGTTTTCTGCTTTACAGTTCACACCGCAGAACTGACAACACATAAATTAAAACATAAGAACAGACTCATATCACTTACATGCATACCACTTTGGCCTGCTGGTAAACAAACCGGAGTGGGAAAACCTTTAACTACTTCTTAATTAGCAATCGGTCCAACGTTGCATTAGCGTAAGAAAGAGCTGAACTGTCAGACAGGAAGTAGCACTAGGACCCCAAACTGGAACTATCATATGCCGAGAAAATTCTCACTATTGTATAAAATAAAATATTATCGTTATTACAGCCTATAAAAGGATCAGCGAACAATAATAATTGTAAAATAAATATAAAATAAAATTAAATACCAACGGCACAAGAGAAAACAAGTGAAGCTAATTCCACACATGTGCTCCAAGCACACTGGCGCCATCTAGAGGCAAAACAAATGAACTGCCAAATTATCAACTGTTACATCAGGTGTTAACCCTTGAAGACCTACATTTATATAACCGCGCATAACTTTCTAACCGTAAAAGATAGAAACTAACTTTTTTCCCTCTGAAAGCGCAGACATAGTGGTTTCCGTACATTTCTGCAGCTTTATCCTACGTCACATGCTGCGCGATGACATGTGAAAAACGAGTGCCTAATAGGAACTTTGTTTTCTGCCAAACTCATGCGCTCCGTTCATTGTGATCGACCCAAACTTTGCCAAAGAGTGAAGTGAGTGAAGATGGTCGACTCCTCTCGACTGTGTGTGTTTATAACAAATGAAAAAGTCGCTCTAAGTGGAGTTTATTCTCAAATACATGGCAAATTACGCATCTTGGTGTGTGTAATTGCACATCCCTTTCTATTTTTATTCGAAAGGTTTATTTCACTCAAAATGAACAAATCCAAATGTAATAAACACCATAGAAATGCAGAAGTGCTGTGGCTCTGGCCCTGGACCTGACAGGAGCTGTTTCCATGACTGGCACCAGAAAAGTAATGGAGTGATTGCAATTTTTTTGGTTTTTAAGGCAATAAGGAGATTTTTAATTTATTTACAGACTTTATATTTTGCATTTTTGTAGCTAAGGCCCTAAATTAATCATTTTTATGTGCAAAAAGTTGTTTATACATGTTTGCTGTGTGTTTTGTATAAAAGAGTGGGAATTTAATTTATTTATTTATTTTTTCATCTCTATTTCTGGTCCTGTAGCTTTTATCACAGCCACATGACACAGCAGCAGGCTGTGAAATAACAGGTTGTACTGAACAAAAGGATGTATAACACTTCATTATGGGGTAAAAGGGGCAGTTTTAAAAGCAAAATTAAGAAAAAAATCCAGGTGTGGAGAAATGTACTAAAATTGCCTTTAGTTCTTCAGGGGTTAATACAAATGCCCTTTTACGTCACAGGGAGACCACTCCGCCGCCGTCCTGCACTGTAACCACCCCATGTGCCAGCGCTGCCTGCAGGCCGTCCAGCGCCTGTCCCAGGACCCCAGCAGGCTGAGGTGCCCCCTGTGCCGGCAGACCACGCCCCTGCCGCAGTGGGACATGTTCATCCTGCAGGAGGACATGTACGGCGGGGGCGCGGGCATGTGCCAGGGCGGGCGGGCGGAGGCGGGCACCGACCTCGGCCGCTGGTCCCGCTACAGACTCATGAGGATCCACTCCCTGTACCTGTACGTGACTGTGCTGGTGCTGCTGCTGATCATGCTGGGCTACCTGCTGTCACGTGACAAGTGAAAGGCCTTTGCGCTTGTAAAGTCGTAGTAGTAGTAGTAGTCTGGTAGTAGTAGTAATATTTGTGTAATACCTCAGTCATCCAGGTAGGATCTATCACAAAGGAGAAATTCAACAAGTTTTTGATCGAAGATGTTTTTTAGATCACAACTCCAACCTAAAACAAATAAAACAATAGGAGTAGCCAGGAAAACTCTCATTATGGGCCTGATTGATTCTGCTAATGGGTCAGTGACATGGCGCATAATTTTTCTGTCCAATTGTAATTTCCTCAGTTCAAATTTCATAATAATTCACCACATTTCTGTAGCACCTCTGACCTCCATGGAACCAAATAATTTTTTTCAGAAATCATGAGTTATTCTGCATGTTTTTTTGTACTTAAAGTGTTAAAATGTCATGTGGTGCGACTAATAACAGAAGAAATTCTATGGCTGGAGTTTTAATAACAGACAAAGTGGACTTGGGTGAATGGTTCTTTAGGCGTTTTTCTTCATTTTCCAGGACAGTAGTTTGTTCATTAAACACAAGCAGGTGACTGTCATATTGGACAGCAAAAGAAAATATCAATATGCATTAAAAATCTAAAGAAACACCAACAGTTTGTTTCTACACTTCATATTACTCAGAACTTGGATTAATATTCCAACCATGTTTTAGAAAATAAAATAATTTTGAGGTTATTCTCGGTCGCACCACATGACATTTTACACTAGAAATGCTTCATATTGATGTTAAACAGATTTATGCACCTGACACTGTAAATATTTGAAAAAGTTAAACAGAAACTAATATTTTTTTATCTTTTAAAATGTGTCTGTTGAAAATCCTTATACGTCATTGACCCTCATATGTTCCCCCTCACACAGATGAATAGCTCACAAACAGAAACTGTAAACAAGTAGAAGTAGTGTTAGTTTCAGAGTAGTTTTAGTGTAGTTAGTTCCTCCCTGTAGGCAGATATAAAGCAGTATCCTCCAGCTTTCTGACCAGAACTGAAGAAGCAGCTTGGGTGACCTAAATAACAATTGTCCAGTTGACAAAATGAGTTTCTCTTTTGCCGTGTGCTGTTTTTGTTGAGTCCTCCATGATGTTTTAAGCTTTTTTCCGGCTGATGTTGGTGGAGCTGCTGAACCTCACATTCAGGTTGGAGGTGAAGACGCTCTCCACCGCACTTCTGCAAAAAGCCGTCAGAACAGAGAGGCCCAGACCTGCTTTGTTGAGGTGTTGATGTGCTTTAGTTAGTTGAAAATCATTGGTTACACCCTTTTTTCTCTAATGAAACAACGTGACTCCTGTAACTTTCCTGATGGAGGGTCTTTCAGATGCTTTTCTTATGGAGATATTATCGCTTTGTCTGGAATGTTTCACAGTATGGCATTAAACCTTTCTATCTTCATGGAGACCAAACCGGACCAAGTTACGAGAAGCAACCCCGCTCAAAGCCAGAATATTGTTTTTCGACGTATTTTGAGAAGGCAGAGCTGTTTAATGCCGTATTGTGGAACATTCCAGGCAGAGCTATGATATAGAAACAAGCAGGTGACGGACCCTCCACCAGAAAAGTTACACAATAGACATTTAACCTGGAGATGGAGCGAGTTTCATTAGAATTTCTGAAGAGACTTTGATGGAACAGCCCCATCCACAGCACATGTGTTTGGTGTTTTTTACTCTTTTTTTTTTTTACTTTAATTTTTTACTTTTGCTTTACTTATTTTTTGTTTTGCACTTTCACGGATACTTTCTATGTAAAAATGTTTTGAAGGGATTGTCCTGCTTTATTATGTCAGTGCCATGACAGAAGGAGGAAAATTCACTTTTTTGAGCTTTTAAGATAAGATTTCAGAAAATGAACGTATTCAAGCTACTTTTAGGTACACCTATTTTACGTATAACTTTGCAAACTAAAAATACTGTTTTGTTTTTTATATTCATCTAATAATAATACTGATAAATCTCTTTTTATGCTATGTACTGTAGGAAGATTCAGGAGTCTTATGCTGTCTGTAGAGGTCACTTTTGCAATTCAAACTCTAATTGTGATCTACAAGTTTATTAAAGGTTTTTTATTATGTATTCATAGTTATTACCATCACAAACATGGAGTTGTATTTTGCTTTTTCCACGTTTGTTAAATGAATCCTTGTTTAGTAAGAGATTTTGAAGTTCCCAAGTTTGTGACATAAAAGCTAAAAGTCTGGAAATCTCTCAAATCTATAACTTCTTAGTAATTTTAATAAGATCATTTCACATATGATCACAATGTTTTTCTGTTGCAGTATATCATGTATTGAGTGTTATAGTGACAGGCCTGTTCTAGACTGTATAAAGAAGTGGACTAACTGACGTCACCCACAGCGTTCGGCTCCAGAAGTGAAGTGATTGAAGGAAACGTCCCTTCGTTTCTGCCCGCACCTCATTGGTCCGTTATTAATGTTCAGATCTTACAGACAAAATAGAGAAATAAAAACACCAGCGCCATGTAGATCTGGTTAATACAGATGTTTTAAGGTCAGAATGGTGAGTCTGACTGCAGCATGGGTCTATAATAAAATCTGCATAAGGCATTTTCTGAGATCGACTAGTGGCCGCTCCCGGTACTGCAGCTCCCAGAAAGATTCTCCCATAGAAGCGCAATGCATTTTTTGGGATTTCAAACTGCCTGTGTTTGGCTGACAGGGCATCCACAACTTTTACAAAGGTCAGATTTTGTGGGGATTCTTTTCTATTGTCACAACAAACTTATAAAATAAAAAATAAATTGATCCCCAAAGCACCTAAATGTTAGTTTTGTAATACTTAGCCCTGCCCCGTTCTGAGCCTGCCAAGCTGATTGTTCCAAACGCTCCAAACATACTGAGGAAGTAAATGCAGAAGTGAAAATAATTTTTGTGCCCAGGAGCACTAGCCAGGCTGGCACCACCTAGTGCCTATGCTCAATTTCATTTCTCTGCAGTGACAAGGTCAGGAATCAGAATACACTCGGTGGTTTGCAAGACCCCCGGAAGTTGTAGTCTGTGCACCGGCCAATCAGCTGTGAGCTGTGAAGCCGTGAGGTCAAACTCAAGTGCCTCTGGGTCCTTTTGTGTCCAGCACAACAGTAAACAAAGCATCCAGATGGATGTAGATGAAGCCAAACATGTTGTGTTTGCAACAATTCCCGACATCGAGGATTTAAAGCCGGAACAAAGAGAATGTTTGGTGAATTTTGTCAAGGGGAAAGACGTCATTGCCCTTCTTCCTACGAGATTTGGTGTTGTACCGGCGATTACTTGGACACCACTGAGCGTCCGGCGCATTACATACGTCATCACCAAATAGCACCGATTGGTTTAATTTAAAAAAGTACCTGCCTACTGTTGAACAAACGATTCCTAAAGGTCAGATGGTTTCCACGAAGTAAACAGGCTAAATGGGCCACTGAAAACAATATGTCACCATCTTGGGTTCACCTTTCAGATTTTATTAGAGCCAGAGTCGGTGGAGCCAGAATCGTGCCCACGCTCATTTCCTATTTGGAACATGGCGACTAGTGGGTTCGCTCTGTCCATTTATAATCATACATTCTATGGACGGGTCTAGTGCTGCAGTGAAACAGTCGGGTCTCAGGAGGATGAGGTCTGGTTCTGTGGAGCAGTGTTCACCTGTGAGCCTGAGCAAAGGGGAGGGGACATCAGGAATTAAATGTGAAGAGTATAAGTTTGATTTTTTGTTGTTTAATAAATAAAGTCAAAGAAAAATGTCTTTCCTTTTATTTTTTATTATCACTTAAAGGGACAATTCAGAATTTTGGACATAGGGCCTCATTTCCTCCTGAGCCAGAGTATTGGAGACGTGTGGCGACACTTTTTAAAATAAAATCTGACAATCATTTACCATAGTTTTCCCCTGCAAAACTTCACTTGTTTTTAGATTCAGTGATACAGATTTGCTTTATATTCAACTATGTTTATCTAAAACTTATTTCCAGCCCATGAACACTCACCATAGACGGCTTCATTCTAGTCTAGAGGTTTATTTTAAGATAATTTGTCAAGTAAAATGATCTTGCTGCAAATTGTATGTTGGCGTTTCATGTTCCACACACTGTTTTTGTTGTAATTATTCCTATGCGGGTTTCCACATCTTTCCTACTTAATAATAGCAAGAATTATTAAAGGCTCATATTGGTCCTGATCTATGGCGTAATGTTTCTTTATCATAAACATACCTGGTAGGGCTGTAACGATATCCAGGTCTCACAATACGACATCGTCACAGTTTGAACATCACGGTACGATATTTATTGCGATATCGTGGGAATATGGTGGGGAGGATCACGATATTATGATATTCTACATAATAACAAGACTGACATTATAAAATGCTTTGACCAGTTATTTGGTACAACATTTATTATCATTAGGGATGGAACGAAATCCAGATTTATTGCAATATTTTGTGGAGGCAATGTAGTTCCCTTTGTTGTTTTGTTTTGGTTTTTTTTTTAGCTATTTCTGCATCAGAACTATTCAATTAAGCAAAGAGACTTGGGATTCAGTATATTGTGATGGTCCACGATATTATTGTGAGACCTTTGGCGATACAATATCATCATATTTCGGTTATTGTTACTTCTTTTGAGTCATTTTCTATGGAAGCCCATTCATTAATCCATCCATCCATCCATCTTCTTCCGCTTATCCGGGGCCGGGTCGCGGGGCAGCAGTCTAAGCAGGGCTCCCAAGCTTCCTTCTCCCCAGCCACTTCCTCCAGCTCCTCCGGATGGACCCGAGGCGTTCCCAGGCCAGCCGAGAGACATAGTCCCTCCAGCGTGTCCTGGGTCTTCCCGGGGCCTCCTACCGGTGGGACATGCCCGGAACACCTCCCGAGGGAGGCGTCCAGGAGGCATCCGGACCAGATGCCCGAACCACCTCAGCTGGCTCCTCTCGACGTGGAGGAGCAGCGACTCTACTCCGAGCTCCTCCCCGTGTGACCGAGCTCCTCACCCTATCTCTAAGGGAGCGCCCGGCCACTCTGCGGAGGAAACTCATTTCGGCCGCTTGTATCCGCGATCTCGTTCTTTCGGTCATTACCCAGAGCTCATGACCATAGGTTAGGGTAGGAACGTGGGTACTGACCGTGTCGAGAGCTTCGCCTTTCGGCTCAGCTCCCTCTTCACCACAACGGTCCGATACAGCGACTGCATCACTGCCGACGCCGCACCGATCCGCCCGTCAATCTCACGCTCCATCCTCCCCTCACTCGTGAACAAGACCCCGAGATACTTGAACTCCTCCACTTGAGGCAGAGACTCCCCCACCCACCCGGAGAGGGCAATCCACCTTTTTCCCGGTCGAGAACCATGGCCTCGGATTTGGAACAGCTGATTCTCATCCCAGCCGCTTCACACTCGGCTGCAAACCGCCCCAGTGCACGCTGCAGGTCCTGGTTCGATGGAGCCAACAGGACAACATCATCTGCAAAAAGCAGCGATGAAATCCTGTGGTCCCCGAACTGGACCCCCTCCGGCCCCTGGTTGCGCCTAGAAATTCTGTCCATAAATACAATGAACAGAACCGGTGACAAAGGGCAGCTCCTGGCGGAGTCCAACATGCACCGGGAACAGGTCTGACTTACTGCCGGCAATGCGAACACAGCTCCTGCTCCGGTCATACAGGGACCGGACAGCCCAGCAAAGGGCCCCGGACTCCATACTCCCGGAGCACCCCACAGGGCAACACGAGGGACACGGTCGAAAGCCTTCTCCAAGTCCACAAAACATGTGGACTGGTTGGGCAAACTCCCATGAACCCTCGAGCACCCGATGGAGGGTGTAGAGCTGGTCCAGTGTTCCACGACCAGGCCGAAAACCACACTGCTCCTCTTGAATCCGAGGTTCGACTATCGGCCGAACTCTCCTCTCCAGTACCCTGGCATAGACTTTACCGGGGAGGCTGAGGAGTGTGATTCCCCTGTAGTTGGAACACACCCTCCGGTCCACAGAGGGACCACCACCCCGGTCTGCCAGTCCAGAGGTACTGTTCCCGACCGCCACGCGATGTTGTAGAGACGTGTCAGCCAAGACAGCCCCACAACACCCAGAGACTTAAGGTACTCAGGACGGATCTCATCCACCCCCGGAGCCTTGCCACCGAGGAGCTTTCCGACCACCTCAGTGACTTCGGCCAGGGTGATGGATGAGTCCGCCTCTGGGTCCCCAGCCTCGGCCTCCTCTTCGGAGGACGTGACGGTGGGATTGAGGAGATCCCCAAAGTATTCCTTCCACCGCCCGACAACATCCCCAGTCGAGGTCAGCAGCTCTCCCCCCGCACTGTAAACAGTGTTGGTGAAGGACCGCTTCCCCCTCCTGAGGCGCCGGACGGTTTGCCAGAATTTCCTTGGGGCCGTCCGATAGTCCTCCTCCATGGCCTCCCCGAACTCCTCCCAGACCCGAGCTAGTGCCTCTGCAACCGCCCGGGCTGCAGCACGCTTGGCCCGACGGTACCCGTCAGCTGCCTCAGGAGTCCACCGGGCCAGTAAGGCCCGGTAGGACTCCTTCTTCAGCTTGACGGCATCCCTTACTTCCGGTGTCCACCACCGGGTTCGGGATTGCCGCCGCGACAGGCACCGCAGGCCTTACGGCCACAGCTACGAACGGCCGCATCGACAATGGAGGCTGAGAAC